>CM032428.1:10073775-10705554 GCA_019049465.1 Dryas iulia moderata
TCTTTACAAAATTCCATTGTCCTCTTTCAACTTTAAAAATTACTGCTTGTTGCGTGGCACCATCAAACACTGTACTTGCCATACGATAAAAGAGAGGAATCGAAGCCACTGTGCCACTACTCCATCATATCTTCTCAGTTTTTCACGTGATTTATTAGTAATTCTGTAATATTTTTGAATATAATTTGATCTCATAGTTCTACCATAGGTAGCGTTATGTTCTCAAAAATAAAAGGGCAGGAGAAAGTTATAAAGAAAACTAAAATAAACTAATAAATAACGCCTGGCCGATTCTACGTAAGCCCTTTCACGTTTCTAGAAATGTTTCCTGGGATGTATGAGCCGCGCTTTCCTTGTATTAGTTTAAACATTTGATCATACAAATATAGAATCAAATCAAAGAGGCAGAAATTGTTTAATATTTCGCAAGTTTACTCAATGTATTTATAACATAAACATAAATGGAATGAAGAAATAAACATTCATGTTTAGTATTATCTAGAATTCGGCCATTTTCTAAATAATAGGCCTTTTTTGATTTTTTCTTTCGTCTGTACCTTACCTATATTTTTTACATAAACTTATAGAGATATAAAAATCTCATGTGAGAAACATACAGTTTTTCGTGTAATACAGAACCTTGCGAGTTCAATAATACAGAATTTTATTTCAACTATATTTTTTTCGTATTACAAACATCAGCTCTTAGTATTTATTAGGTTATTTATGATAGTCATATTTCATTTAACTCATAAGTTTTTCTGTTTATTTTATATTTAAATAAAAAAACAATTTACATTAACTTTTAAACGTTTTTTACCGGGCAATGCATTGAATTCCTACTTGCTGGCAGCTTCACACTTTTACCCGTATAGCAGGGTAGTCAAAAGAACCTGACGTCAAGTTACTCCGATCCACCTGAAATCTCGATTTCAGATGGAAAGTGAATGTAACTTTCCATAACACGCTCGAAATTGCATGTTAAGTAGCAGTACTTAACGCCGCGTTTTGTTTTATCTACCAGAATGGATAAATTAACATAATATGTAATCATTCCCTTAAGTGGGAATCAATCCCAAAAATATCGCGTTTACAGTCTAACGCTGTCACACAAACGGCCTCAAATACCTATTTACTATCGACTAAACCTTCCATCAATATCTATTAATACGCCAAATACTCTATATTATTGGCCAGTTTCAATCTATTCGATACATATAAGTATAATTTAATATAATATCTGCATAGAAATAAATAATATTTGCCATTTCAGTGAGCAGTCGAATTGACAGCGGAGACAAAATAATTAAAATTGATCGACGTTCGTTGTACGTCCTATTCCATAACCGCAATGCGAAGTTTATTATATATTCAAAATATAATTTATATATGACTTTGGGTTTGATTAGTTTAATATTAAAATTTATTGGAATTTATCTTATTTATTATTTACCTTACCTTTGTCTTATACAAAGCGCAGCGTAAAGTTTAACCACTTCACGTGTAGTATCTTGAATTTAGTTAAAAAGTGTAAAATGGTGTAAAATGTCACTAGATTCGCTTTGACTTGACGCTACGCTACGCTTTGAATGTTTGTTTAATAAATTCACAAAAATAAATATTTTAAAATCTTATACAATACTGAATCTTCTTTTATAATACTAATGAATGAATTACATATTTCAATTTACAAACAACAATTATTTGAATATAAAATGCTGTAAACAGAAAAATCATTCTTACAAAACACACATTGTAGCGGCGGAACTTACCATGTTGTACGACCGTCATAAGCTGTGAAATGCGTCCGGACTAGATCAATGGCGTTTATGTGCCATGTTATAGCTTCCCATACAAAAAAAAGTAATTAAAATTATATCTTGACTTTAAAAATTCACCTGTTAGTGAAATTTCTATGGTCCTCATAGGAAAATTATAATTATTTGCCAACAAACCATCATACCTACACAAATTTCGCTTAGTCGGCAGGTATGTAAATAAGTTAACATGTTTAAACAAATTATATTTTGTTGAAATATTTCTAATTTTTTTATTAATTATATTTGTAACATAATTTTATGCATGCTGTATGCGTCTTAAAAGATAATCCATTTAGTCTTAAAATTTAATTTGTGAACTTCTCTTGCTTGTTCAATGTTCAAATTAAAAATGCTTGTCCAAATGATCACTGATGGATCTTAATAAATAAATAAAAAAAAAAACATTTATTGTCTTTCTAGCTTTTGCCGTGAAGCAGAGTAGTTCAAAAGAACCTAGTATAAACATTCTGCATTGTTTGCCTAAATACAAGACATTTCTTCCTGTATATTGGCCAAATTTAATCCCGCGTTTTGCCTCAGCGAACAAATAATGTTAAAATATATTTAATTTAATTGTAATCGTTCCTTCGAATTAGGAAAGAATCTATAACTGATCGCACTTTTAACCAGATGCTGTCTCACATGCTTGTGTACCATATATTTCGAAAAAACAATATAAAGAAGAGCTCAAATAGTGGAGGTGAGAGTCTAAAATATTTTAAAGGGGTCTAGTGAATCCATGAAATACTAAGAAATATGTTCCTGAACGGTATTCAGGAGGCGCGGGTTCGAATCCCGCTGCGTTCAAATTTTTATACGTTTTCTTTAAATGCCTTTTTTAATTTTCCTAAGTGTGGAATAACACTTTAAAAATGTTTAAAAGTAAGAAATATGTTGTCATTATAAAATACTCTTTGGTAAAGTAAACACCATTGTTCAATCATTGTTATCTTTATAAAACATTTACCTAAATAAAATATTACAATAAATACAATCTCAGATGCAACTGGGTCATGACCTCCTCAAACAAAAAGTTGTTCGGCCATCTTCATAATACAAATTCAACAATTTAAAAAATAAAAGTTAAACTTTACAGCACGCAAATGCATAAGTCTATCGCTATTAAAAATCAAGTTTAAAAAGTCGTGAGAGAGATTCGAGTCAGAAGTTTTATGTTTTAAATAATACACTTATTTAAAAGTACTGTGACTGTTTGTGTTAATATTATACTGCTTTTAAAATTTGAAATAGTAAAATAAACAGAATATTTTCTAACTAGCCGTTGAATACGAGTATATAAATACTCCTTATTCATGTAAATTTAATCATTTTTTCACATGTTGACTATTTTTGACACTCCATGTACGAGTATTTGCCATGCAACGTGACATTGGCGAAGTGATAAGTACTCAAGTTGCGGTTTCAAAGCGTCATAACTGAAGAAGGGAACTGAACAGTTTTTGACAAAACATGGTATAATTATAGTTAATTAATAAGAAATATATGGACGATGGATTTCTTATATATGGACGTGATCACATCTTATTTAATGGATATTATTCATACACGTAACCTCTTCATAAAAATCTCAAAAGAAGCAGTTTCATCTTTTTTCCCTCATAACGAAGTAGCAAGAGTAAATCTAAAGATATGTAGAAAAATACTTAAATCTACTACATACATAATATATAAGTACATCATAATAATATGCAAACCAGAATATATCTTCACCATACAAAAATGCAGCTGATTTCCTTCTGCATTCTTTCTCACAGATTTGCCCTTTTATAATTATAGGGTGCTTACCGATACAGTGTGGCGGGTATAAATAATAAATACAAAACGTCTACCTCGTTGTTATAGTTCTTAACATTCATCTTTCCAAGGAAAATGTAGTGCTATTAGCAAGTTTTGTTGAATCAATGGCACTCAGAAGGCAATACTATAATTTTGTTGAGTCACTGCATCCCTCGATTTGTTAGCTGCCAGTCAAGCTTTTAAAAGACTTATATTTAAGTGTTTATTTTAATATTAATATAAGCTTTTGTTATAAAAGAGTATGTGAAAAGGGAGATTAATATTTAGGTATATATATATTTTTATCTCGATTTTAGACGCAAAGTGATGCTATTCTCTCTGACTTCCTAACCTAATCACTACAACATAATCTGCAATGCCTATTTTTTTTCAACTTTATGCTTTTTCTTGACAATACACTTTGTTCTCCATTTTTTAAGCGTGTTAAAGTTATTTTTAAAATGTACTATTTAAAATATACTGTGTATACTTTAAACATTTTTAAAGTGTTATTCCACACTTAGAAAAATTGAAAAATACATTTAGAAATCGTATAAAAAATTCCCGCTGCTTTTAAATTTTTATACGCTTTCTAAATATTGTATATGTTTTCAACTATAACTAAATAGACAAAATTTTCATATACTATTTTAAAATTCTTTTTTATAACTTCAAAAGCTAACAGTTAACTAACTACCTTAAAATTATTAACAAGCCTATGGGCGGCCGTTGGAATGTGTATCGGCCAATTATAGTAGACGCTCATAAAAAACTAATAAATTGAAAGTTCAAAATTGGTTTTGCACTAATTACGATTTACGATCGATTTTAGCTTATGACAAGTAAAAAATCTATTTTGAAAAATAATATGATTAAATAAAAAAACATTAACTTAAATAAACTAATATGGGCCTAAGTAATTTATTGAAGACCGTCGTGGCGCAGTAGGGCCGTATCTATACGTCTGTAACTGAGATGGTTGTGAGTTCAATTCTGATACAGAGAAATAATAATATATTGTGTTCATATCTGCACTCTGGTACCTAAGTTTGCGTTAAGTTCCGCCACTTAGAACGCAATGTCTCGATTTCAGGCGGAAAGTAGACGATGAAATTTCTTTACGATAGATTACTCTAATATAACGAAAAAAAAAATATAGTAAAAATATTATTGAAACCAGATATAACTATGTTTATTTAAATGTTAAGAAAAATCTTTGCATCCTTTTCTACAATATAATAAATATTAATGTAATAAAACAAATAAACAAGTGTTTGACATACACGTTATACTGTTGTATTTTGCGCATTAACGAACCTTCAAATACAGTTTAAATGGACCTATAATAAAGCAACAACATTATAAATATGTTTTTTTAAATAATTTAAAATAATTTGTAATATTATCCTATATATTTATAATGTTATCTATATAATTAAGAAATATTTAATCCTCAAAACCTTCTTTACCCCCTTTTTTAGATACATACAAAAAACTAAACAAAATTGGACAACTTCTTTATTTCCCATTATATGAAATTAAACTTAACTTATCGATTCCATAAAAACATATAAGCTATAAGTTAACCTAAGTTATAACAGGCGCTATTTATGCCGTCATACGTGTTGTAACAGTGGGCAGGCAGTTAAAACTGTAGTTTGCTTTGGTGTTAATGTAAACGTCGGCAGTATAAAGGGATTGTGGCAACGCAGGTGCGCCCGCCTTTGTTAAAATTCAATAATTAACAGTAATACGAGATGCTAAAAGAAACCGACCAAATTTATTACCCATTGCCAATGTATGATTTGAGTATACAAGCATTTTTGGTTAATACTAAAAATACATACAAATATTAATGCCGGAGGTTATTGTAATCAATTATTCTAAAATTTATACCATTCCATTTTTGGTTCTTTGTCTAGTGTATTGATAATAGAAGTATGTATCTTCAGGATTTTTTCGCGTAGCATGGTAGTCAGAGAGAAGCCAGTGTCAACATACTCCGTTCCCCACTTTTCGCTCGAAATAAAAATATAGCGTGTTTAAGTGATTGATTCAATGCCACATTTTATCTTACTAGAACAGATAAATGACAACAATTAAGGAATGTCCATTTCTTCAGGTGGAAATCGAACCCACGACCGAATATCGATTACAGTCAAGCGCAATCCCACTGCGCCACGATGGCCTTAGTACCTACGCTGGTTTGTAATACCTTTATTATTTTATTAAAATAAGAAGTTGGCTATAAATTTAAAATTAAACAAATATTGATTTCAACAATTTACACAATACGCAATGTTCCGAATTCAATCGGAAAGAGGAATACGGAGTGTCTTGAAAGTAGGTTCTCTCTGCTAACACTACTATGCGAGAAAAGGCGTGAAATATTACACATTTTGAAATAAATAAAAAATAGTGTTTTTTTATTCTTATTTGAACACAAATAAGAATAAAAAAACACTATTTTACATTTTCCATACAAGTTGACATACATCTTCATGGATATTATATTACAATATGATATTACCTTTTACTAGTAATAAATATGTTTATGAACGCTATATTATAGATCAGTTAAAGCAGCAACAAAACCAACAGTTTAAAATACAATTTAATGGACGGCCGATAAATTGCCCTTAATAAAAGAAATATTATTCAAAATGGTTGAAAAAAATGTTTCTCATTCAATTTATATGACATAAGTATTTCGATCTAAAAAATGTCCTTTAGCCGCGATCCGATCTTAGTTGTGTTAGTTAAAGGATAAAGCTGCCATCAGCCTAGTGGGTGCCCGTTTTTTATTAGGGATCCACCGTTTTTTACTTTTAATAATTTCAAAATGACAGATGAAGACGATCGAGGCGGCAGAACGCGTCATAGTCCATGCTATGATCAACAAAATGAATTAAAAAAAAATGAAATGAGAAGTAGTTTGTTACGTCACTTTTTATTATACAGTCTGTCTACTTTGACAATTGTTTTTTTTTTAATTTATCCTTCTAAATTATGGCTGCGTATCCTTGACCAGTCAGTTCGAGTAAGACAAATTGGTTAAAAATTATAAATAAAAGAAATATATTCAATTATGAATGTATATAGGCCTTTTGACTGTAAAAGCGATGGTGTGGTTTCGATTCCCGATTGGGGGAATGTTTGTATACTACTTTCGTTATAGCGTCTTAGGTACAAAGTGTAGCATTGAGTTCCGCCACTTAACATGCGATGTCTTAATTTCAGGCGGAAAGTGGAGAAAGGAGTGTCCTGACACTAAGCTTTCGCTGTTAACCCGGCTATTGGGGAAAACGCGTAAAAGTATGAAAATATATGTATATAAATTTATTATAAATCGCAATGAAATAAAATTCAAAGCAACTAGATAGTAAAAAGTTCGGAGCGTAGGTTCTGAACTATCCAAAAAAGTATTACATTCGCGCGCCATACGCTACAAGTTAAAAGTTTTAAAAGGCACTTTATAAGTGTGCTAGCTATTTACTAGAAATCTATCCACGGGGACATAAAGTTTAGTTTTATTCAGTAATATTAGAGTTGGATATATGAACATCTTAAATTTGTTTTTGTATTTTAGAAAGCTTTTGTCAGATTACTTTTTTAGATTTTTAGACCTATTGTCAAGACTTCCCCCACTAAAAAGAGGTTTCGAGTCTCAACTGAGGCGCCATTGCCATGCCGTCGTCGTCATTTGATGGGTTCCCTCACAAGAGAGGAAGCCAAGGTCAGAGCTCATATAGCTCGGCTTCCCCCAAAGCCCGGTTAAGCTGTTGAGGCCACTCTGGCCAACAGCATAATGCACATTCGAAAAAAATTGTCAAGACATTCCTTTTTCCTCTTTGCGCCCGAATTCAAAATATTTTTGAGCGATGGATCTAAGCGCCGCGCATTCTCTTACTTCAGCGGACTCTTACCTCATCGGAGAAATTAAAATATTGTAAGTAAGTAGATTCCAGAATCAATCGCATTTATAGTTTCATTTTTATTAATAACCTCAATATAAAGCAGATTTTCTCTAATCTGAATTTCGGGCGAAAAAAGGAGAATAAAGTGTGGCGACACTACACTCTCTGTTGCTACACTGCTGTGCGGAAAAAGGTGTAAATGCAATTTATGATATATTTTTATTTTTAGCTTCACGCTGTAGCCCGCACACAGCAGGGTAGGCAGAGGGAACCTAGTGTTAAGACGCTCCATTCCCCACTTTCCGCCGGATTCGGAGGCAAAGCGTGTTAATAAGCGGAACTTAACACCGCGCTTTCCTCGACACCAGAGCGAAGAATTTAAATATTTCTACTCCTCGAGTGGGAATCGAATCCACAACCATTCGCTTTACAGGCACACTCTGTGCCACTGCGCCGCGACTAGCCCATATTTATATATTTCAATTAACCATAAACCGAAATGTTTCTATACGATAATACTATTTCACAAATCTAGCCCATGTACCATGAAGAGTAAAACCACAATAAAATATCTAACCTTACTTAAACAATTAAGTTTTATTGAGGTCGTACTAACTTTTAGTTCTAGTTTAATATTATACACGCTTTCACAAGTGCCAGTGGTATGGCCGTGAATTATGTATATATGCATGCATGCATGCATGTGTATCTAATACGACAGGGGCTGAAGTAATTTGCAATATTCTTAGACTAGCCGTTATGTCAGACTTTGCTCGTTAAATATATTAGGTAATTCTTTTTTTTTTTGTTTCACGCTGTATCCCACACATAGCAAGGTAGGCAGAGGGAGCCTATTGTTATGACACTCCGTTCCCCATTTTCCGCCGATGTTTGGAGGCATTGTATGTTAAGTGGTGGAACTTAACGCGGCGCTTTTCCTTGATACCAGACCGAAGAAATTGGAACTAAAAGGTCACATTTTAGTATTTTCATTTTTGAATTTGAACTTGTAAGCATGGGATATAGTTAAAATCAATTTATACAATTAATTTTACATATCAATAAAAGAACACAAATCATTTTTGAAGCTCTTTTTTGCAATTCATACTTTTGTCCGCATAACAGGGTAGTCAGAGATAACCTATCAAGGTCAAGACTATGACATGGTCCCAAGAAGCAGGAGAAGAATTTCAAAATAGTGTTAGCGGAACTGAACGCCGCACTTTGTCTTCGACACGTAGCAGAGAAATGAAAATAATATATAACCATTAAAAATATTAATGCAAATAATTTAATGGTTAATTAAATTATTTTTCTAATGTTAAAAGGTAAAAATAGTGACTGTCAATCAACACCAGAAGATAAACAGACACCAAAATCTTTTGTATATTTTGTAGCGAGCGAAGGTATTTTTACCAACGATGGGGTGACTTGTTATTATTAGATATAATATAAAAGTTGATATTTTCTATCATAATGTCTTTAGGCCGTCGTGGCGCAGTGGGACAGCGTCTGAGTGTAAACTCGATTGGTTGTGGGTTCAATATTCACTCTATGATATGATCATAATTTTATTATCTAAATTTGGGCTGAAGGTGGAGAACGTAGTGTTTACATTGGGTTCTCTCTATCTACCTGGTAATGAGAAGAGAGAGGTTGTAGTAGAAAATATTAATTAAATAAAAAGATATTTTTTCTTCATAATATTATTTCAACTCTAGTATCATATTATATAACATTTGAAATATTTAGACAAAAATAAACTATTACAAAAATACATTATATATTTTTTAAATACAATACATTTCATATTCTTAACCACGACATACATAAATGCATAATCTTTGTCTTAACCTGGAAATCGAACCCACACTTCCGTTCTCACAACTAGGCTATTAAATAATAGTTCTACATTACCCAAAGTGGAACACAAGAAATAATCGAATTATATAACAAAAAGTATTCTATTACTCGTAAAACGTATGCAACTAAACCATTGTCTGGCCTGCTAGTTCTTATTTCATGGCCACGTTGACCTGCGCCCGTATAGAGGTCAGCGGGCTATCAGATTGTGGCCCGATCTTGTTGGTATTGATGCTGCTTAAATAGAATACGAATGTATATTTGTTTTAATAGATATATCTATGATTATGTGCTAAGTGTTTTTTGTAATGGAGAAAGCAGGTTCGATAAACTAAGTTTTGGTTTAAAAGAATGGTTAAATTAATTAATTTGGTTAGATACTTGGTTTTGTGTATGACTTTTATAGAGAAGTGTGTAATGGATGGACATGAGAGATGAATGTGGATTTAATTTTTTTTCTTTGTATTTTTAACGATAGTACTAGATATATTTTTTAATATTATTGACAAATAAAATACTCGAAAGTTAATGATGAAACAGGTATTGGAAATCAAAAATGGATCATTATTTTTTCCCGTAACATATAATATGCTACATATAAGTTATCTTTAAAGTAAATAATTACACTGTGTGGAATTTTAACATTTTAAAAGCCTATTATTGGTTAGATTTTAAATTTTCATTCTAATATAAAAGGCTAAAGCAACTGCTTAGCAGTTAGAGCGCTTAGACGGCCAAAGAGACTTGGGTTCGAATCCCCGGACGTTTTATAGCTATTTTAATTATTCTATTCTAACTAACTAACTATTCTATCTAACTTTAAATAACCTCCTATTATAGTAAAGCTAAATACTGTTTTCATTTAATCTACAAATACCGACACACAACACATTATTAACTCGTAAATCCTGTTTCTACATTAATTTACCATAATAACAAATAATACTCTATCATTTGCTGGATGAAGCTGCAAGATAGCTATGCAATATAATGCTTTAAAAATCAGAGTTCATTAATTATATTGATATCCCAGTATTTAAAGGGGCGATTAATCATTAGAATGACAAGTACATTGGGATCCGGTACAGCAGATGCAGGGTGGAAAGAAAAAACCATTCATAAAAAAATCTCTTCCTTTATAATAAACAAACAAGGTGTTAATATTAGAGATAGGAATCGAAAATAACTCGCCCCCTTATAAAATATTGATATTTTATAGTCGCATCACGGCCCGTGTAATGCAGGCAGCGCCGATAGTATAGCTTTGGCATACCGGATTACCACATCAAGCAGTCTGTTTCTTTATACATTTTCATTGAAAAATGAACTATGTGACTGAGTTTTGAAGTATCAAAATGAGATAGCTGTGGACATTTAAATGAGTGCAGGTGGCATCGCTCGCCATCGCATCGGCTTTATCTTAACTATTTCATCTTCAAATATTAAACTTTTACTTTTATAGTGTCTTTAAAAAGCGAGTCGTGTCAACGGACACTCAATAAAGTTACTGAAAGGTTGATCATTGGCGTTCTATATAAAAAATATATATTTAATAGAGCTGTTGGTTTAGTGGTTAGTTTTGTCTTCAATTAATAGTTAGTGGGTTCCATTTTGATTCCAATACAAAACAAAATTTGATATGTATTATATGTGTATTTAATTTATTGATTTTATGTGTATTCATTTATTTTCGTATTTTTTTAATTTTCCTTTTAGAACGGCGAGTTCCGTCATACAACGCGCAACATCTCGATTTCGGGCATCAAGTGGAAAGTGAGTTTTGACACTAAATTCTCTCTAAGCTATGGGGTAGAATGCGTAAAGCTGCGTTTAATAAAGTTTCATCATATACAAATATGTGAATACATCTATATATTTATATAGATGTGTTGACATATATGAATACATTTGTATTATAGTTACTGTCGTCTGATTAATATAGTATACTTAGTCACAGTTTACTTTGGGGTAAGATAACTATGTATAAACTGCCCAACGATTACTCCTTTATTACTATTGATTGGACCAACATATTGACTAATTAAGAACACTCTCAGTAAGCCATTATTAAAAATTTATAAAAAAAACATATTTTACTTATATTTCCAGTATCACTCTTCATTATATCCCCAGTACATGTACAATAACGAAAATATGTAGCAGTAATTGGGTTAAAAATTGCTTGTTTATCGGTTCACATTGTACGACGCCGGCGGCGGAATGTGTCCATCGCGTAATGAACTCATTGCATGACCCATACAAATATTAGCTCCCATTATAAGGCTGGTCAGTATTGGGAAATGGCGTAAATTCACGTTTTAATAACTGTTATACTTGTTATTTTAAATTCGTGACTTGAGCAATTATTTCTATTGTAGACTGTAGTTGTTTTTGTTTTATTTCTTGGTGATTAATAAATTTGTCCCCATATATATTTTTGAGATAGCTATATATTTAAATTAATACAAAGCACGGCGTTGAGTTCCGTTATTCAGCGCGTAATGTCTCTGTTTTCGTGTGGAAAGTGGAGAAAAGAGTGTATTTATTGACTCTAAGCTATTTTTGGATATTTCTGGATGCGACTAAAATCGTGAAGCTGCTTTGTATCCATTTTTTTTATATATATTTAAGAAAGCGTTGTCGGTAAATAACTTTGACTGTAGTAGTAGTAGTAGTATAATAGTATAGTATTCTATTCTGAGCATATCGCAAACGTATAGGACCCATTATGGCACTGTTCTGATGTGCATTTTCTATTTTAAAAAATATTATTTGTAAAGAAACTTACAACTTCGATAGCTTCATATTTCGATATATTAAATTATATAAAATAAATAAAATATCTTAATTACATTGTCTTAACGAACCAAATGGGATAAATTCTCAGAAAGAATCAACGAAAGGATTTTAATAACTAATATTTAAAAATATATTAGTTCTTCTAACCAATTAGTGAGTTTTAGACGTTTTGCCTTAGTAAATTAAGGGTTGTAGATAAATAAAAATACAATAAAGCCAGGATTCATATAGCGAGACCACCGCAGCGGTGGGTGGATAGCGCTTGTCAATCATGCAACAGTCTTGCTTAATAGGTACATCGGCGGAATATTCTAATATGCTAACTTTGTTTTATGAATTTATTTTAAATATATATTTTAGTTATATTTAAAAAAAATATGGGGAATCATTCATTACATATATTTTATTTTTCGTTTCTGTGTTTTGGTACCTGAGGCAAAGCGCGGTGTTGAGTTCCGTTACGCAATACACGTTATATCGAATTCGAACGGAAATTGATGAGCTAAGTTTTTTGACAATAGGCTCGTTCGGACTTACGCGCTTTGCGGGAAAAAGTGGCAAGTTGTTTTTTTTTATTTTATATTTAATTATAACACTATTTTCTGTTTTTTTTAGTACCTACAACAGTTATTTTTATCATAAACAATTAAGAACACAAGAAAATTGAAACATAACTTACTCAAATATTTGCAATTGTTCTTCCATCTTCAATTTCAAACAAGCTAAAAGCTTTTTGAATCACATCCAGATAAAACAAGGACAATACAAACAATTCAAATACTATTTTAACTTCAACTTTTAAGGACATAAATTCATGCTCATCTATGTCAAGTTCAATTTTATGGTATAAACAGGGTCGTGGCCCGAAACTGAGATAGTTAAAAGGTTTCTCCTCGTGAGAACAAAACCACTTCAAGCTAATGCACCTCTCCGGGACGAACAAATAGTATGAACAAGTCTTGTCACGAATCGATATCGTTGTTTGACTCTCGGTTAATTTGATTTTGAAGCGCAAACACTACTTTCAATGTAGATTTAAAAGTACTTGGGTAGATACGGCTTAGTGAAAATAGAATGTATGACAACTTTGAGAAAGCACAACAAAGTTTAGGTAAATATTAAGTTTTTTGGAATTATTTCGAATTATTTCAGAGAGAACGGAGCGTTAAGCGATCACTGTATACTTCTTTCGCTACTTCCACTGGTATACACTCCGGGAAGTCCACTTGCTTTATACGTGATCTTTCTCCAACATTACCGTCACTGTGTTTTTTTAAATACATTATGAAGGAGTGCATTTGATTCTTTCAAGTTTATTACTTTTGTGGTTTATTAGCTATAAATGTATTAAAATCATTGCAAGTAAATTGCTGTATTTCTCTCATCGCACGCTATAAGATGTTAAATATATAATATAAAAGTATAAACATAAATACATAAGACAAAAAGAACTAAGCAATCCGTCAGCAACATAAAGCAAAAAAAAATTTACAAAATTTAAGATTATCAAATCGTCAGTCATAATAAATCCAATAATACTCTAAATATAACTTTGTTTTCGTTTCATTTCCAACACAGCCGGGGTCGTCACATGGATGCTCCGGTATTTTTGAACTTGAATGTCAACGCGATTTGATACGACGCGTCATATGTGATGTGCCGCTTCCTTTGTTAACTGTTATTAACTTACGTAATAACAGTGGATTTGTTCCGTCAAAGACGTTCAGAAATGAAACTTTAATTAAATAAAATTATAAGCTTCTTGTCAGACGTGTTAATGTATTTAAGCCTCGAATGTTAACGATACACAATAATATAATCCACTCTTACATTTTAAGTTTAGAAATTCGTTTGTTCATAAAATTATATTTAATCCGCATCTGCTTCAGCTGTAAGTGTCTGCGCTTATTATAAATGGTAATTTGAACGATATGTTAGACGGTCGAGGCCGTCGTGGCGCGGGACAGCGTTTGTTGTAAAGGCGATGGTTATGGGTTCGATTCGCACTCGAGTAAATTATTTTAAATGTATATTATTTTTATTTTTCTTCTCTTGTGCATATACAAAGCGCAATATTTCCGTCACTCAATGTCTCACATACATCAGGCTCTTGACTATCACATAGCAGTTTCGAGAAAAGACGTTAAGCTGATTTTTCTTCATATAAGACAGATAAATATAAAACTCGATCGACTAAGCCAATCTTGAAACAGACCGACATTCAACTGTCCAAAAAAAAATATTGATGGCCGTCGTCAAAAAAGAAATCAATCTGCAAGACACAATGCAATGAACCTGTAATAAAAATTAATACCCATTCAGAAACTCGCCTTTGGCACCGAATCGGACGCGGTCTTCCCAAACTGCGCTCAGTACTGTGGTAATAAACATCATAATGCTTCAATTTGCCAGTTTAAATAAAGACTTCGAATAAGCGGAATTTAATATTCGTATTTGAGTCCACAGGCCAAGTGGGCGTTGTTTGTGCTTCACCGGAAAGATTTATATTACATGCACTTTCGTATGCCAGTGATCTGAAATTGTCCGGCTCTAAGAGACCCGGCGTATTGTGGCCCACGCCCCACGATATAAGGACTATTCAATGATTTTGAATGAACGATTGCTTTTTAATATTATAATTCAAGCGGACAACGATCATCAACGTTTTGCATGCGATCAAAAAAACCTTTGTAAAGTGATACCTGCCGGTGTTCGCGGCGGTAATGCAGGGTAAACTAAACAATATGAGATCGTATTAACATGAATACTATGGGAATAAATGTTAATTAAAAGTTTATTTGTGTTGATTGCCAATTTTATAAATACAGCTTATAGAAATGTATTTAAAAAAAGATAGTTTAGATATATTTTAAATACATTTTCTTTCAAAAGGCAAAGGCTAATAAGACTGCTAACTAATTATCGCCCTTATAACTTTGCTCTAAAATATAAAGTTATTTTGCAGTATATATTACTATAATTTTTCATTGCAAAAAAAAACCAAAATTTTTTTTTTCAGCTTCACGCTGTATCCCGCACACAGCAGGGTAGGCAGAGGGAACCTAGTATTAAGATACTCCGTTCCCCACTTTCCACAAAAAATGCTTTTGCAAATATTTTATGTAGGTTAGATAGAGAAAAGAGCTTTGAGAGTGGAGGTAAGGTGGAGGTGTGGGTTAAGCCTACACGTGGATCATAAGATTCAAACACTGTTCCGAACTTCCATCTCTGCAAGGCAATAGGCCCGGGCCGATTCGCACCGGCAAATTCATACGATGATAGGAAGTTTCTTCTCTTTATATTGGAATTCAATATGATACTTCACAGCAAAGAGGCCACCATGACGCAGTGTGAAAGCATCTTTATACGGAATGATTTTGGGTTCGAATCCCTCTCGGGAAATTATGGTATATAAATGATTTCAATTTCTCTGCTCTAGTGAGAAGCTTAATTACCGCGTTAGGCTTCGACATATATGTACAAGCAGAAAGTGGAGATCACAATGTCTTCAAACTAAGTTCACTCTGTCTACTACTAAAAAGCGTACAATATAAATTTATTATAATATATTTAGTATTTAATTTTAATACAAATAGAATTAAACATGAAAGACAGATATAGGTTTAGAGATCATTAAAAAACTGACTTGTCTGATATTAAAATCTTCATACACTTGGCGGAGGCAAAAAATAGACATGTGGATCAAAACCATTGTGTTTGTAAAGTAAGGCGGGAAACTTTTTGGTTGAACAATGAAGCATTTTAATAAATTTCGTTAAGATTGACAGCGCTGATTACGATTTACTCAACCCTTTACGTTTTTTTATGGTTCAAGAAAAGAATAAATAAACATTCCGTCCTACTGGCCTCAGTCACATCCTTCTTACTATTATTGTGGAGTTTAGATAATATATAACTGAGGTTGATAATTTTTTATTCAATATATTTTGTATTACATAAAACATTCGTTCAACAAACGTTCTATTGCCTATAGTTATATAAGACTAGTGGCCCGTTCCCGGCTTCGCCCGCGTAAACTGGCGATATCAAGTCATTGATAGCCCTGTTTCTTGCTTAAATAATAAATTTTATATTTTATTTAAATTATATTTTTTATAGAACTATACGCACCAAATGACCTTCGATATTGCTTTTTCCTGCATTACTTTTTAAGTGATAATTTATGTAACTAAGAACAGATTTTAACGGAGAGAACTTTCGCGGATTATCTACCTCAAACCTACTTACAATCGTTTACATTTTTATAATATTAGTGTAAAAGATTGCTTGTGAAAAACTTGTATTTGTGGCTAAGACAAAGCGTAACGATCAATTCTTTTATCCAAAACGAGACGTTACTTTACTCCTGATACTTACTGTTTTATTATGATACTTAAGGATACGGACAAAGCTAATCTTAACATAATAAAAACTAAATAGTATAACTTAGAATTATCTTTTAAAGAAGCCGTTCTTTTGTTAATACTTGCAAATTATGTCTTACGTAGCAACGGATGGCTCTGCAGCAATTGTTTGTTAAAGTCCATGCTTAAATTATTTCTACCCCGTTGAATAACAATAGACCACTGCGGTGTTTTAAAGCAGGATTAAATAAGGAGGTAGCCGTATCATAGCCGCTAAGAGCGTACTTAAGTTTATGGAAAGTGTGTCGACTATAAGACGCTTAAACTATGACTTTCTTATAAAAGAGTTGCGCTTTTTGTTAAATCACGTCTAAAGCTTTCAATCGCAAGCCGATATGTTAGGGGGAGGTTTTTTATCGGGTCCGTACGTAATACTTCGACGTGGGAGTTCTCAGGGACTCACGTTTCGATGTTCCACACTTTAATTAGTGGGTTTCTACTATATTTGCTGGACAGTGTTTCACATGCTCCGCTAACGAACATATTTTGTAGCGTGGTTCAAAAAAAAGTAAGGTTACATTCATTTTGATTTTAAGACAGCAAAAAATGTTAGCCGTGAATTTACTATAGGACGCCTCTCCCCATAGGGGCATTTATCATTTTTGCTATTAAAATGGCCCAACAATACCTTGAACCCCGAAGGAGCCGGCGGGCCTATCACAATAGCAAATGATACCTCAGGGTCCGAACGACCTCAATGTGCCTTAATTAACTGGCAGCTACTTATGTTGGAATAATGATCTCCACACTGAATTATTTACGTCTGCATATAATGAAAAAAACATGTGGCTCGAATTCTGACAGTTTCATTTTAATGATTTCAGTTCTTCGAATATTTTGAGGGTGTCATGAATAATTAATTATTTATCAGCTAATATATAAATTATTCGTTTTTATAAAAAAATATTTTATAACTATTTAATATTATTAAACATAACTGTTTAATATTATGCAAAAATAAATTTAATCTAATTTTTTTGTGGAATGATTTGCTTCATAGGAAATATTTCCGAAATGAAAGCGCGGCGTTAAATTCCGCATTATAGCACAGAGAATGTATACGAGAAAAAGTGAAAAATGAAGCTAAAATATAAGGAATAAGTAAATACATGATTAAAAATCAATTGTTAACTGAGAATAAATGCTTCTTTTCATGCACCCAAAAGAGCAGGTGGCTTCTTAAGCACCTGTTAAGAAAATTTACCTTGTAATTTATTTCTTTAGTAATTTAGTTTGTTTAAGGTCGGTCATGGTATTTTATATAAACAAATGGGTCTGATACAGTATGTCCGACAAAAGTTTCGCTGACGTCATCCTACCCCTAAATTATTTTTTGTTATAACTTAAGAGTCAGGTGAACTTGTGAAATTCTTTAATATTGTATACTATTTGGCTTTGAAAGTCTAAAATGGGCGCTCAAAGGTTCGGCACAGATAAAAGCGATAATTATTTTATCGCAGGGAGTTCCTTGTTTGTTTCTCTAATAGCTACTTTAATGGAAGTCGGAGAGGTCGCGTCGGAATAACAATGCGGGTAGAATGCATAAATTAAAATTCAACCTATCTTGTATAAGATCTTTTCTTGAGGCTCTACGTGTTTTATAATTAAGTTGGGTCTTATGTCTTTAAAATTAATGACACTTAAGTTATTCTTATGTTAACTTAATCTTAAGAAAGCTATCATGTAATATAGGTCAACTAATAACCGCTTTAGAAAAGTAAATGAATGTGTTACAGTGAATACGGTTTCAAAATAAATCTATAAATGAATATAATTATATATTATGTATAATAGAAAAATGCCACTAATCATGAAATATCTATTGATATATCATGGTTAGTGACATTTTTCTACTCTTCCTTACTCTTAACGTTCACAGATGACATTTTGATAATGACATACTTTATAACCATTAAAATATTACTATAGGACTAAATCAAGGCAGTTTTAAAGACTCATCCAATTTCAACTTTTTCTTACTACAAACTTAACAAAAAGTTGTTTAATACTACGCGGACAAAGTCGCGGTCAACATCTAGTAATTGATAAATGTATAACCCATATATAGAATTTTGATAACACCGAGAGCATTCTGCATCTAAATACATTATAAACAGAATATTCAAAACGGAAAATTCCAACGTTAGAATATTTAAAACATTAGAACAAACATTTGCATACTTACAATTTATTTCCTGTAGCTTCCATGTTAAAACATCATGACATATAAACTGTTTTGCATTCAAGTACATGTCAGCGTTATTGTCTAGTATTGTACGCACAGACCAAGCTTAGAAGCGAACTGGCGAACAACTTATTCTAATTTTCATAGTTCTTATTAACTTTATTATAAGGATGATTATTCTTTGCACATTTTCCTTGACCGTTCGTATTGCATAACTGCAGTTATAGGCCGCCATTCGCATTGTATCGCATCGATATTTTGTATGCACATTTAAATACGACCATCTATGTCGGTGACCGTCGGGGACCTCGACACGCTATGAAATTTTGCAAATTGCGTTTTTTATATGCATTGGTCACCATGTGTTACGCTTTTACAGTTTGTATCATGTAAAAATCAAACGTTTTGTATATGTTTTTTTTTATTTATTTTCAAACGAGCAATTATTTAAAATGATTTTTTGTAAACGTGAAACGAATATGTTGGTTGAAATTCTGTTGTGATATTATTATATTTTTTGTTTTTATCACAGTTACATGCTAACATGTCTATCCATACTTATATTATAAATGCGAAAGTCTGTCTGTTTGTTTGTCACGCTTTCACAGCTAATCTACCGGTCTGATTTGGATGAAATTTAAAATGAAAGTAATAAAAGTTATTGGGTCTAACATAGGCTCACTTATTTTTTAAAAATTCACCCCTGAGGGTTACAATATAACGGAACAGCTAAGTAGTTCACGCGGCAAAGCCGCGACCAGGCCGCTAGTATGAAATATATTTGAGGAATACAAATACTATCTGTCCCATGTATTAATAAACTAAACACTAGACCGCAGACATCGTGGCGCAGTGGGTTAGCGTCTGACTGTAAAAGCGATTGGTGGGGGGTTTGAAAGAATATATTGAGATTATATTCATTTCTCCACTCATGGCATCCAAGGTAAAGCGCGGCACTGTGTTTCGTCTTTCAATACGCTAGATCTCGATTTCGGGTGGAAAGTGAACGGAAAGTCTTGACACTACGTTCTCTCTAACTACTCTGTTAAACGTGGAACAGGGTGAAAATGTGAATAATAGTTGTATATTGTAAACATTCTCATACAAATGACATTTTTTTTTTTTTTTATATTTAAGCTTCACGCTGTATCCCGCACACAGCAGGGCAGGCACCCTCTGCCTGCCTAGTGTTAAGACACTCCGTTCCCCACTTTCCGCCGAATATTTATATATTTTGTAGATGTACCTAAAAACGATTCCATTTAGCTATAACGCAGCTATTTATCAAAATTATTTCTTATCACATATGTAAATTGCGTTAGGTTCTTAGAACTTCTGACTCATGTACAAACAGATAGACCTTCATACACAAGTTTATCTTTTGTCCATAGTTCACTACACTTGTCCTGTTTGTAATGTTAATCGAATGTTTAGGTAAGCCTCGGTTAAATAAAGACGATCTGTTATTGTTCTATCGAAATGGAGTATCATAATATTCACATTGTATTTCTTTCTGTATTGTATATTTTTGTATGGATGGCGGATATGTGATATTGTGTATATATTTAAGTATATAGGATATATGTGTGTATATAAGATTTTATATCAGTGTGTTTGTTATGATTTTAATTTTTTTTAAGCAAAGATATGTATTCTTTATTGCATTTAAAAACAATATACAGAAAAGGTAATATAGAAATTGATGGTTTACAACGGTGGACCTATCTCTAGAAGTAGTCAAACTAAACAAACAGCGGGATGCAATGCAAAAAAAACAAGATAACAAAAATATATGAAAAAAATCACTATTAAATGAAAAAATCACTATCAATCTATCATAAGATAGATAATGGGGTATATTTATGTATTCCTAAATTAAATATGTTCTTAAATATAGATGACTATACCTAACTACATTTGTTATATTATACATTTTAATCCAGTGGCCAGTCGTGGCCCAGTGGCATAAGAGTGTGACTGTAAACGACTGGTTGTGGTTTCGATTCCCACTCGAGGAGTGTAAATTATATTTCCATTTTCTTCGCTCTGGTGTCGAGGTAAAGCGTGGCGTTAAGTTCCGCCACTTAACACGCAAGCCTCCGAATTCGGCGGAAAGTGGGGAACGGAGTGTCTTAACACTAGGTTCCCTCTGTCTACCCTGCTGTGTGCGGGATATAGCGTGAAGCTATTTTTTTTGTTATATTATACATTTTAATGTGTACACACCAAGCTACTGCTTGATGCTGCGTATCCTCTGATTATAAACGAAATTATTGTCATTTCAATTTCCACTCAGAAAATAGTATTTAATCCCTCTTTCAAAAGCTAGCACGGCTCTAAGTTCCGCCTCTTAACACGCAATGCCTCCGAATTCGGCGGAAAGCGGGGAACGGAGTGTCTTAGCACTAGGTCCCCACTGCCTACCCTGCTGTGTGCGGGATATAGCGTAAAGTTAAAAAAAATCCCCCTCTAATAAGAAACGCAGCGTTGAGATTTGCATCTCAACATTCGAGCAGAAAGTAGAGTGAACAGACAGAGTCTTTTGACGCTAGATTCTGCTTATTGGGCTGTACAAGGAAAAGGGTGAAGATCTAATCTATATTTTTTAAATATAAGTAAATAACACATGTAATAAAAAAAATATTAACACATACGTAATGACATATTTATAAAAAAATATGAGAAAATTTAACGTAGGCTCCCGTCCGTTATGGGAACAAGTGTATTAGATCCAGCTGCAGATATGTCCCGTTCTGTTGACCTGATTATAGAAACATGTCTTATCGTAATCATTTCAATTAGGTTGCAGATTGCGTAAGTGAGAATATCGTTTAATTACTTTAAAATAATTATGTTATGTTCATTACACTACTATCTAAATTAAATTTAATGTATGACTCGTTAATGGTTCTAAGATCCGAATTATTTGATTTCGTTTAGAGATTTTAGGTTTCGTCATTTTAATTTTAATTAGAGTAAGTACGATTAAAAAACTATTTTAGAAAACGCACAAGCATTTAAATACATGCGTTCTGCGTTCTTAGCGGTCAGAACGCTTCGAGTGATTCCATTAGGTGCGGTTTCGAATTCTAATGCGTTCAAAATGTTATACGTTTTCTAAAAATTATTTTCAATTTTCTATGTGTACAAATAACATCTTTAAAACGTTAAAATGATACAGGTAACTTATTTTTTAATGATACTTTAAAAGTAAAGTTGCAAATCTATGGGTATATTTTTGTTTACTTTATTATATTTTAATACACTTTATATTATGTTTTGGGTTTGCAGAAAATATCCTATTTTGCTCTCCAATTCCTTTTCCTTTACTTAGTTTTTAGTGTTAGTTGATTATAGAGGATATGATGATACATAAGACGGCGGCGGCGTTAAGTTCCGCCATTTAAGACGTGCACCACGCCTACTCTGGTAAGAGAAAAAAAAAGGACTGTTTAATATGTAAAACTATTTTTTAAACTCAGTAGTAAAACAGGGAACGGAGTGTCTTAACACTAGGTCCCTCTGCCTACCCTGCTGTGTGCGGGATACAGCGTGAAGTTAAAAAAAAAATTGTAATACATTTTATATAACTAGGTTTATATTATTAAAAGAAGCTACTAGACAGAGCAAAGCCCTATTTCATAATAAGTTCATCATGAGAAAGTTTACTTTGTTGCAAATGTATTCTCTTGATAATCCTTAAGCCTCCATTCAAGTGAACTGATTCATGCACCTCGTTGAAGATTTAACCACCTACATAGCGACCTCGGGAAGATATAGACCACCGCTGTATAATATGACAATAATAAAAATTTTAATAATATTACTTTTGCTTGTTTTTTTAAATAAAATTTAATTGTATATATATTTTATATTTTAATATCAAAAATTTTGTATGTTATTTTTTTGCAATATTAATTAAATAAAAAAAATAAATTAAGTAGTTTTTATAAATGTTTTTTTTTTAAATTTTTATAAAGGTACATTTTTGAGGTTTTAAATGTATATATTATAATATGTTTGTTTTTTTTTCCACAGGTTTCCTTATGAAATAAGGATTGGTTGGCGAGACACTTCGCTATTCACTTTCCGCTCAAATTTAAGACATTGCGTGTCGAGTGGTGGTGTACCTCAATGCCGGACGTTATATTGTTAACCAGAATGTATTGTTGAATAAGTAAAATTAATACATATTAACAATTTATAACGTTGCATATTGCATTATTAATAAATATTTCTCTCCCGCGTAACATAAAATAAGATGTTTTTTGACAGAATTAAGAACGTGTACGTATTATAGTTTTTAATACTAAAAATAATCTCTTCAAAATTCTTTATATAAATATATGAAACAAAAACCAATGAAGTTGCCAACAAATGCG
Organism: Dryas iulia moderata; assembly: GCA_019049465.1. Lineage (NCBI taxonomy): Eukaryota > Metazoa > Arthropoda > Insecta > Lepidoptera > Nymphalidae > Dryas > Dryas iulia. The sequence goes on from CM032428.1 coordinate 10,096,963, forward strand.
ATTTACAACGCCAACCGCATTGTATCGATTCTTCTAGGAAATTCATTTTTAAATTGTCCTACTTTTGCAACTGTAGCTAATAAGCTGCTGTCGATATTCTATCCAGTGTGCTTTTAAAAATATTGCATGCTTTAAATATTTTAAGTATTAGAATTCCGTACTAGAAAAACAAAAAAGAAAAGCTAAGTGTTTTTCCTTGTTTGTTATGAAAAATCAAACTTTTCAACTAGATGAAGGCGACAGGGAATCTATACCTTTTTTTAAATTCACGCTCTTTACCACATTGCAATGTAGACAAAGAGGACCTAGTGTCTAGATATTCCGTTCTCCACTTTCCGCACAAAAATCGAGACATTACGTATTGAGTATTAAGACCGTGCTATATTTGGGATACCAGAGCGGAAGATAATATAAGTATAATCGTTTCTCTGAAAGGGAATCGAACACACACCTAATCGCTTTTATAGTTAGAAGCTGTCCCTCTGCACCGCGATGGTGTCTTTTTTCTTTGTAATTTATGAATAGAGTTGAGTTATTTTATTATTAATTAATTAAATTAATAAGTTACGTTACTTAAACATATTTTTTTATCGTTAAAATACAAAATAATCCATCCGAGTATCCGATTCACTCCAAACAAAACAAATCCTTTACGTTTTTGCTACCTTTGCTACATTGCTGTTTGCTTATTCTGCTCAGTTAAGATCCATTACAAAAAGTTTTAACAATTCGAAGAAATTGAAAGGCTACGTTGTACTCATGTCCAGCAGATTGGAATTCATTCTTGCGAACGTGACAACACACTTTAAAAGCGAAATTAGCCATACAAGCGCTAAAGATATTTATCGTGTGTACGGAATTTAAATATAGATACGATGACGCCACATCCAAGCCGTTCCTTGTAGGCAAACCAATTATTTGTCAGCAAGAGAGACTCTTTGATCGCGATGAAACCAAAGCAGTATATTAACAAGTAGTATGACAGATATATTGCGCCTAACAAAGAATGCCTTTTATTTATATTTTTGAGGCGAGATAAAGATATATTTTTCGAAGAGCTCTTATTAACGTCGTTCTCTGTTTGGCGGATGTATAATAATGTTCTCGGAAGATTAAGATAATGAGCTTGATTAAAAATACTTTAACGTTCATAAGATAAATGAACGGTCAAAGAAAAACAACTTAAAGTATCAATCTTTCATAATTTCGCTGTAACGTCTAGTTCCCCATCATTTAGCAAGCGCGGTCATCGTACTCAGTGCTCATTGGTTTTTGATTGAAACAATACAATCGTCAGTCATGGTACATTTTGGTAACGATCTTTTTAATTCCGAAGCACTGTCAACCAGAACGCGAATACCTTTATGATTACTTTGAAAGTCATTAATTTTAACAACAGTTTTTATTTTCCTTTCGTGTGATTTAAAATCAGAACAGTCATATTCGTTTCTCGAAGGCAAAAATACCAAGAATGATATATGTTTATGTTCCAATACAAAATTGTTATTTTGGGTAAAAAAATGACAAATATAAAAGTGTCAAGCAAGATCTTTAAATATACAAGAATATGGATATCTAACAATGATACCGCATGAATACTTTTTAATGCGCCAAAGATACGACCAACGCTTATTGTGTTGAGCTTTTACAATAGACGATTTTTTGTGCTATATAACTTCTTGAGAGTTTATTCCTTTTGAGAGATTCACATAAACTGCGATTATATGAAGTCGTATCCATGTGGGAACAAAGCTTGTCGTCCGAGATATGATGACAGCTGCGGACTTGTCGAGCCAGTGACTCTAACCTACCGTGAAACTTGCACGCGAACAGACAAAAAGCCCGTTAGATTCCACAATTCGTATTTCATTTAAATCGCTTTTTGGTATTTATCTCACCATGACACACCTACCGTTACAACTGATGAAGTGCATTTAAAACGAATAAGGTAGACTTTTGTCAATAGATTATATTATTATTGGTGATTCTGCGGTCTCAAGAGTTTTCTAATGGTTTGCAATTTCTACGGTTCCGCTTCATCAATCACACCCACGGTTTCAATAAACTTGCTTAAGGTTAAACATTATTATTTATTGCCGTAATTGTTTGTTTCCTTTGTATATTTCTAAGTAATATTTTAGTGTTGCTAGCTAATTTTGTTTAGGGTAAAACTTGGTAATACGCCCCACTTTTTTTTAACCTTCAATAAAACCCAAATAATGATAGATTTAATTATTTCTTTTATTCCTGGACGTTAATTGGTTCGTTAACAATAATTTTACAAAACCTTAATGTAATTGGAACGATGGTTAAAGATCTATTTCAATTTTTTGGCAGACATGGAGTGGGGCGTTTTATCAGGTACATGTTACCTAATACGCCTCGTTTTGTATTATAAAATGCCCCATACAATTTAAAATGTCCTCATATATGTCCATACCTAAATTTTATCCAAAACTTAAAAAAACACAATATATCAATAGTTTAATAACTTACAAACATAACAAAAATGTAAGGCAAGACTTAAAAGTCCTTAAAAACTCTAAATAAAAAAAAAAACATTTTCATTTGTAAGTAATTAATTAAAAGAAAAGTTGTAACAATAAAAAACACCAGTCTTCTAAATTAATGATTAACATAACAGTCTTTTCAATTAACTTTGACATAAACCAAATTAAAATCATCATAAAATAGTTGAATAGAATAAAATCAAATCTTGCTGCTTTTAACAGCTTCTCTCTCAGCTTTCTGCCCATAGTTGTTATACAAACGTGGTACCCTGAACGTGTCAAACTTGAATCCAGTCTTCAGGAGACTTTGTTATGTAGTAATTTTCTGTACATTCAACGCTTTTATTTATGTCCATATCCGAACAGCTTTAAGGTGCTTCTCAAAGATGGAACTTTGAAGTGCTTTGAAGCTTCATTCTCTCCCATTTTTTTACTTCATACAGATCGCATTGCCTCCAAGAAGCTCGAAGAGTCTTGCGTTTATATTTAAGAGACATACTCTGTAATTAAAATACAATATAAATTGGTATCTATGTAATTTCGGTACGGGGGCATTTTAAAAAACATGCGGTGGGGCGTATTGCAAATTTTGCTTTTTAAAACGCCCTATCAAGAAAAAAGCCTCAATTTCAAAGTTATCACGTTTAACGAACATTTATAATAAAGTGTATTTATGTGTATTTTCAACAGTTAATATCATTTTAACTTAAATTTAATGAGTATTAAAATATAAAAAAATGTTTGCAACTTACCACAAATTGTAACTTCACTGAAACACTAAATTTATTAATATTTTTTAAGGGAGCGTAATAAACCACACGTGCACATTAGCTATGTTGATAAACAACATATGGCTACTCTCCGTGCAATAAGTGTATCATCTAGTTTTCTTAATGTGCCTGCTATGGCTGTGGGGCGTTTTGTCAACTGGGGCGTTTTACCTAGTTTTACCCTATAGCAAGCTATTAAGCTACAAGCAATTCAAAATAAAAAAAATATTTAATGTAAATACTTATTTTGTCATTGTGTATCAAAAACGTAAATAGAATGAGTAACATTGTCCAAAATACATTTGTATTTCTATATTGTGCAACCATCTGTCCCCTATCAATCATGTCGTAAAATTCGGAATTAAAAATTTCATATTCAGAAAAGCTATTATGAGTTTCACACGTGTAAAATATATTAAACTTTTTTATGTCATATTTAATTTAAGTACCTATTGCAGAAAATTTTATATTAACATGCAATTTGACTAAGAAGTAATGATTTCATAAATTTGAATGTATTATTACTATTATTATTATTTTTTAGCTTATCAAATATTTTTTTAGACGCATTGCGTGTTAAGTGGCGGAATTTAACGCCGCCAGAGCGAATAAAATGAAAATATTAAATATTTAACACTTATTGATCTGGCCTATCAAGTAAATAGTGTCAGGTATTCCACTTTTGGACCAAAATCAAGACATTGCTTTCACGTGTTTTGTCTTATCAGACCACAGAAATAAAACTAAATTATATAATTAATTTAGTCACCACTTCTCAAAGTGAGAATCGAACCCACAACCAAATACGTTCATAGTCAAACGGTGTCCCACTGCGCAACGATCTCAGACTCATTGCAAAAAAATATACATACTAAAAACTCCATTGTCCACGTTTCATTTATTTTAGAGACATTTTGCTTTAGAGACAGTGGCTAAAACTAATGTTATGTCTTATTTGCTTTCGAATGAGGATCGAACTCATTACCATTGTAATTACACTTTAACTGCAGCACACTGCCAACTGCGCCTAAATTTGGTACATAAAGCAGCTTCACGCTTCTTCCCACATACAAGGCCAGTGAAACCCACTAGAGAGAGCCAAGTCACTCTATTCTCCACATAATTGACTACATTATTTAAATATTTTAAGTGAAATAATTTATTTTAACTTTTATTCTTGGGGCCAGTCGTGTCTCAGAGGCAAAAACTGTGACTGTAAAGCGACTAATTGTGGGTTTGATTCCCACTCAAGGAGTGGAAATAATTCATTTTTTTCACTCTGATGACGAGGGAAATCGCGGCCTTAAGTCCCGCAACTTAACACAGAATATATCTAAAATTCTAAAAGTCTTAACACTAGGTAGACAGAGGCCTGTTATATGCGGGATACGTCGTGAAGCTAAAAAAATGACATTGTCAACATTAATTACCTCACCTTCATGCAAGTAAAAAATCAGAATAGGTACAATTGAACAATATTTAAACTTTAAAGAATACATATCAATTACACGACAATCATGCGCTTAAAACGTAATCGAGAGGAAAATAACTTAAATTAAAAAAAAAAAAAAAAAAAAAAAATTAAAAAAAATATTATTACAATTGAACAATATTTAAACTTTAAAGAATACATATCAATTACACGACAATCATACGCTTAAAACGTAATCGAGAGGAAAATAACGCAATAAAAACTATAGCACACACGATCGGTCCCTATGACATAGATAAGCGTATTGGAAAGTTAGATAATGATCAGTATTCATGTTACGAATCAATTGTTGTTTTGTTACACGAACTTCCTATACTATTGCATTTTACATGTATTTACAAGTTTTTCTGAACGCCGAGTAATGGATACAAAAGACAAATTGCGCATTGATATCTGATATGTCTGATGCTTTTCTTGACAATTTTTTGCTGTACAATAGTTTTAGATTTCTGATTACGCGGTAAAGTTGGCTATTGTGAGTGTAGTGATGTAGGAATACTGTTTAATATCATAACAAAAATTTAATGTTATTGCTTATTTTGAATAAAATTTCGTATGACTGTGAACATGAAGGTTGTAAGTTCGATTCTCACTTAAGGAATTATTATATGTTATTTTCATTTCTCTGCTTTGGTTCCTATGATCCGTGGAGTTGAGATCTATCACTCAACACGCAATGACTCAATTTCTGGAATGAAGAATGGAGTATCTTGATACTAGGTTCTCTTTGATTATCCGGCTATGCGGGACAAAACGTGAGACTGCTTTTTTATATTTAAAAAAAAAGTTAGGCCCGTCGTGGCGCAGACGTACAAAGTGTGACTGTGAAGCTACTGGTTTTGGGTTCGATTTCCACTCGAGGAGCGGAAATGTTTAATATTTACATTTTATTCGCTCTAGTTACGCCACTTGACACGCAATGCCTCCGAATTCGGCTGAAAGTAGGGAAAGGAGTGCGAAAAGCGAAAAGCCAAAAAATTTTTTTTAAATGTCCTAAATTAATTGATATATCTTAACTTTTTATTTCTTTTAATATTCTAATTGAAAATATTCAAAAAGGAACATACTCCCAAGTAGATATTGAAGCCAAAATTAACAAATACATTATTTCAAGTTAAACTAAAATATAGTTTAAACAAAAAAATCCTATTTCAATACTCTGTAAATATCCTTCGAAATAATATCTGGACCGTCGTATCGATATTGTTTAAAAGCCCATGGGGTAATGACAATGCGCACCTTCATTTTATACAGAAGCTTTGACCAAAAGAAATACTTACATTGTATTACTACTGGATGTTTAAACTATTTGTTTTCCACATAATAGGGTTAGAACTGAAATCCTATTGTTGGCATCTACTCAAAAACTAAACAGTAGCAAATATTGTATATTTACTGTAAAGCTTTTAAGAGGTGACATGCGTTTGACGTTAATTTATAGTATTCTCACCACTGAAGAAATTAGTATATTGTTTAAAATTAGAAAGCCAATTCTTGTTAAGAGGGTGTGAAAAATAAACAACTGTTTACACTTTGTGAGTTATTTATTTAAATATATTGTTATACTTTAAAATTACGTAAGAAATGAATTTTCGATAAAATATAAATAACATATATTTTTAGAGAGAAGGACAAATACATTTGAAATTATATACATCGATATATCTGAAAGGAAGCAATAAAATTATCTTATAGCGAGATTATGTAATAAGTAATAAAGTATAGAATATAGCGGGATGTGTGTACTATTTTTCTTTTGTAGTTTCATTCATTTTCCTGCATATGGTTAGTCAGGAAGGACCTAGTGTTGACACTGTTTCCACTTTCTTGGCTACGAAAAATTGAAAACAATTAAAATATAACTTAAAATAAATTCTCCCGAATTGGAATCGAACCCACAGCCAACTCGTACTCGTCCGTACGTCAGACGCTGGGCCATGACGTCTTTAACATGTCTCTTTCGATTACTAATCGAAACTCAAAAGTCACAAAGTAGCATCCCCTTTTTATATAATTAATTTACAATCTTATATAAAAACATACGCTGTATCAAATATAGTTTCAGAGCTACAGAGGTGCAATATGTACTAACTAATTACACCAAATGTAGTACATTTGCATATCTTGCGACTAAATATAAGGTACAAATTATTAATTTACATACAAATCGCTGTAATGAACTGTAAAAGCTTGCTTCAGACAAGCGAAATCATTTAAGTAATACAGATAAAAAAAATAAATACTCGCATAATATCTCCTTAATACTGAACGAAAAAAAGATTGTAACTCAATTTCTTAAAGTGAGGTAAGACCGCCGTGGTGCAGTTAGACGGTGTATAATAGTGAAACGCGATGGTTCTGGGTTCAATTTTCCTAAGTGTGGAATAACACATTTTTTTTTAGCTTCACGCTGTATCCCGCACACAGCAGGGTAGGCAGAGGGAACCTAGTGTTAAGACACTCCGTTCCCCACTTTCCGCCGAATTCGGAGGCTTGCGTGTTAAGTGGCGGAACTTAACGCCGCGCTTTACCTCGACACCAGAGCGAAGAAGATGGAAACATAATTTCCACCCCTCGAGTGGGAATCGAACCCACAACCAGTCGTTTACAGTCACACGCTTGTGCCACTGGGCCACGACTGACCACAGATAACACTTTAAAAATGATTAAATGTATTTATAAATAGCATTCTCTGTTGCTAAACGATTGTTCGTAGAATAATCTTTGGGTAGCAGGAATTTGTAAAAATCTCTCTACAAAGATGCAATGCAAAAACAATAATAATAGGTTGTATTAAAATAAATAAGAATTTCGACGCTGCTGGTAGTAGAACGCATGGCTCAGTGGTGAGTGCGCCTGGATGGTATTCAGGAGGCACGAGCTTGGATACCGCTGCGTTCAATTTTTTATACGTTTTCTAAATGCCTTTTTATTATTATCATTTCTCCACTCTTGTAAACTCTGATCCAGCTTACACGTAATATCTTGATTTCCAGCGGAAAATGGAGGACGACAAGTGTCTTGGCACAAGATTCTATCTGATAGTCCTGGTTACTCAGGAAAATTAGTGAAGCAGAGAGTTTCCTTTACGCCTTTGTGGGACAAAACTCAATCAGGAGAGTATTATGTGATGATATTTAAAAATAAATTTTGCTTTTACTGCTGATATATCATCAGGTTTCCTGAATTCATATTCTTATATACAAATGTATGTAAAAGTTATAGACCCGAGGAATTCAAACTACAACCATCGCGTTTACAATGAAACACTGTCCCACTGCGCCACGAGGTCTCAAAAAAAAGGTTCTCCATGATTAATTATAAAAGATCACGTCCGTAGTCACTAATAGTCCAATTTTTATAAGATATCTACATTTCACACAAGCTCTTTCTCACATATCACGGTAAACAGAGAGAACCTAGTGTCCAGACACTCCGTTCTTCGCTTTCTTTCCGAAATCGAGACATTGCGTGTTAGTTGGCGGAACTCAACGCCGCACTTTGTCTAAGGTAGCAGAGCGAAGAAATCCAAATAATGATATATAATGAGAAGAGGCTCAGAATATACTTTTATTAATTTATTTGGTTAATATTTTACATTTTATTACTCGGCTTTCTACAAAATGTCAAGTTAGAATAAACAATTATTTTAAATACTTCATTCATATTATAATGTTTTTAAGTCAACGAGAATAAATCATAAAAAGAATATGCCAGTAACTAAAAATGAACAAGTATTGTCGTAAAACGAAAAACAATATTTATACAATTATAAGTGTAAACTCTAATAATAATCTCTCCTATTATTGGGAATCGAACCAACAACCATCGCGATTACAATCAGATGCTGTCCCACCACGCCACACCGGCCTCTACAATAAACAGCTTAATAATCGATATTTTATAATAGCATTTGTTGTTTCTCACAGTAATAAAACACTGAAGCTCGTTCACATTTTAAGCGGATCTCCATTGAATTTAATTGCTGTCATTTATATAATTGCTTCATTGGGAGCCGACTTTCTTGTAGAAGCCTACCGATTCTAACATACTAATAAACATTATAATGTTAGTGTATTGTATCTTAGTTTTCTATTAATTAAGTGAGCTCTTGGATATAATAAGTTTGAATTTTATTTTAACGAGTGGGCGGGAATCTCTGAATGCCAGAACGTAAACAATTATTATTAAGATTGTCAATCAATCAGTACAGGTTGTTCAGTTGAATGGGTTATCTTATCTTCAAATTTTATTGTGGCTACTTTAAAGTGGGAACGTCTATTGATTAAAATTTTGTATAGATATGTTTATATCTAAATGTTTGTACTTTAAAGATATAAATAACTGTATATTGTGTTGTACAAAATAAAATGGCTTTTGAGTATTTTTGATAGTATAAAAGGTGAGTGAAAATTCGTTAACGTGTGTGTTTTGTGCTATATGACAAGTTATTACTTTTGACCCGCATAGAACAATAGTTGAGACCATCGTGACTGTAAATGAGATAGTTGTGGGTTTAATTCCTACTATGGGAAATGATAATATATTATTTTCATTTCTCCGTTCTAGTACCAAAGACGTATAGTTCCGCCAAAGGTGTGGAACGGAGTGTCTTGTACTGCTTGGGTGTGCAAAAAAATGTATAAAAAAATCAGATCAAAATATATGATAACCATATAACAGTAAAAAAATAATTTAAATTATAGCAATAAACAATGATGTTATTAGCCACATTGTAGCCGTCCTCCTTTATTTTATTTTAACAAATTACATGTTACAGCCAACATCGACTGGAGATTGTTCAGACATTTTGCAAAGTAACGTTTATAGCTCATAATAGAGCTATTGGCATTGTAAATATACAAATTATGTACGATTAAATTTTATATTGTGCTACAGTTAAAACGTTTTATAAGTGCATGAGTAAACAAACTGATAATATGTACCTATAATGGACGTGCCGTTAATGATCTGACCGTCGTAGATTACGAGTAAGTTGATCTGTTTAAAGTTATTTTAAATTTATTGTACCTATAACATACAGGTATTTTGAATGAGTTACGAAATAACCATCGTGGTGCTATGGGACAAAGTGTGACTGCAAACTTAATTGGTTGTGGGTTCGATTCCTACACAAGGGAAATGTTAAATTATTATCATGCCTCCACTCTAGTGAACAAGACAAAATGCTGCATTGGTATTATCCAATCAACATTGTCAATTGCAATGCCTTGAGTGATTTCGGAGTGGCAGTTTTAACCCGTGGTTGTCTCTGGCTACCCTGTTATATGGGAAAAAGCCCGAAACTGAAGTAATAAAATATTTATTTACTCACTTACGTCTGCATCATGCATTAAAAGTCTCTTTTTTCTACACGTTTTTCTTACTACTTGGAGGGAAGAAAGGGAGATTGGAGAATATTGTTTTGCTCCTTTCATCCATATAAGTACAGTAAATAAAGTCATCAGAAGTAAAATAATTATGTCTGATATAAAGGTTAAAACACTTTGTACATAAAACGATGTTTGAATGAATTTCATTGCGAAATGCAAGAACTGAATGTATTAATAGCAAAATTAATTGAAATACTTGTAGGATTTCAGGAGCTTGACGTTTTAATTCAAACTAGCTGTGCCCGTGATTTTGTCCACGCAAAATTTACGAAAGCAATTTGGAGAGTAAAATCAAAGGAACCGGTATTACTCCGTATTATTTCAGCTATTTGCCAATGGCAATTATATGTTATGGTTAAATTATATAGTTATGGTTCACTATTTTAGCTATAATAGCTCACACATAAGACATAGATATATACTGTAGCGAACTGTTTTTGGAGGACTACTAGGTCTACTTAGGTAACTTAAGATAAACATTTCCATCATACATTACATATATGTAACTCTAGTGATTTTGGAAGCGCACGTGAAGCTCGAGAATAGCTCATAGATAGTTTTTTCCTATTTATTCGGTATTTTGGATAATTCACAATGTTAATATAAATTGTAGCCTATTTTTTATACTGAAGAACGATATAATTGCAAAGTTTCATTAAAATCTATTCAGTAGTTTTTACGTGAAAGAGTAACAAATATCCGTACAAAATTTAAGCAAATGGAATCCAATTAGCGTCATTCAAGATTATATTTCTAAATTTGTGTTTCCCTGCCATCACGTTGCAAGTCACGTGACATACGAAAAGGGGTCAAAAACGCTAAGAGAGAACAGTTAATCCCGTATAAAGTTTAGTTTCCACATAAATTAAAGATTTTTTAAACTTAATAATCAATTAATTAAAAATCTATTAGTGACAACAAATTTCACTAATAGATTTTTACTGAATAGATATTTACGTTGCATTGCTCAAATATAAAAAAAGAATGAAATTAATAGAAAATAATAAAATTGGTGCCAGTCGTGAGTCGCTCAGTGGCACAAGCGTGTGGCTGTAAATGACTGGTTGTGTGTTCGATTCCCACTCGAGGAGTGAAAATATTTAATATTTCCATTTTCTTCGCTCTGGTCTAGAGGCAAAGTGCAGCGTTAAGTTCCGCCACTTAGCACACAATGCCTATAAATTCGGCGGAAAGTGAGGAACGGAGTGTCTTAACACTAGGTTCACACTGCTGACCCTGCAGAGTGCGGCTAAAAAAAAAATATTATTATGATTCAAAATTCTCTCTTGTTTATCGCAGTTGGTGCTATATTGATATGCACTAAAGTATACCTATAGAAATATTTGTAGAAACCATCTTTGAGAGTTTTTGGCACTAAAATTATCGTTCAAATCAGAATTTCGCCAGTCTTATTAGAAAGTACACCTTTGAATTTCAAAACAAGCATTTTTATTAAAAGTAAAGTAAGTAGCGACGTAGTAAGTTATAACTAGGTTATATTTACCTATACTTTGTCGATGTGTAAGCTGATAAAAAATAAAAAAATATCCTGATTTTTTTGTAGTTATTTTTGCACACAACAAAGATGTATATTATAAAAAGCTTTTATAGAACTTTGTCTTAGTACTATATTATAACCTTAGCAAGCTTTCTTTATGTCCTTTATTTAAATTCTCGTGTAAAATAAGACTAGCTTTCCATGAGGGTTAGACTAAAGATAATAGTGCAAGCAGTCTCTGAATATAGGAATGTAATCCGATGATCCGACTTATCCAGCTTCCATCCCAGCTCCATACGTACTCGTCAGCTAGGATTGAAGTTGTGATAGAAATATTTCAAATATATATTTGTATGTATATATGTATTTTATATAAAAGCTACTATTGTTCTGGGCATAATATGACTGTAAGCGTGATAGCTGTAGGTTTGATTTTCACCGGGTAGAATGATTATATTGTGTGAACTACACTACTGTTTCGTTATATTGCAACCCTCAGGGGTGTTTTGTGATAAATAAAGTAGCCTATGTTTAACCTTTGATTATCAACTATATTCATACCAAATTTAGAGGTTGATTTTAGATAAAATAAGTAGACTATCCTTGACCCTGAATTTGCAAACTGTCCGCTCTAGGACTTAATACAAAGCGTGGCATTGAGTTCTGCTATTTAATCCCAATATATCAATTTCGGGCGGAAAGTGGAAACGCAGTGTCTTGGCACTAGGGAGAGAGGTTAGAGAGAACTCTGACTACCCTACAATGTCAAAAAGCATGAAGATGTTATTTTTATAAATCTTTCTTAAGTGTATGTAAGTATATTGCAATAAATTTTAAATTATAGATGAATATTGCTCTTAATTTTTTTAAGGTCTTTTCTTAATTTATCTTATACACATAAATTATATATTACTAAAAATTAAGATTTAAAAATTTCTTGAATTGAATAGACATTATAAAATTTGGACATTTCAAACCAATTCATATTATTTTCCTCATAGAAAACGTGTAGCAACCAATCGGTAAATGCCCCGTTCTTGTATAACTGGATCACGACTTTTAACAAGAATTAACTGTATTATAGATTACGCAAGATAACAAAACCATCAATATCACTTAATAATTACCAAACTTTTCAAACATTGCACAAGTTTAAACAGTAATGTCTTAATAACTGTAGTTTATCTCAATATGTAGTGCGTTGTGGGAGTTTTAATTAAGTAAATTGCTTTATCTCCAGTAGTAGACAATAGGGTATGATGGGTGGAAATTTTATTAACACGTACGATCTGTATCACCATACGGGTGGCTTATTTACTTAACTAATTATTAGAATTGATTTGTGTATTTGAAATTTTAATTTACCCTTCGTATTTATTTTGTGGTTGGTTATCTTGGCCGTTAATTTAATTAAAGATATGTTACTTACATATAATACTTAATAAAGTTAAAAAAAATATAAGGAAAAATTAAAAATAGGTCATGGTGGCTCAGTGTGACAACGTGTGACTGAATACGCAATGGTTGTGGGGTGGACTCCCACTCAGAGCAATGATTGTATTTGTATTTAAATTTTTATTCAATCGTTCTGATACGCCGGGTCAGTACTTACTTAAGAGAAAGCACGGCGTTAAGTTCCGTCACATAACACACGAAAAGTTTTAATTTCCGGCGGAAAGTGAATGACAGAGTGTCTTGACACTAGACACTTCTCTGCCTATCCAGTTATACTGAAAAAAGTGTGAGGCTACTTCTTTTAAATATAATTTAAAAAGTTTGCAAGATAAATTAAGTTTTTATTTTGTGTAGCACAAATAATCTTAAAATGGACAATACGAACTTGGTTCCGGTTAACCAATCGCTTTGTTGGCAAAATGATAAAGCTTCATGTTTCTAGGTAACTTTTTTATTTCCAAACATCACTAACTGTTAAGATCGGATTAGATATAACGAATCTTATGTTAAAATATTTAATTTTCGTCTTTCTTCTAAAATTCAAGTCTGATGAAATCATTTTTGAGAATTTCTGTTACTACAACTGTTGTTCAAGCCAGTCTCTCTCTACTATGATTAGAAAAGTTCACTTTTGGTTATCAAAACATACATAATTTATTGAAGTCATTGCTCCATATTCCATGGTAGAAAGCGACCTTTCTTTTCTTTTTTTTTTTCGTCAGGAAATCCGTTACGGATACCAGCCCGAGTGGGGACTCAGGGTTATGTGGGACTCCGGTGAGGCAAGATGGTAACGCCGCCGTTACCCACTAAAACCTGACGGTGCTCCTTCTCGACCGCCACTAGCCGGGCCACGGGGACCGAATCAATCGTCCGAGGACACCGGCGGCGGGAGCCTGCAAGGCACGTCGCGGAGTCAAGGGTGGTGTAGGTCACCCTCGACGGCCGGCTCGAAGTAGCGCGCGGGAGCGACCGCGCGCGCCTACTCGAGCCAGGTGAGTAGGCGATCAGCTAGCCATGGTAGAAAGCGACCTTCCGCAATTGTGACAACTAAATTAACATTGACATAATAAAATATAGAACTATCGTTAATTTTTTCAGCAGGTTCATGCTGTTTCCCGTTGCAGATTTATCGAGTGCCGTGAGTCAGCCGAGTTTATAGAAAACCAAGTGTTAAGGCACTCCGTCCTTCACTGTCTACTCAAAATCAAGACATTACGTGTTCAGTGGCGGAATTAAACGCAGCGCTTTGTCTTGACTACCTAAGCGGAGATATAAAAATAATAATTAATCATTCCCAGGGTGGGAATTGAACCCACAACCATCGCGTTTACGATCAAACACGGAAACTGCGCTACAAAAGCGCTCTATATTATGTAATATATTATATTACACGCAACACATAATACATCAGCTGTGATAGCGCTTCCTAGTATTATAATATTGTGAAGCGCTATAACTACGCTATCATGGCAAAATCGCACCGTGTTGCATTGCACGCGATGTTTGTACCTTCAAATTCCATTCGTGGGAATGTTTAAATTAAAAATATTATTATTCCCCCAATCTGATTAGATAGACGGCGGTGCTGATTGCTTTGCATGCAATGTTTATATGTAAGACTACTAAGATATTTTTTTTTCTAATAATAAAAATAAAGGTTAAAATAAAATACGATATTTTAATTTTTAAAAGTTATACAAGATATGCAATACTATTTCGTTTTCGCTTCACGTGTTTTTGCTGCCTAGAAAGGTAGTGTCAAGACACTACTCTCCACTTTCTAGCCGATTATTCGACGACATTATTCGATATATTATGCATTGAGTCGCGAAGCTCAACGTCGTGCTTTGTCTTGCCAGAACCATTGTTTTTAAATAAATACATTCCCCCTAATGAGTAGCCAAATATCAAATCTATAAACCAATCACAATTTTACAGTTAGACACTGTCTCACTTTACCAAAATGACCTTTGTTATAAGTAGAATAACAATATAATAAGTAAATAATTTTTCACTAAATTTTAAAAGTTATTTCAGTATATTATACATAGAATAATATTCTATACAATCTCATTAAGTCTGATATACAAAGAATTTGCTAAGAACTCCAGCGAGGGTCAAGTTCGCTGTAGCCTCTCGACTTGGGTAAGTTGCTTTGTCTCGTTATTGCACTCGTGAACTGCAAAATATTTTTATATTTTCTATTAAATTTAGATGCATAATGTGATTATTTATTATTATTTGTTAAATCTTAATTTTATAGTTAGTATTTCTGTGGTATTCTTTATAGCTAAAGCTATATTAATTTCATTATGAGCATATGTATGTAATATAAATATATACATATATCGGGGTGCAGTAGTTCAGTGTCCGACTATAAACGCAAACAGTTATGGATTCGATCCCCAGTCGGGGGACCGATTATATTTAAGTTTTTTTAGACAACATGGCGTTGAGTTTCAATTTCATTCCCATTTTGGGGGCAAAATTTAAATTATTTTTATTACTGTTTATTATTTCTGTCTATTGTTATTCTTAAATTATTTATACTTATTTTCATACAGCAATATCTTTTTTTTGGCGGCAGGTCAAGAACGGAGTGTGTCAACACTACGTCCTCTCTGGTTACCCACCATATAACATTAATATTATCGAAAATTAAAAAATAAATCAGTAACTTGACGTCAATTATATTACTTATTTAAATTAGATATATTTTAAAATTAGAGAAACATGTTTAAGCCATCCAGTTGTTTGTAAAAAGAAAGTTACCTTCAGGGTCAAGTTCCCGAGCTTTTGAATCTTCGCCGCGACGCTTGAACTTGACATATTAGATTGTATGTAAATATAAAAAATAATACCTACAAGTATTCATCATATTTTGTTTTATGTATAAAGCTTATTGTTTTTGTATCTTTTTTTAAGTGGCCAGTCGTGGCCCAGTGGCACAAGAGTGTGACTGTAAACGACTGGTTGTGGGTTCGATTCCCACTCGAGGAGTGGAAATTATATTTCCATTTTCTTCCTCTGGTGTCGAGGTAAAGCGCGGCGTTAAGTTCCGCCACTTAACACGCAAGCCTCCGAATTTGGCGGAAAATGGGGAACGTGTGTCTTAACACTAGGTTCCCTCTGCCTACCCTGCTGTGTGCGGGATATAGCGTGAAGCTATTTAATTTTAATTTTTTAATCTTTTTTATTTATTTCGGAATTAAGTATTATAATAGTTTAATTAATGATATACTATTATTATACGGGGCCAGTAGTGGCGCAGTGGCACAGTGACTTCAGTGACTTCAAATAACTGATTGTGGGTTCGATTCCCACTGGAGGAGTGGAAATATTTAATATTTCCATTTTCTTCACTCTGGTACCGAGGCAAAGCGCCCTGTTCAGTTCCGCCACTTAACACGCAATGCCTCCTAAATTAGCGGAAAGTGGGGAACGGAGTGACTTAACACTAGGTTCCCTCTGCCTACTCTGCTGTGTGCAAACAATATACTGTTTATTTAAATACTAGTTTACGCGTATAAGAACCGATTATTCGGTCTTAGCAACATGTAAGTACCTCGCTTTATATAATATAAAACACATCGTGTGTAATATAATTTATTAATTCAATATACTTCCAATTCATTAGTTCAAAAAAGTGACTTCTCCTAATAAACTCTACTCACATACAAAATTTTCCTAAAATGCATATTCTTTACTTTTTAATAAAATAAGAAAGAATTTTGATACTATTGTATTGTTCTGACTATTTGGAGTTCTGTGAGATATATATAAATCTAATACAAAAGTAAGTCAAGTATCACAAAATTTTTATATAAGAAATTATTAATAATAAGTATTATTGAAGCCATCATAAGGTAGTGGGGTAGCGGCGTGGGTTCGATTCTCTGTTGGGAGAACCTCTTTCTCTCCTGTTTCTGTGTGCTCGAATTTGTACCTATATATAAATATAAATACCATCATTATTTGTCAAGGGCGTATATTTAGAAAGTAGCTACTATCAACGTTATCAACAGATGCGGATAGAAGGGTTGTATAAATGGAGCCACTTCAAAGTAAGAGCGGCATGATGTTTCCGACAAAGTAAACACTTATTTTTACATCGCCGTTTTACGAGAACACTTCTTTGTGATCTTCGTTTTAGTTCGCTCTCGTTTACAGTTACCACGCAATTCCTTCCGCCTTCTATGAGTGTATGTATTAAGAGGTAAATTTTTTAAAATTATTTATATATACATTTTTTATAACCTAAGTACCAAATTGGAGGGCCTCTCAACGCCCCTTCGTTAAATATTAAATTTTAATTTAAGTAAGTAGCGTTTTCCTTATTTCCTTTGATTACTTTTAACATTATTCTTTGTTTTGGTATTTTTTTATGTTTATTTTTATCTTATTTTTTTATCATTTGTTATAACTATATAAAATTGAAGGAATAGGAAATATGTTTTTAAAATTCCTTTTGGGAAGTATACAAGGTTTTAAAATGTATATATGACCACTTTGCAATAATATGGACGAAAATATAGAAAATAAACTATTTCGACTGTATCAATTAAATAGCCATACAGCATTAAAAATATAACAAAAAATCGTTTAATAATGAACATGTGACTATAAAATGTAGCATATGAAGAGATACTCTAGATTTTTTGCGACAATCGAGGTGCCCACCCGTATTAAACTACCTTTAATGCTTATTCATTGTACGAATCTGAATGGACATTTTATTTTTTACGATTCCCGAACAAAACTTATTTTTGCTTCATAAGAATGTTTTTTTTTTTATTTTTGGTTTATTTAACCATTGTTGAAGCACCATTTATCTCTATAATTTATGAGGTAGCGTCGCAAATGTTGGACATATTTGCCTTCAAGTGGACCGTTTACACGTATTGTATATTCTGTTCTTTATAACGTCGACTACCTCGATTCGTTACAGAGGGTTATGTTTGACCATTGTTTGTGATTGGTTATGGAGAGAGAAAATTTTCTACGGTCTTGTGAGTCGAGTTCGAAGTAGGTGCTAACTGTTCAGGAAGACCACCGGAATTCATTTGTTTCCCTGATTGTAACAAACAATGGGACTTGCTACCGCATTTGTGGGTAAGCTTTTATTTTATTTTTGTTAAGTATTCAAGTTTGGTGTAGTTTCAAAGAGATACGCATAACGTACCCTGTGTATAGATGTATGGGTTCAAATTTAATATTGTCAAATAAATGTCTATTCTTTACTAAGTCCATAAAAGGATATTTTACTTAAAGTAAACTATAAAAATATTATTTTTATTACACTTTTCCTGATAGTTTTCCTCTTAGTACCTGCTAAGACATTTCGTTCTCCACTTTCCATCGGAATTCAAAATATTATAATTTACGCTACATAACTAAGCACCGCCATTTATCTAAGTTAAAATCTTTGGATATTGCATATTAATATTTACATATTTGACAACAAACAAAATCTAAGATTTGTTATAGTTCTTAGCTTCTAAAATAAAACAATATATATGACCGTTTCTAATGTTTTCTGATTATTTTATAATCCTAGCTTGATAACTCATTCTCATATTATGACTAAAATAATTCTTCGAAATACTTAAACTACATTTTCTTTGTTTACTATAATTATATGCTAAAATGATACAGTTTAATACTTAATCGCCACATCTAGGTCACATTGCCTAACAATCAGATAAGCAGGCCGCATTAATTTAGCAACACTGATGATAGTGCGCCTAACTAGGTCCATGCCCTTAATATTTTCTTAATTTATCAAAGATCTTTCCAAAAGTAAGATAAATTTAGTATAGAAAAACTTGATATTGTTCATAGTGAGAAAATATTTTTTTAGCTTCATGCTGTATTCCGCACATAGCAGGGACGGCAGAGGGATCGTAGTGTTAAGACACTTTGTTTCTCATTTATCGCAGAATTTTGAAGGCATTTTTACTCGCATTGCCTTCATACCAGAGCGAAGAAAATAAAAAAAAGATTAAATATTTCCACTCCTCGAGTGAGAATCGAACCCACAACCAGCTGCATTTGTCACATCAGTCACACTTTGTGCCCCTGCGCCACGACTGGCCTGAAATATATATTAGTAAAAAAAAGAGATTGAGTTTTCAATTAAAAAGATTTTGAAAGGGTAAATAAATACGGTATGGTACTTAACCATACATATATAACTGTTGTGCGATTCGATTTCCATTAGAGGGAAGGATTATTTTTAAATTATTTTCATTTCTTTGTTGTAGTACTTACTTTGTTTTAAAGTACGACATCGAGATCCACCACTTATTACACAAACTCGAATTCGAAGGAAAAGTGGAGAACGTAGTGTGTTGATTCTAATTTCTTTCTGACTAGCCTGCTATAGAGGAAAGGCCCAGGGCTACTTATTTTCAAAGAATTAATTGAAACAGTACATTTACTGTTCGAATTTTAAAGTTATCTATGACAGATACTTCATTTTTTTTCAACATGCCCGGTAGCCAGAGAAAACCTAATATATCAAGATTTTACGTCCTTCACTTTACACCTAAAATATTGGGCATTGAAAAAATTTAAACATTCTCTTTAGTAGGACATACATCAATATACGTTAAATCAGTCTTATAAATCACAAACTGCCAACCTCTATTAACTAAGTATACCACAACGACTTCAAATAACATTTAACTAAAAAGCTTTTCCTTATTTTCATTGTTTCAACATAATTATTTTAGTCCGTGTTCGGTAGTAATTAATTAAGACACAAAAATGGTTTTAAAATTTTAGAACACCATCAATTTATTTAATCTTCAATCAAATGAACAAACATCAAAAGCCTGTGGGCTTATCGTATTGACATCGCTTACGCAAACGGCTTGACATTAAGCTTCGTTTACACTACTTAAATAATTAAATAATTTAGATAACTTCTAACTTTCTAAGTATGAAATGTAAAGCTGTTCATTATATAACTGATAATTTATTAATATTAATAAAGAAATGCCATGTCTCGATTTCAGACCGACCGTGGAGAATGCAGTGTCTTGATTCTCTGCTTTCTTGTTCTTTCTCCTACAACACAAAAAAACACGTGAAAAGACGTGAACCTTCTTTTTGTTAATAAAGACAAAAGTAATTTATTTTCTAATGGTTTTACATAGATATAATTATGCATCTAATTTATATTATAAGTCTACTAATTAATTTTCAGTGCATAATACAACTTATAATCTTAGCAAAAAATACATAGTTCCGGAAAATACATAAACAGAGAGACCCTAATGATTCCTTCTCCTCTTTCGCCCCAATAAGCTGTATTATTCCGAGATGAGTGACTAAGCTCAACGCCTATCTTTGTCTTATCAGCTAAAAAAATATAAAATTAGTTCACACTGTATCTCGCATACAGTGGCGTAGGCAAAGGGAACCTAGTGTAAAGACACTCCGTTCCCCACTTTCCGCCGAATTCGGAGGCATTGCGTGTTAAGTGGCGGAACTTAACGCCACGGTTTACCTCGACACCAGAGCGAAAAAAAAGAAAATATTAAATATTTCCACCCCTCGAGTGGGAATCGAAACCACAACCAGTCGTTTACAGTCACACGCTTGTACCACTGCGCCACGACTGGCCCCAATTAATATAATTAGTTCTCTGAGTGGAAATCGACCCCACAAACATCACATATAATGTATGACTAGATAATGTTACACTGTGCTACGGCGACATCTATCTGATTTACCTCTTATAATATTATGTTTTTTTTACAAATTTATATCTTTTATATATTTTATTATTTTACAATTTTTTTACAATCCCACGATTATGTTTAGAGAAAATTTTAAACATTAAACTCCTCGTTCTTCTACATTTATTATTTTATACATTTTAATGCATAATAGACCAATCGTTTGCCTTTACAATGTAAAGTTTATTACATACACGATATAGACAACGCCTTAATACGCGTTTGAGTTGTTAAACGAGCCGAAATAAGAATCACGGGAATGAAGCCGTCAGTGGCATCAAACGTAACTATCTTCGACGTGTTCGGATTGCACCTTGGAATCCTTCTTCGTTTTTAAACAATGTATAGATAATGCGGCTTAAAAGGGTATTTTATTGATTTGAAATTAAATGTTATTTTTTTTAGCTTCACGCTGTATCCCGCACGCAGCAGGGTAGGCAGAGGGAAGTGTTAAGACACCCCGTTGCCCACTTTCCGCCGAATACGGAGGTATTGCGTGTTAAGTGGCGGAATTTAACGCCGTGCTTTGCCTCGACACCAGAGCGAAGACAATGGAAATTTTGAATATTTCCACTCCTCGAGTGGGAATCGAACACACAACCAGTCGCTTTACAGGCATACTTTGTGCCTCTGCGCCACGACTGGCCCCTAATTAAATATTTGTTAAAATAATTCGACATTTGTCAAAATGTAAACATATATAACATCAAAATAAAATTATTATTTTTAATTTATTGACATATTTATCAATTAATACACAATATGTTGATTTCTGGTGGAAAGTGGAAAACGTAGTGTCTTTCTACTAGGCATCTCTAAATGTTATGCGAAAGAAAACATAAAGCTAAAAAGAGATAAAGAAAATGAAGTCCTGTTAAGATAATAAAATAATGCCTATAAAATTAAATCAACAGAAAAATTGTATAGAAAATATAAATCGTTAACATGCGAGAACGCAGGCCGTCGATAATACGAAATAGTTACAGTTCAGTAAATCAGGCGGGTGAAGCCGCGAGCCTCTTATTATTTTGCAAATCTTAACCCTAATGGTAACAGACTCAATAAACTAGTCTCTGATAAACATACAAACATACATCCATACATACATAAATACTACATGTGTAATTTAGCAATTAATTAAAACTTATACAGCCGTGACTGGCGTAATTACTGCGAGATTTGCGTTATGTTTAGTGCATTCAGTTTTATTGGCTCCGTTTAATTCGCATTGCAGCCGCTCGCAACCTTTTGATTGCTAATTAAATGTAGATAATTGAGTTTTACAGAAAATTCTCTTTGTTGTTGACTATTTGACTATTGCGTTTATAATATTTTTTAAAGTGTTATTCAAATTGAGATTATCTTGATAGTCGCAGTGTGATAGTTTCTGGCTGTTTACACAATCGTTATGAGTTCATTTTTCACTAGAGGAATAATTATTGTACATACAAACAATTTTTATATAGGCATAGGCAGGATAGGCATGGTATATATAATATACGATAAAATATTTTATGCAAATAAATAAAAAATGTGAAAAAGACATTTAAAGAAGACTTTTTCAATTTTCCTAAGTGTGGAATAACAGTTTTAAAAATGTTTAAAAGAATATGTTTAAGTGTGTGAATAACACTTTGGAAAAAATTATCATATGTATAACGAATAGCATTCTCTCTTGTCAAGTGAGTGCGAGAGAAATAAACTTTGGGTAATATAAATTTATACAATCTTCTGTACAGAGATAGTAAGAACATAAAGAAGAACTAAAAAGCATAAAAGAATTTTGGCGTAGCTGGATATATATGGTTTAGTAGTCAGAGCACTTGGTCCGTTCTCAAACGGCGCAAGTTCGAATTCAGTGTTCTAATTTGAAATATTTTTCGTAGAAATCTTTCGAAAAAAGGTATACCTATAAGAAACAATATGAGTTTCATAATGTTGGTCTTGGTCAGAGTAGTTTCGTCTACAGTAAATTAAATTAATTATCAAAAATATACACAAATAATTAACAACTTCGTTTTAAAGTTCACTTTACTGATATCAAAATTTGATTTAGAAAAAAACGAATATTTTAACAGGAACAACTTGAAAAATGAAAACCTGTACTAATATTAGTTCCTTTTAAAATTTAAACAAATATTTATATTATTAAAGATATCACGGTTTTACGATATATCGGTGTGATAGAGCACGTCTTCAAGACCCTCGAGACTGTGAAGTGAAATCTGCTTGTTGTTTAACATTTTTATTATACCTATCGTATATATTGGAGGCCGTTGTGGCACGGTGGGGTCAGCGTCAACTTTACACACGAAGGTTCTGGGTTTGGTTTTCACATGGGGAATAATTATATATTATTTATATTTATCCGCTCTGGTGCCAAAGATTAAGCTTTGACTCTCGTCATATAAAATGCAATATCTCGATGTCAGGTAAGGAATAGGAGAGGAGAGTAGAGAAAGGAATGTCTTAAAGGTTCTCTATAAATACTCCATTAGAGGGAAGAAAGCGTGTAGCTATTTTTATCAAATATACAGCCAGAAGTTTAATTAATTATAACAAAGCTACAAAAAAATTTGAAAAATTATGTAAAAATAACATTTTACATATTTTCTCGCAAACAAAGAAAGTTTCACAAACTCTGTAAAGCTTTACACGATGAAAGTAGGTAAATTATACGAACATGAACGTAAAATTTTATTGTTTCATTGTACAGCTATAAAGGAAATGAAAAACCAACTACACTTTATGAATTGCTCGAGTAATTAATATTTTTGTTAATTTTTATTTTTACGATGATTTAGTATAGGTACTGTCTAATGTAAGTTTCATGTTTTGTTCGCATAGCAGTGTAAGTAGAGTGAATCTAATTTAATTTCAGACTTTGTGTTGAGGGTTACGTAACTCAACGCCGCGATTGGTAGTAGCTATTTCACGTTTCCTTTTGCCTAGTTTTTTTGGCCACGCATTGTTTGTCTTTCACTCAAGTACTTATTAACTGAAAAAGGAAAAGTTAATAAATGACGAATAATTTTTATTAGTAAACAAATACTCTTTCATTTTTTCGGGCCATCGCGACGCAGTGGGATAGTATCAGAAAGAAAGCGCAGTTGTGGATTTACTTTCTACTAGAGGGAATAATTTTTTTTTTTTGGAATTTTGAAGTTTATTTAATTTTATTTATTTTTTGGAATCTGGTATCTAAAGCTAAGTGCCGCCACTCAACTTTGGGCAGAAAGTGGAGAATGGTTTTTTTTGACATTACATTCTCTCTGGCTACCTTCCTAGGTAAGCTGTTTTTATTTTTATGTGGCATGCCTCTTGCATTGCTTGGAGTCTCATGCTGCTATTGCCCAACAGCCTCTATAACAAAATATGAAAAAAGAACAGTTTTTTAAGACCAAAGAGAGTTTTCAAGACGAATTGTTTTATAAATAACAATGAATCACAAATAATTGAGCAGTTTAGAGTCAAACTGTTCCTACATCACAATATCGTGACTAGTCCAGCTCAGTTTTATTCTTCATTTCAAATGTAGGCGTAAATTGTTACATCCACTGCATCTTGTATACACCAGTGTAAACGTACATAATATCTATTGGACCGCAATTCATTTATTCCTTATGTAAATTTTATAGAAAATATATGTAAATTAACTTTATTACATTACGCCTGATAGCATTTTACTGGAACATAAATATGAGCGTATACTCGTACGTAAACGTACTCTGAATGAATAGAATTTTCTTATGCCATTGTCAAATAGTAAAGTTGTGTAACGTTATGATATTAATGTAACTACCTATATATTATTTAAGCGTTCAATGTTAGTCGTGAATATCTTTCAAACGCTTATAATAATATTTTTGTATTATTAATTCTGTTTCGGGCTATAACAATATGTCAATTTTATTAGTGGTTAAAACGTTTATCCTATAAGTAATTGATGAAATAATGGTATGTTGTGTAAATGAATAAAAAATATGGTTAATTATGTGAATAACACTTTGGAAATATTAATTATATGTTTAAAAAATAGCATCCTGTTTTGCTAAGCGAATATTTTTGGAAATAATCTTAGGGTAGTAGAAATTTGAACAAACTTTTGTATATAAAACGTATAAGAATTTTGACATAGATGTATAGAGGGTATGGGTATGGTATGGTAAACAAATAATTTCATTATGTAAGTCTAGTTCGGTGTAGTTATGTCTAATGTAAATATAATTAATAATTACTAATAAACAAATAATTAACTTAGTTTTAAAGTATGAGCGTATACTCGTATGTAAATGTACTCTGAATGAATAGAATTTTCTTATACCATTGTAAAATAGTAAATTTGTGTAACATGATGATATTAATGTAACTACCTATATATTATTTAAGCATTCAATGTTAGTCGTGAATATCTTTCAAACGCTTATTATAATATTTTTGTATTATTAATTCAGTTTCGGCTATAACAATATGTCAATTTTATTAGTGGTTAAAACGTTTATCCTATTAAGTAATTGTTTAAATAATGGTATCTTTTGTATACAATTTTACAAATTATAATGCAATGTGCTTGTTTATTGGCGTATTTTAATAATTTGAAATGTTTAAAGTTTTTTTTTAGTTATACGTGTAATGTAAACATACGTAAGTTTTTTTTAGTTCGGACAATATACAGCTTCACACTTTTTCTAGTGTAGTTTAGAGTGTAGTCAAAAATTAGTAATTTTCGCAAAGGCCAAAGACGCTGTTCCACGGACAGACTCGTTTTCGCTGATATTTTAATTTCCCTCGTAACTAAGACAAAACGGGGCGTTAAGTTTCGTCACTTAGCAAACTATGTCTCGGTTTCCGACGAAAAGTTAGAAATAAAGTGTCCTGCACTAGACTGTCACTAGTATGACTCTCGCTGACTACTCTGCCATCCGGAAAAAGGCATAAAGCTGCTTTTTCACTACAAGTTGGGATTTACGATTGATATTTTTTACCAAAATCAAAGAAACATACAAAACAAGTAGTATTACATATTATCCTTTCCCCACATTCGCAATACGATATTACTCACTTGATTTACTTTAAAGGCGTTACACCCCATAAGATTGATGTGTCCGGCCCCCAGTCTACAAATTACATAAAGCAATTTTAGGCACAATCTTAGACGGTAGTACTCTGTTGCTATGGAATCTCCACCATACGACTTTGACCTATGACTTCATTTAGATGTACGAAACAAATGTAAGGAGTAGGTATTTTTGGGGTTAAAATGTATAATTTTAAAAATATATTATAGTATAAATATATTATATAAATATATTTTTCCTATTATAATTATTATTAATTATTTAAATCGGCAGACAAACAATAGTTCTATCATTGGTTAAAACACAAATTTTAAATATTTATTTCGTTTATATAAATTAATTGATACATAATAAATACTCAAAATTTCGACGTTGGATAGGAAAACTCAACATCGCACTTTATTTAAAATATTTGTATAATGTTACCAATCAGTTACCGTCAAACTCTGTCTCACTGCACTACGACGGCCTCAAAGATTAATTTGTATAAACATAAGAATCAAATGTTCACAAAAGAAAACAGTAAAAACAATATTTATAAACAGAAAAATAAATTAATTGATAATTAATTTGAACCAAACAACTAAAAAAACAAAATAATTCTGATCCTCTTATAAAAATCAAAGTAAAACAATTAGTTTTGCAGCACTTTGCCTTGAGGCTTATTACATTAACTTAAACGTTTGACTTAAGAATGTTTATCTTTTGTACAAAGAGAAATTTTTCTAGCTAGATATTTAAGTCCCCTACATTATATTGCACACGCATCACGTCCTACCCTCAGAAAGGCACCCTAAAGGGAATCATTCCCTTTGATTCCTCTTCCGTCTTGTTCAATTAAGAGGCGTCTCTTATTGCTTTCAAAATATATGAACAGAAGCATTAATAGAATATATCTGTTGGTAGTCGATGGGCAAGAATTAGTTTTATGGTTAATGATTTTTGTTTGGATTTTTATTTATTTGTTTTGTTTTTATTCAAATAATAATAGTTAAATATTCATATGCAGAATTCTGCATAGAGCTATTGCTCTATGCAGATAGATATTATTATTGGTTTAAACTTTTCTTCTTTAATGAAAAAGTTAATCATTAAGGTTAACATTAGGTATTGTTGAGAAATAATTATTATAAACTTTTAATTGTAAGTAGAAAATCCTTTAAAAGGGTTATATTAATGTGTATTAGTGTAGTATTTACCTATTCCTATACCTATATCTATATAGTAATTGTATTGTATCTATATAGTAACTAAATACAACCTTAAAATATGTTTAATCCTCAAACAATGGCCTTACACTGCAGAAGCAAAATCATTGGGTTCTAAATGCCACTAATTAACGCCGCGCTTTGTCTTAAGTACCAGAGCGGATAAATAAAAATAATTTATATATAATCATTCCCTCAAATAGAAATCGAACTCACAACTCCACAGCGGCATAATGGCGACAATTTTAATCTATAATTTATTTGCTTTTAGAATGACTTAAAACAATACAAATTTATAATTACTAGCGGCCCGTGAACTATTTCGTTATATTGCAACCCTCGGGGGCGCAGTTAAAAAAAATAAAGTAGCCTATGGTTAAGCTTAGTTTATCAACTATATTTATACCAAAATTCATTGCAATTAATTGGTCAAGCGGTTTAGATTTTTCATACAAACTTTCATCCCCTATTTCAACCCTTTAGCGGTTGAATTTTGAAAAAAATAAGTAGCCTATGTTAGACCCATTCACTTTTACTATTTTCATTCTAAATTTCATCAAAATCGGACCGGTAGATTAGCCGTGAAAGCGCGACAGACGAACACACAGACTTTCGCATTTATAATATAAGTATGGATGGTTAATATCTCTTAGGCTTAGGCTTTATTATAATATACTACCTATAAAAGGTACTGAATACCATATTACCTACGGTATTTGAACTAAACGATGTGATTTAATATTTTCTCATATTGATAAGCAATATATTTGTTACAGTGTAAATATTTTGTCTGTTTGGCACGACTGTGAGTTGACACGGCAGTCGCAGGTGCAAATTATGACCGGCTGATGCTAGGCCTCGTGCCAACGTAATATAGTCGTAGTTCCTAAGCCCCATCTGGAGTAATAAAGCTTAATAAACATTCAATTTCATTACATTTGGTTAAAAATTGGCTAGTTTATTGCTAATGTAGTACTTTTTTTACTTAATTTAAAGATCATCGTGGCGTAGTGGGATATCATCTGTATTTAAGCAAGATTAGCTCTGGATTCGATATCCATTCGAGGAAATTATTATAGTTAAAGGCAAAACAAAGGCATTGGATACCTGAAGTAAATAAACGGAATATCTTGACACTAGATTGTCTCTATCGTTGAAAAAACTATTTATTATTGATAAAGCAATGAAATGTGCCTTTCCACAATACATTCGTAACATAATGTTAATATACTAACGCAGGAACTGCTTAATTTTGATATTTAAAATGGAAATACATTATAGTTTGTATAGCTCATTATTTCTAAAATTTTTGAATTATAATAATATAAAATAAAATTCCTATGGGTATATACTATATTTATATATAATGATTATGAAGTATTTGTCAAGTTAGCACTAGACTGAATTGTTATGGAAGTCGCAGGTGCAAATTATGAGCGGTCAATAGTAAGGCTTTTGCCAAAGTAATAAAATACGGACTCAATTTAAATAAAAATACAAAGTAGCATATGTTCAAGGTTTATTAAAGTTTATTATTTACCCACAGTGTAAAGTTTATTATTTACACACTTATAATTTAAAAATGTAAACATTTCTTATGCTTTTAGCTTCCGGCTATTTTCCGTATAATAGTGTAGGCACAGAGAACTTAGTGTGAAGATACTCCGTTCTTCACTTTGTTCAGAATAAATGTATGGAATGATTACTTATATTATAATCCCACTTGAGGAATGATTACTTATATTGTAATCATTTTTATTTCCCGCTCTGGTAAACAAGGCAAAGTGCGGCGCTGAGTTACGTTACTCAACATGTTATATCGAATTTGAATTCGAATAGAAAGCAAAGAATGAAATGTCATTACTACTATGCGGGAAAAAGAAAGAACTTTAAAAAATCTATAGGCCTATCTATACTTATAAATATAATAGGAGAGTCTGTTTGTAATATAATCGCTTCATAGTAAATGCATAGGTATCTGTGTATACACGATACATATACAAAAATAACATTTTTTACCTAACCTAGTTAATCTCCGGAAGAGCTGTACATATTTTGATAAGACTTTCACTGGCAAATAACTGATATAATAGACTCAAACAAAGCCACAAGCATAGCTAGTCTATAATAAATAATGATCGTCAATGCACACGACAGATAATTACGCTTGTAATAATCAACAAATGGTAGCCATTATTGCGCACGAGTTCAGATTTTACACTAATATGTGTGAAGAGTGTAGCAGAAAAGCAAAAATCACTCGTTATTTTGTTAATCTCACCCTTCTAGTGGGACCACTTCCCGCTTTTTGTTAGTACTTTATCTCGTGTGTACGAAATTAGTTCAACATTATGAGTGGGACTACGAAAACTTTCTACTTGAGCTATCTTGTATAATATATTTAAGTAGTTAGTTGTATGATGATGTACAAATATTGGTTATATTACTTATGTATAAATATATTAATGTACTTATTATAGTTATAACTCTTTTAATAGATGTATTCAAATCATTACTCTGCTACTTAACTGCTTTCAATATTTCAATAAAAATAATAAACTATAATATTAGGGGCCAGTCGTGGCGGAGAGGCAAATGATGTTACTGTAAAGCGACTGGCTGTGAGTTCGATTCCCACTCGAGGAGTGGCGTTAAGTTCCGCAATACCTCCATTTTGTCTGCCTACCCTGTCGTGTGCGGGATACAGCGTGAAGCTAAAAAAATAGTATTAATTGCGGGGAATGAATGGATACTAAGCTATTAATTCAATCTACTTATTATTTTTTTTTAAATCAATCTCTTTACACATGTTTAATAAAGATACGTAAGTTCACAGTTTTAGTAGCTAACATGAATAACGTCCCTACCTAATGAGGCGGTGTGGAGTTGCGCAAGCGTTCGCGACGACAAGCGCCGGCCTATTCGACATGCTCTACGGAACGAATTACGACCAAATACAGCTATGCATGATATGGGACTTTTAGCTGAATGAGATAAATAAGTGTAATAGAGATTTTTTTTTCACTTTTGTATATTATATAAGGATATACATTGTAAAGGTAATCGCGTATACATTGTAAAGGTAATCGGTAGTGGGAACGCGTCTAACTTTAATCGGTTTTGGGTTCGATTTCCACTCTGGACATTTTTATTTGTCTCTAGTGCTTAAGAAAGAACCCGGACGTGAGTTCCAATCAACGCTCAATATCTCGATTTCGGAAAGTGTTGAACGGAGTGTCTTGACACTAGGTTGTTTCTGCATACCCTGCTACAAGGGAAAAGCCGTGCAATGGTAAGGCCGTCCAATGTGAAAAATATAAAATTAGTAATATATATTTTCAATAAGTATATAAAATTATAAGCAATTTTTTAAATGTAAATTAAACCTAAATAATATCATATTCCTTTATATACTTCGCACTACAGAAGAGGATCGTGCAGAATCTCCTACGACTTTTAGTAATACCTTAATATTCCCATCAAGAGTCGTTCGAAAGCTTAGCATGAATAATTTCTCCTAATAAAATTCTAATTATGTTAGGACTAATAATTAATAATATTATTGAAAAAACAAATATTAATACTAAATAAATGAAACGATTTAAATTAATTTCTGATCTTATATATCTTTTTCTATAAAAAATTACTGAAGAAGAAATTAATGAAACAAATATTATAAATAATAATGATATTCAATCTAATAAAATTGATGTTAATGAATAATTTTAATTGACTTAATGTTTTGTAAGAAGCAAAAACAAACATTGAATTTATTTTATTCTTTTACTCCAACCGTTCAATATATTTAAAAGACTTCAACAAACTACATATGCCAATGGAATACCAAATTGAGAAAGAAAACAACTTACATTACAAAATATCAGTACTTAATTCTATTAATTACTATACATGTTATATAAAATTAACCTATTTCAACCGTAATTGAACCGGTTAAATGTAATAATATTAACAAATCAACAAAATCTTAATACATCTTAATATTTTAAACGATAAAATCATATCGTTAGAGATATCCAATCTTCCAATTAATATAAAGTACAGTGAAACTCAATACAAGTTGCCTTTAAAACGCTTTTCCCTTATCAATTTTAAATGCAAATGTAAACAGCTGTTAACAGCAACTGCATTAAGACGTTTAAAGTAAAGCTTAATTACACTATGAGTGGGTAAAGTTAGTTTGCCTTTCGGGCATACAGTTTTTGCCGTTAACGTACTTAATTAGTGATGTCATGATATTAGTATTTGTCGTATTTTAAAAATATATATATAAATGCAATTTCGGTTTGGTATTGTTTGGTTAGTGTCCTTGTCCTTGGTCCTTTTTCTAGAGGGTTTGAAGCGTTACTTATATAATAATTTCTGTCATTCTAAGTGAGTGAATAACACAATATTAAAGTATATTCAAGTATTTTCAAAGTATATGAAAAGTTAAATAACATTTTTTTTTAATTAGAGATATATGTTTTACTAGAATGTTGTGACATCCATTGCCATATATGCTACGAAGCGTTATATCAGTTAAAATAAATCACAAAATTGTGTCCTATGCTTATATTCTTCGAAACTTCTTAAAAATATTTAATAGATCAACATTAGGCCACGTCGTTTTGAGCAATAGTATACAGCATATAAAATGTTCGCCAGTTATTGAAGAAAAAAAAAAACATTTTTTTGTAAATATCGATTATAACCCCTACAAATTATGAACAAGTTAGTGTGATATTTGCTTGTCCGCTTTACTTTTTTTTTTAATAAATTATCTATAAAATTGTTAATTTTATTACACATTTTAATTATTATGCCACAAGAATTAAAAAAAAAAGTTCTAATAGCAGAAAATTAAAGCACGAAAGACTTGAGCAGATTTTCAAAGCGTCACTAACACAAGGTGATGATAGAATTACGATGTCTTGTTGAAGTACAAACCGGTAATCATTAATAAGATGAATCGATACGAAAAATTACGAGCAAACAGAAACTTAG
Organism: Dryas iulia moderata; assembly: GCA_019049465.1. Classification (NCBI taxonomy): domain Eukaryota; kingdom Metazoa; phylum Arthropoda; class Insecta; order Lepidoptera; family Nymphalidae; genus Dryas; species Dryas iulia. The sequence continues at coordinate 10,129,119 of CM032428.1, forward strand.
CTGCTACATTGTAGTTAGCTTCGTGTATCCAGTAGTTATTGAATGTGCCACCCACAATTCTGAGTTTTATTTTTTTTTAGCCGGTACGATATAAAAAGTTGTCAATATTTCCCATTAGCTCTCGTTTTTAGGCCTCTATAAAATAAGTATATTTCAAAAAAAATTATATAACAGTTGAATTTAAACATTCGAGTAAACCTCGCAATTTTTTCAAATTTTACTGTAATGTAATTGATAAGCTTTAAAGATTTTTTATTGAATGCTAAAATATTATTAAGAATTCCTTTATAATATTTTTTTTATCATCACAGGCCTACAAACGAGTAAAATATACGAGTAAAGTTATTAAAAATAATAAAATAATTCTTATCAAAAGCTTCAATTTTTGTACAGCGTTTTTTATTAACCCAAAAATAAGTTCGTCACATTTCATTAAATAACAATAATATATGTACATTTAATGCACCCTTTAAATTGAAACACGTTTAAAATATGAGGGCTCTTCATTCTAATATCCGTTTGTGTATAATTTTTTTATCAATCACAGACTTCTATTGCTATAGACTATAACTCTTATACTAATTCGTCATACTTTTTAAGTCAATTATTTACTATGATTTCAAAATAAATATTCTATAAGTTATAATACGTTTACAAAAGGGTGTAATAGTGTAACTAACACTATTATTTATTTTTATTTCATGCAATATTTTTTTATAGTTTTTTAAAAGAAGAAATCATTTTATACGGGCCTTTGTTCATTTAAGTTATTGAGATTTATGTATTGTTAAAAAATATCATGCCGGTAAGTCATATGAAAAAAAATATATATTTTGTTTTTTATATCGTTTACACACACATTGAAAGGGAAAATAAAATTATACGATCATTATTACCATTTTTTTTAATGTATTTTATATACACATGTTGTAACTAGATTGAAAAAAGTCTTCCCATTTTCCAAATACCTATTTCTTTTCTTTTTGATCTAGTGTCAAAACACTCCGATCTCCAATTTTTAAAAAGAATTGGAAATATTACGTGTCTGCAGCGGAACTGAAAACTGCCGTTGTGTGACCAGAGAATTTAAATAAAATTACTTCAGTCGTAGATAGAACTCACGACCGTGCTTACAGTCAGGTATAGGTAGGTAAGAGGTAAGATTTTTTCATACATATTTTTATAATATTAAAGCTTATATTTTATCGACTTTCCGTTAAATTTTTATTTGGTTACCAATAACAGAAGTATTAAATGTCATGCCATCTATGAAGCAACTTTTAAACTACGTAGCGCATTAGTTAAATTATGATCGTTTTAACATGCATATTATTTTGAATTTTATTTAGGGACGTATAGTATTCATTATTTTATATATTCTTATTTATTTATTTTTTCTATTTTCACGCTGTATCCCACACACAGCAGGGTAGGTAGAGGGAACCTAGAGTTAAGATACTTCGTTCCCCACTTTCCGCCAAATTCGGAGGCATTGCGTGTTAAGTGGCGGAACTTAACGCCGCACTTTGCCTCGATACCAGAGAGAAGAAAATGGAAATATTGAATATTTCCACTCCTCGAGTGGGAATCGAACCCACAACCAGTCTTTTACAGTCACACGTTTGTGCCACTGCGCCACGACTGGCCCCTATTCTTATTCTTGTATTAGGAATTATTACACTGTTGACCTACCAGATGTAATAAAATTTCTGATATTTTATATTAAACCATATACAAAAAAAACATTAAAAATATCAAGAATTGATAACAAATTTCGAAAAATGATTATAAATATTCATTCAAAATAATATATAATTTAAGTTCTTATTTTGTTTAATAAATAATGAAGTTACTACTACAAAAATATTCACAAGTTTTTCTCAGTGTAGTAACAAATAGTAAATCAAAATAGGAAAGGGCATGCTAAAAGCTTAGTAAACAGAGGCTTAGTAACACCACATTAGACAAAAGTGTTATTAACGTAAAATGAATGTAACTGACATATCAACACTAATGCACACATTTATTTATATATTTTTTTATGTTTTTTTTCCTTTTTTCATAATTGTTGTTGTTATAAAAATTATAAGTATTATTGTATTATAATAACTATATTAAGAAGATATTTTAGGCATGTTAGCTCGTTACCCCGCTTAAATTAAGGTGGAAATGCAGTATCTAAAGAACTCGAAACGTTAATTGAGTAGCAAAAGTTTTTGCTTTGTCTTGGTCTACAGTAGAAATATGAAAATATATGTTTGGTTTTTATATCTTACATTATGTTTAATATTACTTAATAAATTACTTTTTAGCTTTCTGAAATTATAAGGATATATCATTTCTAATATAAAATATTTGGACTTGTTTCTATATTTTAGAATGGATTTCTCAGAAACGATGAAGGTACGCCGCATAACGTCTAAAGGGCCCTGTAAACGATCAAATTATTTGTCAAATATTCGTTTTACAAACGTGTTTGTCAAATTCTTTGAAAGTGTGCGAGCTTGTTTGACGTGTTTGTCAAACAATGTAAATGTTTGACCTGTTTGATGGAAATTTTGATTGACGGTGTGTTTGGCAAACCTGTTTGATAGTGTGCAATGGTGTTTGTCAAATAAGATCTCAGTTATTGCCTTGATACCATGGAGAACACAACTGCGACAATCAATAACGGCAACATGTCAGAAAAAGAATTTCTTTTGGAATTTATCTCCGTATATCGCGACATGCCGATGCTGTGGAGAATAAAATCAAAAGACTATATGGATAAACACAAGAGAATGAATGCGATCAAAAAAATGACGGAGTTATTGAAAGTGTCTCGCGGGAACATCACTGAAGAAGATGTTAAAAAAAAAATTAATATTTTACGAACAACTTTCAAGCGTGAAAATAATAAGGTGAAGAAATCTATGCTTTCTGGATCTGGTACTGATGAACTCTATGTACCTTCATTATGGTACTACAAAGAGCTTGAATTTCTACAAGACCAAGTGGAGGAAGAATCGGGGATCAGTTCAATAACAGGACAAACGGTAAATAGTAACAATGTTTATTTTATTTTAATTCTACAAGTACAACATATACAGTTACCCACTCTAAACATTTGTAATTTTTTCATTTTCAAATAAGAATTCATTTTCAAAAGAATATTTTTATAAACAACTTGTTACAAATAGGTACAACATAATATTTTAACCTAACCAATAATAATATTTTAACTTAACCAATTAATAAATATTTTTTATTTTCACAAGTACAAATGAAAATAATACAGAAACTGAAGATGATACAGCAGCCAAATTTATAAACAATTTTTATTCTCTTTAAATTATATATTTTGTAATTTTGAAATAAAAATCTTACCTGAATATTGCTTAATTTTTCATTTATTGCCTCACAAGTTTCAATGATAATGCCGCTGAGTGTACGAGGTGCAATGCAGGCTTGAAATTTTAGGTCTTCAAAATCGGCGCCACTAGCCAGGTACCTCAAGGTTATAGATAATCTTTGAGAAGCTGGTATAGATTTACGCATAACGGTATCTTGTTTTGCTATGCAAGGACTTAGCAATGTTAATAAATCTTCAAATGTTTTATGGTCCATGCGCAGGAAGTTTGCATAGTCATTTGGTTCTGTGAGCACTATTTCCCGTAACAAATTTTCGTGCGTATATTTATCCCGTAATTTCAACCATTCTCTAGACCATCGACGACCTTTTTTCTTTTTCTTCATACATAGTGCTAGTGTCAATGCCAAAAACGCCTTATCTGTATTATCACTCATTGTTATATACGACAGAAGATGATAACAACACACGAACGTCAAGGAGAAAACTGAAATATGGGCAAATTTATTTGATCTATTGGTTTGATCGTATGCGCTTTTGTTTGATGAAAACATGAAGTTTGACAAACAAATTCGACAAACAAATTTGACCGTCTACAGGGCCCTTTACGTCCTTTCAAATTTTACGATCGCTGCATAAATTGTAAGTTGGTCATCACATTTTTGTCGCAAGGAAGGTTTAGTCATATTTCATACACTATGTTTATACTGTGTTTTTCTCGGCTTTACTTCATTATAAAATATTTTTAGGTGGGAAGACCTAAGGCTAATAAAAACAGAGAACTTAACCGTGGCGCCGTAAATTTTTAAATATTTATTATCAATTAGTTTTTTTTTTACTTTTTCAAGCTGTTATTACCATATACATATGTATATCAAAACATGTTTAGAAGACGTAAAAAAATTGAACACCGTGAAATTCGAACTCATGCCTCTTAGACTCGAGTTGACTCTTACCAATGACTTGACGGGCCATTTGGTCAGTTTCCAAGAGGCTCAGGTTCAAACCTTATCTTATGTATATTAAAAATAGTAAAACTTTACTATTTAACTAACTCTAATGAATATAATTAAAAAATTTAATCAACATGTTTGCTTGTTAATGAACAACGACAAAAGCAATCACGACACTAAAATACTAACTCACAGCACGTGGCTATAATGAATTAATTAATAGTCAAATAAAGAAAGTCCCTAAACTAACTCAATATTGTGAGCAAACAGTGTATTTGCTTTTCACGCGACTTTGGCGCCAGCTGTGCGATCAGGGGCGACGCCTGTTTGATTTAAAAGAGTATTATTTGGGGATATTTCGTATTGAAACAATATTAAGAATCGCCTCTTTGCTCTGCATGGCGGGAAGAGCTGAGCGAAGTACATATTTAATGTTATTACATGTTAAAAAAGTTTGAAAAGCAAACACTTAACACTAATATAACACTTAACGTTCCACAGCCTAAGTCTATGGGCACTTTTGGACCATTTAATTACCGTTTATTCAAAAACTACAATTACAATTATTACCAAAATACTTCACAGCACACAAGACACTGTGCATCGAGCACAGCCAAATTTCAGAGGTCTACTGCAAATAGCCCAGGAAGAGTTAAACCACAACAAAACACACTTTTATAAATTTTCCGTAATCTAAATAGACATGAAAAAATTATTAATCATTTGAAACCGATTTATTTCCTACTTTCTATCTCTTTGCACAAGCAGACTAAGGTAACAATTTCATTTCAAAAGGGAAATTTGCACCTAGCTAACTTTTACAGAAAATAAATTTATTTATTTTAAGTACTTTTTATATCATTTCGTACATATATTCATACTAAATAATAAAAACGCCTAGAAGAGAAACATAACGTTGAAGTCTATTATACATAGCTTTCCTATAAAACCAGTTTGAGGTTGAAGCAATAAACACAGACACTAATACAATCGTTCGGCTCAGTCAAAGTGGTTAGAGGGATTTGGTCGATGTTGCCGATAGTATTTTGTCGCCTGAGATGATTCTGATAGTGTTTTAAAATATAGCATTATACTGTATAATGCATAACCACAGGGTTATGCTTGTAAATTAATATTTGTTTTTGTTACTTATTTATCTCTATATCTCATTACTTCTTCTTATTACTTCTTTTTTCTATGTCTTAAGTAGAAGCTAACGGTAGAATCTGAAAATAAAGCTTTGTTAAAAATCATTCAGTTTACCACTTAACGCTACCGAGTATGGAGTAAATTGACACCATTTTTTTCAATTATTTTAAATATACATTTATTTCTTACAGTGCTGATCGAACCCACAACACGCGTCACGTGTACCATCACATAGTCCTCAACTAAGCCGCGATCGCATTATCCATTTATATTATTGTATATAAATGTATAGGTAAATATGCATATGTAAATAAGCAGGAAGTAGTCAGAGAGAACCTTATGTCAAGACACTCTTTTCTCCATTTTCCACCTGAGTTTGAAACATTGAGTGTTAAATGGCGGAACTTAACGGCAAGCTTTGTCTTAAAAAATAATATATAATTATTCCTTCGAATGGGAATCGAAGCCACAACTATCGCGTTTACACTCGCAGACGTTGTTCCACAGCGCCTCTATCTAAAATATTGGTATAAATATCTATATATGAATAAAAACGTTTAAAACAGTAGAAATTTTACCTGTTTCGAAATCGTCATTCCTGTTGGCGATCTAGTTCAGGTTAAAAAATATTCTTTTAAATCCGTTGGAACCATCCATACTATTCTTTTTGCGGGTCGAAAAAAATCTAAAAGTATTTTTGCGTTTTAAATATTTAGAATTTTATTTCCCGTTGAAGCTAACCATTTACTTGTTCTTTTAACCTTGACTTTGCAATTATTATAGAAGTAAATGAGTATAATCCGATTTAAAGACGACTTGCCACACTAATTATTTTGGCAAATGAATAACACTTTAAATTCTACGAAGGATATAAGTAGTATATTTAGAGCCTTATAATGATCACCCAAAATGAATTTACTTTTGTAGTATTTTTATTTTTTTAATTATTTAAGAAAACACACGATTATTTTAGCTTTCCAGGTTTCACAAAATATTAATATTTATCGGTTTGAAATACGGCAATAATAAAGCGAATGACACTAAAACAGTTGTAGGTAAATTATTAATCACACACGTTTAATATTAATTAAATAGCGTTAAAATATACATTCTAAAAGTAAATCAAAACACTCACTAAGGCCAATGTGGCTCACCGTGACAGTGCTTGACGATGAACACGCAGAAGGACCACCGGATGGTAAGTGGTTACCTTCACTCATAGACATGCACAACATTAGAGTTGTGTATGCGTTGCCGGCCTTGGAACTGAAGGAAAAAAGGAAGAAGGAAGGATGGGAATAGTGGGAATAGGGAGAGCTGGTTTACATGCCATCGAACACATCATCAGATGTTTGGTGGTTCGTCTTTGACATGATAGTGGTCGCGAGCCAGTCGGAGAACGAATCTCCTACCACCAAGCTGCTAGGTTACCCGTTATTTACGGGACGCTACCCAGCTGCGAGGGAGAATTGTATTCTTAACCCGTCCTCCCACGGGGGAAAATGACTATATTTACATTTTATTTCCACTTCTCCCTAAGACAAAGCGCGACGTTAAACTCTGCCACTTAACACGGAATGTCTCGCTGTCGGGTGGAAAGTGGAAAACTAAATGTCTTGATATTTCTTTGACGACCCGCTATAAAAAATGCACTTATGGACAGACATACATACAAACATAAATATTATATACAAAATCGTGAACGATTTATAAGATGTCACTCACAAGATTATTACATGATACAGCGGTCGGTTAACTCGAAGAATGCCTAGAGAAATCGTTCAATGATCAATTCCAACTATGTTTTTATTTTAATTACTAAGAACCAGTCGAAGCTCAAACTTCCGTTGACAATGTTTAAACTTCACATCACAGGTAAGCTTAAGATATTACAAACAAACGCCACTCATTATATACTAGTGGCAACTGATGGCTTTGTCTGTAGATTCTTTGTTTTTTTTTTAATAGATTTACTTAGCACTTTAATTGCTGATAGACTATAGATAATTTTTCCATATATAAAGGTAGACGGCAAAAATCTAGTGCCACGACACTCAACACTACGTTCTTTACTTTCTTGACGAATTTAAGACTTTACGTGTTGGAATGCGAAACTAGCGAGCGGATGAATTAAAAATAATTTAAATAGGTATAACTCTCCTAAACGGGATTGTATCTATAACCGTCACGTTGACAGTCAGACCTTGTTCAGAAAGGCCTTTTTATGTTTCATTAAAATAAATTATCACAGACTAATAATAAAACTTTTTTAAAAAGTATATAAAATAATTACTTAATAAATAAAGATTTTTTATAATAAATTGTAAAAAAAAAAATATTTATACATACATACATATATAGTTTTATTTTCTGGTCCAAATTAATGAGTATCGGGTAGTGAAACCCAATATTGCACTTTAATTAATGACACTGAGGGGACACCTACTCTATTTTGAATGTAAGATTTCCCCTAAGTAGATTTCAAATATTTAAATCGAAACACATGCAAATCACGCAACCCTTAAATTATCTTGGTAATGCCAAATTATTATTGACATTATATAAAATATATGTATATATATTTTTTTTTTTTTTTTAACTTGTATCCTGTATCCCGCACACAGCAGGGTAGGCAGAGGGAACCTAGTGTTAAGTCACTCCGTTCCCCACTTTCCGCCAAATACGGAGGCATTGCGTGTTAAGTGGCGGAACTTAACGCCGCGCTTAACCTCGACACCAGAGCAAAGAAAATGGAAATATTAAATATTTCCACTCCTCGGGTGGGAATCGAACCCACGACCAGTCATAGGCACATTCTGTGCCTCTGCCACGCCACACCACGACTGGCCCCAATTTAAAATTCAAAATAATATAATTTTTTTAAATAATAATAAAAGTAATTAAATAACAAATAATTAAATATATATACAGACATACGTTTATCTTTTTATGCACATACATAAAGATATATCTTTACCAGACAATTAAGAACTGAAATTGATGCTAACAGGGTGAGATAATGGTTATGTTAGACTTAGAAATGCGGAGGAAGTATTTAACGCCTTACTCGTTTTATCCAAACGTGAATAGCTCATTAAAAATTATCGTCGTTGTGAGTAGGCTTCTGAGTTAAACGTCCTACTTAAGAAACGCTAAAAATGTAATGTTAGATAAAGGAATGAGGTTTCATTTCCAGTTGCCTTATTGGTTTCCAAAAAAGCTATATTTGTTAAACATTAGCTAAGTAGAAGCTGCGTTTTATACGATTCCATTTCATTTGAAGTATGTACTATAGTAATAATTTTAATAGGTGAAAGTTTTTAACATATTGCATTGTATTTTTTTACATTTTTGTAGTTACCAAAGAATATCTTGTTGTTGGTACAATGAAAGCGGCTTAAAATAGAACTAGCCGTACCATATTTTATAAAGTAACAATTTCTGACAAGATATAAAATATAATAGAACGTCACATTTCTCTTATATATTTAAAGTATATAAAAAGAAAACCTTTATAATTTTCCATCAGAGATTCATGCGTAACGATACTTATTACTTACATAAATAAACGTAGTAATGTAAATATTTTTATTGAATAATTTAATAGAAAAAAAAATAATATAATATTAAAATATAATTTAAAAAAATAGTTTTAAATATATTAAAAATAAATAAATGTAAAATGTAACGCTGGCTGTATGAGTTACTGGCCAATTATAGTCTGTAAATAAAAAAAAAGAAAACGGATTTTGGCGGTAGCGTGGTGTGGGTAAAAATGACACTCAGAAAATGATAGATATTAAATTACAAATAATATAAATTTAATGCAATAAAGTGGATATTTAATTAGTAAATTTATCAAATAATATCCATAGGGATCGGTATATCATTGTTTTGTGATATTCAAGATTGGTATGATGCATATTTATAAATTATGAAGAATTTCTTGGTGAGTTCTTATTACATTATCCATATAAAAATAACATGAAGTGAATACATGAATGAATAGTAGCTAAATAATATAATTATATAAATTCCTATTTAATTATATAATTAATATAATTATATATATTATGGGCAATAAATACTTAGAATATTATTTTTCGTTAAATTTGCAATACAAATAAGTTAAAGTATTTGACGTGTCGCGCCGCCATCTTTGAATATTGTATGAATATAATAGTTTACATTTTTCTGAATAATAAAAAAAATCTAAATTGCTTGTATATTGCGAGTGTAAATAATAATAATTATGAAATATTAATAAATGATGCATTGGATAATTAAATATTTTATGGCGCTTGCCATAAAATATTGCCATAAATTTAATATATTATATTATAAATATACTTTCTTAAAACTGCTCCCTCTGAATTTCAATAAGAAATTGAGTTACTTACGAACACAGCAATAAAAGGTCCTAACCACGAGGCACGTCATAAGCCTGTTTAGATTAGATTTCGGCTACGGCTTTTTATAATACAAGCATAAATTTAGTAGAAACAAACGATACCTTCTTAACTTATTATAGAAAATTTTAGCAAAGCGTTAGAATTGCGAAAACATATGAAAAACATGCCATTATAGCAATAGAAAAGCTAAAGTGTATCAAGTTCCTATAAATAATTATACTAAGACCGTGGTCAGTGGTAAATTACTGGGCGCATTTTACACTCCGTTACATCTTAATGACAGTTGACCAACAAAAACGGCGGACATTGTAATCGGCGGTTTTGCTTAGACGTTGGACATGATCTCTTGCGGTTCCAAAGTTTTTGTTAAAGCTTTAGCAAGTGAAATAATTATTTGCATTTTTGAGTTAATTCTAAATTTATATAAGATATATAGAAAATCCGCTTTCTCATTTCGTTATTCCTTGAGAATCTCACGAATCGTTCGTTCTATTTCTTTTGACTTTGTTACTTTATTGTTAAAATTTTACACATCAAATAAAACAAAATATTTTTAATAAATATAAAAAAATACATAAATATATACATTACATTAAATTAAATTAAATAGCTTCACGCTATATCCCGCACACAGCAGGGTAGGCAGAGGGAACCTAGTGTTAAGACACTCCGTTCCCCACTTTCCGCCGAATTCGGAGGCTTGCGTGTTAAGTGGCGGAACTTAACGCCGCGCTTAACCTCGACACCAGAGCGAAGAAAATGGAAATATAATTTCCACTCCTCGAGTGGGAATCGAACCCACAACCAGTCGTTTACAGTCACACGCTTTTGCCACTGGGCCACGACTGGCCACTACATAAATATATATACATTACATAAATATATAAATTAAATCCTAAAATATCTGAATATCAAATTACTAGGACTTGGTTCAGGAAACTCTAAAACTAATAATTTTTATACATGCCTTTGCTTAATGCCCAGTAAAAAAGCTACATATTATCTTGTAATTCTATGAAAACGGTCATAATTCGTATAATTTACATTAAAGGAATTGAACCCACAACTATTACGTTAAGTCAATATAACATATGCGCCACAATGGAATAATACAAAGAAAATATTACATGTACACCGATATGCATATAGTGTGACATTTATTTTAAGCTACACATTGTATCCCGCATAGAGCAGGGTAGGCAGAGGAAACCTAGTGTTAAGACACTCCGTTCCCTACATTGCGCATTGCACATTTAGCATTGCGTGTTAAGTGGCGGAACTTAATGTCGCACTTTGCCTCGACACCAGAGCGAAGAAAATGGAAATATTAAATATTTTCACTCCTCGAGTGGGACAACCAGACAATTTACAGTCACACCTTTGTCCCTCTGCGCCACGACTGGCCCCTATTATGACATATATGTACATATAAAGATTTATTTGTTAATATATAACTAAATAAATAGTAGATAACTAAATTAAAATAAGTACCATATATACATATACATAAACAATCAGCCAATACAATTTGACAAAGGCAATTGGTAAACAAACAATAGGCAAAAACAAACGATCATTAGGCTGTTTCACTTTTAATTAGTATGATTTGATATTTCCGGTACGTAACAAAGCTCCATCAAATTGCATCAAATTATCATCGTTAGTCCTTTTTGTGTTTCATTATGAGAATCAAATGCTTTTTTTATAATTACGCCCTATATATTGTTATAGGTAACTTTGAACGGTAGAATGTATAATTTACACAAAACTTTTTGATATAAGACATTTTTAATTATATCTTATTATTTTTAATTAAAAATGTTAATGGCGACCTAATTTACTTTAACAGTATCTTGTTTATACTAAATTAATAACAAAATTGGATCGGTCGTTCGTAGATGTGTTAAGTAATGCTGTATTTGACTTAAATGGGCTAATTAAATGTCACGAGCTTATTAGCTTTTATAATTAAGAGTATTAAAAAAAGTTACTTTTAATCGTAATTTCAATGTTCCCTTCCTGTGCGTAATGACTGCACTTTTATAATTACTACTTAATATATATTCTACTCGTACTCGTACCGTATTGTGGCGCATTATGACAGAGAATTATTGTAAACATAGATTAATTGTGGGTATGATCTCCGTGAATGTAAATGATTACATACACATATATTTTCCTCCTCTGGTAAGGTAAAAAGCACCGATCTGCTACATCATTCAATACGTAATGTTTCAGATTCGGACGAAAAGCAAAGAACGGAGTCTTATAACATCAAGATTTTTCTGGCTTCAGGGCAGTGCATGAAACTTTCAACCCATAAGTAAGTTCCCTTTAAAATGTATATAAGCGCTCAATTCCACTGTCCGGGCTTCTCTCTCTACTCTATTTAATTTAGTTATTATAACTAAGTATATTTTTTTCATTACTTTATGTTTAATATTCAAAATAACTTTTATAATTGCAGTAATGTATCTTTCTAAGTGATACTTATTCTCTCAGGTGACATCATGACTGTCTCCTACGGAACGAATGCGAAAGTTGGGCGCGGCCATCACGTTTCTTGTACGTTATTATACTGCGGTTACGATTTTATCGTGCATTCATTGTTGTCATGTCTTAGTAATTGTTTTAATGACTCATGTGCGTGCAGATCATGTTTAATAAGCTATGAGAGGATTTATGATATAATTTTTGAGCTTACACATATGTTTTTTGGTGAAAAGTTAGTTACAATCTGATTAACTTTAAAGTCATGTAGGTATTTGTATTTTTTATGTCATTTCAAGCCGTAAGACAATAAGTTATAATGTTTGTTATTCGGGTGGAAAGCGGTGGACGGAGTGTCTCGACACCAAAAGTGCTAAATGCTAAAAATGCTTGCAAAAGTATATTTGAATAAAGATATTTTAAATTTAAATTTGAGTTCTCCCTGCCTACATCATGCCCATATAATTGTTCATATTTATAATACAATTTATAGCTTCCACTTGTTGAAGGATTTCCTTAAAATTCTTTTATTCTGTTCAGATAAGTTATTTTCTAAGAACTAAATATAGGCAAAAAAGTAGATAATATCTTAAAAGCTTTAGCTCACAAAATTGACAGAGATACTCAAGTGTGAATCACATCACATTGCTCACAAGCTGACAGGTACCGCATACAAAGTAGAATTTCGAGAACCAATTTATTGGCGTTGTCATGCATTTTACCTATAAAATGGAATGTTTTTTTAAAATATTTAATAGGTCATTTAATGTAATATAAATAAATAAATATGATTCTTTAAATAAACCCACTATGTTGCTTAGCGCAGTGAAAACATATTTAATTATATTGCTTAGAGCTAGACGTTGTCATACTGCGCCACGACGGCCAATTACTCATTTTGGGGGAATGATTATATTTAAATTATTTTTATTATTCCGCTCTGTTAAAGACAAAAAGCTTGGTATTTAATTACGAAACTTAACACGCTATGTCTCGATTTCAGGCGAAAAGTGAAGAATGGAGTATCGGGACACTAAGTTCTCTCTCAATCCTGCTATTTGTTTCTGTTCACAATTAACTATATTAGATTTCATTACTCAAAACAATCATATGCATCTCAAAAGCAAATTTCCCACAGAAATAAGTAAAATACGCTAGGATATAAGAAATAATACATTTTTTTATATAATATATATCCGCATACACTCAATCTTAAAACTTATTTATTCGTCCTAACTATGTTAAGGACCGGATCCACTCAAAAGGGTGCGGACAAGAGTCAATATTTACAAATATAAGACGTTATTTAGATGCAAGACACGGTCTTCAGCCCCAAGACGACCATCCCGCCATCTTATGCAAATCTCGCTATATCTCCGACTATTCGCTAAGAGGTTTATTTGGCGACGTTCTTTGAAGCTCCACAAAGTGGGTGTATTAAATTTTTCATAACTGTCCACTAGATTTAAAATGCATCCATCCTCTTGCTCCAGGTTACCGGGCCTCGTCATTTTCAAATGAATATTCATTTTAAGTACTTACATTTTTAAATTCCAGAAACCATCGTGGCATAGCATCAGACTGTAAACGTAGTGGTTGAGGATTCGATTTTCAAGGGGATAATAATATATACATTTTCATATTTTCTCTCTGATACCAAAGACAATGAAGCGTGAGGTAGATTTTGGTCTTCAAGTAGAGGGCGTAGTGTCGTGACACTAGGTAGTCTTTGACAACAACCGTTAGGCGGAAAAAAGCGTGAAGCTACATATTTAAAAACATGTAAAATATCAATTTGGTTTTGTCTTATATAAAAGAATGTGAATTTAAAATTGGCTCTATTTTTGCAAAAACACGCGCGCTTTAGGCCCTTCTTACCTTTCTTATACCTTTCAATTAATCATGTCGAAAGCATTTTGAAATATGCCAATCTGATTCAATATAATAAAGGTAATATTAAAAATGCACTGCAAGAATTACATTTTTAACTGTAAAGCAGACTTTTTCTGGCAAATTTAATGAATTCCTCATACTTAAGCGTAGATAATGTAGCGGTATAATATTATTATGACTATCAATGTTCATCTCAGTGGGCAATAAAGATCAAATCCTAGTCACGTTTAACAACGGCATATATTTCTACAAGTAAACTTCGACACCACCTGTTGCTCGGTGAATTGAATTAAAGTATTGCATGTTAAGAAGCAGTAAAATTTGGAAAGGTTTCCATTCAAGAATAATGATATCAAATATTTCAACAGCCATTATTGTCAAGGGTGAGAAGATAAGTTAATAATATAATGATATATTATTACTCCCTTCCTATTCAACTGGCTTTGAGTTGGATATTTTCATGTATTCTAAAGCGAGGGAAATTAGAGTTGTAATCGATTGTAGTAGAAACCGTGTTCCACAGCATTAACTGTTGAACTGATTTTATGTTATGTCAAAATAGAATGTTTCCACTCTAGAGACCTCCATAATTTCATTTTTTATTTTGTTTGTTAATTCTTGATACTCTAAACATTATTGTTAAATCAAACGATATATTGGTGTTGAAAGATAGAAAGTATCGCTTACATACTCATAGGTTGTTTTAAATATATAGATTAGACGTGTCTAATCTACTCTCAAATAACCTTTTTTATTATTTAAAAAAATTGCGTAGGTATATACAAAAATGTGTATTAAATAATTTAGACAAGAGATACTTTATTAGATTCCAATAATATATGTTATTTTAATACTTGTTATTATTTTAGATTCGTAAACTAATTTAAAATGATACAAGCCATAAAAATTAAAAAAAGACTAATAAGCAAACAGAATAATTGAAACAAAAGAAATTAGAATATATTCTAGAAAAACTTTTTCATTTCTTATAATCCCGAAAGAGAAAACTTAAAAGCATTAGCCATAGAACATACACTCAAGTGACTTATAAAAGGTAAATACTTATTTTCAAAATATGAGCGGGCCCTGTTTGAACTAACTTTTTTAATTTTCTCCATGAAATCTATCCTTTTGGGACGGTCAAGTAGGAAAAGTTTTAAATATGTTTATTTAAGCAACTTTCGCTAAGTTTAAGCTCAACTTATTCAAAGTTGATACTACTCAAATAAGACGGCGGAATATAAATCAAATTTTATTCAAATTTCCAAATACTTAGCAGAGATTAAAGAGATCATAAGTAAACACGTACAAATTACACATTATGAATATATTTAATTAAAATTCGTCGTCTTAATTAACGTATTAACTTTACGTAACGAGATAAATAGGTTACTTTGTAACTTGTACACGAAAACATGTTTGATTTTTCTTATTGCGAATTTCTTTGATAACTATATCATTATCATTTCTTTCGTTTGTTTGAGGTAATTGACTGTAAAATAATTTCACCATAGACAACATTACTATGCATAAAATGATGTACCTATATGGAATCGGTGGTGGGACAATCGCGGATTTTTTGACAAGCATATATTGTATACGTTCAATTTACGCAGGCGAAGTTGCGAGCATGTTGCTAGTTTGAAATAAAAATCTCGTGTAAAACTGACAAATACCATGTAATACCATAGACTTAAAATTACATCTTCACTTAATCTGTATGTCAGAGAGTATCTTGTACACGGAATCTAAATGACTAACATTATAACAGACAGACACTCTATTGCAGTTATAGTAATAATAGGGTTAAAGAGAACAATAGAATGAGCTTTCAAACACAAATAGGTACTATAAGTTCTATTGAATTGTGATTTTGGTTAAATAATTATGAAATTTTCGAATTTGAAAGCGTTATAACCGAGTTATTGTATGATGACAACGTAAAGAGGTAGTTAGGAAAATTGATGTTTATTTGACCTCTAAATATTTTTTTCCTACATAGTTCATAGGTCATTTAGGTAGAAGTCAATCTGCCCGAAATCCTGGCATTGAGTGGTGGAACTCAACGCTGCACTCTGTCTTAGATACTAGAGCAGGGAAATGAAAATAATTTATTAATCTTTTCATTGAGTGGGAATCGAACTCACACCCAATCGCTTTAAATGTAAACTCAAAATATGTTTTGAAATAAATTTTACCTTCGTTTTCTAACAAGTCTAATTTTTGAAATCTTTCTACCAACTTCCAGTCAAACTGCATTGAATAGCGAGCTTAACGCGAGATTTGCTTCTTATGTAACTGCCGGTATTGAAAGTAAGCTATTTGCAACGATCCACTCGCTTTTGCAGCTTATTCAAATAGGTCCTGAAATCATTTATATGTAAAATATTATTCCACAGCCACTTACCAGAAATATTATTGGTTTGAAATTGAATTTTATTTAAAAATATAGTGTTAAACTCAATTTGGAGTAGGTTTAACAGTAAATTTATATAAAGAACGAGAGGTTGCCTGCATTTTTATATTTCTGGACTTATGGCCCTTTCAATTTTATATTTCATAGAAGCTTCAGTAAACCTTGCTTTTAGTGTGGCCTTACAATCAATGATTATGCTCAAAATATTATCGTTTCTCGTAGGTAAGACAAAGCGAGGTGTTAAGTTTCGCTAAACAAATATTGTTTACTTTTAAACATTTTTAAAGTGTTATTCCACACTTAGGAAAATTGAAAAAGACATTTAAAGAAAACGTATAAAAATTTGAACGGGACAGAACAGGGCCAGCGGGACTCGAACCCGCGCCTCCCGAATACCGTCCAGGCTCTCTCACAACTGAGCCATGCGTTCTACTATCCGCTGCGTAGAAATATTCTTATACGCTTTATTACAACTTATTTTTGTTATTAAAATTTTTATACGTTTTCTTTAAATGTCTTTTTCAAATATTGTTTACTTTGGTTGACAAATGTGTTCTATTTCGGGTATTTTTGACAAATGAGTTCATGACACCGCGGATGAATTACGGGCAAATAACAATAATTCAGTTTCACTACTTAATAAACAGTGTCTTGAATTCGGGCGAAAAATGGAGAACGAAGTGTTTTAACACTACTTTTTCTGTCTATTCTTTAAAAAAAATGGTACAATAATAATACAAAATATGTTTTTTTTCTTATAAATGAATAGTAAAATATATTGTATTCCAATTTATTTCAGATAACAAAGGAAAAGAAAAACATCTTGTTCGAATATCTTCAATAGATCTTCAAATCGGTTTCAATTTCGAAACTCAACTTTACACTAGGTGGCTCGAATGTTTGGTGAAGCACTTACCACGTCCGAACCGTTAGGCAGTTTGACTTACAAATATAGAGCTAAGACGTTTCACTTTACAGGTACTTTGAACGTCTATGTTACATTTATTTCAACATGAAAATAAACTATATTCTAGTATTTTGTATTGAATTTCTGAAATATACTTAAATATTATTGTAGATATGAAAAAATAATAATTTGGATATAGAAAATAATTATTTTTGTGTTCAAGTAACTATAGAAAAAATATATACGTTTTTAAATAACATTAAAACCATCATTACGTATTAAAACAGAGTCTAGTTGTAAAGGCGATGATTGTGGTTTCGATTCCCACTCTGGATAATATAATTAAAAAAAATATTCTCATTTTGTCTGACACTGAAAAATATATATTTTTTTCAATATTAAACGATATTTATAGGGAACGTTGAATAAGTAGATTTTTCGCAAAGTTTATTCAAAGTCCCCATAAATAAGCAATACTGTAGGTGGGGTCAGTAGTAAACCCTCATACATATTATAGTGTCATAATAAAAGAGGCGGAACCTCTCTGGGGATCCATTGATTTTGTACTATTAATATTATATTACATGACCGCATGTCCTAAGAATAATCACCAATTTGCTGTAAACAGATTTAATTAATGGACATAGAGTAACTTAATATCGATAAAGATGTTTAATGGTAAAGTAGCAATTCCGTTAGGGATATAATAAATGTATATATTTTTGTTATAATGTAATATAACATTACTTCACTTTATAAGTCTTTTTCTAGACAAATTTGGTGAATAAAGTAACTAGCTTTTTGACGCTTTTTATAGTGGTTTAGTCTGGGTGAACCTAGTGTTAAAACACTCCGTCCTTCACCTTCCGCCTGAAATTGAGGCAGTGTGTGTTCAGTCGCAGAATTCAACGCCACGCTTTGTCTCAGGTACCAAAGCGAAGAAATGAAAATAATATGTCATTCATTGCGTGGCGTTCGAACCCAAAATCATCGCGGTTACGACTAGGCACTGTCCGACTATAACACCATGGTCTCTATATCAATAGTATGATATTTTGCATAATTGTAAATAATTTTCTTTATCGTAGGTAAAGCAGGCGAAAAATAAATCGTAGATAGCAGATACAAAATATATATTTATTTATTTTATACACAGTGATATATCATCACAATTTTGAAATGAAAACCCGACGTTTCGAATATTTTACAGTACACAGTACTTTACAGTAGTCCGTGGTCACAGGTAGACTGAGGTGGCATTTGTCTGTCAGTTGATATATTATTATATCAAACTACCGCCAACGATTTCTTAGTTCACTCGCTCGTTGCGCTTTTCAATTTTTTGTTGGGCTTAAATATTGTTTTTATCGAAGCTCTTCTTAAGATGTTGCCAACCCTGTCTGTAACTCTCTTCTCATATGGTAAAGGTGCTGGTTGTCTCTCCACTGAGAGCGGCTTGTTGATCTTGGCTTGTGATTGTGGTTTATCTTATATTCGCCAAACAAAGATGAGCACCCTATCACATTCCAAGACAAGCCCTGGAATGGATACCACATGGTATATGTACACAAACCTTCACTTATATGTACACTAACCTTCCTAAAAACACTTGCAGGCACTCAGTGGTAGCAAAACTGAAGGCAATTGGGTAGATGTGGCCCGAGGTAAAGTAAATTGTCCAGAACGGAGCACAATGGTGGAATACTGCGGAGGCCCTCTGCCCCATATAGGGGGCACACGACAATAAGTCAATTCAAGTAAGTCAAGATATAAATATCATAGATATTAGCATCAACACTTTGGGCAGTAGTGGCGTAGTAGTAGTGTCTAATCTGCTTGCTATCCAGGAAAACGCGTGAATCCGCAAGACATTTTATTACGGTAAAAAAATATTTAAGAATTCAAAACCACTTCGAAACAAAAAATACATAATATTAAACAAAACCACGAGCTTTCAATTAAATAGTTAACAAAAACAATCACGATCAAAAATATCCTTACAGCTAAATCGATTAAGAATAACGCTCTGTCATCGTAACTAAAAGCTTTGTTTAAACCATTGACTTAACCACGCCTTCCCATCATAGCACAGAAATGAAAAACAAACGTTAAAAGTACACTAAGACGTGAATATATGTATTTTTTATGATTAATTGATTATAAATTAGTCACGCGTATGTTAAGTATTCACTGTTATGAAATAAATTTGAAGTGGAATGTTATTTCTACTGTTTTCTTAAAGATGTTCTCAGTATTCTAAGTACTATAAATTGATTTTTCAAACGTTTTTCGTGTATATAACAGGGTAGATGAAGATAATCTATTATAGAAACTGCTTGTTGCTTAATAGATTAACAGAAACATTAATAATTTAAATGTTACCTTTCTACAAGAAATCTATTAGTATTATGTACAAAGCTTTTATATTACGTTGAAAAAAAACAAAAATTCGTATTTCTCTTTAATAACAACTTAGTGATACTGACCCGTATCACTAAGTTGTTTTGACCCGTGGGGGGACGGGTTAAGAATACAATTCCCCCCCGCCGCTGGGTAGCGTCCCGTAAAAGGCGGGTAACCCAGTAGTTTGGTGGTAGGAGATTCATTCTCCGACTGGCTCGCGACCACTATCATGTCAAAGACGAACCGCCAAATATCTTATGATGTGTTCCGGTTCGATGGCATGTAAGCCAGCTCTCCCTATTCCCACCATTCCCATCCTTCCTCCCTTCTTCTGTCCTACATTCCCAAGGCTGGCAACGCATCCATAACTTTATTGTTGTGGATGTCTATGGGCGAAGGTAACCACTTAACACTAGGTGGGCCTTCAGCTCGTTTGCCTCCTTTATTCCATAAAAAAAAAAATGTGAAGAAAAAAATGCGTCCGGATACATGTGTATACTTTCAAGTAAATGGGATGACACGAGTCAAAATATTGTTTTAAAATTCTTACATATTTACTTATACCAAAATATAATAACAACCTGTTAAAAAAAAACTCAACTATATAAATTTTAACTCTTTTCTTTACCTAGTTCTATATTAATTTAAGAATTTAAGTACGTTAGGCCAAACAAACACTTTGAAAGATATTTCAAATTAAATTTAAACGAGAAAAACAGGGAATGTTAGAAGCATCAAAACTATTGCTGGATATGTATATGTAAGACCATTATTAGAAAAATTTAAAGAATTTCTTGGTAATGGTTGAATTTCTTATTACTTTATAAGTTATGTTAAAAGATGCAGCTTTAAACATCGGCTAATGCTATTTTTGATCAAACAAAGTTCGTTACTCAAATATTTGGATTCGTTTAACTTTCAAACTTTTGAATTAGTTGTTTAAGCTAACTTGTAATAAACGAAAGCTCAATTTAAGTATTTTTATTCTTTTAAATCTATACATATAATAAAAATATAACTAATCGCTGTCTGTACATACATAATGTATGTGAAAAATTATGTTTGGGGGCATTTATCAATGTAAGAAACAAAACATTTTTTTTCTGTTTGTCTGTTTGTACACGCTGATCTCATAAAAGGATTAACCAATATAAATATAGTTTTGACTATCGTAATTTGATAATCTTCCTTTACCATTTAGTGTTTATATATTACAATCAGTTTATAATCACATTACAACAATTTAAATTTTTTTAACAATTTAGGCAAAGTTTATGATACTTCTTGCAAACAGTTATAATACAGCTTACGTAAGCAAAGCCACGAGCAGCTCACTAGTAGATAAAATATATTAAAATAAAACAAATAACTATACTAACACGCTGACAAACGCAGGTAACTCTTATTAATATCGCCTATACATATAAATTAGTATTCAAAATGAACAAAAAATAAGGTAAGCAGGTGCGTTAAAGGACCTGAAATATCGTTCTGATTTAAGTACTTTTTGAATGGACGACCGTAAAATTGATGGAGATGATCATTAATTATCAGGAAGGTAACAGTTTGTTTTGGCTCG
Organism: Dryas iulia moderata; assembly: GCA_019049465.1. Classification (NCBI taxonomy): domain Eukaryota; kingdom Metazoa; phylum Arthropoda; class Insecta; order Lepidoptera; family Nymphalidae; genus Dryas; species Dryas iulia. Next base: position 10,150,670 of record CM032428.1, read on the forward strand.
GTCACGGCCTACGAAATTTATATATGAAGGAAAACATTAGGGCATTGTCCCTTAGGGCGACAATTATCATATCCTACTGTTGTTGAAACAAATTACTTTTTTGTAGATAATATTGAATGGAGATTTAAGTAATGTATAGTCTTATTTTATTTTTTACAGGATAATTCGGTGTTTGTTTTTAAAATTACCTTTTTATTTTTTTTTAAATATTTAAAATATGGCAAAAATAACAAAAATGCTATCGCGGCGCAGTGATATAGTGTTTGAATGTAATCATAATATATAGGTACTTATACTTATTTTCATTTCTTCTGTCCGGTAAAGAAGACAACGCTCGGTGTTGAGATCCGTCACTCTATACGCAAAGTCTCGAATTCAAACTGAAGAACGGAGTTTCTTGACACTAGATTCTCCTTAAATGAATATAATTATATGAAGAAACTTAAATTAGTGGGAACTAAAGGGTCGTATTAGATAATATCCTCCCGGGGGACATTTTGCTTTTCCTTACTATATAAAATAAGCATTGATTCTATAGTTTGGCTTATCTTAATGACAGAACAAATATAAAATGATTACCTTAACAAGCATTTTTAGCCTTTTGTGTTGTAACATCTATATATTAATAAATATAAAAATATCTTATAACACTATTTAGACTTACTTGTTTGATTTACCTGAAAATTGTGAACATATTTGGATCCGATGACAGTACCTTTTTTTACGTAGTATGAAAAAATATTGAAGAAATTAAGAGGAAGGAAAGAGTAAAGAATTAAGCGTTTATTTTCTTGAATTATATTTTTAAAAAATAAGTTATAGAATATATTATACTCGTATGTACTACAGCAAATATGGTACTTACACTTGAAAAATAATCCACCTACAAGGACCATCTGTAACAATATCGAATATCAGATTTAAGAGCAGGTGCGATCAGTTTTTGTCCTACGTAGATCAGCTGGTTGATGGGAATCCTAGTCACCTGTTAAATATATGGCTAAGATAAAGAAAAATAACAGATACTGCCTAGTTCGTGCATTTTTTTAACTTTGCGCATATTACGTGATAGAGGGTACTAGTACTAGTAATCACATGAGTTTGTTTTTTGTTTTTTTCTGTGTAGAAAATTCGCTTATTTTGTACTGAAGCCCAATATGTTTTTTTTTTTAGCTTCACGCTGTATCCCGCACATAGCAGGGTAGGCAGAGGGAACCTAGTGTTAAGACACTCCGTTCCCCACTTTCTGCCGAATTCAGAGGCGTTGCGTGTTAAGTGGCGGAACTTAACACCGCGCTTTGCCTCGGTACCAGAGCGAAGAAAATGGAAATATTAAATATTTCCACTCCTCGAGTGGGAATCGAACCCACAACCAGTCGTTTGAAGTCACACGTCTGTGCCACTGCACCACGACTGGCCCCACAATATGTTCCTTTCAAGGCAATATTTGAAATATTTCCTTGAATGGGACGTGAAACCGTTACCAACGCTTGGATTGACTAATGTGGAATGTGCACTGACGGCGTTTTGTTAAATATACAGGTGGTACACGAGATAGTTAGTACTTATTATTAAGGAAATTATATTTATATCAAAGTTTTATTTGTCATCAATCTTTTAATTATATAAAATAATAACTAATAACATAACATGATAATTAAATAAATAGCAAAAATTCTTTTAAAAATAAAAATAATGCTTAAAAATGATATCTAATTATATGTTGAAAATTTGAAAATGTAATAAACATATAAATTGTGGCCAGTCGGGGCACAAGCGTGTGACTGTAAACGACTGGTTGTGGGTTCGATTCCCACTCGAGGAGTGGAAATATTTAATATTTCCATTTTCTTCGCTCTGGTGTCGAGGTAAAGCGCGGCGTTAAGTTCCGCCACTTAACACGCAATGCCTCCGAACTCGGCGGAAAGTGGAGAACGGAGTGTCTTAACACAAGGTTCCCTCTGCCTACCCTGCTGTGTGCGGGATATAGCGTGAAGCATTTTTTTTTTATAAATAAAATCAATAGAAAGTGTGATTGTGAAATATTTTAGATTACTGTACAAACAGACAGTTTCACCATGGCGCAGTGGGACTGCGTTTGCCTGTAAACGCTATGTTTGTTGGTTCGATTTCCATTCAGGGGAATGATTTTATTTAAATTATATTCATTTCTGTACTGTGATATCAAAGAAAAAGTACGGCGTTGTGTTCCGTCGTCCAACACGGGATGTTGGATTTCAGACGGAAAGTAGGAAAAGGCGGGTAGCTGTAAAAAACAAACAGATATCACATTGATTTTACTAATTTTGATTGTGCAAATTTATATCAAAGTGCAGTTTATGTGCAAAAAGTTATTGATACTAATAAAAAAAAACATTTAGTTCGTAGTTAATTATGTTACTCGAATTTTTTGCAAGCACAAATTCTACTGATTACCCACGCTGTTTGAGTAATTTGAAATGTACCTATTTCACAAAACTTTCCCACGATATGATAGACGTGAGATCTATTCGGTTTCACAGAAAAAGTATTGCATAACACACGTGTTTATCATAATGAATCAAAATAAAATTTGTCCTTTAGAAGAAAAAGTAGCTCTTTCTGGCAGACGGACATTGTAGCAGAACGGAGTGAAGTGAAATTTTACCTGATTCTAACCTTTTCTTTCCTTACGCAACCAGAGCAATTGATTGTTCTTTTGGCTGTTGGAGTTATTCCCACATACGCACGTGTTGAATATTTGTACATTGACAAAAGTTACGCCATTCTATTCATGGCTTTTTGTGATATACGCTAAGCCTAATGACCTTGTTTTGCAATCCTGTATCAGGTAACGCGACAGATGCGGCGCTGCTGGATGCTGATCTCGAGATGCAAACTAAGCCAATCGTGACTGTCAGGCTTTCTATAGAAACAGCGCTATAAGGTACACTTATTTGTCATCCGTGGGAAATGAAATTATGGCATCTTTCTAAGAGAAAGTTTACATATAAAATTTATAAATTGAAAAAAGCAGCTTTTCGCTTTTTTCGCATAACAGGGTAATCAGAGAGAACCTAGTGTTAAGACACTTCATTTTCCACTCTCAGTTCGAAATCGAGCGTGTTAAGTGGCGGAACTTCACGTTGTTTAATAAATAATGATTATTCTAAATTCTAAATTTAGTCCATAGTACGTGAAGAGGTGATTAGTAAAGTCCTCATCCTCGACCCCTAATCAGTACTGTTCCCTATTAATTCGTAATTGAACGTGCGCCGGACAATTGAAACAGTTCGTAATGGACGAAGTACAATTTAACACGTTTTGTGGGTAATTATGGTTGAATTGTGGAACATGCTTTACTATATAATTTCAACCGTCTCCATGTACGTATGTCCTAATATGAGCCTCTGAATTTTAAATGCACCAATTCAATTTACAGGGCCGTTGCAGCAATTGTATCGTTTCGACAGAATGGGCTCAGCTGTTAATTTCAATATAGATACGTAAATTTTTGTATGTGCATATTCGAGTTTATTACGAACGAATTTCCATTCGTTACGTACCTACGAGTCCGTCTTAGTGCAGTGGGACAATATCTGACTGTAAATGCGATGGTTGTGGGTTCGACAATCTTTGGGAGGAATAATTATATATACTTAAATTATTTTAATTGTTTCCCTTTGGTACGTTTATACAAAGCGCGGCGTTTAGTACCGCCACTCAACACACAATATTTTATTTCAGACAAAAAGTGGAGAACAGAGTGTCTTGGTCCTTACCGATTACCCTAGATGCTTCCTGACTATCATGCGTGAAGCGGCAAAAAAAAAAAGAATTTCCATTCCACAGCCGTAGGGCTGCTACTCTTATCATTAAATATCAAAAGGCGGGTCTTAGTCAATTTAAATGAACAAATTTAACTTCAATTATTTTGAAGTGAGCCGGGTCGAACGGTATCCTTTTCAGGTTCACCCTTCCCCTCATTACAATCCACAATCCACCGTTTCTACATCTAGATAAGAACCACCCATCTCTATTTTTCTATCGCTCTCCCTACTGTGCTTTTTAGGGGCCCGTTCATTTCATTTCAATTCAATTCGAAGCAAATGAATTCATTTTTCGTATTCGAAGCAGGAAACTGCTGATCTATTACGCTGATAAATGAGTTATCTGGTATTTGTAACTATGGAATACGTTTTTTTGATTTACTATTTTTTTAATATATCTGCTTTTGTACTTAAATAAACATAAGTACAATGGGAATGAGCATAATATGTATTATTATTTATTATTATTATATATGCTTATTAAAATTGCATTTCGTAGAGCCCTGCATTTAAATGCAAATATATATTATAAACCTCGATAGCGTTATACCTTTAAAAAATAAAATGACGTGGCGTAGTAATATTGAGTTACTGCAAAATTTCTCTTATATATGTCATTTCCAATTGTTAAAGTTACTAGACAGCTTTATGTTTTTAGAGAAATCTGAATGTCAAGACACTTTGTTCTTCACTATCCGTGAGAATTCGAGACGTTGAGCTCAACACCGCATTTCATCTTATTCGCTATAGTGAGTAGAAGTAATGTAAGTAATTAAGGTAAGATCATTTCTCTCATTAGGAATTGAACTTGCAACTAATCGCGGTAACACTCATACATTGTCCCACTATGCCACGACGCAAAATTACTAGAATAATAATATAAATTAAGTTATTTTGCTAAGTAAGTTACACCACTTATTGTACACCTACTTTAAAATAAAATTGTTTCAATACAAACTTCACACAGATCTATGCTCGGTTAGTTAAATTTACACACCGATCGTGACGTAGTACCAACAATCTTATGCGCAATCTCACGACATTCGCTGTCAAAAACGAGAGCGGAGAACGTTCTCATTTAGTTTAGCTCTAATAAGACATCACAAATTGGCACTATTAGTCTCGTTTCCCATGAAATATATTCAGAATTCCGACTCAAAATAGCCTGCCACTACTTCTTTTGCTACGACATTTTGGCTACATTTTTTATATTATGAGACACATTTTGAAATAAATCTATTTTAAATCGAATGTTCGAAACATAGAATTTTCTAAAAAAATCTCTTCGAATACCTGTATGTATACTCGATTATTCCGGTTAAAAATACTTTTATTTCAAAATGTGTAAAAATCGTGAGAACATAAGCTCTTATTTTGGAACACAGTTCTGCTTTTAAGAAAAATGAGCTTTTACAGTACTACTTGTATATCAGCACGCTGGCTGCCAATAATAATAAAACAAAAAAACAGTCCAAAAAGCCACCCTAATATATGGTATAGTAATTTCATATTTCGTAAAATGACGTTCGCACTCGAACCCAGACTCGTCACCGATCTATTTGCGAGTGTCGTCTATGAAATGGAATGACACACTGACTGAACTTTATATGGGCGTTCAAATATTATTTTTCGCTTATTTTCAACCTTAACCGCTAAGAAATACTGCCTGTTATTTAATTTTTCAAATGTATTTTGCTCCGCTTAACGTAGCTGCAGTGTCAGGTTTTCCCTTGTTGCACCCTAATCGAATTGCTCCACGCTTGGCATCTTTTGCCTTGTGGGTCCGACCCCTGTTCCGGACGTCAGAGGTCGCTGAAAATAAATAAGCGACGAAATCAAACGGCCGACCTCTAATTGGTTCCTTTCAAGTCGTCTTTGAGAATTACTTAATTGGGTATTGTTAATGTTTTTAATTGATTTATTTTGTTTGCGCTAGGTATTTTAATAACAATGTTAAATTGGTATTAAAATACTAATGGTTATAATTATATTTACAACAATTTTTATTTAACATAAAAATATTATATAAAAGTTATATTAAAAGTAGCACTTCTGTGCTGTGGTACTTAAATAAACCGGGATGTTGAGTTACGGCAATCAACGCAATGTGTCGATTTTAGGCGAACTGAGTGTGATTCTCTCTGACTATCCTTCTATGCGAGATAAAGCGAGAAGTTAAAAAAAAAAAATATTGTATTTTTTAAATATTTCTTCAAGCCCCCTCTTAATTTTATAAATCGACTCTAGAAGTAAGCCCTCTTACGTTACTTTCATTATAGTGCCATAAATCAGTGTCCCTATCATATTTCCTACTAGTTAAGCACTCAATATTTTGTCTAATAACATTTATTTTCATGCGTTCCTATAGCTTTTATTTTGTTCCAATAAGTTTTACTATTGCGTACAGTTATTTGAAATATTTTGTCCGTCTACAATCAAAGACTAAGCGTACGCGTGTCTCGGACTTGACATCGTACGTTCTTTCGTCATGCTTGGCTGGAACAAATTGTCTAGATGTAGGGGAGCTAGACATGTGCGTTATAAAGGGAAGACATGAGATGTTATTTTAAAAATATATTTTTATTATGAAGCTCTGTTTTTATAATATATACATAAATTTTGTTATTTTGCATATATTTTAATTTTTGATGCAATTTTCTTGTTTGATACTTTTAATATGGATATTGGAACCCATTTAAAAATACTTATTAGAATATTTGTTTATTTAATAAATTTTATCTATAATTCTTATTTAATAAATACGTAAAAGTTTTACAAAAAAATACCGAAATAACGCACATGTACTCTAGCATTATGACAAATGCAACATCCGGAATGGAATATCAAAGACCCCTTTTACATTGGAGCCCAAATATCAGTTCTATTAAGAGAACTTTGTCATGTGTCACAGACAATAAGAAATCATTGAATTAAGAATACCAGAACAATCCAATCTATTTTTATGAATCCACGATATATGAGTTGGAAAACTATCTTAGTATTATTATTTACAATACTTAATAACTTTTTTCCTTATGCTTTTATCCTGTATTGTAAAATAGGCTAAGAATCTAGATTCAGATGACCATTTTTTATATTTTTCCCGCCGATTTTTACAGACATTGCGGAACATAACACCGTGATTTATCTTAAAGGAAAGAAAATTTACTAATTGTAGTTTAAATAGCTTCACGCTATATCCCGCACACAGCAGGGTAGGCAGAGGGAACCTAGTGTTATGACACTCCGTTCCCCACTTTCCGCCGAATTCGGAGGCTTGCGTGTTAAGTGGCGGAACTTAACGCCGCGCTTTAGAGCGAAGAATATGGAAATATAATTTCCACTCCTCGAGTGGGAATCGAACCCACAAAAAGTCGTTTACAGTCACACTCTTGTGCCACTGGGCCACGACTGGCCACACTTTACATTTACTAATTGTAGTTTTAAATATAAGAATTTAATGAATGTTGTACACTGTATAAACTTTGTACTATTGAGTCCAGACTTCGTCGAAACAACGCAGTACATAATAAATATATATACACACATATATATGTACATAGGTACATCTCTTTATCATATAAGACTGATAAAATCTGATATAATGCGCGCTTATAAGAATCTATTTCACGTTTATCAATAGGCGCGGCCATAAAAATCATCTTAGGCCCATTCCATTTTAATATACAGCGGATAATGTTCTTTGGTAAGCTTAAAGAATTCGTTTTCTGTTTTCTCCTTTCCGCTCAATATGCTATAAATTTTGATCAACGCCGTGAAGTAGGTATTTTTAATTTTTAGCTTTGTTGGAAAATATTTTAGGTGCGCAATCGGAGTGTAATAAATTTTATATAACTATGAATATATACCGACGTACTAAAAGTCATGCTTTAGAATAGTAAATAATTTGCTAATATTAATTATTCTTAAGTTGTTGAAGCCGTTGTGGCGTAGTGCGACAGGTTAGGTTCAAATTCCACTTAGGGAATGACTACATTTATTTTATATTTCGCTTTCGGAGACAATACAAAGCGCAGTGTTGAGTTACGCTACACGTTACGTAATGCATTGATACCAAGTGTCAATGATTTGTTCTCTCTCTGCCTTCCCTGCTATGTAGAGAAAATAATAAGCAAAAAAATAATATATCTTATGTTAATTAAGAACCGCACATAGTGACTCGTCCTACATTCTCTTTCCCTCTCGCACAATAATTCAAAAGACGTCCGAAAATAAAATCTTTACGATTGTAGAATAACATTAAACAGGAAGTTTAATATTATAGATAAAACCAAAAATTTGCTCATCCAAGAAAAATTACATTCTACACAATTAATACATTTCTCTTTAAAGTTACAATCTTTATTACACAAGTGGGTGCGTTTCTAATTTTCCGTCTCATTGCCCATTGCTTTGAAAAACAGCTTTCCTGTCTAGATATCTAAATGGATTTTATTTTTTTATGAGCTCATTATATGGAGAAAACTGTAGAGCCTGCGGTTACTTTCTATTACTGTTGATACAGACGATAGGATAGAAGACATGAGGGTCAACAGGGACTTTGTACAATAAAAATGACTTCACGTTTTCGCTTTTAGTAGGGTAGTCAGGGAGGACCTAGTGTCAAGACACTCCGTCCTCTACTTTCCCCCCGAAATCAAAGCATTACGTGTTGAGTGGCGGAACTCAACGCCGAATTTTGTCTTAGGTAACTGAGCGAAGAAATATGAAAAAATAATATGTAAATTTATAAGCAATACTTCGAGTGAGAATCAAACCTACAGCCATCGCGTTTACAGTCAGACGTTGACCCTTTGGGCCACGGGGATTAACTTTGTACAATTTACACGCAATATAAAACATGGCCTCAATCCTTGGAACTATAAAAAATATTGACACCTTTAGTGTTCAACTGACCAAACAAAAACGTTTTCCTTTTAAGTTGTACCCTCGCTGTGGTCTCCAACAGATTTAAAGAGACGTGGGATGGGTAACATAAAACTGCGTTTAACACCCACGTCAGTATAAACAAAATCCTTTTGTGTGATCCTTATTTTAATTTCGGACACGCTATCTATATTATCGGGCTTGAAAATGTTATATTTATTTAAAATTATTAGTTTGTAAATGTTGGTATTGGCAATGGCCATCCATCCGACATCCAATAAGAATTCTTTAAAGAAATGAACGGACACTAAAGTGATTAGATACTACATTCATGTCTATAAAATACTTGAGGAATTAGAATTAAAATTAAATTAAATTAAATAGCTTCACGCTATATCCCGCACACAGCTGGGTAGAGGCAGAGGGAACCTAGTGTTAAGACACTCCGTTCCCCACTTTCCGCCGAATTCGGAGGCTTGCGTGTTAAGTGGCGGAACTTAACGCCGCGTTTTGCCTCGACAACAGAGCGAAGAAAATGGAAATATAATTTCCACTCCTCGAGTGGGAATCGAACCCACAACCAATCGTTTACAGTCACACTCTTGTGCCACTGGGCCACGACTGGCCACAAAAATGAGAAATTAGAAAAATATTATATATTAAAAAAATATTATATATTTTTAGAAGTTTACCACTCATTTCGTTGCCAATATGTATAGGTATAAGTTTTCCAAAAATTATGTAAGAAAATTTAAATAATGAGACCATCTATTTATGCCTTTTGTGGCACAGTGGCACAGCTTTTTATTATAAACGCAGTTGTATGTGTAACGTATTCTATTCCCATTCAAAATATGTGAATGTAAGGTATTCTATTCCCATTCAAATATGTGAATTTCCTCGCTTCTGCACTTCAGACAAAGCACGTTTTTTGTTTCGCAACTCGATATTCATTATCTAGATTTTAGGCAGAACTTGTTGATTGGAGATTCCTAACATTATGTTTTCTCTGACTACTTCGCTGTGCGGAAAAAGACGTAATCCTGAAATTCAAATAAAAAGTTTTATTATTATTACTTGCTTTTTTATTTTTATTTTATAACTAAGCAAGCCGTGTAATACCAAAACAAACTGACAATTCAACAATTCTACTATATAAAATACAAAACCGTTCGGATGTGGTCAATAGAGCCTATATTGTCTGGCTTCGAACCCATATCCGTTTGTCTACACAATGACGAATGTTGCACTGGCCATAAATATCATTAAATGTAGTATGCCGCTACGGATGACTAAACCCAAGCCGGAATCATGTATTTGTTCAATGATAAATATATAAACAAGTTATTCATTTTTATAATTCTTATCAACGTATGGTCGGAAATAAAATATTTTGATATAATTGACGCATTATATAACTAGTTTTGCCCGCGACTTTGTCCGAGGGGAATTTAACAAAAAACTTATAATTTTAAATAGTTAAAACAAGCAGGCAGACAAACAGGTAAAAACTTTGAAAAATTATTAAACTAATATAATTATGGCATATAATATACATATATATGTACCGTATATTTTGTAGCGATTATCTTGATATCTGATTGCAGATACTCTAATGATTTTAAACTTCCACAGTTTCAACAATAGAAGTTCCAATAAACATTATTGGATCGTACATAGTATAATAATATTTTCAAAGTAAAAATTCACTCCATTCAGACAATTCGATGAATTGTTCGCAATTTGAACCAAAAAAGGAGAAAAACAAAAAAAACAGACATCGTGACTGACCGTGACAACACGATATTAAAAGAGCAATAGCAGCTAAACCGAATCCTTTCCGCGTAACTTACGCTACAGATCATTCCTGAAGTGATTTCACACATCAATCTAACGCGCTGTCACATATAATTTTTATCAATAACCCCTATACCTGGAAGACAATGTCAAAATAACATCAGACCAAATAACCACCCGTTCAGGGCGAACAGTTCACACTTTTCTAAGTGTTTCTTAGAAATATTAAATTTTGTTATGGATCACGCAAGCCTTGATAATCTCGACGGGAGGCGCCTGTCACTCGATCCCAGTGGCTACCGTTTACGCCGTCAGCTCCCATAAGAAGCATCTGACCTATCAGGTTTCATATTCGATCACTGAACATAATTCGAATTAAATAGGCAAGCCGTGTGTGATATAATGGTCTTGGTGATTTTATTTAGTCATCAAAATGAAGTTTATTTATAATTTACTAGTAATAGCATTTAGAAAGGTATCGCAGGTATCACAATGGTTGGGGTTTCGATCTTTCATTGGGTGCAATGCTTTAAAATATTTAAAATATTCATGACCCTGTTTCCATTGGCGGTAAATATTAAAACCTTAAATTAGATTCCGCCACGGGACACGTAATGTCTTGAAAATAAGTTACTTAACGTCTAAACTCAAGTTCTGGTTTTTCATCTTAAAAACAATCGAGAAGATACAAAAGTGCAGCATTGATATGTTAAGTAAAATAATTATTGTATTATAGAAAGATGGTATAATCGCATCTGACTGCAATTGTAATTGGTTGTGGCTTCGATTTCCAATCAGACGGATGATCACAATTTAATTTTTATTTTTCCATTCTGCTGAACAAGACAAAGTGTAGCGCGTCCGTAACTCAACATGGTGTCTAATTTTGGTGGAAAATGAAGAAATCTCTCGCTGACTACAATGCAGTAAAAAAAAGAAAAAAGATGCTATAATTATAACTGTTTTGCTTAATTCGTTCTCATAATTATTCTTTCAAAGACACTTATTAGCAGTTGAGACTATGTTACACAATACTCGTATATACCTAGTAGATGTATATGTTATACATGATGTGTAAAAGCATCCCAGAAATGATTTTACAAGAAAAAATCATCAAAAAAATATTTAAAAATCGGGCTTACAAGTAATATTAAAGGTAAACAGGTTAACTGTTATAATAATTTAAACTGCGAAATTTAAATCGTTTTATTATTTAACATGGTTTCAGTTATTTTTACAAAAGTGCTTAATAATATTTACACGAACTTTGTAATTTTGCAAATTGCCAAAGTAAAGTAATAAGATCAATTTAAAATTTAAATTGTACGAACTGTATCAACGTTGCAGAAATGCAATTTTAATCATGGATGCTTAACAAAAACTCAGGTAACCGTCCGTTATTCGCAATTTGCTGTAATCATTTGTAAAGAAACCTGTACTCTTCTTGTGAGTCGATTGCAAAACGCCATTTGCGGTCGCTTTTTAATGTCTGCCGCTATTTTAGTTTATTGAAAATAATTTAATTTTTTTCTAACTATTAAAAATCTTATTAATATTTTTACAATTTGAATAATATGTTCTGTTTATCCAAGATCTTGGATAAACAAAACATATGGTGGTATATATCATATTGGTATTAAATACCACAGCAGCATTGACACAGCATGAAGTAAGGTAAAAGATTTTTTATTCATTTTATATTTCTAAAATTACGAAATATTATATATCTTAGCTATTTATCTTAATTTAAAAGTACCTACATAAGTATAAATAAAAAAGAGAAGAAACTCTTTAGTAAAGAAATAGTGCATATATTTTTATATATTGTTTACTTATATACCGTTAAATACCTTCTACATATTTATAAATAAATATTTTACTTGCAATTTCTTTGGTATTAGTATGTTCTTTTTTGGCTTCACACTTTGGTAAGGTAGTCAGAGAGAACCTAGTGTCAAGATACTCCATTCTCTTCTTTCCGCCCCAATTTCAGCCAATACCTAAGACAACTATATGCAATTTAATATAATTTTATAAAAGCTGCATAAGAAAAAAGAAAAATGTGAAGGAAATCATTATAAGTTAATATTTGTAGCTAATATCATCTCGGGGCGTTCGAGCGCGTAATTCTGCGGTTGCCTAGAACGAGAACTAGCGGTTAGAACACGCGCTGCTTTTGACGTGCCTGGATGAACTTTAAATGAAGCATACGCAGGTTTTGTCTTAATTGAGTCGCATTTCTGTTAATATTGTGTTAATAAATAATTACTGTCTTTATAAATTAAACTTTGAGGTTTGGGGCCAGTCGTGGCGCAGAGGCACAAAGTGTGACTGTAAAGCGACTGGTTGTGGGTTCGATTCCCACTAGAGGAGTGGAAATATTTAATATTTCCATTTTCTTCGCTCTGGTGTCGAGGCAAAGGGCGGCGTTAAGTTCCGCCAATTAAGACGCAATGTCTCGGAATTCGGCGGAAAGTGGGGAACGGAGTGTCTAAACACTAGGTTCCCTCTTCCTATATGTGCGGGATACAGCCTAATGCTAAAAAAAAGCTTATAAGAAAAAAAGTATTTTTCTACCTAGCCTTACTTAAAGATTGTTAAAGTAAAAATGTATGTCTAATGCATTATTATAAAAAGTAATACTTTTAAGTATGACATCCATTCTCCATTCGTACATAATATTCAGTTATCTCATATTGTTTTATAATATAATTATGTTTTTCATATATGACTTTATTCTTTGTTAGTTAGGTTTATTATTACACGGGCCATGATTCGACGGGAACTTGTTTGTTAAACTATTAAATAATTAAACAACTTTCATTCTCTACTTTCCTTTAAAATATCTCAGATTACGATAAATTGGACTTTTCTTATTATGAACATAACTGTTTTGTGTCACAATGTTTTAAATAATAATTCTATACTTTGAATTTCAACGCAAAACAGAATCTGTGGCATAATGTTATAGACGATAGTATGCCTAATTAAATATAATCTATTTAGTACGTTACATTGATCTGTAATTTATAATTAGAAAAATATTGTGTTATTCATTGTGCAAGATACGCAAAGGATCAATTGTTCTCCATACGCACCCAAACTGAGGCATGAGTTTTAGTTTATAGTAAGGACTAGACAAATAAGAATTCGAGTGTTTGGCCCATTCGTGTAAGGCTAAAGGACATATGGGTGCGTTGCCGGCATCCTGCCGATGGTAACCCTAGACTGGGCAGCCATTCCATAGTCATGTGGTACTTGTAAAGAACTTCCTACAAAACTGCACCTACAACAGAAGAAAACTACGTATTGAATTATTCTTACATACTAGCCGTACAGTCATTGATATATGTCCTATACATACTCATATTCATAACATTATAGTAATATATTATATACAACTACATAGTATTATATACAAATTTAAACATATGTAAATACGTTCCAGTACATAAAAATGTAAAGCAATAAAGCTTGGCATTTTAAACTGTAACCAGTCTTTTGTTGGATCAATTTGACCGATTCTCTATGGTCCAGTCGGAATTATGCGCTCAATTGCATCCGATTTAGACTTCATTGATTCAAAAACGCTGCGTGAGACTATATATTTTATAGTTGGTTTTATCGCATATAAATGAATCTATTAAATTTATGATTCGTGGCTTTATTATCTTATTAATTTTATTACATCCATCGACTCTAGTAAGGCCGATATTACAACACAGTTCAATATCTATCTCGTTAACCATTTTAAAATTCCCAACCTGTAATAAAATACCAATTAATTGTTATATTTTTAATGAAGAAATAAAATCAATATTTTAACTCTCATTTCGTTCACTTAAATCAATGTAGTAAATTTGGGTTAACAACTCAATTCAATGACAAGCGTCTTCAGCGAAATAGAGACAACCTATTAAAGTCGTGCGTTACAAAATTGTTTTATTTAAGAGGCTAACGACATATTTATTTATCGGCCGCGTAGAATCATATTTTCGAATTATGCCAAGGTGAAATAAATCATAACTTTGCGGTTGTAACACTAACGTTTACAATATAATATGTGTGTTTTGAAATAAAATGTACGATCAAAGAAATCGTGACAACGATCAAGAGCTATTAACGAACATATTGGAAGCGCAAAGACTAGCGTAAGACTCGTTTACATCATCACCTAATTCCAATATAAATAAATTGAAATAATATTGTGAATACGAGTTTGTTTTGTTACGTTTCAGGCCAAGGATGAGTAACAATAGAAATTGTTAGCTTTTCAAATATTAAAATGATTTAGTTTAAGACGTGTGGGATTTAAATACGTTTGTAAGCCTCATAATTGTCTATTTAACCTTCGCGCAATATATCTGTGATAATATTGATGAATCTGTAATAACTCTCTGATTGATCATATTTTTTTAAGTATAAACAATTTTCCTTATAATTTTTAAATAGTATTTAACATACATACATTAAATCTAATTGAAGAATAAAAAAACTATAATAACTCCTAATTGACTTCTCTGAGTGCTTTAAGTGTGATTAGTAGATAAATATGTATGTTCTTGATAACTATTTGAAAAAAAAATATAACTAAACAAAATATTTTTTTTTTGTAATTTCGACTAGGTACATTTGAGGCCATAGGCCACCGTGGCACAGTGTTAGGGACTGTATACGCGACGGTTTTTGAAAGTCCATCACTTTCAAATGAACAAGAAACTAACTAAGCATTTGTGGAAATTCTTTGCTTAAATACATTGAAAAATAAAAATTCCAAATTTTGAGAAAGTTTTTAGGAATCTCATATTCGTGATGTTTACGCATTATGAGCTGAAACTATTATACGCAGAATATTTTTTTATTTAAAAATATACTTTAGAAAATCTGAGGTTTCAAACACTTTAAAGTAGTCTATTGTAACAAGTCGACCTATAGAAATCTGCCCGTGATATACATACATAGATTAATTTAGTTAAATGAGTCTCATTTAAAATTATTTACTAAGTTATATATTTTCAAGAGTTAACTTTACGAATATTCTAGTATTTTTATCGCATTAAAGATGAGTAAATGAATGTAATATTTCAAAATAAGAAGGCCCATTATTTTAAAATTTCATTGTAAGTAAAATCTGTAAACCTACACAAGCAAAGCCACGGGCAACAGCTAGCTAATAAACCTTGTAAAACAAAAGTGAAGGCAATAAATTTTAACTACATATATTTTATCCGTTATCGTTCTATTATCCATGAAAAATTGCGATCTTATTCATAAGGTTTACTTAAGACTTGTAATAAATTAGAATTTAATGTATTGTTTAGTTTTAAATATTTGATTATAAAGTAACTTTATATAATGATTATTTACTAATAGAATATACTGTTATTAAATGTGCGATGAAAAATGGTAATTGCGTTTTTAACTAAAAAAACACATTTCAAAGTATATATAATGGTAAAGTTGTTTGTTTACGCTTTAAACAGTGGTGCGTTTTTAAAAAGAAAATAAGAAAGTAGTGACCTGCTAGCGGCTTTGCCTGTGTCAACTACAATTCTCATACCCTATTTTAACTCCTTAGAAGTAAGTTTTTGAAAAAATAGGTAGCCGATGACCTTACTTAATAAACTAATTTCTTGAGAAAATTCACAGAAATCATTTCATATCATGCTAGATCGCATTTAAAGCGTTTAAACGTTTAATTTAATATTTTCACCATTTACATTTTTGAAAAATAGTAATCCATATTTGACATTGTCTTCAATAATTTTCATTCTGAATTGCATCCAAATCGGTCCTGTAGATTAGTAGTAAAAGGGTATCAGAAAGATTTTCGCATTTATAATATTAATATGGATAGTAACAAGCTACTTGTTGCTTTAAAAATAACATAATTTTTTTGACCTTCATTGAACATTATATTAAAAAATAAACATATTTTCAATTTTAAAACACAAAGTTAGAACATGAATACTACTAAAATCATCACCGCACATAAATTTCAATCTAAAATCTCAGACACTTTCAAGTATGATAGATTATCCTTGTTGACTTTCCAACGAGAAGAAATAAATCTAACTTGCAGTCTTCGATTACTGTAGGCGACAGTGTTGCAAGTTTTATAGAAAAAAAATACTAATAATTTCGCAATGGAATAGCGTCACTGTAAACGAAGTTGTAGGTTCGGTCCCCATTAGGGGGAATGGTTATATACAAATTATTCTAATTTTGTCGCCCTCAGCAGATTTGAACTCGGGCGGAAAGTGGAAAATGGAGTGTCTAAACACTAAGTTAGCCTGCCAACATTGTTTCGCAGGGATAACCGTGAATCTGAAAAGAAAGAAGCCATTAATGTGTATATAAATTACATTTACAATAAATAAATATGTTTATGCTAAGTAACATTTTTTATCATGTTAGGTATAAAAACACATTAAAAATGTTTATAATTTGCCTCGGTCTCGTGTTTAAAATATAACTTTAGAAGCTATTTTACACGTTTTCTATCGTAGCAGAGTAATAAGCGAAAGACTCTAGTGTCGAGACCCTCCGTTGCCTCCTTTCCGCCGATAAACGAGATATTGTCTGAAGAGTGGCGGAACTTAACGCCGCACTTTATCGTGCTTACATAGCAATAATTAAGACAATAATTTAGTCCGCAATTAGAGTCAAATGTTTTCCTACTGAGCCACGCTTTTACAAATAGATGATATCATTATATCTGTACAATGACTGGCTTTATAACAATAAAAATTAACAACTATCATTCATAGAAATAATTAAAAATCAATTTACCAATAAAAATCTTACGGACAAAAGAAAGAATGATACGCACTCAACAAAAAGAGTCAAATCATTTGACCCTAGAAGATTCCTAACTACAATCAGCGTGCGAAGTCATATTGGTTTAATTAAGATGAAATACAAGCTGCATTCGATTAAGAGTATGCTTACATCATCACTTTGAATAAATTAACAAGAAGTTATATCAACACGTTGACCTGAATGTTTTTGCTTTTTTAATAAGAAATTTTTGTTTATTATGTGACAAGAATAATGGGCAGTGACACTTGGAACGAGAACAGAACCATTAAATATTGCTTGTAATTGGTTTAAATATTGCGTTTTTAATTGATTTTATTAATTAATACATAATGTCTATTTCAATATTAGATGATATCATTAAATGATTGTTATTTCTTTTTATTTTACACATCTTGCAAGATATGTTACTTAAAGCTTCTAATTTAACAATGGAAAGTTGTGTACTTTAGTTCATGGGTGATGGACGAAGCCCAACGCTGGAGTTGGTTTCATTAAACTAGAAAAATGTTGCTATTATATAAAAAGATATTGAATAGTCTAAGGTCTAATAGGTCAGAAAAGTAAAGGTATAAATTAATATATAGATATTTGTTAAAAGAAGAATATATATAAAATTTGAAAATTATAAGTGTTTATTAAAATACTGTTTTTGCGACTATATCACTTAGTTAAGTATGTTTTTTAGTTAGTATATTTGTTTTCCTTCATGAATTGGACTAGTAAAAACAAATTTATTACTTCAGAACAAAACTAGAATCGGAATAGCGATCATCAAGAAATCAATTACCTCTAAAGGATGTTAACTAGTATCTTTGTGACTTGACTTTAATAATAGCAGTAGATGTCAGCTGTTATTTCGTTTTCATGGATTTTGTGTATCTTTTAATATTTCCATTTATTATGTACGTACTACTAACATTTGTTATTATATACTAGCTATAAATACATATTTTAGCATCTTCATACTTTTTCCCGCATAGCAGAATAGTGAGAACCTAGTGTGAAGACATTCCGTTCCCCACTTCCCGACGAATTTGGAGGCATTGTGTATTAAGTGGCGGAACTTAACGCCGCGACTTGCCACCAGAGCCAAGAAAATAGAAATAATACATATTTCCACTCCTCGAGTGATAATCGAACCCACAACCAGTCGTTTTACATGCACAATTTGTGCCTCAGCACCACGACTGGTCCCTAAAGAAATTAGCAAACAAATAAATATCAAATATAAACTTAAAAAGTCGTAGATTTATATTCTACGACTATTTTTCACGATGAAAGGGAAAAGAGTAAAATCATTCTCTATAAAAATCTCAACGGATGAACAAACTATAGTTCATTATGAGTACAAAAATAAACTGTGGTTTCATTAATTACTACATCCTTCATTACTTACCCTATTAAACTGAGTATAAATTTAAACCCATAATCTCCGAATCCTAAAAGCAACTATCGTTTAAAAATAGGTATTCGTTGAATCAGGACACTTTTTTAGCTGCTCGGTCAGATATGATTTAATGGGACGCCGAGAGGTTCGTTAACATTCATAAATTCTGAGTTGCTACTATTGATGTATGGAAATTTATTTTATATTTCACTTTCGTTTTCTAGGGTTACATATATTAAGACAAGTAAAGGTTAAAAAAAATAGTATTTTTTAGCAATTCAAGCTCTGCCGTTTGATTTTAGATATTTTTTTGTGTTTTCATTAAAATTTAGTATTATACATAATTGAAATACAAATATTTACATACCATTACTATTAAAAACGCATTATTAATATTAAGAGCGCTTTTTATGTATTTTCTTTTTTTTAACTTGTTTTTATAATATTTTGTTTTCAGCTCCCCCCTTTACACGACATGGAAATTAGGCAGAGAAAAACCACCGCCTTCCACTAGAATTTAAGACATACGTGTTGAATGGCGGAGTTCAACACTGCGATTTATCCTGTCAGAACAGGGATATGAGAGTAACGCGTGGGGATCGAACATTTATCACCTTTATATGATCATAACCCTCACATTTACACTGGAGCGCTGTTCCTCTGTGCAATGATAGTCTCTTAACGTTCATATTATTATGAAATATTTTAAAATATTAACAATTTATTTCAAATATTATATTAAATACTTTTAAATGTGATGTGTGTATTCCATATCAAATTCGAAAAAAAATACGACTAATTTAAAAAAAATCTGTTAAGGGATAATAACAATAGTAGGGGTTGGTTCTTCTAACCGAAACGCGCTTTTAAGTTTACTTCGACACTTTATTAGTCGCGTTTATATTTACTTCGCTTGATAAGTTAGCTCGGTGACTGAGAGGAGAGCAGGATATGAGTCTTACACGGCTAAGAATTCATTTGCCATTTCCTCGCTTAATCTATGTTCCTTAGATTGATGTTAGTACTTAGAATTGTATATGGCCATCACTTTTGTAACGCTTTAGCCATCTTTTTTTATAAATCTTTTTGTGCTCCTTTTACTTTCTGAGAGAGATCATATATATCTGATATCGACATTTTAGTGACCTCGTTGTGATAAACGTTTTGTATTATGATTAATACGACGTGAATATAAAATCTATTTTACAGAACTCTGTAACATAAACCCGATACTAGAGTAGAAGTGAGAGCGGAAGTGAGAACAGAAGCGAGGGCAGAAGCGAGGGCGGAGGCGAGAGCGGAGCGGGAGCAGAAAACAGCGTGAGCGTGTACAATGACGGTATGATAATTTTCTAATCTCCAAATATTCCACACTTATTTCATTTCACACATACAATTGTAACTTTCGCTCGAAGAATTTAGGTTCACACGATGATTGTGGGTTCGAATACCACTGAGGGTATAATTATACTTAAGACATTTTCATTTTTCGGCACTGGTGATAAAACAAAGTAAGGCGTTAAGTTCCACCAGAAACACACAATGTCTCAGATTATAGTAGTAAATTTATGGATCACTCTGCTTACCTCTAATATATGAAAAAAAGCATGAAGCATTAAAAAAAAATCAACTATTCTACAAAAGTGAAAAAATACTACTATTATTTAAAAGGCATTATTTTATAAGCATGAGCTTTAATAGTTAAGTCGTGAATTATATTAAATTTGCAGCAGAGGATCGTAAAACATTACACTACGCTTCTCTCGTTTCAAAATATAATGGGGTGTTTCAATATACAAGATTGAATTTAAAACTGTAACTAAATGGCAATGTGAAAATAAAACATCGAATGACGTGGATTCGAAGTTTACACTCTAAATGTACCTGTTGTTTGTAATAAAACTAGCGGTTTGAACTGGCTTTGTCCGAGTTAATAAAATGTACCCTAAGACATTTAAAGAAAACGTATAAAAATTTGAACGCAGCGGGATTTTTATAAATTTTTATACGTTTTCTTTAAATGTCTTTTTCAATTTTCCTAAGTGTGGAATAACACTTTAAAAATGTTTAAAAGTAAAATCTAGCCTATATTGCCTGCAAAATATATATAAAATGGTTTTTATAATACACTAGCGACCCGCTCGCGGCTTCGCCACGTGAACTACCACTTTCATCCACTATTGCCTGTTTGGAATTGGTTTTTTTTTATAAAAGGGGGATGGTCTAAATTTAACCTTGCGTCACTAATTATATTCTTGCGAAAATCATCGATGCATCTAGTACAATGTCTATACTATTTGATAACGTATAGTGATAACTGATCTAGTAAGAAAACGTACGAAATCTGCTATCATATATCTATATGATAGCAGATTTCGTACATATATACCATCAGGTATATAGTATTATAAACTGGTCATAATATCTTAAATACATTTTAGACTTTTTATTTTATTTTACAATTGTGTTACTTACTGGTATTAAAAAAAAATACCTTTACTTGCAAATAATCAATATAACTTGACTTTGGTACTTTTTATTTTTCTGCGGGAACTATATTGAATACCAGGGTAAACTAACGACCCTCTCGCGGCGTCGCTGGGTAAACTACTACTTTCATACCCTATTTTAGCACCTCTGGAATTATTTTTAAAAAAGAGAGGTAGCCTATATTTGACTTTGCCTTATCAACTATTTCCTGAGAAAATTAATCGAAATCAGTCAAGGAGTTTAGATCTTTCATTCTCACTATATTCTTAACATACATAAGTTTCATCCACTGTTTCAACCTCCTAGGATTTGATTTTTTTTAAAAAGTAGCCTATATTTGACCCTACGACTTCTTCTTTTCGAATTTCATCTAAAGCGGGCTAGTAGATTACCCGTGCAAACAAAACCTATAGAAGAGATACAGATTTTTGCATCTTTATAATAATATTAATGAGTACGAATATATCTAGTACAATGTCAAATATATAATAACAGATGGTGACAGAAAACGTAGTGACATTTGTTGTCATATAGATAATATAAAGTTTTGTAGACCGGTCAAATGTATTTTTAATAGCAAATTATCTTCAATAAATGTTGTGCTCAATTTATTTTATAATTATTTTAAGTAATATTAGTGATATTAAAACAAATTTAGTTTCACTCGTGAACTATCAACACAATTTTATTTTTCTGCCGCAGTTGTATAGAATACCAGGATGAAAACTATCCCATATGTTGCTCTAACCTTTAAGCTAACTCCATACAAAAATTCATTAATTTCTACCCGGTAGATATCAGTATATAAATGATTTACTTATATCGGTTTTTTTATTTTTTCCAAAAAAACTACATGGAAAACCGGGATAAAAACTATCCTATATGTACCTTTGGACTATAAGCTATCACTATACCAAAATTCATTCATTTCTGTCCAGTAGTATTTGCGTGATTGGCGAACAAATTAACAGACAGACAGACAGACAGACAGACAAAAATTTTACTGAGTGGTTTTTTCGCCTCTGTTATCGATATATTAACATACCCAATTAAAATTTTTCCGAAATTTTTCATGTACAGAATTGACTTTTCTACTCTTTTATTATATATATATATATATGCATACCCGCTTTTATGGTCACTTTGGTAATATGACACTAAAAAATAGATATATTAAAGGTCTATTGATGTTTCAAGTACGTTAAGTTCCTTCTTCAAAAACAAGTTCCTTGATTTTTGCGTAAAATATTTTAGCTATGGTATATTATCTTTGACCTATGAGCTAGATAAGCGATCATATCAGACAGAATCTCAGTAATAAGAATTAACTATATGTCTTATTTGCCTTGCTGGAGATCCTAAAGTAGTTTCATCAAAGTTAGTTTTTATCTAGAGGTAATGTAAGTAAATGGGCATATCACTAGAAGTCAATCATCAATTACTTTGACTACAAATCTTTACCATATGTTTTCATCTTTTCAGTCTCAAAAACAAACATTCTAACAATACTTATAGGAAAAAGGGAAGGGGCCAGGCGTGGCGCAGGGGCACTCAAGTGTGACTGTAAACGCGACTGGTTGTGGGTTCGATTCCCACTCGAGGAATGGAAATATTTAATATTTCCATTTTCTTCGCTCTGGTGTCGAGGTAAAGCGCGGCGTTAAGTTCCGCCACTTAACACGCAATGCCTCCGAATTAGGCGGAAAGTAGGGAACGAAGTGTCTTAACACTAGGTTCCCGCTGCCTACCCTGCTGTACGCGGGATACAGCGTCAAGCTAAAAAAACAAAAAAAAAAGAAACTTATAGCAATCTTTTCAATTTACTCTATTAAATACTTGGTATTATGATAATGGATTATAACGGGACATAATTTCTACACACATTTGTGATCTAATTTTTGTGTGACTAATTATGAATGCACGCGTACTTGTGATTACTAAAGCAAATGTACATCAAACAGGTCGTCCTTTGGTCACGAATATACTAATCGCATTAATTAATGCATGCTGCTACATTTATCATAATATTTGTATTGTGTAGGTATATTTTTACTAGTACCTACATATATTTTGAATTTTGGTTCCACCGTTTTCATTTTTAAGCGCGGTGTTAAATTCCGCCACTTAACTTGCAATGCCTCCGAATTCAGCAGAAAGTGGGGAACGAGTGTCCTAACACTAGGTTCCCTCTGCCTACCCTGCGCTAAAACAAAAAAACCATTTATTCAAACTACTAAGAATTGAACGGTGGGATACGTTGCAACATTTTTTTTTCAAATTAAGTAAGTCCATAGTTTGGTCGCATTCACATAAAGGTAAAATATCATTGACAACTGTTTTTATTCCAATATAACTTTTTGGATAATTATTTAGGGACCAGTAGTGACCCAGTGGCACAAGTGTGACTGTGAAGCCACTGGTTGTGGGTTCGATTCCCACTCGAGGAGTGGAAATATTTAATATTTTCATTTTCTTCGCTCTGGTGTCGAGGCAAAGCGCGGCGTTAAGTGGCCGCCACTTAACACGCAATGCCTCCGAATTCGGCGGAAAGTGGGGAGCGGAGTGTCTTAACACTAGGTTCCCTCTGCCTACCCTGCTATGTGCGGGATACAGCGTCAAGCTAAAAAATATATATTTAAATCCAAAATAACATTATAAATTTGAAATTAACTTAATTTTTTATGAACATAGCACATTACGGAGAAGGTATGGTTCGTATCTTTTGCTTGCATACTTTTTAACATTTTCATTACTTAAACCTAAGCATATAAAACTTTTAATGTTTTTATTTTTTTTAATAATTTTATGATGATATTTAATTCAATATATAAATAGCCTTAATTTGTAGTAAATAAATGAAGTAAATCTATATATATCTATATATATATATATATATATATATATATATATATATATATATATATATATATATATATATATATATATATATATATATATATATATATATATATATATATATATATATATATATATATATATATATATATATATATATATATATATATATATATAGATATATATACATTTACTTCATTTATTTACTACAAATTAAGGCTATTTATATATTGAATTAAATATCATCATAAAATTATTAAAAAAAATAAAAACATTAAAAGTTTTATATGCTTAGGTTTAAGTAATGAAAATGTTAAAAAATATGCAAGCAAAAGATACGAACCATACCTTCTCCGTAATGTGCTATGTTCATAAAAAATTAAGTTAATTTCAAATTTATAATGTTATTTTGGATTTAAATATATATTTTTTAGCTTGACGCTGTATCCCGCACATAGCAGGGTAGGCAGAGGGAACCTAGTGTTAAGACGCTCCGTTCCCCACTTTCCGCCTAATTGGGAGGCATTGCGTGTTAAGTGGCGGCCACTTAACGCCGCGCTTTGCCTCGACACCAGAGCGAAGAAAATGAAAATATTAAATATTTCCACTCCTCGAGTGGGAATCGAACCCACAACCAGTGGCTTCACAGTCACACTTGTGCCACTGGGTCACTACTGGTCCCTAAATAATTATCCAAAAAGTTATATTGGAATAAAAACAGTTGTCAATGATATTTTACCTTTATGTGAATGCGACCAAACTATGGACTTACTTAATTTGAAAAAAAAATGTTGCAACGTATCCCACCGTTCAATTCTTAGTAGTTTGAATAAATGGTTTTTTTGTTTTAGCGCAGGGTAGGCAGAGGGAACCTAGTGTTAGGACACTCGTCCCCCACTTTCTACCGAGTTCGCAGGCATTGCGTGTTAAATGGCCGAACTTAACGCCCCGCTTAAAAATTAAAATGGTGGAACCAAAATTCAAAATATATGTAGGTACTAGTAAAAATATACCTATACAATACAAATATTATGATAAATGTAGCAGCATGCATTAATTAATGCGATTAGTATATTCGTGACCAAAGGACGACCTGTTTGATGTAGATTTGCTTTAGTAATCACAAGTACGCGTGCATTCATAATTAGTCAAACAAAAATTAGATCACAAATGTGTGTAGAAATTATGTCCCGTTGTAATCCATTATTATAATGCCAAGTATTTAATAGAGTAAATTGAACAGATTGCTATAAGTTTCTTTTTTTTTTTTTTGTTTTAGCCTCACGCTGTATCCCTCGTACAGCAGGGTAGGCAGAGGGAACCTAGTATTAAGACACTTCGTTCCCTACTTTCCGCCTAATTCGGAGGCATTGCGTGTTAAGTGGCGGAACTTAACGCCGCGCTTTACCTCGGCACCAGACCGAAGAAAATGGAAATATTAAATATTTCCATTCCTCGAGTGGGAATCGAACCCACAACCAGTCGCGTTTACAGTCACACTTGAGTGCCCCTGCGCCACGCCTGGCCCCTTCCCTTTTTCCTATAAGTATTGTTAGAATGTTTGTTTTTGAGACTGAAAAGATGAAAACAAGTGGTAAAGATTTGAAATCAAAGTAATTGATGATTGACTTCTAGTGATGTGCCTATTTACTTACATTACCTCTAGATAAAAACTAACTTTGATGAAACTACTTTAGGACCTCCAGCAAGGCAAACAAGACATATACTTAATTCTTATTACTACGATTCTGTCTGATATGATCGCTTATCTAGCTCATAGGTCAAAGATAATATACCATAGCTAAAATATTTTACGCAAAAATCAAAGAAATTGTTTTTGAAGAAGGAACTTAACGTACTTGAAACATCAATAGACCTTTAATATATCTATTTTTTAGTGTCATATTACCAAAGTGACCATAAAAGCGGGTATGCAGGCTTTATAAACAAGGACTTTATCGGATAACGAAATACGCCTTTGAAAATGGAGTCCAGAGAATTTGAGAATGATCGAGTGGACGCAAGGGACTGTGTGAGCTTAATTATTGCTAAGCGTCTCGTTGCAAGCTCGTTGAAAGGATGAGGGTACTATATAGATATAGGAACTGTACAAGTTCAGTTTAGGTGTTAAAGTTGTAATATAAGTCTAGGGAGCTATGATTTACACAACACCTTACCAACACCATCTAGAGTGGAAATATTAATCTCATTCACAAATTAGTTTTGGATACCAAAACAAACATCAGGAGTTGAAATTGGTTAAATTAAATAATATTAATAAAACGTACCTATTTAGTGTCAAATGTTTTCATAAGTAGATTTTTCAAAGGTATAAAGATAACAAATTAAAATTACCATTTTCTGAACATGATGAAGATTTAAATATAAAAGCTGGTTATACTGCTATGGACTTTATTGTAGAACATTTTTATAGAGATTTATTTATGAATATTATGTTCGTCTATGGGGCCAGTGGTGGCGCAGTGGCACAAACGTGTGATTGTAAGCGACTGATTGTGGGTTCGATTGCCACTTAAGGAGTGGAAATATTTATTATTTCCATTTTCTTCGCTCTGGTATCCAGGCAAAGCGCGGCGTTAAGTTCCGCCACTTAACACGTAATGCCTCCGAATTCAGCGGAAAGTGGGGCTGCCTACCCTGCTGTGTGCGGGGCGTGAAGCTTAAAAAAAACGTTCGCCTATACCGACCCGTTTAGTCAGCGCACGCCGGTAAAACATTACATATTGCCCAATTTCCGCTTACTTAATACAAATATGCCATTGTTTTTTCTGAAATTTTTGTTTAATCAGAATAAAATATAGTCTATAAAATTCCTGAATAATGAAGATTTGCCCTTACAAATAAAGAAACAAGGTTTACCTCTTTATTATATTAGTAATACTTTACTTTAAAAGTGTTAAAAAAATGTGTTGTTCTTTATAAAATTACTTTGAGTTAAATACGATTACATGTTCTGTGAAATTATAAAAACGAAATGTCTAATTTAGTAGATCAAAAGAACTTAGTCATTTTACATAAAATTTATTACATTTACTCATATAAATTGTGTTTCTTAAGCCAATATCATAACTTGCCTATAGCCATTGCATTAAATTGTAGTCAAACAAGATTATTGAAATAGCATTATAAATTTCAAGTTCAATATTTCAATGCCACTAAAAATAAAATATAGTGCATATAACACTTCTCATTAGTAGATAGAACAATTTAGAATACAAATCGATCATATTTTCAAGTCCATTAAGGAACAAGATCATTTAATCAATATCGTAGTACATTAAAATGATTCACACGTACCGGTTCACTTTGAACTTGAAGCTTTATCTCACATCGTATTGGCATAGCTAATAATGTATATGCAGCTAGGTTAATATACATTGATAAAAATGAAATATGTATTAAAATTTTAAGTGGAAGATTAAAATTTAATATAAGTATAATTGAATTAGGTACTATTGATAATATATTTGATAAATTAAGTCAAATATTTATATATAGAATTACTATTTTAATAAAAATGTGAAATATTAAAAACAGAAAATCTTATAAAACTAACTTTCGAAAAAATATAGACTATAGGATAATAGAGAGCATTTATGGACTGAACAAAACATTTCACTAGGCTATGTCATTACCATAACATAATTAAGCAACTTCTAATTATTTTCTATCGAAACAGATAACTTGGTTGGTTTATTATTCGACGTCATCCTCTAAGAGATAGGGTAAAATTTACGATGTTTGTTATGATAACCGATTGAAATGGTCGTTACATTTAAATGTATCGGAAGGCATCTGGAATGATTTATTATTGAAAAATATATTTTTTATATATTTTACTGAATATAACTTTTTTGCCATTTACATATATTTTTACAACCAATGGTTTAGGCAGAGAAAGAGAGAGAGAGAGAGTTTATGCGTTATTGTATGTATGAATTCATCTAAAACAAAAACCTAAAATGTCAAGAAATTAATACCGGTGATAATTTGTTAGAGCCTTGTTTTAACTTAAGTATAAAAGAAAATAGAATATGACATCAATTCTTTTTTTGCACATAAAGTGACTGCAAACGCGACTGGTTGTGGGATTAATATTATTGCAGAAAATAGTAACGTAAAATTCTAGTATTTATACTATTTCTTACGTACTAAAGTCTTATAGATTTTTTAACATATAGATTTTTATAAAAACACTCCTAATAAGTACAAATTTCAATGTCATAATTAACAAAACAGTTACAACTTAGTTTGTCAAGTCGGATATATATTGCGGCAATATATATCCGGCAATATTATTGCCATATTGGTAGTGAGATTATAATATAAATTATTTTATGTTTATTTATAATTTTGAACGCCAGAAATAATATATATTTTTTTTTTATTTCAGCAAAAAGTTTAAAGAAAACATATAAAAATCTATACATTTTCTAAGAAATTAAAACGTTGAGTACACAAGGCACTTAAGGAACTATTGGGACTGGATAGCACGGACAATTCTAACACATTATGTAAGCAACAGTAACTCTGTAATATCTTAATGGTCCAAGTTTACACCAACAGCCGTCTTGAGAGCACTATTCTTCATTAGGAAATGGAGCCCCTGGTTAATTATTCTTTAGGTCACTTCAGTACCATTCTAGTTAATTTAATCTTTAAGTTAAGTAACGGTTTTTATTACTCTATCATAAAATTATGTATACATTCCTTTATTGGTATTATATTTGATTATAAGCATATGAGCTTTTAGGGTGACTTGTAAAGTTTATTTCTTTATAATGTACGGTACATGCATACAAATAATGCAAGACGTCGCTAAGAGATGGCGTAGCAGGGTCTACGTATCAGAAACTATTTATTTTTAAGTCTTCTATATATCATCCCGGGGAAAATATAATCTGCATCTAATCTATGTAAGTATTAAATGGCGTTTTATTAATTGGTAATGGTATAAAATTCACCTTATAAATATAAGCAAAACTTTTAAAGTTTAAAAAAAAAGTAAAGTAAAAATATTGAAGTATAGCCACTTTAGTCTTCATTACACCACAATAGAATTATTATATTAGATTACAAAAAATATATTTATTTTATTATTAAAACTAAATAAATTTAACTAAAACTTCAAATTCTAGAACATAACATAGACAAATAAAACATCACACTGAACGCTTATTTCATTTAATTTCGTCCTAACGTCTAACTCATCAAATACAAAAACCAATCGACATTCTAACCAATAATAATATTTCCTTTGTAATTCCAAACTCGCAACCACCGCCAAATGATCGGTTGTCCAAACAATAAATTTATTTGTCGAAATTCGACACAGAACCGATATAAATTAGCACCGCGGTACCGCAAAAAAGGCTTACTCAAACAATGCCCTGCTTGGGCCCGCGCTGATTCTCAGCGATACGGTGATTTATTTCGCTTTGATCTTTGTTTTACTTTTAATTGATTCATTTTGTTTTATTATTTTAATTTTTGATTTAAATGATATGGTCAATATGGTGTTTCATTTTAATTTGTTGTATTATGAACACGGTTGATGTTAGTGGGTAACTTTTTGGTGTCTGTTCAGTATTATTAATTGAATTTATTATTAACAGTAGGGTAAAGTTCTCAAATCTTCTATAATGTATTATATTCAATTAGTATCTCTAATCTTAATAGTTACTATTTTTTCTGAACAAAAGCAAAGCTGGGCAGTGAGACAAAACTTAACGCCTCCTCCTCCTTAACTCCTTTTACCAACTATCGGTGACTGTATCACTGTGCCACGATAGCCTCTAAGATATAAAATTCTACTACCTTTATTATTTTTCTAAATAAAGATAATTTACTACTACTACTGGGGCCAGTCGTGGCGCAGTGGCACGAATGTGTGACTGTAAACGACTGGTTGTGGGTTCGATTCCGACTCGAGGAGTGGAAATATTTAATATTCCCATTTCCTTCGCTCTGGTATCAGAGGCAAGGCGCGGCGTTAAGTTCCGCCACTTAATACCTCCGAATTCGGCGGTGCGTGGGGAACGGAGTGTCTTAACACTAGGTTCCCTCTGCCTACCCTGCTGTGTGCGTGATGCAGCGTGAAGCTAAAAAAAATATATACGTATATAAAGTTATATACGATATAACTTTTATTCCTAATTTTTTAACAGTACAAATAGGAACAGTATTGTGGTTATTGAATCACTAATGGTCGTGACTAACGAGGCGTGATGTACACATTCTTGCGGTTGCGGGACATCGCCCGCGTCGCCCATTCACAGATAGATATGGAAAGCAGAAAAGGTGTCGTAAACCATGTTCTTGTTATCTTTGATTGGAATAATATATTGTTTTGGGAGTTTTTAGGTGCGAAGTAAGTGTTAAGGTCAGATTTTTTTTGATCTTATATTAACACTAAATACTAGAAAAAAAATAGTAGGTTAATAGTAAAAAATATGCTACTAGTAACAGTTTGACTGCGACTGACTGTGTATGCAATAGTCGTGAGTTCGATTCCTACGCAGGGAATGATTAATATTTCAATTATTTTCATGTCCCGTTTTCAGGAGAAGATGCAACGCGGTGTTAAGCGCTGCTATCTAACACGTAGTATCTCGGATTCATTTTGACATTAGTTGTGAGAAAAATGTGAAACTGAAGAAAAATAGTACTAATCCTATTAATAAGAGAGAAAAAGATTAAAAATAATTTTCAAGTTAAAGAAGTCACGATTACTCTCCTAAGGATAATTTCGGATGATTGTTTGGATAAATAAAATATATTAAATAGCCGTCAATATGAATCTTGTCCTCATTGTCTCATAGGGAAATATCTGTACAATTCATACACATTGAACAATAGTGCGATAAAAAATATATTAATCTGATATTTGGTCAAGCAAATGTTAAGGAAAAAGTCTAAATGCAAATATATTACTCACCTGAGTAGTATAATTTGTAGGCATCGCGATCTGATAAGCGGCTACTTTGAAAATGATTCAAATTTACTGTGACTCAGTGAATGGAGTCACTTGTAGATTTACGACATTTGGCGGTTGGAACTTGGAACATTAAATGAAAAGGTTTGCCTACACTATTCCTAGTAAGAAATACAATACATGACTTTACGAACTACGAAGGTATTAATGTATTTTGTTCGGATTATTTTATAAGTCATAGGCTTGTATGACTATAAATGATGATATAACTAATGTTAATTATTTGTTTCTGCCTTCCACATCCACCGTATTTGGCAGGGTAGACAGAGAAAATTTTATAGTAGAACACTTCGTTCTCCACTTTCTTGCCCATACTTCAATATTTCACCTTGCTTGATATCTTATTAAAATAAAAAAATGACACCCTCGAGTGGGATTGAAACCACATTCTTTGCATTTTTATTAGGATACTATCCTCAAATTGGATGTCACGTTGGCTAAAATTAATAATAGAATGGCCTAGTTATTAATTTCCCATTTATATAGGAAGCTTTGCTTGAGCTTGATACATATTGACCAAACGGAGATGTGAAAATAAATTTAAAATAGATAAATAAATAAAATTTTACATGACAATAACAGAAAAGCTCAATCAAAAGCTCACTTCTATGTTTAATTCTACTCACATATTAAGAACGCTATAAAAATCTCTACTATATCTAGCATGTCCATCAGATAACGGTAAATGACCCTTTACAAAAGTCCCATAAATGTTAAGTACAAAGCAGTAAAAAGTACCTTGCCGATAACGATTATAATAACCAACTTTTATATAGACATCATTAAGATATGCCTTATCAAAAGGTTTGTGTTAAGACGAAATATTTACAAAACAAGATAGAGTGGGTATCTGAGATAAAATAACAGATTGCTACTAATTCACCCATATTTGGTACTAAATGAACATTACGTTGTAACTCATAATGTCTTGTCCGAGACGCTTATCTTAATACAAACGGCTGATTTACGGTCGAATTTGGTAAAGTAACTGAATTTGGTATCCGAATATACCTTAAACTTCTTGTGACTTCACATGAAAAGTTAATTAAGAAATAAATTTGGTTCTCTGAATGTGTCGACATTTTCTTTGAGTAAAATTAAGAGATACTAAATTATGTGTAGGTCGGTAGCACTGTATTTTTTGTAATACAGACATACCTACTCTAATTATTAACATCAATCTTTTTTATTACACAAACAGCGAAATATTTTCTACAAAATATTGGTAGTTTAATTCTTATTTTTAACTTAACGGTTTTTCCCGCATAGTATCTAAAGTCAAGACACTCCGTTCTCGGAAATTAACGGCACGTTTTGACTTAGGTAAATATGACTTAGGTAGAGATGATGATATGGTATGTATAATGTCTAAGTGGCAATAGAACCTAACTTCAATCAGGATTATAGTCAGACTCATTATTTTTTTCTCAAAACTTTAATACTTAGTCATAATCCCTAAATAATGTAAGTCTTTCATAGATGAAGTTTGAAAACATGCATAGCCAAGGATGTATATGTGCTTAAAACTTAAATTATTAAACATTGACAAAAATAATTACTAGTGAAATACCTATTATACTTAACAATTTTTACCAAGTCGCCTCCTTACTCCCTCTTGCCTTACAATATAGTTGATCTATTGTGCTCCTATATAAGATGTTTCACTTTTCAATTGTTTACATATAATTTCAATCCAGCCTAAGCTTGAAAGTAATGCAACATTAAAGGTTTCATTTGTATATTTCGAGTTACTTCGGATACGTACAAATACAAACCTTTTTTTTTACTGTTTTATTATAGTATAAATATAGATTTTGAAAGGTGTTTTGATAAAAAGCAAAGTACTCAATCTATGACAATAATTAGCTTAAGCTTATTTTTTAATTTCATTTCATTTACTACATTGATATAACTCAGAAGATATCAGTTGTTGAAATATTATAAAAAATGATATTAAGATAATGTATGATATTCAATTTACATACATTACATAGATGAAGACGTTGGATAATGTTCCAAACAAACCACGGAGGTGTAAATCAGTCATTCCTACAAGTGATGTGCATCAATCAATGAAACCAGTCTTTATTCTTAAACGCAATAACACTTAAATTATACATGGTCGCGTGGGCGTTCTATATCCTCTACTAAAATAGTACAGGATAGCCGCTAGCAGCTTGCGTAAGGTAGAAGAATCAATAAAAATCTTTATTATAATAATCTTTATTTTTGGCGCTTTTAATTTTTGTTCAATGAATGAGGTAATAAGTGGTAAAATATTTTCAGACATATTGATTCGCTTTTTTCTGCATTCAAGATATTATGTTATCTACTTTCTGCTCGAAATAATAATATTGCGTGTCGCAAACCCTTTGTTGCTCTTTGTCTTAACAAATCCAAAGACAGAAATTAATCTCACAACTACAGTTGCCTGTCTACAGTTTGATACTATAAACCTTTGTCTTTAAATAATGGTATATTACTCAATTTTCAATATTTTTTTTAAAAAGAAAACTTTGGAAAACAAGGCCATTTATAATTGCCTATTGCCCAATATATCTACCCAATAAATGTACAAATTTCCTATATAAAAGAACACAAGTACCCATAGTATCGTAAGGCCCGGTACACTATTTGCAAGTGACGACGCGTGGGATGACACTTAGAAGCTATCATCTTGGACGGGTTTGACGGCTACTTCGTGCACTTCATTGCATGACTTGACATCTCTCGATACTTCCAGCTGCTATACTTGAGTAATGTGGTAATAGTTTCTTGTTTACTTAATGCTAAATATGTTTTACTCTTGATATCTTCTGTTACTGTTATAAGTAATGTTGTGTCCTAAAATAAAAAGGAGCTTCACGCCTTTTTCCACGTAGCAGTTTAGAGAAAATTTAGGACTAAGATACTTTGTTCTCCATTTTCCACCTAAAGTACAGTTATTGTGTAGTGTGTGGCTGAACTTAAGGCCTCGCTTGATTCTAGGTACCAGAACGGAGAAATGAAAGCAGTTTAAATATAATTCCTCCGAATGGAAATCGACCTACAGCCAATCGTGATTATAGTCAGACGCTGTCCCACTGAGCCACGATAATCTCAAAATTAACTTATTTTTTTTCGTCAAATTACAAACTGTATACTTTACTGGCATATACGCACACTTTTGTCTTATTTTCTTTGATTTTTCGGGATGATAGCAGCTGATTTTCATTTATGCGACGATTAGTATCATCGCACCGTCGATGATACTAATAGAGGACGTTGTAAGCTTATGAGTATAAATTTTTGACTTGAAAAAAAAATGTATTCAGGCACTTTCATTAACACTGCATATCACCGCATCGATATTAATATTGGAACGGTTTATTTTTTGACGGTTACTGAATTTTGGCGCCTAAATGATCCAGCCTTCCTGAAATGTACAATACTTTATACAATCTTTTTACTATTGTCAAAGATGAAATATGTTTAAAAGTTAGAATTGAAGCGGTGAAGCATTAATTGATATTGAAATATTTTTTATTTTTACAGAATTTTTTAATTTTACAACATTTTTCGTTCGTTCTCTAAGCTCACAACTATGGCTACGTTTTCTGCTTTTCGAAAATAGCAACTAATTTGAATCTTCTCTTATTTTATACAGAACTGAAATAGACACTTTTTTTTAAAATTAGATTGAAAAAATTTAGTACATAAGAACCTACGTTTAACTACGAGAGTATAAACATAATCACAGCAATTTATCTGCTATTTTTTTAGCTTCTGCCTACCAGCACACGGTACACAGTCCAGCACATAGCAGGGCAGGCAGAAAAAAAACTAGTGTTAAGACACTCTCTTCCCCGTTTTTTATTTTGTTTTTCGTTTTTAATTATGGAAGCATCGTGTGTTAAGTAACGGAACTTAACGCTGCGCTTTCCATCGATACCAGAGCGAAGAAACTGGAAATATTAAATATTCCCATCTATCGAGTGCACAAAATATGTTCCGAAGAATTTTCCTATATCGATAAAATACAAACTTGGATAAAATCACATTTTTACACTATCATCGATAGGTGTTAGGAAAATATTTAATATCTCCACGAACAAGAAACGCTTATAAAATTTTTAGTATGGTGGATATCGATACTATGGCACACTATCAATCATAGTTTAACGAAGGCTTATGCCAATATAGAAACGTGCGCACTCATGGCCCTTTTATAATATCTTGTCAGATATAGCGATGAAAAGGGATATGCCAATCAAACTGTTCCGGTAGCTAATGTTGGGATTCCTTGCGAGTCTTAGGGCACAAAGGAAAGTGGCTTAAGATTAAATGGGTCGATATATCTATTGAAATCTTGGCAAATAAATCTATTTCTCTATTATATATTGGTAGACCACAAACGTAGAAACGCTTGATCTATTTTATAAACATTTGACTACAAGGTTTATAAGTAAAAAAGCTTTATACAAGATTTGAATGCATAATTAAATTTACCAAAGAAATTAATTATATCCTAAATGAATTATTAAGTAAGTGCTGCATGAAAAAATATAATTTTAATGAACTTATCCAGAATCTTTGTTTTTTTTTATGTTTATTGATCTTTGATGATATTTGACTATATATAATATACACGAAGGTGCATGTTCTTTGCCTATCGTACTTAACTGCAGGATTAAGTGTGAAACTCAAAAAAAGATATAGTATAAATATGTAAGCTACATGATTTCTAAAATACATGGTTAGAAGAAGATGTATTGTGTTTTAATCATGACCTAAGTGTGTGAATAACACTTTAAAAATATTATTTGTATATATGTATGTTATCTAACTTTATTCAATTTATCGTATTCTGATTTTACTGTTTTAAAATAGAATCCCTTCACATTTTACACAGCATTGTTCAGACACCACAAATAAAAAATAATGTAATTAGAACTCAAACAGTTGTTACCAAGAGACGCCCTAAACGCAGCATAATTATTTGAGGGTTGACTATTTCTGCGGTGTTCTTACAAATTTTAATTAACATTATCTTATATATTTTGTTCTCTATTAACTTATAAATAAGATATATAGAGCTATAGCAAAGAATATCTTTGCAAATATCACGTGGGGTTGACATCAGAGCCGATGCTTTAATTTTCTTTTAATCTTGAACGCCTTGATCTAATCATCGGAGGGTTTCCGTAACGAATTAAACGGATTGCATTCAAGTCGCAAATTAGGCTATTTTATTCCTCTAGAGATGTCTCAATAGCGAGGGGGTGGTGAAATGAATTTTGTATTGTATATTTCTTGTTTAACTGATGTTTGATATTTGATATTGAAGGCTAATTAATTTAATAAATAATATGTTTTTTGAGAAAGTGTTATTACGTTTAGTTAAATTATCTTAAAATAATTACAATTAGAACAATTTAAATCATCATAGCGTTCAATTAACATTACATATAGGTATATAGATGTAATGTTAATTGAACTAACTTTGGCTAAATGACTTTATAATATATTTATACTACTTTATATATACTAATATAAATATATCATAAAGCCATTGTGGTGTAGTGACTCTGGTATTCCTAAAAGAAAACGCAGCTTTAAGCTGCGTCACTCAACTCAATATGTTTCGTATTTGAGCGAGGTGTGAACATCAGAGTGTCTTGACACTAGGTCCTCTTTCACCGCCTTGTACAAAAAAAAATAAAATTAGGTATTGTTTTATTTTTATAGATACTATAATATATTAAAAGTTCTTAAAGATTCAAATCAAGGGCTTATTTCTTTTTATTTAAAAAAAAATGTATATAATTAAAAAATATAACAGTAGATACAAAAGCTATAAAAATATATTGAGCGTACAGTTAAAATGTAAGACAAAGAAACAGATCCATGCCAGTAAAGGCAAGTTTCTGCTATCTATCGACTGTAACTGCGTTTGTCGTCAAAGACTGGAGTTTTTCTCTTAAATTTAAAAGTCAATGCCTTTGTCCTTTAAAATAGGAGTATGTCAACTGAACCAAACAAAGTAAACTTCATAGCTTCATTAGTAATATTCTTTAAAGATATATTTTTAAATTAAAAAGTATTTTAAATTATATCTAAAATTTATCTAGACTTTCGTAGTGTAGTGGTTGCATTAATACCTAAACATGTCATGGGTTTGTTATTCATGTCCGTCTGTCTGAAGAACAAAAATGTGAAGGTGAGTTATGAAACGCAACACGGAAAGTCTTGAATTCAGGTTTAAAGAGGGGAAAGGAGTGTTTTAACACTACGTTCTTCCTTCATAGCAAAATAAACGTGGACGTAACTATAACGTATATTTAACAATAAATATTTTTTTCTTCATAAGAAATATTACATGTGTTTACTTAAGCGTGTAAAAAAAACATATCTCTTTGCAAAAAAATGTTATAGGTATCTACGGATCTATGACGCTGCGAAATATTGCTGCAATCAAGTTATTAGTCAGACCGTTTTTCACATTTACCCCTTTGAGAGAAACTACGTTGCAAGTAACAGGAATCTAAGGTATTTCTCATATAAGATACAAGAAAAATCAAAGCAAATGACAGTAGAATATGAGTAAAATAAATAATATTGACTTAAAGACAAAATCAAATAATTTTATCCAAAATAGGAAGTTACCTGTTTCATTTTTGAACGTTAAACAATTAACCACCGGTTCAATAAAGTTAATGCCTCAAATCTGAGAAGAACCGGTGCAAGAAATTCAGTGGGAGGCAAAATGTCTCGATATCGGGCGTAAAAAAAAGCATGCAGCTACTCATAATCATGAGTGGGAATCGAACGCACAACCAATGACACACAGTCGGACACTATCCCAATGGGCCACGACGCCCTCATCAATCACAAATTTTTATTTGTATATAACGAATACATATATAGAATATTCATATTTTAACATGCATATTTTGTATGTGACATGTCGCATTTCATTACGTGCATGAAACATTAGCGAGTCGTTTTACAGTGACACAGTTTTACATATATTATCACTCCAGTGCGTGTTTTATCTCTAATACGACCATTTTAGATGCGTATTTCAATCGGTGTCCTTAAATGTTTTTATTTTTTCTTTTTAGCCTTTTACAATCAAAGAGCCGATATATTATGAAATATAAATCATATAAAGATAGAGAATAGGAAAAGCTTTATATTATTTACACACCCTTTGATCACCTAGTTGGCTGACATGCGATTTATATATCTAATTTAAAATATTTCTAAGAAAAAAGCTGAATCCATAACCGATATTATAGTCAGACGCTGGCCAATTGATGAACATTTATGCAACTTTGTATATATTCCACTGTTCGAAAATTGGAAGTGTAAGTGGCAGAGACAATTAAAATCTTAAAAAGTTCGTTTTTCACTTCTTACCCTTTAAAGGTTATATCAGCAAGACAAAGCGCGGTACTGCCGTCAATCACTCAACACATAGTGTCTAAAATTCGGTCGGATAGTGGAGAACGGAATGTCTTTACACTAGATTCTCTTTACCTAACATACTGTGCAAGAAGTACGAAGCTGAAAAAAAAAAAGATAATGTGAATTAAGTCACAGATCCTTTTTTTCTTATAAAATCAGAAATCAATTAAAATCAACTGATTTAAACCATGTGATATATTTAATATCTTAATATACCTCTAAACCAATAGATTTCAGGCGATATCATACGTCAAAGGGCAAATTTGTGTACATATTTCATATTATCCTCATAATACGTTTAAGGGTCCGACATTGCGTGTGTACATTAACCGTTATATGGACGGCCGTCAATTCTGTACGTGGTTTTGCATAAACATTTAAGCTCTGGTCACATCGCGGTCAGATTAATTTATATCCATAGCAGATTTGATTGACAACGGCCGTATTGTTTGTCTAAGTTACAGATCGAAAATGACAGGGTAATTTATTGCTCTTTGGTGTTATGGAGATGTGGGTGATATTTAAAAATTTTTATTGTTATTTATATTATAAACAAATTATTGATTATTTATTCTTTAATCGCTCGCTTTTAGCCAAGCAATTAATAGTGTTACTATGCTGCTATGTGGTAATAGATAAAAACTTGCGGATAATGCTGCAGGTATTAATTTATTATGGCAGCTTTTTGAATGAAGACGTATGTGAGTGGAATTATTTGTAAGGTCTGAAGGCTTTCTTTCATATAGTAATTTTGGTATAACACTTGTCGATGAAATTACGATCGGTATAGTTTTAACATTATTAACTCGTGTTTTAATTTCTATTGTTAAGTCTTATTATTTTTATTATTATATTTCTTTGGTATTGGATATTTAATTATTGTTACAAAGAGTAAAAGTTCAGATAATCTATATATTAATAAGTATAGGAGAAACTTTAGACCTTAAAATAATCCAGTAGAAGTACCTACATGCATTAAACCAATACATTGATGCCATTATGCACATTAGTGTGCTGTGTTTAACAAACACTGGCACAAAATGATATATGTATGCATTTATAAGGCAACGTATATTATATTTTACGTATCAACGAGGCCCATAGTATAGATGGTAACAGATATTTATTGCTTAAAAGAAGATTATGAGACAGGGAGTAAAATCGAATTGAAATTATCGTGATTTAAATAAACAATGTTAATTTATGCAAAGAATGAAATTAAAAAGCAATTCCAATTTTGTGTATAAAAAAAGATGATAAAATTATTAAAAAATGACGTATGTAAATTATTTTTTTCAGTGCTGCAAATATTTTTTGCATCGCCTATCTATGTAGGTAAGGTGCCATTTGGTTTATTGGTGCCAATTATTTTTTTTTGAGCTTCACGTTGTATCCCGCACACAGCAGGGTAGGCAGAGGGAACTTAGTGTTAAGACACTCCGTTCACCACTTTCTGCCGAATTCGGAGGCTCGACACCAGAGCGAAGAAAATGGAAATATAATTTCCACTCCTCGAGTGGGAATCGAATCCACAACCAGTCGTTTACAGCCACGTACTTGTGCCACTGGGCCACGACTGGCCACTAATTTTATCATTAATTTTATCGTTTCTAAAATATTGAAAATAAAAAGAAGAGAATGTGTTCTAAAATGATTTCTTATTCGTCTTTAGGAGAATCAATCTATTAATCGTCATTATGCAGAAAGAATTATTTAAAGCAAATGATAAAGGCATTTATTGAATACTTGGAAAGCATGTAGGTACATAATTATATTATTTTTCTTTCAGTTAAATTATATTCGCCTTTTGTCCCGTCGTTAATCTTAATCGGTAAATTTTCAAATTACTATATTACATTTTATGCATACAGCAATATTGTTCATTGTACATGACACTAGAGAAATAACTCATGTTTAGTCACATAAACAAACCTTTTTTTTGATTTTTTTTTTAGCTTCACTCTGTATCCCACGCATAGCAGGGTAGGCAGAGGGAAACAAGTGTTAAGACACTCCGTTCCCCGCTTTCCGCCGAATTCGAAGGCATTGCGTGTTAAGTGGCGGAACTTAACGTCGCGCTTTACATCGGCACCAGATCGAAGAAAATGGAAATATTAAATATTTCCACTCCTTGAGTGAGAACCGTACCCACAACCAGTCGTTTACAGTCACATGCTTGTGCCACTGGACCACGACTGGCCTCAACACATACATAGACCTAGTAAATAAATAAAATAGCACATTATATTTACCAAGTATTATAACATTTATATAATTTACATATTAATCTTGTAGTACATTATATAAGCTTACGGGTAAATTATTAATTCTACATCTAATTTCACTGCAGTTTCTGCAGTCTACTGTGTCTATCGTCAGGCCATTTAGTCTTGACGTTAGGTCTTAATGAAATACGTACGCATACAGGGTTCTCCTTAGAAAATTATTTTCAGGACGGATGGAATTATTACCTGACTACAGATGAAATTAGGTGTATTTTAATCATATTTTAATAAATGTTAATTTTGTGGTGAAGTTAAAAAAAGTCGTTGCTAAAATATTGAATATAAAAATAAAGAAACGTGTTCTGAGAATGATTTCTTTCATCTTTACAAGAATCATTTTCATGTTTATGTTCTTTTATCATTGGCTTGCTTTAAGTTTCTAGAGAAATTACTATGTATCGCTTAATATATTCACAAAAGTACTTTTATTTGTTTGTAAAATGTTTTAAAAGAGACTTTATTTCCTTTTCAGTTATATGTGCTCTCCACTTAAAGTTTTTAGTAACGAATTACGTTATTCCTTATTTAAATATACTACAAAAAATGTGTCATCTAGTAAAACATCAGAGATCAACGTGATTCAATGGGACAGCGTCTGATTGAATGGTTGTGGGTGCGATTTGTACTGGTGGTATTGGTTATGTTTAAATTCTTTTCATTTCCCCTTACATAAGACAAAGCGCGGCGTTGATGTCTGCACTTCTACACGCAATGACCCGATTTCGGGCTGAAAGTTAAGAACGGAGTTGTCTAGCAGGGTACTGCTACGTGGAAAAAAGTGAAGCTGCAAAAAATATCTTAAAAATTATATGTACACCGTTAAACACTATCTGAAAGCCATATTGTTGTACACAAAATTCTTTTATTTCCAGAGCCGCTGATAGACGTTCACGTCGCAACGAAGATTTACAACTGCAATTAGTTATGTAGCTGACGCGACAAACGGTCTTCCTTGACAAATAACCGCCAGCCCAGGGTCACGCCAATCCTTTACCACTATAATAAACAGTAGGGTATGTCTCATACATTTGCTTGAGTAATTAATAAATGTATGAAAAAATAAGTAATTGTTTGAAAATAGTTGAGGCCAGTCGTGGCGCAGGGGCACAAAGTGTAACTGTAAACGCAACTAGTTATGGATTCGATTCCTACTCGAGGAAATGAAATATTTCAATTTATCCGCTCCGAGACAAAGCATGGCGTTGAGTTACGCCACTCTACGCGTAATGCCTCCAGAGTTCGGCGGAAAATGAGGAACGGAGTGTCTAAACACCCCGCTTTGTGCGGTATACAGCGTGAAGCTAAAAAAACTAAAAAAAGCTAAAAAAATAAGCCATAATTGTTTGCAATTGTATGCAATATATAATTTTAGAATACTACTAAAATAACTACCAACCATACATATCATAGAAGTAATATATACTGTACATAGTATATTCAAACTCATTACGCTTTCACTAAAGTAGAATAACTAAGAGACTACATCACCAAGTACAAACAGATAGAAGGACACTAATAGAATACCTAATTACATTATTATTGCACAAAATAATACATTAGTATTACAAGTCCAATTAGCTACTAAACTACAGTGGCTGCCTAACACGTAGAGTTAATCCGGGCTTACAGGCGGAACTGCACTAAACAGTCTCGAAATCCTCCACAATGCCTGTACTCGTGCCTTTGAAGCCTATGACAGGATCAAGGCATTACGTCATGAGGGCACTGCTATACAATGACCTGTTCTTATTACTTAAGAAACTTGATGGGTAGTTATATAAGATTAAGTTAGTAAATTGTTACCTTGATTAAAATATTTCGAAAGAATTAGTTAATTTATTTATTGATGTATATCCGGTAATTCTTATACGATTATTACAATTTCATTTTTATTGTAATATGTTTTTTAAAAATGAGTTTCAATATCATAAGGGTGCATTTAAAATATTAAAAAAGAGATGTTTCTGTTTTTATATCATTCATATTCATGTTAATTCATCCCCATAGCATGTGTGAGGTAAACGGGACAAGATAGCGGCATATGTTCTGATTTTTCAAAAATTAATAGGAATACCTACCGGGAAGCTTAGCCACTATTATCACGTGGACTTTATCTTGTAGCCTCTATCTATGACTGCAGACTACTGTAGAGTGACGTACCCACATAGGTAAATGGATTATATATGCTTTAAAAAAGCAAACGAAGTTGAGGAAAGCAACCAGTATACGTACATTCACTTTTGTTTAGTTATTTACTTTAAAACAAAAATAGTCGCGTACCCCTATTTAAACGCTCAAACGATATGTCACAAAGCAAGAAGTAGTTTTGAAAGTTACCGTCAGATGGTCGGAGTATACACCGAGCATCCAACTTGTGACTCAGCGAATTTCTGCACGAAACTGTAACACGATATATCCAAACATTCCTTTCATATTTCCTTACTGCTGTATAATTAGCATATTCCTATAATTCTACTGTGTCTAGCAATTAATTTCTGTTCATGGAAATTAATTTCCGTTGCTATTATATGCTATTCTAGGTAGTCATATTTTTTTAAAAAAAATAAATTGAAAAGTCATAAAAGTGTAAATAACGTAAAAACATATCGACAATGTAATTGGTAATTTACTTCGAATTTATAACTTCTCTAGATACTTAACATAAGTCAGTAAATATGTTTTAAAATAATAGGGTTTGGTCTAACATAAAAAAATAATTCACCAAAAATTATTAATTCATTATATGGTTAGTTCATAGATATCATCTCTTTCACTCTACAAGGGTTATAATAATATTATGATAATAACTTCAACAACAGTCTATGTATGTATAAAAGATTATCAAATTAACCGATAAATTTTCTGAATTTGTCAAACTCTTATCAAGCATTCAATAGAAGTGCCCCAGACTAACTTTGCGATTGTGATCGCCTTTCAAACATTGGCCTAGGGTAAATTTTGATTTAAAGCAAAATTGGGGACCGCTGAATTGCCCGGAAATATAAATTGAATTCTTATCTTGATTCTGATTAGAGAAATCCGGTTCCCACTTATATTATTCTGCAGTATAGCAATCATATTTGTAATTTATGTGTACAAAGAGATTGAAACACGGGGTCGTGGAAAATATACAAATATACGAGTAATTTGCACTTTTATTTACATTTAAATATTATTGAAAGATTATAGAATAGTATAGAAATTTACAATATAAATGGGTATATTTTTTTATAATCAGCTTAGTTTCTGGCTCTGGTTCATGGGACCTAATCACCACACCAGAGAGCTAGATACAATCTGCTCATTTTGCAAAAGTCCAGGGCAGTACACGCGACAAATAAGAAATCGCGACAAAATAAACGCAATTAATACGGATTAACTTTACTTTAATTTAAAATTTATAATGCGAAATACTGTACATCTTAGCTGTATTGCATTTCCCCACTATGAAACGACCTTAAAATGCTAAACCAAGCTTTTGGTCTCCCAAAGGTTGGCGTTGTAAAATCAGGATCAAAGGTTTTATAAAGCT
This sequence comes from Dryas iulia moderata, assembly GCA_019049465.1. Taxonomy (NCBI): domain Eukaryota; kingdom Metazoa; phylum Arthropoda; class Insecta; order Lepidoptera; family Nymphalidae; genus Dryas; species Dryas iulia. The sequence goes on from CM032428.1 coordinate 10,194,999, forward strand.
TGCATTGCATGCGAAGTCTCCTAACGTACAAGTTTCTTGTAAGTAAAAGAGTCAATATTAGCTAATATAAAAAGCAATTCACATGCCAGACGCGCCCGAGGCTTTCATCCCAGCCCATTCAAACTTTTTATGCAGATTATGTAATGTTCTTTACGACATAAGATGGCGAAGTTCACTTTATATAATATGCGTGCCAGTTAAGTTCCAGAGATTAAATAAATGTCAAAATATTCTATTCCTTAAAGAAAGCATGTACATTATAATGTTTCCTTACAATATTAGTTTTAATTATTCTTCCTTGATTTCATGATTCTCCATATGTGTGGAGAAATAAAGGAAAAAATATTAAGGTTTTTATAAAAACAATAACCCAATGTACCCACATTGGGTGATTGTTTTTACAAAAACCTTAATATTTTTTCCTTACTATATTACTGCTTTTATAAAAATCTTGAGTTGGAAAAGTAAATTGTTTAAAAGATTACAAGACTGCAACAGTAACTTGGTTGAAGAATTAGAATATCTATTTATTCTATAGCTACACACTAATTCCCTTACAGCAGGGTAATCTGATAAAATGGTATGTTAAGACACTCCGTTCTTTACTTTTTGCCCTAAATCGAGACACTGGTGTACCACCACGTGATCCACCAAGTGAGAATTAAACCCACAACTAATCATGTCTACAGTCAAACGATGTCCCACTACACCACCATACCTCTATATATCATAAAATCATTTATGAAAGTAAAACTAGTTAAAAACGCTTAAAATTTAGACAGTTTAAATTGCTCCGTTTTGCCAAAAGCCGGGTCTATAAAGTGCAGGTGTGCATGTGTCGTTTGGAACCGTCAAATATCTTGCCAAATTCAGCGAAGATTGTTGGAGTGGTTCCAAGTTGGCGTGCTCGTCACATTGTATTAATTAATTATCCAATAACGTTTGCTCCAGTATCAATATAGCTGTTCTAATTGTTCTAATAGTTAAGTTTGTAAATTATGTTGTTTTTAGAAGGTTTTTTTGTTTACATTTCTATGTTTTGAGTAAATGTAAATATTCCTGTATCTTTCAGGTGCAATTTTTAAAACAAGACGTTAATACTATATAATAGTATTTGTAATGTTTAAATACTTTATAAGTTTTAAATCCTATTAGAATAAAGATTTGGGAGTTGACTTCGTAACTAATATATTTTTAGGAATTAGAATTACATTTCTTAGTCATTAATATTTCTCCTCAATATTCTAACAATAATAGTATAATAAATGATATTAGTAATTTTATGTAAGTACAATAATGTTATGATATTTAAACAATTCTTTGTATTAGAGCAATATGAGTAAATAATAATAATTTGTCCATAATCATTGTACCATAACAGGTACATTTGACTGTGATAATTGTAGATTCACTTCCCATTTGAGCGAATATTTAGGTATACATGGTGTTTATTTTATATTTTTGCCTATCTCATGTGCTTGAACACACCAACAAATTGATAAATACATAAAAAAAAATAAACAATTTAAATATGCAAATTTTAAAAAAACATATCTATATTAGGTCATACGTTAAATAAAAATAAAATGCAAAATAAACCAAAAAGTAAATAACCATCTGAGTATAAAGACACAATATAACTTCTTGCCTTTCCCTGCAGTAGCGTAGGCGTAGCCATAAAGTGCAGTGCACAGTGTCGCAATGTAAATCACGACGGTGAGTACAGACAACGCTGTCTGTATATAGAGCTTCGCGTTAGCGGGCCTAGAATTTGTATCCTCTCTGCTTCTACGTCAATGTGTTTAATTTATTGACACTTCCTACTACATTGTGAAGTTAATAAAGTTTTTTGTTATATACTAAGAAAATTAATTAAAGTAGACATTTGATTTGAAAACCAAATATTGTGGTCCGTCGTGGTGTAGAAGCACAACGTGTACGTGACTGTAAACGCGAATGGTTGTGGGTTCGATCCCACTCGAGGAATTGAAGTATTCGCTCTGGTGTCGAGGCATTGAGCACGACGTTGAGTTCCGCCATTCAACATGTAATACCTCCAGAATTTGGCGGATATACAAGTGAGGAACGAATCTTAATGCTCGTTTCCCTCTGCATACCCTGCTGTGTGCGGGATACAGCGTGAAGCTTAATAAAAACCATATATGTGCATCGATTTAACCCAAAATAATAATACAAATGCTTCACGTTTCTTTCCGCACGGCATCTTTGACTACGCGTCCGAGCAAATTTGATTATTTAGGCACTCCGTTCTCCACTATCTCATCGAATTCAAGACATTGAGTGTTGAATAATGGAAATCTATTCCGCAATTTATGTTATTCACCAAAATAAAGAAATGAAAATAATTAAATTATAATCATTAGTCCGATTGAGATTCGAACCCGTCGGTTACTACGATTATTATTAGACGCTTAAGCGTGAAGCTGAAAAAAAGAATTAGTTAATATTAGTTTTAAATATAAAGATTAAATACCAACATGGGCTTACTATTTTTTTTTCATGATTTAGAAAGAACGACAATTACTAAGATCAATATTTTAATTTTTTTATAATACAACAAGGATAAGTAAAATATATTTTAATAAATATAATTAAGTTTTAACACATTATAGAAAAAGCATTTAGTTCACATTGATTAATAATAGTTAATTGCTATATTGCCATTTCATTACCATAAATATCCACTGAAACGGCCACACAAGCACTATTACCTAGCTATATCGAAATAATTCAAATATAATTAATTACTATTAAATACCTAATGTTTTAGTAATTTGACACTTTTGACACCAAACTCGCTAAAATTCGATACTAGGGGGCAATAATTAAATTAATAAGTAATAAATAATTTAGGAACACTATTGTATTAATGGTTAAAACTCATATCTATTATTTGCTAATGGAAATATCTGGGACAGGTCGTGGCGCAGTGGCACAAACGTGACTGTACACGACTAGTTGTAGGTTCGATTCTCACTTAAGGAGGGGAAATATTGAATATTTCCTTTTTTTTCGCTCTGGCAAAGCAAAGCGCGACGTTAAGTTCTGCCACTTAACAAGTAATGCCACCAAAATTTGGCAGCAACTGGGGAATGGAGTGTCTTAACGCTAGGTTCCCTCTGTCTATCTTGCTGTGTGCGGCTGCTGTGTGTAGCTAAAAAAAATAAAAAATATTTATATGTGAATTTGTATTTGCCTCATAGTAGGGTAGGCAGAGAGGACTTAGTGTCAAGACACTCCGTTCTCCACTTTTTGCAAGAATTTAAGACATCATGAGTTAAGTTGTGGAACTGATTTTGTCATGATCGCTAAAGTGGAGAACTGAAATTAATTCAAATACAAACAAAAATCGAACCCATAACCATTCTTTCTTCAAATTTTTATGTTCTTAATAGGGAAGAGTTAAAATCTTATATCGAAAGATTACCTAGACAGTAAACACAAGAGAAAAGAACAGATTTATGCTCAAATTATAATCAATATCTTCATTAAGTAAAAATACGCGCTATATAAATTTAGATTTCAGACCCTAGGGTATTTACAACTTAATAAATATACTAACTCAGCATTCAAATACTTAATTAATACATATAATGTAAAAGACAGACGTTTCAAATCTGAAATGTTATTCAACTTAGTAATTACAGAAGTTCTAATGATATATCAAATATGATCATTCACGTTGAAGTCAATAACGTACTTAGTAAAAGTTTATATTTTATATAATTGGCTCATGTTCTCTATATGATATGATATAATGAAAGTTATGAAAGCAGTCCTTAGGAGTTTCAATAAAATGTTAGCAAAGTACCTTTGATAAGATGGAATAAATAAAACAACGACGTATAAGAAGTCGTTTTAGAAGCGAGATATCCATATTAGTATTATATATGCGAAAGTCTGTTTGTCTGTCTATTGCGCTTTCACGGATAAATAATTATATGAAATAGTTGAAGATCCAGGATCGACTACAATCTACTTTTTTTCCAAAATCCTCCGTTAAAGGATTGAAATAGAGGATGAAAGTTTATATAAAAAATCTAAAAACCGCTTGACCAATGTCGAACATTTTTTTCGGAAAAATATTTTGTGACGTAAGGTCATCGATTACCTAAGGATCTAAAAATAAAAAAATATTAAATTAAAAAAAATTAAAATCCATATTTGCTTGTTATGTTTGAAATTATGAAGCTAAGCTATGTTACTAAGAAATTGCTATACTAATAACTTGTACTTATTTACATGTAAGATGATGTACAAAGCGCGGAGTTGAATTTCGCCACTCAAATATTAAATCGTAAATTGGATATATCCAGAACCTAATACTTAATTCACACGATTCTCCGGTTTTAACCTGAATTTTTGGAATACATGATCTGTAACGGAACTCAACGTTACTTTACCAAAGAGAGCAACAAAATTATTGCTTATATTATCACTCTTTATCGATCGAATGGGGATCGAACCCACAACCGTCGTCTTCACAGTCCATCACAATACCACAGTACGTCCGTATAGTATTTTATATATAACTTTAGGAAAAAGATAATTTATAACTGTATTTATAGAATACTACTTAGCGTTAAGTTGATTGTAAAGCTTTCAAAGAGCTTTTTATGTTAAAGCTTTGAGTAATGCTACATTAGAGGTGACACATTACAAACTATCAATAAGTGAGTGAGTAGTAGTTAATTTAGTATATCTTAATGAAGTTGTATTATGCTTTAAGGGGTGACAGAAATAATACAAAGAAAAACAAGCTTTTTTGCAGCAACACGCCTGTTCCCGCATATTATTCTCGTATTGATCTATTTTTTTCAACTGCTGATTTTTTAACAAAAGCAATTATCAATTTTTAATTTTTTTTTTTTTTTTTTAGCTTCACGCTGTATCCCTTGCGGGGTAGTCAGAGAGAACGGAGCGCCAAACGCTACGGTCCCTGCATACTTCTTTCGCCTCGTCCACAGTCATCAACCTCTTCATACACGCCCTCCGGGGGGTCCTCATGCTTTTTACGTGACCTTCCTCCAGTATCATCGATACTGTGTTTTCGAAGGTCAACCGAGGTCTCCCCCTGCCTCTCTTACCACTCACCTTTGCTTCATAAATCTTTCTTACCATTCTTTCATCACTCATCCTCTCGACGTGCCCAAACCACCTGAGCACGCCCTTCTTCATTCTTACTATGACGTTCTCGCTAATACCTGCCATTCTGTGTATCTCTTCATTGCGGATTCGGTCAGCTAAGCTGACTCCGCACATCTTTCGAAGAGATCTCATCTCCACAGCATTCATCTTTCTTTCATTCTTCTTCTGCAATACCCACGTTTCGCTGCTATACGGCAGCGTCGGTACCAGCACTGCATTGTGCACAGCTAAACGTGCGGCTATGCTCACGTTCCGCCGTCGCATCAACGCAGCGAGGGCACCGTTAACCCTGTTACCGGCAGCAATACGCCTTTCAACATCCATATCATACCTTCCATCTCTGCTAAACATACTTCCCAAATTGATTTTTTAATATTTGTTACTTGGATACGACAAATATAAAAGATTCTAAAAGAAATAAGTATATACTCCGTTCTCTACTTTCCTCCCGAATTTGAGGCGTTGCGTGTTAAGAATCAGAAAGAAGAATACATCACGATTTATCTTATTACTAGAACGAAGGAAGAAAATAGTTTTAATAAAATCTTTCCCGGAGTAGTAATCGAACCTACAACCAATTACATTTACAGTCAGTCGCTGTCATACTGCGTCAATACAATAGCCTCAACAACTTCAACAATGGAAAACAACTTCGTTTGCATATTGTACAGTCAGTGTGAAAATACTATATATGCTAAAATCCACTGTCATGTATTGTGTCAAACAGGGCAAGACAAGCTTTATATGACCATCAAGTAATAAATATTGACGAAACTCGAATGTACGCACATATTGTTCGTCGATTGTTTTACTTGAAAATGTATTTTTCAATATTTTCTTATTTATGTATGACTGTCAACGCGATGGTCAAGGGTTCGATTTCCACTCAGAAAAAATAATAATAATAAAATTAAATTAAAATTAAATAGCTTCAATCCCGCACACAGCAGGGTAGGCAGAGGGAACCTAGTGTTAAGACACTCCGTTCCCCACTTAAAATAATAATAAAATAATTGAAATATGGTCATATTGAAATTGTTTTTGTTTCAACGATCTGGTATCTAAAATAAAGCGTTACGCCACTTAACAGACAGTGTCTTGATTTTAGGCTTGAAGTGGAGAACAAAGTGCATTAAAAAAGTGGGAACACTAAACAGTTTATGATTTCTCTGGTTTGCAGCTAGTCTGGTCTTAAAAATGCTAAAACTGTTCTTTTTTACAAAATAAATTTCAATTTGTAAATAAGCAGAAAGAAATAGAAATATAACAATATTTAATTAAACGTAAAATCAATTAAAGAATTCAAAATATAGTAAGTATTAACGTAACTTATATTATAAACTAGCTAATACCTGCGGCTTCGCCCGCTTTGCCTATAAGAAATAACGATAATTTCATTCTGTCGGATACGTGCTTAGTACCTACACCGTGTAGGGTAGGTAAGGACGGAAAGTAAAGGTATTAAAAATAGCTCAAGGTAACATTAATCGCAAAGTGTACGTACATGTGATACGCTTGTGCTTTAAGCTAACCTCAAACCTTAATGGCTGGTGGGTCTTTTCAGTGCATACAGTCGTCGTAGGGTATTGTAAGATATTATATGTATTTCTACTGGATAAAAACAGAAGATTCAGGAAATCGGGAGAAGCACAATATCATTAAGTTCATCCCCACTATCTTTAATACTTACTCTCGCGCTTTGTTATTGCTCCAAATATTACACTTAGCTTAATAGAAAATTACATAATCACATAATTTAAATTGAAATTATAGATCAGTCGCTTAGTAGTAGTAGTAGCTTAGACATTAGTGAAATTTTCACGTTTTCTTACTCTGGTTAACATGCTGGCATTAATTATGTTCTATCCAAGTTACGTGATACAGTCTCGTGCCGTTACATAATCGAGGGATATGAAATTTCAAATAATTTTAACTGGGATACAGGGTAGACCTGGCAGCCCAACTGTGTTTAGAAATTCAACTACATATATGAAGTGCTCTGTTCTATGTCTATAACTGTGATTGTGTATACAATGTACAAATACTCTGTTCAAGGCATGTTTAGAAAACATATAAAAAATTTTGAACGCAGCGGAATTTGAACCTGTGGCTTAGCCATGCGTTCTACTACCAGCTGCGTCAGAATTCTTATACGCTTTGATTACAACTTATTTTGCAAACAATTAACATTCTTGTAAAAAAAATTACAAATTTCTATTATCCAAAGATTATCCTGCGATTAGTCGTTTGGTAAGAGGGAATGCTATTTTTGATAGAAATTTAGAATTAAATTAATTGTATATTATTTACCACTCCCCGTAATAAGTGGGAATAAAAAATATATTAATCTATAGACTTCGTAGAACACAAAGTTTAAGAGAGACTAAAACATTGTTACTTTTAGTATGGATATGTATCCTATACGCATCATAATTTTGATCTCACTATCTAGCCCCTAAGTATCTGAAGTACTGATTTGAATTGTATAAATATGAAAAAAAAACTTGGACATTAAAGTATCAAAATATGAACTTATTCACGAAATTAATCAGAATTATGTTGGGTGGTTTGCAATCTACATAGATGGTTCTAAAAATATTTATGAAAATTGTATACGTTTCCACTCTTAATTGGTATAAAATTGTTATCTTATGTGACAGCAAGAGTAGTATCAGTGGCGTATATGATATTAAATGAAATTATTAAGTTATATGCCAGAGATATAACTGTAAAATTTCAATCGGTTTCGGTAGAAGAGAGAGGTATATATTTTTTCGGAAGTATTCGTAAAGTACAGAAAGGAGGTTAAAATTATTTATAAGGAGTATTTGTAAGAAAGATCTAAATTGATACAGAGTTATTCAATATGAGGAAGCTCATATTTCATGGTTTAGTGAGAAGGAAGTTACACGGCAACACATTGCTATAGGCCTCAGGTCCAGAACGCATCTGGACATTTTCCTCTAAAGTGGTTTTCTTATGAAAAAAGTATCTACTCCGAAGTGTGAATTATGTGGATATTCACAATTTCTTCGTGGAATGTGTCGGAAATGCTGAGGCTCGTCAGAAACCAATCCATCGTTATAATTTGAATTTATTACATGTCGATATTGTCTGAATCTAGTTCTGTAGTGGCTAAAATGCTGAATAAATTTACGTGTAAATAGTGTTCGTAGACCTAAGAGGAAATGCTATATTTTAGTGCTTTAAATTTGTTTTAAGGAACGATGGGGCTGACATTTTTGTATATTTACTTAAAAAAACCTTAAATAAAAACAGATTAAAAAAACTTAAATATAAGCAAACAAACGGACAAATTATTCTATTTATAGTCTTAGGATACTTTAATTCACTAATAACCTTTTTGTATACCACGATTTTTTATTTAGATTTTAATTAGGCACATACATCTCGGGCAGTGTAGGCAAACGTTTTAAATGGGCTCCTGAAGCCAATACTTGTGTCGCAAATTCCAAGCACTGCTCCGAGTTCCTCTCTCTGTAATGCAACAGCCCAAGCCAGTGTCGAATAGTGAACTTATAGATTACTGAAGAGTTTCTTCCTGTATGGATTCTAAATCTGGATTTGAATACGTGTCTTTAGTAAGCTTGTATTCAAAATTTACTACGGGATTTGCTTCCTCTTTCTTATTTATCTATTTCTTCACTTTCCCTCCTATAGCAATATAGTCAAAGAAAATCTAGTCATCTAGTACACTTCAGCCTGAAATCGAAACATTGCGTCCTAAGTAGCGGGACTCAATGACGCGTCGTTTTGTCCAGTCCAGTCCAGTCCAGTTTTATCAGCAAGGGAAAGAAAGTAATTTAAACGCAACTTCAAGTGGAGATCGAACCCACAACCGATCGTCTACAGTAAGACGCTATCCCACTCTGCCATGAAAGTTTTTTTATACTTAACAGAATATGTTTTCTTCATATGTTTATATTCTGTTAGTTAAAAAGATTTTTTTTAAAAGTTTATGTATTGAAATATTTGTTTAAAAAAACAATGCAATATTACATATCAATATATTAAAATATCAATAAAGTAAGTAATAGTCAATATCGGGCGTTATAAGCTGATGTTCTCGATAACTTCATAATTAAGTAACTCACAGTATAAATTAGCCTTTGTTCCACTAAGAAAACTGTGACATACATTGCTTCTTTGCTGTGAAACATGAACAAACAAACTAACACACTTTTACGTTTATAATATTAGTATGGATATATCTTTACAAATAAATATAGTGATGAATATTCATGTTACTGCTTATTACTAAATGCATTTGTATGTGTACACGGTACACATATACCAATTTTGTCCTTGCCCATTTTTCCGGTTAATCTCTGGAACGGCTGGACCGATTTCGACGGGACTTTCACTGCCAGATAGCTGATGTAATGAAGCATAGCTTAGGCTACTTTTGTTTTAGAATTACAATGTTTTTGTTTTATTGAACACAGACGAAGCCGCGGGAAACAGCAAGTTTTAAAATTAAAGTAGCCTAAGTTACGCCCTGTTATATCAGCTATCATCATTGTAAATTCTGTCGAAATCGGTCCAGCCGTTCCAGAGATTATCGAAAACAAACAGACAGACAGACAGACAAAAATATTTAAAAAGCTTATTTTGGTATGGTCTCGTGTATATATACATATGCAATCATTAAAAAGTTGTTATTTTAATATTACAAACAGACACTTCAATTTTATTTATTAGTATAGATAGCAAATAAAAAATATTACGCAAAATTGTACGAAATACTTATTTTGTTCTAAAAGAAATAAAAACTTAGTCACTATATTTATGGTCCTAATACTTTCCTACGGAATTTAACTCTAACTTTACGAAAAAGGAAGTATCTTAGCACTACATGTTCTCTGCCTTGTACTTATAGCAATATACGTAATATTAGTATTTGAAACTTAAAGTGAATATCTATAAGCTTCACGCTGTATCCCACACACAGCAGGGCAGGCAGAGGGAACCTAAGACACTCCGTTCCCCACTTTCCGCCGAATTCGAAGTGAATACGTGGACTTTAATAATATATTTTCTTACACGTTCCTTTGTGACATCTAGCGTCAAGAAGCGTAAAAACTTAGTTCGAAACAGCAACCAAAGATGGCGGTACCAATACACTCTTACTATTAAAAACTAAACATAAACATAACTATTAACTATCATATCAATGGTTTAAATTTAGTTATACAGTAATTTATAAGATTTTTTTTAAATCATACTATAAAATTTTCATTAAAATAATAATATAAATGACTTTTTTTGTATAAAAAAACATTTAAAACTTTCTGTTCACCAAGCAACTTGTAAAAATACCTTTACGAATTCTCAAAGCTACACGACATGCTTTAGGTACTGTAAGCAACTTTTTAGTACCATGTGGATATCTTAACAAAAACCCGGCCTGACTTCATAAATATAACCGATTCAATCGCATTATCAGCGATCGTGTTTTGCGCGAAATCGGCTCCTACACAACAGAAGAATGCAATACGATTCGACACTAATTGATGATTCCAAAATAAAACGCTAAAGACAAAATGAGTTCATTATGTCTGTTAGCTCTATAGAATAAATTTTAGATCATATTGGTGTGAGAATAAGTGTTAAATTTATTATCAAGTTGACTTACATTTTATTTATGTTTGGGGTGACAGTTGACTTACCTTTTGTTAGGCTGCTTCAAAAATTTGAAGCCGGTATTGTTTTGTGTATGTTTTCCAATTATACCGCTATGGTATCTTTGGTTATTTTTGATATTTTGTATGTCTGTATGTATGTATATATGTTTGAATGCGTGTAGGTATGTTTGAATGAATCCATATCGCTTTCCCCGCGCAGCTGACTACCCCAGTCACAAAGAACCCAGTGTCTAGACACTCCACTTTCCATCTCAATTCGAAACGTTGCATGTTATATGGTTTAAATAAACAAATCGTTTTGTCTTAGGTACCAGAGTACCGGAAAAATAAAAATTTATACATGTATAGTACTCATATGAAAAAGAATTAAATCACATAAATAAATGTAACGTTCCCATAAAATAATATTATTTGTCACGAATACTCATAAGGAATCATATAACTACAGCTAAGTTTTAAAATCTTCAATTTTTCATTAAACTTTAATAATTTGATATAAGCTTTAATAATCATTTTATAATCTTTGAATGAAACACGATACATGACAAAATACATCATCATATGTAACACTAGAATGCGAATTATATCTGCAGATTAACTCTCTACAAGAGCCTTTGTAACTAAGACTTACATTATAGACGGGTATGTCCGGGCTCTCTACGAGATAACGAGAAATAGTCTCTTTGAGCGAAAATTAGACACCTTGAGGTAGCCGCATTTGGTATGCATATAGAAGGATACCTAATTTCTAGAATGCATGCATTGTCAAAGTCAAAATCTAATGCACAGTACAGTAGAGTAAGGTAGTAACTGAATTGTTTTACTATCAACTAAATAGTACTATCAACTAAGAATAACAAAGTAGTTCTATATTTTGAAATAACACTATTTTTAACTAGTATAGTATAGTATATTTTTTGTATTTTCGAATACTATATGTTTTTATATACGATTAATCCGGGTAAAAATAGTTATGTTTTTTAAAATGTGTGATAATCGCAAATACAAAAGATCTTATTAAAGTAGTTCTTTTTTTATGTTTAATTTATTTGTTTATATTTCATTCAGTCATTGTAGATCAACTCACTGTCAACACGATGGTCGTATGTTAGATTTTCACTCGAAAGAATACTTATACTTATATTACTTTCATTGCTTGATTGCTAAATTTCGTTCTCATAGGACAATGAGCAACGTTAAATTCTACCACACAAATCGCTATATCTTGAATTCTGGCAGAAAGAGGAGAATGCAGTGCTATGACACTATGAAGGAGGAATCGTCATTTTTTAATATGTTTTAATTTTTATTTTCCCTCGTAACCTTATTTAAAATACATGTATCAATACTTATAACATACATATACTTGATATTATTACTAAAAGGATATACTTAAATAAGGAGACATATATATCTAATGAAAACCGGAGAGAACTATCACAAGTTATTCTTATAAGATTACAAATTGCACACAAGGCACAGCAAATATAATTTTTCAAATCACTTATACTGCCATTAACACACAAAATATAACATTTTTTTCATTCCAAGAAAACAAACCAGGGCTAGCTAACAAAAAACGCATTATAAAACTATTCCATACGTCAACAAAAAAACGGTAATAAACGTACAAAACTATAAAATTTATTGGAAAAAGCAATTGACACTCCTAAATGACGCTTATAAAGACTTGCAACGCAATTCACATAGCAAACAGCCCGGGGCTGCTATTATAAAATCGTAAAATCGCAACTTATTGGTGTTTAAGCAATCCAACCGGTGAAATTATCCGTAATTTACTCGAATAACAGTGTAAAGAAATAAATACATTATAATCCGAGCGAGTTTAACGTGATTACGCCGGGTAGGTCTCTTGATGACAACTTAAAAATTCGTATACGGTTCAGTTATTTTACTTTATGTATTTATGTATGTATGTAGGTATGTTGCAAATTGGTGTGGTAATTTTTATGTTTACATTTCTTTGGGGAGTAAGGAAAACCTGATATGTATTTTATTGTGTCACGAACCATTGTCCTTGATATTTTGTCTTCTTATTTTTGGCTATCCTGATAGTTGTAGTTTCAAATGTTTTTTAAAAAAATAGGTCTATTTTTATTCTATTTCTATCTGGATACATGATTTGTTATTTTTCTGATCTTCTTAGAAAACATCACATTGAGTTTTGTTATTAGCTGCGTGTTAAGTGCAGAACTGACAACGTTTTCGTTTCCGGGAGACGGTCTTGACACTAGGTTCTCTCTGATTGCTTTACTATGGGGTAAAAAGTGCAACTGCCATAAAAATGAACAACACACTTATTTAAAAGAGCTTATACAAAAAACATGTAACCATTATAACCCTTCCTAGCGGTGATATAATTAAATATATATTAGAAAATAAAATAAAAATGTATTATATACTTACTTTTAAAATATTATATTAATAATTCGCACCCGTTATATATTAAATACGTCGTGAATAAGTTTCTTTCTACTCGTATACCCGACAATTAAGAATTAACATATCTCGAAATACTTTAACGGAGGCGGAATGTAATACTGTGACGGGCCGTGATTACCCTGTCATAGGACTGGGAGCTTACGCTCAAATTGTACTGCTTTAGTAGAACTTTGTGGATACGCATACGATTTTCGCACTTAAACGTTCACAGGGTTAAACAGCTTTACGCTTCTTTCCCACCAGAGAAAACCTAGTGTCCTTTTTGCCTTTTTGCTCGGAATCGATACATTCTGTGTTAAGTGGCGGAACTCAACCCCGCGCTTCGCCTTATGTACCGGAGTCCTGAAATAAAAATAATATATAATCATTAAGCGAGTGGAAATCGAACCCTTACAAGCATACAGTCAGACACTACCCCACTGCGCCACTATGATCTAATTAAGGTCATCTTATTAATATTATAATTCTATAAAATATGTTATTTAATTTATAACTTTTAAGCATTTTAATGAATATAATAGATAAGAATTTATTTACTAATGAAAAGTATAAAGTTTTTAGAACTTGTTTAACTAACAGTGTTGTTAGTTAGCACTGATTTTATGTTTCATATGAAGCAAAAAATTATGTTTGTGATTGCACGACTGTGTGTTTATACCTACATATTGTATAGTGGAGGGGCTTAGAAATGTATGAAAAGTCAGCAGAGCATGAAGCTAAGAATTATAAGTTAGAAACTAAGAACACTAGGTTTTAAAATTAAAAGCCCTAATAATTAATTAGTGTAGAGTAAGTATTTTAAAAGACCTAAGTATGAATTATATCTTAGTTCGTGGATTGACTTGGCTGATAGAAGCTCGCGAAATATAACGCAAGTTACCGTTATTTATCAATATCAATAGTTAAAAAATATTGTATTTTTTACACATTTTTTTATCATATTCAATAACCATTCGTTACTTGGAATTAAACAGAAATAATAAAAATGTTTACACAGATAAGATTGAACCCTTCTCCCATCAGTATGAAAGCTCTGCAAATACAAATGCAGTGAGGACAGTTGAAGCCTAATTTACATAACCACCTTATTTAAAAGCCTCTCACTTCGTTTCAGACGTGGATAACTTTATGCGTATGCTTTTTAATTTTTATTTTCTGCGTCAATTTCTCGTGCTGCTGATTTGTTGTTTCCTTTTAATGTAAACATGTTATTTATAAATGTAAGATTTATAATTGTAATTTGCACAAACTACCTAGTGTCAAAACACTGTGTTCTTTACTTTTTTAGTTTTATCAATTGTATTAATAATTTTTATTAGCTCCACGCTGTATGTGTGCGGGACACAGCAGGGTAGGCAGAGGGAACCTAGTGTTAAGACACTCCGTTCCCCACTCTCCGCCGAATTCGGAGGCATAGCGTAACACGCAATGCCTGAAACGCAGTGGTGGAACTTAACACTATGCTTTGCCTCGACACCATGGCGAAGACAATGGAAATATTAAATATTTCCACTCCTCGAGTGGAAATCGACCCCACAATAAGTCGCTTTACAGTCACACTTTGTGCTATCATTCATCCACGATAATGTATTTTTAATACTTCAAAGACAGATATGTTCTTTTAACCAGTTATAATTAATAATACAACACTTACAAATTGTTAGACCGAAAAGTATACCATTTCAGTTTTATTAAATATCTAATATGTCAGTGCGAAAATAATAATATACAGTTATCTTTTAACTTAAAAAATATCTCCTAACTTAAAAAATACATAAATTGCAATAAATTACCAAAGTAGCGTAGAGCTTATAAAGACTTTCCGTTCTTCACTTTCCACCAAAAATCGAGATGCGAAGTGGCGGAACTCAATACCGTTCTTTCTATCAATTGAAATTTAATACTAAAATGAATATGCAGAATAACTGTAGGTATCTTCATTTTCAGATAATAAAACGGGATTTGAATTGATTATTCACGGTTTATTTAACTAACTATCTGGGAGATTTCTAATAGGCAATTAATAGATGACATTTTATCTTAACGATGGATTATCTGTGTCATTTATATAGATTTGTACTGGACAAATAAACTTAGACTCGCTTATATTCATTAATTAAGTAAAGTAACCTAAATAACAGTTGCGTGTAGGCTATTCCTCTTTTACATTGAATTTCTTTAGTACTAACTGGTCTTCTCTGACGACTTCAATATGCGAGGTAAAATGTGAGAAAAACAGCTTTTATTTTGTCATTATTTTTTTGAAAAATTAGTCAATTTATTTTCCCTTTATTTACTTACTAGCGACCCACTCTTGGCTCCGCCCGCGTATGCTACGTAACTATTAACGATTTCTACTTTCGATAGCCTGCGTTCTCGCTTAAGTTAAGCGGTATATGTTTTTCGAATATGTTTTCATCTACTATTGCAGCCTCTTAGGGAATGGTTCATGTATAAAATAAGTGGCATATGCTATCTTGCGACATCAACTACCTTTCATTTCAAGCGTTTAAGGATTTTCATACTCACTTTCGAATTCTATTAGCCTTAGTTTGACTCTGAGTCTTGAAGATCTACTCTTAAAGATCCTATTTTCTCTCCGAATTCCATCCAAATCGGGTCGATAGACTAGCCGTAACAACGTGACAAACTGACAGACAGACAGACAGACTTTCACACTTATAATAATTAGTATGTATCCACTATATAGTTACCTACCCTACCCTAATTTTTACTACAAATACCCTAATTTTTACTACAAATATAAAACTACTCTTTCACCATTCACATGATCGAATTATCAATAACGAGTATAATTCATATATAAAATTTTCAAAAAACTATTAGCATATTTCAAACAGAAGTCTCACAGAGGACCATTTTAACAAACATAAGTGTTGCAGATAGCCAATTCCTATAAACGATCATGTCACGATCATAGCAGCACGTACGGTGTATCACTCCAACCTGTTTGCACGGCGTCATTTGTAGCAGATGAAATGTAAATGTGCATTCGCCATGGCGCCCGCGACCGCTCTGTATTCATGAGAATTATACGAGCTATAAGATGGCTGATGCTGGATTACTTTTTTTTAAATATCTATATTATATCTATATAGTTAATATCTATATAGTGGCCAGTCGTGGCGCAGTGGCACGAACGTGTGACTGTAAACGAATGGTTATGGGTTCGACTCTCACTCGAGGAGTGATAATATGTAATATTTTTATTTCTTCGCTCTGGTATCAGAGGTAAAGCGCGGCGTTAAGTTCCGCCACTTAACACGCAACGCCTCCGAATTCAGGAACGGAGTGTCTTAACACTAGGTTCCCTCTGCCTACCCTGCTGTGTGTGGGATACAGCGTGAAGCTAAAAGAAATCTATATTATGTTTTAGTGATTTAGGTCTCTACTCTCTTTTTTATAGGAAAATTGATAAATGAATAGATTAGCAGGCATTATTTATAAATAGATGTATAGTCAACTAGTCATTTAGTTATTCTCTCTGTACAAACGTTGAGAATCTGGATTAGATCGACAACGGATTATAATTTCAATTTAGATTGTGATGCTCGTGATTATTCCACGAAAAATAAGGCATGAAGTTAACTTATCTGCAAAATCATAATATTACTAAATGAATTGATTTTTAGCAGCTTCAATATTATTTCTCATAAGCGTACTCAGAGACAACCTGGTGGTAAGTCCGTTTTTCACTTCCGCTCGAAGCTGACATGTTGTGTAATGAGTAGGACTTAACGCCGTCCATTATCGGTACCAGACCGGAGAAATGGAAATAATATATATTCCCCCGATATTCATTCCCCCGAGTGGACATCGAACCGACAGCTGTACAGTGAGACGCTGTGACACTGCGCCACCACGGCAACATAGTATGATAGTTTTTAATGTTTATTTGCTAAAATCATTTACTTTCTTATAGCAATTTTCTCTTCGTTGTTCTTTGACACGATTTGGATATATTAATTACGACCAAACATTAAAGTATTTTTTTATTATTCACTTATTTATTACACTTGAGCTACACTTAGTTCTGTAAAACATGCGCATATTAATATTTTCCAATGTGTCAACCACTTTTATACTACCACTGGCTTCCCAACAGAGTGATTAATACATAAGATATGTGTAAAATTTATTACTAATTTATAAAAGATATAACTTAATAGAATAATAAATTACGATGCTTAGTAATAACTTAGTTATAATAGTTTTTTAGACTCATAAATATGTTTAAACTAATAAATGTTATAATATAAAAATATTGTATTGTCGGATCGGATCCGGACATGGAAATTTGCAAGAAAGATCAAAGTAGTGATGCGAGATTTTCTTTCATTGATTGATAGATATATCTCTATAAGACACGGATGAGGGACCTCCGCTCTAAACCAAGACGTTGCTTGTTAACTTCATTTTCCGAATAGTAATCGAACCCACAGCCATCACTTTACAGTCAGACGTTGTCCCATTGCGCCACGACAGCCTCCTAAATATTAAAAAATATAGATAAATATAGTTTCTAAAAACTATTAAAATAACTTTCATATCCTAGTAATTTCAAACTAAATATCTACTACGAAAACATACGCAAACGCCTATGAAGATGACATAGATTTCAATATTATATCAGAGGAAGCGCACCATAGAGGTAAGATTAAACAAAAGTCGCCCAAGGCTCACTTTCGAGTCAATATTTATGCGTTCCATACAGCGAAACGATGCATCTACTCCCCGTGTCACCCAGCCAGGGTCCAATTAAGTTCAACTCACGACCTCTGAGATGGGCCAGTAAGTTAGATATTATTAAGAAATATGTGTATTTTTAAGAGTTAAATGAATGTTTAAAAATATTAATTTTCTGAATTATTTTTTAATAACATTATTTTAGGGTTAGTCATGGCGCAGTGGCACAAGAGACTATAAACGACTGGTTGTGGGTTCGAGTCCCAGTCGAGGAGTGGAAATATTTCCATTTTCTTCGCTCTGGTGTCGAGACAAAGCGCGACGTTAAGTTCCGCCACTTAACACGCAAAGCCTCTGAATTCGGCGGAAAGTGGGGAACGGAGTCCCTTAACACTAGGTTCCCTCTGCCTACCCTGCTGGGTGCGGGATAGAGTGTGAAGCTAAAAAAATAATCATATTATATTATTTTTAATTTCTAAATAAAATAATGCAATATTATTCCATAAATAGAATGAATAATAATTAACTGTGTATATAAAAATGTAATGTTCCATTTTTTATAACAACATAAATATGAGGATATAATTCCTCCATCAATGATATGAATGTGATAAGAATATCAATTGAATTCATTGCTCCTTAATTTAATTAAAGTTAAATTACACTAAGAAAGATGTACTTCTTATAATAACATATATTAAACTTACTCAAAAGTTCAAAACGATGTCGCTTTTTTTATGGCCTATGTACACTATACAAGCGGTGAGGTTACGCCTAGATTTCTACTATTAGATTATAATGAATGTAACATGGGAAGAGCTATCGTCTGACCTCTTTATTACAATAGCGTGTAAATCTTTACAGTATAAAAGCATAACTGAAGCTAAGTTCCGTGGCTCTCTTGGTCAAAATTAGGAAAAAAAGTTTCGTCACTCTGTGTCGATATAAAACAATTTTAAGTGGAGAACGAAGTGATATATCACTAGCTTTTTACTGTCTATCTTGTCTATGCATATGCATGTGTCACTTGGAAATAATATTAAATTCTTTATAATACTACAAAATCACACTATATTTTTTATGTCAGAAATACTAACGAATAGAGAAAGAGAATTCTTCACGATTTTTACACCACCACCTGGCAGAGTTAGCAGATAGAGAATATAGGGAATATCAGATACTGTATTTTAAGTGGTGGAACTCAATGCTTTTTATTATAAGAGAAATGTTAATCATTTAAAAATATAATTATTTCCACAAGTTGGAATCAAACCTACAGACATACATAGAAACCTAAACCTAGATATACAGTCTAGTCTACTTACTATTGTTTTAAAATAAAAATCTAGAGTATCGAAGTTTTCGTGGCCCAAATTAAATAAGAAATTCGTGCAAAAGAAAGCAGAAAGCGAGTCCCGACTAGGTCTGCGATAAATGTTACAATGTCGTGAATGTTAATGTGTCAAATGTATTTATATATTGCACTTGTAAGTGTTTCGGTGATTTAAATACACTTGTTTTTATAAAGAAACACGACACATAGCAGGGTAGTCAGAGAGAACCTAGTGCCTAGACACTCCGATGTCCTTTCTGCCTGAAATAGACACATTACGGGGTACGGTGTGTAGCGTAAGTTACTCGTGACATCTCTCTTTGCCTTAAGTATCCCAGCAGAGAATGAAAATAATTTATATATAATAACTCGAATGGTAATCGAATTCTCACCTAATCCATTTAGAGTCAAATAGTTTACGCCTGTCCCAAGATGGCATGATGGTTGGAAAATTAAGACTTGCACTTAGAAAAAAAATCATAGTTATATTTAATAGAATCTTTGTCAATGTTTAAAAAATCGGGTTACCTCAGTCTCTTTGAAAAAACTTTTCAAAGTGATTTTTAAAAAAATTATATATAAAAATGAATCGCCGAATATGTTGGTAAGCGCAAAACTAGGACAAAGAGTGGACCGATTTCGCTAATTCTTTTTTTAGAATATTCCTTGAAGTATGAAGATTGTAGTTAAGGAGAGAAAATTTTAAAAAAATGTCTAAAAAAGTCTTAAAACAACCCTTTTCTATCCACCCATACAAAATATTCGTTATAATTATTAAAAGTCAATTTGAACTTTAATACCACACCATAAAGTTTAAATGTTACTGGAGAGGTTTCGAGACGGTAAAATATCACTTTATACATAGTATACGAATGTCAATTTCGCAAAATTTGACATAGTTGTGATAGCCCAGTTGGAAGAGTGCTTGCTTTTTATGGTTATTTTTTATTAGGGTCCACGGTTCGATCCTGACATGGATGTCTATTTTTTTTTTATTCTTTTTTGTTTAAATTTTTTATTTTTTTTTAATTTCATTTTTTTGTACAAGTTTATTGGACTTTTAATTATAATTTTTGTTTTTTTTTTAAGATATTTTTTTTGTAAGCATTATTTCATGAAAACGATTTTCCGAAAGAAATACTGAGCGGCGCTTTATTGTAACTTTTTTGTAGCATAGGCACTCAATCAGAAAGGACTTTTAAAAATTCATCTCTTAAGAGGGGGAAGTAGTGGTTAACAGTTGGTTAACAGAGTGTATGAAATTCCATCAGTTTTGAAGTTAAAAGCCATGAAATCTAATTTCTGTATATTTAATAAAAAATATTAAATTTCTATTTCATCGATTGTGAAAGCTCGAGCCCTAAGATGATGAAATAAGGTTGAAAGTTTGTATGGAAGTTCACCATTTGCAATGTTAAAATGTGAAACTCTGTTTATAAGCGTATTATTAAAAAATAGTAAATACGTATTTCAGCGATTATGAAAATTCTACCACTAAGTTGACGAAAAAGGATTGAGAAAATGTAAAAAAAATAGTCATTTTTTGCGTTAGAAATATAAAAAAAATATTTACTGGTTGCTCATTAGAAAGCTAAACTACTCTACTAAGTACTCGAGGCTGCCGTAGCGCAGTGAGACAGTGTCTGACTGTAACGCAACGGTTGTGGATTCGATTCCCTCTCGGGGGTATAATTATTTTTATATTTTCATTTCTTCGCTTTGGTATCAAAGACAAAACGCGGCGTTGTGTTCCGCTCCAAAGTCTCGATTTCGAGTGGAGACCAGAGGACGGAATGGTATGACCCCTCTATGCGTGATTACCTCGCTTGCGGGAAAAACCATGAAGCGAAAAGAAAAAGGAAAAACTACTCTACTGTAGTAAAATAGTGAACAATTGCGTCTATACATATACATACACAAATTTACAAAAACAAATATTGGCCGGAACGTGAAAACGACATTAAAACGTGAATGTATGTATATTTTTTATTTTTTTTCTTTTTCTATATATTTGTACGCGCACATCTTCTTATCTACTGGACAGATTCGAACAAAAGTTTTTTTGTTGTATAATTTAAAATAGAATACTTCGCTGAACTATAAGAAATAAAGCAATGAAACCTTAACAAAAGTTGTTCAGCATGATGAACATTTTTCCTTGACTTATAAAAATTACAAATCTAAAATATCTGGTGAAGAACCAAATGAGTCCTGCTTAACTTTAGGAAATAAGATAATGTCGCCTTATCTAAAACTGTTCAAGTTGATGGGTATTTTCTAATTATCAGGCTAATGTCAAATTTTCAACATGTAAGTACGTATTTCAGCGATTATGACAATTCTACCACTAAGTTGACGAAAAAGGATTGAAAAATTGTAAAAAATATAGTCAATTTCTGCGTTAGAAATATAAAAATTTATTCTCTGGTCGCTGATTAGAAACCTAAACTACTCTACTAAGTACTTGAAGCTGCCGTAGCGCAGTGAGACAGTGTCTGACTGTAACGCGACGGTTGTGGATTCGATTCCCTCTCGGTGGAATAATTATTTCTATATTTTCATTTCTAAAAGAAAAAGGAAAAAACTACTCTATTATAGTAAAACAGTTAACAATTGAGTCTGTACACAAATATTGACAGGAACGTGAAAATAACATTAAAACAATGAATATAGGATGTCTTAATTTTTTTTTTATGTTATTATATATTTGCACGCGCACATCTTTTGATCTACTGGTCAGATTCGAACAACGTTTTTTGTTGTATACTTCAAAATGAAATACTTAGATGAATTATAAGAAATAAAGCAAAGAAACCATAACAAAAGTTGTTCAGCGTGATGAACATTGCTTGACTTTAAAAAATTACAGATCTGAAATATCTGGTGAAGAACCAAATAAGTCCTGCTTGACTTTAGGAAATAAGACAATGTCGCCTTATCTAAAATTGTTCAACGTGGTGGATATTTTCCTTCATATTGAAAAAAATCAACCTGATTTGTCAAATGTCAAATTTTCAACACACTCGGAGTCCAAATCGCATCTTGGTATGTTTTTTGTACATTACTCAGCATTCCTAATACAAAAGCATTTTTTTAATGTTTATGAGTATATAGTTAATTAATATAAAATTTTGTCCAAAGAAAAACTTAAATCGTTTCTACAAAACTTTAAATTGAAATTATAAATATACCTAATTCTTTCAGTAATATAATAAATAGTTGGGCTATTTATAGAGAATGGACGTGTGTCAGTTAAGAGTATAAAATTTTTCCGGTTTTCAGTTCGGAGCTTAAGTTTTAAGAAGTAAACTAATAATTTTGTCTTGAACTTATACAGTGTTGTCATGTAGGTTATATTTATTGAAATGTATATATATAATACCTACTTGAATTCAAATTAATCAATAAAAACTACTCAAACTTTATCAGCTGCTTTTCATTTATATTCTGTTTTCTTATATTGCATGCATAAGGCGTAGGTAAAGAAAATATTTGTATAAAGTGATCATAGTTTTTAAATGATTATAGAAAAAAAACAACAATTCACCAAATAACATACAAAGATAACTCCTTAAATTGAGTCTTATAAGGTAGTTATTTATAAGGTAGAAATTTATTGCCAGCCCATCTAAATCTTACACTCTCACTATTTATTACATTATCTTCCAAGCCATTATCACACTCAATCAGTTTTTATCAAAATAAACTATTTTGGTTAATGATTTTCCCAATAACGTAAAATAAATCAGTATATATTAGAACAATGAGCATTTCTTTATCTGCGAGTTGGACTCATACTGATTGGATTATGTTGTGTAAGTGTGAAGGTAAAATTATCAAAACTCTTATTGAAGTTTTAGGACAAGGACCACTATCAAAGCATTTCTTACAAAACTTACAATAGTGTGTTCTAAGTAACATAATTTGGCCCAAATATAATTGAACAACAGACATCCAATCCATCTTTACTATATTTCATTCTCCGTAATATAATATAAACCTACATATATCATATTGCAATAAATATATAAATATACAGCAAAATTCTAATGAAAATGTTAAAAAGAATTCTTTTTTTTTTCAATTTTCTTTTCTTTAATATTGTACAAGATTCAAGGACAAAATCATCACATGCAGGAGCAATATTACTTCTGTCAATGGTAAAAACAAATTTCTTCATACTTAAGATTCGATTATATTTTTCTTAAGGATATCTGTAGCTGTATTTAATCAAAGCTGTGCTATGATGCTGTTCATCATACAGCTAAGAGAGAGATAATTATACCTACAATAACATTTGCATGAACGTAATCAGTTGATTTTTTTTATGTATAAAAAAGGTTACTTTAAGCAATTTATTCAGTCGATTAAGTGGTTTAAACTAGCCATATCATAGATAACAGCAGGCAAAGCACTACAGGAGAACATGAGAGACAATGAGAAATGAAATTCCTTAAGTAAAGAATATGGACATGTCAAACACATCGTTTTAATGATGATTTAGAATAGCATTGGGTAGAAGAGAAAAGGGATATCATTAGCATTATTTATTTTCTATCCGGAATGAAAAAAAAAATTATGCATTAAAATTATTTTAAAAATCTTAGACTTTAGTATTGATAGTAAAAATACGGCGAAACGAAGTTTGCCGGGCCCGCTAGTATTTATTATATATATTATATATGTGGCCAGTCGTGGCCCAGTGGCACAAGCGCGTGACTGTAAACGACTGGTTGTGGGTTCGATTCCCACTCGAAGAGTGGAAATTATATTTCCATTTTCTTCGCTCTGGTGCCGAAGTAAAGCGCGGCGTTAAGTTCCACCACTTAACACGCAAGCCTCCGAATTCGGCGGAAAGTAGGGAACGGAGTGTCTTAACACTAGGTTTCCTCTGCCTACCCTGCTGTGTGAGGGATACAGCGTGAAGCTAAAAAAAATTATATATTTTAATTATTATAATATTTTAAAGTTTTTTTAATGCAATATATAAGACGTAGCTTTTTGCACTTCTGCTGCATGTAAATTTTAACTATTTCTTTGTCAGTTTATTTGTAACAATCGATCCATTGCTTTTCTTTTACATATTAAAATAATGATTGCATTTACTAGTTTCCTTGGCTTGGTTTAATAAATGCAGCGTTCTTTTCATATACCCAACACGCGATCTCTAAATGCGCGAAAAGTGGTGAATAAAGTGATGTAAAGTATGTTTCTATTAATAAACTTAAATAAAAAAATGCTTAAAAAGGTTTACTGAATTTACATTTTTTTATGTCGAACAAATATCTTACAATTCTTTTATCTTTACGGATTCCGAAATATAACTTGTCGCATATTTTAGGCTTGTGCATTCATAATAATGCATCGTAACATATTCTGTGCACAGAAAGATTGGATTGTGTTTATATTTTCTTTTTCATCTTTTGACAGATAGGGGGTTAATCAGACAGAACCTAGTGTAAATTAAAATAAAAAAACTCCATTTTCGCTGTTCTACTCGAAAGCTAGATATTACTTGTTAGGTTGCGGAACTTAACGCCACGCTTCTTCTTAGACAACATAGCAGCGAAACAAAAATGATATAAATGTAACCAAAAGCGTTACAAACATTCAAAATTAATTTAATTAAAAAAAAACATACATCTGCTGCTTCACAAACACACCTTTATAATAATTATAGTAAGGGAGTTTTAATTTCAAGCTGTGAGTACAATTCTTTAATTTCTTTAATTAAATAATTTTTTAAAAACACGTAAAGCGACTATTAAAGTTTTTGCACAGCACTACTATTTCATACGGCGGAAATAAGCTCTTCGAACTTTCACAATTGTAACGGTTAAAAATATTACAGACTGACAAACTGACAAACCGTTATTATACAATTTGCGTAATTGTAGGGGGTAATAAGAGGCGCATTGAACGAAGCGGGAATGCAAATGCGGCGCATTAAGTTCAACACTTCGTAAAATACACTTGTTTCAACTGTTTTCATCCAAATTACGATTGAGTGTGTGATTGCAATAAACATTTTCATATTTTATGTTAAAACAATGTAATGAATAATTGCGTTAGTTGTAATATTGTGTAGCTTAATATTGTTATGTTATGATATGCAATTGAGTCCAGCGGCGCAAAGGCACAATAGTGTGACTGTAAAGCGACTGGTTGTGGGTTTGATTCCCACTCGAGGAGTGGAAATATTTGATATTTCAATTTTCTTCGCTCTGGTGTCGAGGCAAAGTGCGGCGTTAGCTTCCGCCACTTAAGACGTAATGCCTCCGATATCGACGGAAAGTGGGAAACAGAGTGTCTTAACACTAGGTTCCCTCTGCCTATCCTACTTAGCAGCGTAATCAGAGAGAACCTAGTGTGAGGACACTCTGTTCTCCAGCACAAATCGAGATATTGCGTGTTGAGTGGAACTCAAATGCAGTCATAGTGAAGAGATAAAAATTTAAATATATTGCTTCCAGGTGGTAATCGAATCCACAATAGCTCGACGTTGTCCCACTGCGCTACGACAGCCCTAATATGGTGTATTGTATTTAAATCTAAATTAGAATAATATTATCTGCGGTATCAAGGGCCACAATCTTTGGTTGTGCCCTTGACACCGCACCGCAATAATAAATTAAGATAGAATTGTCAAAAAAACACAAAAAGGAACAATCATTTACAAAATTCACTAAAGGCGATTCTTTTAATTTGAATTTTATTTATATTGACAAATTATGGAAAAAAACTATAACATTAATCTAATCGTTTCACACTTCATAGCGGCTGGCTTTTAAGTCAATAATAAATAAGTCTTTAACACACATACCTTTTACAAAAAATATTAGGAGTGTTAAGTATAAGTTAAGTTAAGTTAAGTATAATATATAAGGAGGAGATGAGCATAATAAAATACGAAGAAATATAATAAATTAGAAAAACCACGATTACCTCTTTTTATTTATTAAAAAAAAAACCAGAAACGTTAGAAAAAAACAGACAAGGACTAAAATTCGAATTCGATAAATTAAAAAATCTTGGTCACTAAGTAATAATTTATAAGTAGGCAAAAGTTTTGTAAAACCTTGACCACTACACCTTAAGTTTCTAAAGAATTCAAACAAAAAAGTTTCATATATTATAATCCCACAAAACAATTAATAAATATAATCTACAAGTTAATTTACTTAATAACATCTAATATCCGATCTGAGAAAACAATTTGGTTGATGCAAAGTTGCGGTTAGGCTTGTTTAGTGGCACCATCGTATTGCGGTCAAACATTATCTTTCTTCACCACATAACTGCTCCCAGTCTTGTTAGCAACGACAATTTACACAGAGGATTTATTTAACTTTTTCTAGCTACTTCTTCCTGTCCCATTTAGGCTACTGTACTTACGAGTTATTTATTGTTTATATTAATTATATTATTTTGTTAATTAGTATAGATTCATGCTTTTTTCGTACAGCAGGATGGTCATAGAGACAAGACACTCCGCTCTCCACTTTCCGCTTGAACACGCAATACCTCAACATTGCGTGTTTAGTGGTGGAATCTAACGCCGTGATGTTCATCAGTCATTGTAATTTAATATAAAATTTTACATTCGACAATTTAAATGCAAATTAAACTATTTTCACCACACCTGAGGTCCCTGTTTACGATCACTGTTTAAATTTAATGATATTAATATTTTTAAATAAGATCAGCTTCATGCGGTTACCCGCATATTAGGGTAAGCAGAGAGAACCTAGTGTCAAGAAACTCCGTTCTCCTCTTTTCATCTGAATCTGAAATATTGCATGAGATGCGGTACTCAACACTGTGCTTTGTCTTTCCATACCGAATGAAAAACCATCGCGTTTACAGAAGCTGTTCTACTGCTCTATACTGGTGGACCCATTGGCAACTATTTATAGAATATTTAAAACAAATTACTTCATTTTATATATAGAAAAGTATCGATTTTTTTAATAAATATATTATGTTAGATATGTATATAAATATTCAAATAAAAAAATAAACGACACAACATAAAAAAAATAAACTTAAGTCAAAAAAAATCCATTATAATCCAAAGATTCCTAACAACTAATAACGATATTCCGCTCGGCTCCCGCATTCCCGTAGCTGTCATACGAGCGAGCTCACAATATTCATAAGGAGGATCATCAAAGGCACACGTTGCGTTGCCTGACTCTGAAATATTGCGGGTGGAATCGTCGCGACACGGTTATTTATAACGTGCGAACATTCGTTTGATAAAACGAATTAAAATAGCTGATGTCGCCCCAGCATGGATACGAATGGATATATCGACTTATCTGTCGGTCCGATGTTTTATAATGCAATTGTGTCCCCTCCAAAGGTATTTTGGATTGGTACAGTTTTACAATAGCTGGACACAATGGTTATTAAAGTGTTGGTAATTGGTCGACAATTGGTTTGACGCGTGCTAATTATTCTGTTCCATTTAATCATAATTATTTTTAGACTTTACGTTTTAATGTAATGAATTAGTTATTTATTTATGGCAGCAGTATTTATAGTAAAGTAGACAGAGAGAAGCTAAGTTAATTAACATTCCGTTCTTCACTTTCCGCCTAATTCGAAATATTGCGTGTTGTGTGACGGAACATAACGCCGCGCTTTCTCTAGTTGCTAGAGCAGAGAAATACAAAAAAAAAACAAACATAATAATGCCCTGAGTGAGAATCAAACCCGCAACCATACGATGATAATACACTCTGCTGATGGCCACGGTGACCTTAATTATTAACATTACATGATAAAATTGGCTAACAAGTCCATAAGTAATTCTCCTTTATAAGTCAAAATTTAATATTCATCGCTTAATATTCAAGCAAGCAAATTCTCTACAGCGTTTCGCATTCACAAAGATCGAATAAGTTAATTAATCAATCAATCACAGTATTGTTCGAGTTTTTGTTCAGTCACAAAAGATTCCGAGCTTTATAGACAAAAGATGAACTTTCACCTTACGCCAGTCTTACTTTTATATTATGATTATATTCACGAAAAAAAAATTAAGAGCTCGAAATTTTTTTACTGAAAGTATTAACCACTTTACACTTTTTCTCGTATAGCACTGTAATAAGAGAGAATCCAGTGACAAGGCACTCCACTTTTCGCCCGAAATTGAAACATTGCGTGTTGAATTTTTGTATTGTATATTGCATTGTGAGACAGACGTTGTGACAAAGGGACAGCGTCTCAATGGCCAATTTGTTTATATTGCATATTTATTATTCTCCCTATGATGGCGCTCAGAGGGAATCTAGTGTCAATACACCATCCAATCCTCTCTTTCTATCTTAAAACAAGATATTTCGTGCTAAGTTACGGAACTTAACGTCGCCCTTTGTAGCATGTACATAAAGCTAGCACCGGCTCGGAAAGCAGTTCTACTGAGAAGACCCGGCGAGAAACTCAACAGTTGCTCTTTTCAAATATAACAATTACAATTTTATTATTGATATAATGGTAGCTCAATCATTGCGTTTACAGCCAGACATTGTCAGATTACCTCAAATAATAAATTTAATTACTTTACTGTATTTAACACAATACGTAATGAACAAGTCGCTAAAGGAATGATATAATTTTACAATTATAACTAAAAAATAAGGCCTACTTACATTATAATTGCATAGCAACTACAAATGAGTCAAAAAATAACAGTACTAGAAACGAAACTAAGAAAGACATAAGGAATATGAAATGTACGTCGTGGAAGCTTTTCATTCTGCCTTTAGAACTACTTACAAAGGAAGATTCGCCAATTAACTCTGCAAAGCTCTAGGATATAGTTAGTATGCAAATGATACAACTGGGTTTATGATTACAGTAGTTCATAATTTGTGTATGGCTATGTTTTCTTAAGACAAATTAAAGCGGAATATTTTGAGGTCTTTTTTTATTTATCCATTATAGAAGTTTTAAAGTAAACACTTAACTTTTCAATATGCCTACGACACACCTGTTGTTACACCATAGCTTATATTATTATAGGTATATCGTCGTATTACGTGGCTTATAACATTGACTACAATATAAAATTTTAATTCATACTCCAAAAGAAAGAAGAAAACAATTTTTACAAATAATTTTACAACATAAATATTTATTATAACTTAATTCCAACTTAGTTCGTAATTAAGACGCATAAAGTAAACCCTTCACGTATAAACAACGGAACGCACAGAACTTTTTACTTTTGTTGCAATTGCAATGTAAATAGCTCGCAGCCAGGTGCATCAAGACCCGCAATTATACTGTCGTATAAGAAAAATTGATTTTTCAGTGTTGGCTTAACCCTATCTTGAAATTACTTGGGATATTCGAGATCATCTTGAATGATTTTAATTATAAAGATCACATGAGATGTTTGGATTATATTTTTTATCTTAATTAAATTGATATTCTACTTTTTATATGACAAGACACGACAACATGAATGTGATAGAGACCATCTGTAAACCATTGGTTATGGGTTCGATCACATTCGGGATTAATGTATTGCAATTATTGATTTCTAGCTCCGGTACCTAAGTCACAGCACGGCGTTGAATTCCATGACTGAACACACAATGCCTCTATTTCAGGTGGAAAGTGCAAAATAGTGTCTTGAAATAAAATATTTTCTCTGCCTATCCTACTATGTGGGAAAAAACGTCTAATTGAAGGTATTTTTACTTGATATAAGATAATTACTTGATAAATTATTTATTGATAATTGATACCTGATAAAAGTTTTATAGCACGAATATGTTTTGAATAGTGATGAGTTGTTTTCCTGCCTTAAAAACTCCCAAACAAATCTGAAATCGGTGAAATTATATCCTTAATGTGGCCAGTCGTGGCCCAGTGGCACAAGCGTGTGACTGTAAACGACTGATTGTGGGTTCGATTCCCACTCGAGGAGTAGAAATTTTTAATATTTCCATTTTTTTCGCTCTGTTGTCAAGGTAAAGCGCGGCGTTAAGTTCCGCCACTTAACACGCAAGCCTCCGAATTCGGTGGAAAGTGGGGAACGGAGTGTTTAACACTAGGTTCCCTCTGCCTACCCTGCTATGTGCGGGATACAGCGTGAAGTTATATCCTTAATATAAAATACAGCTAGATTTACAACAAATTGTGGTGATGATGGTGTTTCATAGAGAACTTAATTTCAGAATACAGTTGTAACATTCAACATAAGACGTCATCCAATTAACAAGGGTTCACTATACACGATGATGAGGTTTCGCTTTAGACCCTAATCATTCATTTCGTCTTTCATCTGTAAAACAGCAAAATTAATGCAATAGCACGTTTCATTTTCAAAATAGGGAAATTATGCAACAGTATTTATATATTTTATAAATATACTCGTACATATTAAATAAAAAGGTTTTGTACTTATGATCTTAAGTAATTACTATAATTTATGACTAATGTGGCCAGTCGTGGCCCAGTGGCACAAGCGGTTGACTGTGAACGACTGGTTGTGGGTTCGATTCCCACTCGAGGATTGGAAATATATAATTTTTCCATTTTCTTCGCTCTGGTGTCGAGGTAAAAGCGCGGCGTTAAGTTCCGCCACTTAACACGCAATGCCTCTGAATTCGGCGGAAAGTGGGGAACGGAGTGTCTTTACACTAGTTTCCCTCTGCCTACCCTGCTGTGTGCGCGATACAGCGTGAAGCTTACATTTATGACTAATAAAAACTTTCCCTTGTAGTCAACCTGCTTTAAACTAAATTGAAATCTGAAAAATATTAAAGTTTTTTATTATAATAAAAAAAAATATATAAGGACATAAATTAAATTATTAAATTATATTTCAACAATATGACTGAAACAAGTTATGTGATATAAAAAAAAAAATATACTTACCAAATAGATATTTAATTTAGAATTAAAATAAATTATTTATTATCTTCACGAGTGGGAAACACAAAAGTCGACGGTGTCTACAGAGAATTTTTTGAATTAGTCCATCGCATGTCCGCTACCTTTAATAGTTGAGTGAAAAATAAGAAAATTCTTTCTCATAAATAAATTATAAAAATATAAAAAATAGGTCTATCAAAATATCGTAATTTCTTTTAATGTGTGAAAACAAAATATAATTTAACAAGCAAATTTTAACAACAAAATTTTAAATTTACCAAACCACACCATAATATCGAAAAAATATATACTTACCAAATAAATAAATAATTTAGAATTAAAATAAATTATTTATTCTCTTCACGAGTGGGAAACACAAGAGTCGACGGTGTCTACAGAGAATTTATTGAATTAGTCCATCGCATGTCGATAGCCAATAATCGGTAGCTGGCGTTACCGATACACACTGGTAGAAAACATCGTGGTAACTTCCGTTTGACAGTTGATAGGCCGATTAATGGTTTTATAAGTATTCATTAATATGAAATATGTAAGAATTATTTTAATTATTATATTCTAGTTCTAAAATAAATAAAACTTTATAATTTGACATATATTTAAATTTATTTAAACACATACTAACAATAAATATAATAAAGCGTATAGTTGTAATAAAGCATATAAGAATTTCGACGCAACGGATAGTAGAACGTATGGCTCAGTGGTGAGGGCGCCTGGACGGTATTCAGGAGGCGCGGGTTGGAATCCCGCTGCGTTCAAATTTTTATAAATTTTCTTTAAATTTCTATTACAATTTTCATAAGTGCGGAATAACACTTAAGTAAAAAACAATAAATATATTTATGAGATCGCAGATGATATATGTCATGACTTCATTGAACACAACATCTTGTAGAAGCCAAAGAAGGTGACGATAAGGTGAGGAAATATTTATATTTCTTTTCTGCGATCTAGACCTTGACCTCGTAAGAAAATAAAGGTGGGTACAAGTGTAAAAGGACGAAGGTTACGAACGTACGTTATATTATTATAAGCCCCTTAATATTATAATAATGTTAGAAAGTATATTTTTTATTTAAAGAAAAAATAGAAACAATATTTCATAATTACTAAAATCGTGTTTGGAAGCTTAAAAGATTTTAATTTGATATACAGTTACTTGTACATCATAATTTAAACTTGTTATAATATATGTAAGTTATTTCAAATTAAAGTAATTTATAATCTAGACTTAGAAATACTGCCAACGACATAACACATAAAGAACACAAATCAAACACTGTCCAAACAGCAAACAGGCAGACATCATGAATTATCAGGTTATCGCAAACACCTTAGAACAACACTTATTTAGAAGTGGCATAATCAAATAGTACCCTAGAATAATAAGCTGAAAATATATTAAGTAGATTTAGATTTAGCTTGACGCTGTATCCCACACACAGCAGAATAGGCAGAGGGAACCTAATGTTAAGACACTCCGTTCCCCACTTTCCGCCGAATTCGGAGGCATTACGTGTAAAGTGGCGGAACTTAACGGCGCGCTTTACCTCGGTACCAGAGCGAAGAAAATGGAAATATTAAATATTTCCACTCCTCGAGTGGGAATCGAACCCACAACCAGTCGTTTACAGTCACACGCTTGTGCCACTGGGCCACGACTGGCCACAAGATTGGATTTAGATTTACAATTAATAGTAATGGACAATATGAATGAATATATGTTTTTTATACATTTTACTACATTTTTCTCCGCAGTACCTACAATTCTTTTTATAATTTCACACATATATTTAAACATTGGCAGTATTAAAATTAATAAAAAAATAATATACTAAGCAAGTTAGTTGTTGTTCTTTCATCATGCCATTTTTACTTTCAGTCTTAGTCTTTGGTGGAAACTATCCCGCACGAAGGATTTAAGGCGTCGGTCGCTCATTTGCACGATTTCCTCGTAAATTCTCGTTTGTAGCATCCAGTGACACTTTTATGATAGCGGAGGCCTAACCGAGGACTTTAGATTATCCTCATTTTACACCTTTATAGCTGCTTTTTTTATTTTATTGATAACATGTGTTTTAAAAGTTAATATAATATTGTTTAAAATATAGGTTTAATGTACAACTTGTTAGGTTATTAAAATGATAGCCATGCCTATAATGATTAATTCTGAAATAAAAGTCAATTTTTTTCTCATCTTCAAAATTCTTATTGTCGTTACTCCTACATTATAAACATAAGAAATTCCATAAAAATATCTTACGATATTCTATAATATTCTTTTAAACCTGAATGTATCTTACATAAGGTATTGGTACGACTACTTCGCAAAATACAATTCTGGGATCTGACAATCAATAGGAGTTTACTATGTGCACATGTACAAAAGAGAAACATAGGTAAAACACATTTACTTTTATTTATTCATTCACATTTAATAAAATTCTACTAAGTCTATACTTTTAAACAAAAAGCTTTACGATTTTTCCTACAAGTCAGAGGACCTAGTGTCAAGACCTCTATTTTCTGTCCATTATCAAAATATAACGAAATACATTTAAATATAATCATTTCTTTGAGCGGGAATCGAATCCACAGCCACCGCAGTTATA
Source organism: Dryas iulia moderata (assembly GCA_019049465.1). NCBI lineage: Eukaryota > Metazoa > Arthropoda > Insecta > Lepidoptera > Nymphalidae > Dryas > Dryas iulia. The sequence goes on from CM032428.1 coordinate 10,228,862, forward strand.
TTTGACATAGAATAACACAGTACTTCAGTAAATAGCCAAGAACAGGATAAAAACAAAGTCTTTGTGTTATCGTACGAAGACTACCGGATGTTGCTCTCTTCATGTTATTTTATGTTATTTAAAATAATTAAATTAAAAGTTTCACGCCATATCCCGCACACAGCAGGGAAGGCAGAGGGAGCCTAGTGTTAAGACACTCCGTTCCCCACTTTCCACTTTTATGTTATTTAAAATATTCACAAAAAGGATAAGCAAAAAATTATAATATATATTGGTTTTGGTTAATGTTAAAAAATTATAATGAATTAAACATAAATGACTTAAACAGTTCCAGTAGTCATGAAGAAACAAATAAATCTTGACAAATATATATTAATTTTTTATTTATTTATTTATTATTAAGATACACCATCGACTTATCATAATAACTAACACAATATTATAATGTACTAAAGATACAATCCAGTATGATTTGCCTTTACAGGTGTATACAACATTGTTGGCATTTGTTTGTGTGCGATTACAAGATGCTATTAAAATATCGATCAAACAGTATAAAACAAAACAAGACAAAATAAAATAAATAGGCTAGGTGTAAATAAGTTAAAAATTAAGAATTAAAACTAATAACTCTAAAAACTAATAATAATTAATCTAAAACTAATAACAAAATTGTCTACTTAATATAGGTAAGATAGAGAAATAAAATGCTACAAGTAAAATGCTAAAAGTAAAAAATATAAATATAATAAAAATATTCAATAAACCAACTATTACCACAATCATTCTTCGTTATAAATAATATCCAAACACTTTCTAACAAATTTGGCACAATCTTGAGGGTGAAAAATATCGATATCACCCCTAGAAGAAAATTCGTTATATGTTGCCATGAGTCTGTTCAAAGGAGAATATTTCCCTACGTTGGTCCTGGAACGTATGCGATTAAAAATATTCGTAATAGGGTATCTAGGAATAGATCTTGGGACATTTATTGGGATCTGCTGGAGAATATCAGAACATAATATTTGACCGCGGAAGAGCTTGTAAAGTATTTTAATGTCACTAACTTTTCGTCGTATTTCAAGAGAATCGAGTTTAAAGTGAGATAACCTGGTACGATAATCAGCACGGTAGGGACAATTTCGATCTTTATAAGCCAAAAAACGAGTGAAGCTACGTTGAACACGTTCGATTCTATTAATGTGAACATTATAGTAGGGATTCCAGATAGGAGATGCATATTCGAGGTTACTGCGAATTAGTGCTTTGTACAGGGTCAAGATAGAGGCAGGGTTTTTAAAATCTTTACAAATCCTTTTAACTAGTCCGGTTATCTTCCAGGCTCGTAATGTTATTTTGTCAATGTGTTCTACAAAGCTTAATTTTTTGTCTACTAGGACACCTAGGTCTCTTACCGATGGGGGCGCACTAAGCGTTACATTATTAACTAAGTACTGAGAATCCAAAACGTGTTTTTTTTTAGTAAATTTTACGTGATGGCATTTGGCTGCATTTAAATCCATTTTGTTGATTCTACACCAGTGGGAGATTGAATCTAGGTCTGCTTGTAAGAATTTAATATCATCCGTGGAGTCTATTGTATGATACAACTTTAAGTCATCTGCAAATATAGAACATTTGCTATACTTGATATGGTTAGTAATATCGTTAATGAACACCAGGAAGAGAATTGGGCCTAAGTGTGAGCCTTGCGGCACTCCAGAGGTAGGAAAATATGCAAATGACTTGTATCCCTGCATAGTTACTCGTTGTGTTCTGTTGTACAAGTAAGACTTCACCCAGTTTAGTAGGTTTCCATGTATCCCGTAATATTTTAGTTTAGCCAATAGAATATTATGATTAACGGTATCGAAGGCACTACTGAAATCTGTGTAAATAGAGTCAATTACTTTATTGCTATCGATACCGTTTGCTAGATCAGTAGTATAGTTCAGAAGGTTTGAGACGGTGGATCTTTTAGAACAGAACCCATGTTGGTGACGGGATATAACAGTAGAAAAATGATTAGTTAATTAATACTCAAAGAAAATCTAGAAATACTTTTTATCTGTATGTTTCTATATTTTCGAGTTTTCGAGTGCAGATTCCCGAATATTCAAAGTATGTAAACAATACCCTACTGTCCATGTTAATGACAATGCAAGATACATTACAAGTAAAATCGTTAAATAAAAACAGTTTACCACTTCATAGAAAAAGCCATGCTGATTATGAACTTATAACGATGCAGAGACTAGAAGCTAGTAGTAGTCTCTGGGATTTGTGATCAAGTGGCAGGTTTAAGGAAGTCCTATTAAGGCATCGTTCACTTACACTGTTCCAGTTCCTCTCGTTACGATTTTTTTACAATTATTCTAAAAAAACGAGTGACACCTTCCAAACAAGTAGAGACGAGAAATGAGTCATTTCTTTAAATATCTAGAATTAAAAATATTCTAGATATACTGATATTGTAAAATTTCAATGTTATATTGTTACTTGTACAGCGTACATATTATGAAGTCTTAGTTAGATAAGTTTAATGTTTGTGTTTTTTTATATAATTCCTTTGTCTTTCACAATATCATAGCTTAATACTAAGTAAGTTTTAACTAACTAAGTTTATAACCTATATAGCCTAAGAAAGTCCAGTTTTCTTTAGTTAAAATATTAATTATAATAACAATGTGGCCAGTCCTGGCCCAGTGGTACAAGCGTGTGACTGGAAACGACTGGTTTTCGGTTCGATTCCCACTCGAGGAGTGGAAATTATATTTCCATTTTCTTCGCTCTGGTGTCGAGGTAAAGCGCGGCGTTAAGTTCCGCCACTTAACACGCAAGCCTCCGAATTCGGCGGACAGTGGAGAACGGAGTGTCTTAACAATAGGTTCCTCTTAAATATTAAATGTAATTTATATCTATTACATAGTATTAATATGACTTACTTAAAAGTTTTAAATTTGCCATAGTGGAGTCTAAATAAAAAAATAAAAACTTTGGTTATAAAAATATTCTAACTCCAAGTTGGTAAGTATGTAATTTGTATGAATATTTAACATATATTAATCGGTTTAAGAATCACGCAAGAACACACGTTCGTTCAATGGACAGAGATCAACGACACATAATACAAATTAATTTTTCTACATCAGCTACTTATCGCATCCGCATAAGGTCGGCAGCAGGTTTAATTTTTATGACAGAGTCTAGCCATTTTTTACGATCAAGTTTATGGCTTGCCAAATTTTTGTGTTATTAGTTGGAATTTAACGTTTGAAATTTGACAATAAAAATAGAAGATGATATTTACTAAATGTCTTCTAAAATGTTATGTTTCATGTTTATTTAAATTTTAAGGAAATACTTAATAATTTATATTACATTTTTTCTAAATACCAATCGATGCTTAAATAATATACTTTATTCTTGGAACAAAATTAAATAAAGTTTTATACAAAAATACATACCAATTTACATTCTTTCTTTAACAGATATAACTGTTAATCACCTTTAATTTTTATGTTTATTTCACTTATTATGTAAAAAATTGCACAAATATAAGAAAAAAACCATTGTTTTTTAAGTATAAAATCTTATTTACTCTTCTTGTTCAAAACTTAATTAGAAGAGTTAGTTTGATAAGCTTCGTGTTCGCAATTTAACACCTAGGAATATCATTCAATTAAATCCACTTGATATATACCTCACGATAACAATATCAATAAATATTGTGCTGACAGCAGAAAGCTTTCAAAATTACGCTTGCTATTAAAAGCGTGCAAAGATAATAGAATTTTATGAAATAAATATGTGATGAGTATAGCATAAGCGTGCCTGAAGTTTGTTAGTTATACTTATCGTTTTATTATGTAGCTATATATAGTATTGAAGCTATGGTGGTGTAGTGGGACAGCGAGTGGTAATGGGTTCGGTTCCCACTTGGGGGAACGATTGTATTGAAATAATTGTCTTAGTTCCGCTCTGTTTTGAAGACGAAGTAACATGAATTGGGACGTAATGGGGAGAACATTATAAGTATTTGTTTTAACACTTTAAAGTATTATTTACACACTTACGAAATTGTAAGTGTTTTGGAAAGCGTAGGAAATTCGAACCCGCGCCATGCATGTGTGCGCATGTGTTTCAATACCAGCTGCGTCGAAATTCTTATACATTTAAAAGGTAAAATAATATAATCATGATAAGTATATATAATCTCTTTGAAAAGTGTATTTTTTATATTATTATTACAAGCTCATTTCATAACCACTACTTAATTTGTGTACAATATGTTATTTGAACAAATAATAAATTATCCCTTGTGATTATATCGGTAGAGTAGAGGAATAACTATCTTAATAACATCCAGATAAATAGCTACTATGGAATTACGAGATAAATCAAAGAGCCCAATGATTAATACTATAGACGATGAGACTGTAGCAATATAACGGTTGACTATAATTAAATCCAGCTTCCGTGCGTGGTGCTTCGGCCGTTAGAGCCTCTGAGTAAAAGGACATTCCATTTTTTTCTTAATTTTGGCTTTAAAATAATATTTTATTGTAATTTTGTAAATTTAATATAGATATTTTTATAGTATAGACCGAAATTCTTTAAAAACATTTTAAAATATTTATTTAATACATTTTTTTGTTTGCAGTTGAAGTTTGAAGTTAATGTAGCCAATTAAACGCTTCTTTATTTCGGTAGCGAACGGAGAACGCAGTGTTTTGACACTAGACTCTTTAACTACACGAGGTGTGAGAAAAGTCGTTTTATTTGTTGTGCTAATGTTGTTACCATTGGTTAAGAATTAAAGTAAAATTGTACACACATTACATTTGTGTTATTACATTATTTCATGAATGAACTTCCACATAATATATTCTTCTTCTTCTTAGGCGTTCACTCCTGTCAGAACGGTCGTGGTCATCGGACACTGGCTCGTCTCGTGCACTTTTGTAGTGGGACGTCAATTGTGGACTTAATTTGATTTGTCCTTCGCATTGGTGATCTGCCACCAGGCCTTGTACCCTCCACTATACCCTGCACTACTAGGCGTTCAATTGACACGTCACCACGCCTTGTAACATGCCCGAAGAATGGCAAGAACATATTATAAGATACTTTTAATAAATAGTGCATTTGAATTGCTTATTTTTTTTCTTTTTGTAATACATGTATTTTGGACATTCTTACTACGTTCTTCTATAGTCATACATAATATAAGCAAATTTTGCTAATTATTGTCGGTAAGTTGTTACCATTTCTATAATATTCCTTACTCTTAGTAGCAAACTGGGAATTACACGTGGTTGAAATTGAGACCTAGGCGACAACGCAACAATCTTCAATACCTAGGATAATTAGATAACAGTATACACAATGTTCCATCCGGTGCCGTCTAAAAAATCTATTAGCTTACATGTTATTAGAGTTTCTTATACAAAAAAGTTAATACTATAACTATAAAAATATTTTATAGTTACTTTAATGAAAAATCATGTATCGTATACTTTAAACGGATGTAATACAAATTCTTTTTGATAAAGACTACTTTATCTAGAAACTTATTATACAAGTAGTTGGCGATTCCACCTTCTAGGTCAAACAACTTCTGGTAAGAAGAGTATTTTTGAATAATAAATATTTTTTTATTAATAAGAACTAGTAATAATTGATACTGCCTCCAACAAATCATTTCGACAATCAATTATGTAACATGCGAAATGGACGGATGTGCCAAACGTCTTAACCATATGAGCAAGCTCTCTGCTAGCTACCTACATACCTAAGAAATAAGCGGTAAATCCATGAAAATAGAAGTAAAGCTATAATATATTTTGAATATGAAGCTATTTATTTATTATTATTTTTTTTAGCTTCACGCTGTATCTCGCACACAGCAGGATAGGCAGAGAAAAACTAGTGTTAAAACTCTCCGTCCCACACTTTCCGCCGAATTCGGAGGCATTGCGTGTTAAGTGGCGGAACTAAATGCCGCGCTTTACCTCTGATACCAGAGCGCAGGAAATGGAAACATTAAATATTTCCACTTCTCGAGTGGGAATCGAATCCACAACCACAACAGTTTACAGTCACACGTTCGTGCCACTGCGCCACGACTGACCCTGATGCTTTAATATGAACCTATCTATTTATTTTAATATATAAATGTGCACACGTATAACGCGTAAATTATTAACCATCGTTGCCCAATATGACAGTGTCGCAATCGCGATTAGTTAAAGATTCGATTTTTACTTGAAAGAATAATAAAAATTACATTATTTTCTTTTCTCTGCTCTGGTTCTTCGATATTCAACACCTTCTGTTTCGTTTTCTAACGGAAATTGGATAAAAGAGTCTTGTTTTCTCTACCTTGATTTGCGGAAAAAATTGTAAAGATAAGAAATATACCTCCCTACTTAAATTAATTTGACGTAGCCACCCAAAATGTGCATAATGCACCTATATACATAACACACAATAACATTGAAACCAAGTCAATAAATTAAAATAGTACAAAGCGCGAGTGTGTTAAAAGAAACAAAACAAAACAAAAATATCAAAACAGGCGTTCGTATTTAGAGTATAATCTTAAATAATAAATAGCTGTTGCGAATACAGCACGCATGCGCACTGGCATTCCGTCTACCACGGTGGTCCGACTGCAAGGCACGTTTATAGTATTCACGAGGTTAATTTTAAATTAGCATCACTATACAAATTGCTGCTAATCTCCTCATGGACAAAGGACTAGCTAATAAAGTGCAATTGGCTAAAGTAATCAATGTGTATAAATGTCGTAAAAATTAAAGGTGCAACCTAATTGTTCATACTTTTATCGTACATGTATTTTTTAAATTATGCGAAGGTTTAGTTACTTGTGAGTGTATTTTAAATACATATTTTTTGTGTTTTATAATTTTTTCCCCTGATTAATTTTATTATTTGGAAATAACTTATATTTCTTGAATTCTTGAATTTATATTTCAATAAATTCTAAATTGTCTCTCTTGCTTAGCTTATAGGCATTAAATCTTGAATCATTTTATTGTATTATGTAGAAAAACTATGTAATTCATTTCATTAAAATCTAGTATTATTTTTACACTAGCATTATTAACTTAACTTTCAAACTATCAGTCGACTTAACAAAACTGAAAACATTAAATCATACTAAACAATATCAAAAAACCCTTCACCTCCAAAGACATACAAACTTAAATGTATTTATAGGCACGATACCATCAGCAATGCCAGCTTCTGACCAAGTAGTTTCATTTTTGTATAATAATCCCGACATTGTTGTTAGCGTGCATGAGACAGGCCTTGACAATAAGACTAGTGTCTTATAGAGACAAGATTGTCCGACGTTCAGTTCAACAAAGGTTTTTTAATATCTGCACACACCCTGCGGCGAGGAAGGGCTATTTACATAAAAGCTACGTAGTTGTTTAAGAACAATCCGACATACATATTCGTGTGCGAGCAACACGACCGAGACACGAATATTGTTATGCTAACTGGCTTCGTTAGTTTGTTCCTGGGAATTGTTTCGCTTTGTTAAAAGTGTAGGTTAGGCGAGATGTCTCTTGTGATCTTTTCGACTAATTTTATTATATTGTAAGATGTTATGTTTATATATGTTGTTTTAATGAGCAGTTATGATGATATAAAAGCGAGGATATGAAAGTTAAATTGGTTAGATGTTTTCTTTATTTACGGCTACTTGTTTATTGTTTGTGTTGTTATACATATTTAAATATTATTTTTTCTTTGTTCCAACAGGTATTACGGTAAAAAATATTTTTTAATAAATTGTATCTATTAAATAAACTACTGTATTTTTAAGGTACACGCTTTTTCAACAAGGCAGGCTAGGCAGAGAGAACCTAGCGTCGATACACTCCGATCTCCACTTTCGATATTGCGTGTTAAGCGACAAAAGTCAACACCGCGTTTCGTCTTTTGTATTATCACAACGAAGAAATGAAAATTTAAATATAATTCCTTGATTAGGAAACGAACCCACAAATATAGCTTTTTCGGTAAGATAATGTCCCACTGCGCCACGACGACCTCAATTTGCCATCACTTTCTTATTACTTTTGTTTTTTTTAGACAGGCGGCCCTTGATTTTTTTTCATTTTCACGCATTTTCACGCATAGGGTAGTCAGAGAGACCTAGTGTCAAGACACTGCGTTCTTCACTTTCTCCCCGAAAATCGAGACATTGCGTGTTCAGTGGTGGAATCTTTCACGTTTTATCTTAAGTACCAGAGCGGAGAAACGACAATTTAAATATAATCATTCCTCCTTTTGAGATCGAAGCCACAACCATCTCGTTTGAAGCTAGAAGCGGTTCAACCATGCCAAAAGGGCCTCAATATAAAGAACTACATGTTTTAATTGCCTAGTAAACGAACTTTATAATGATATATTGAAACATAACTTTAACCTTTGCTCATCATAAAGGTATATTCGGTGGGACAATTTTACATTGACCTTACATATGTTTTATATACTTTAGCCACAATTAAATAGCTAGGTAAGGTTGCATGTGCGAAAAAACACGTGATAAGAATACCACAGGCGACCCTTGGTAGCCATTACCGTGAACAGCTGACGTTTTCCAAATGCGATTGCCATTAATGCCAGTTGACCTATCCCTGATTACAGAGCCTTGCTTTAACGATTGACGTCAGTAAATTACTTCCGTATAGGTAATTGGGCTTTTTTGTCTGCTGAAAACTACATTTTTTCACGAAATTTGACGATATCTTCTTACCTGTGTTGCTACTTGTAAATAATGATTATATTCTATTTGATAATAAAACAAGAGGCCACGGCGCGGTGGAACAGCGCCAGAATATAAGCGCAATAGATATAATTTTTTTTTCTAATTTGGATATCTAAGGCAGAAAGTGGAGTACGAAGTGACACTAGGTTCTGTCTTACTGCCCCTCTATGCGGGAAAATGCGTGTAGCTGTATTTCAAAACAATATCATTACACAAGGTATTTAATACAATTCAATATATTCCTTAATTCTATATACTTCCATGTTATGCCTCCTCGGGAATTACAATTTTCATATCCCATTTCAACTCCTAACCTAGGAAAAAAGGAAGGATTTTGAATTTCATCCAAATCGATCCAGTATATGAGCCATGGAAGCGTAACAGATAGACAAATAGTCAGAAATTCGCATTTACATTAGCATGAATTCTATTAGGCTTACTAAGCAAGAAGTATGAACAAAAAATAACAAATTAATTTGTCTCATATTAAAATCATATCGTTGACAGACTGAGGACTTATTTGGAGATTATATTATCAGATTATATAATATATAGACGTATACGTTGTCCATTGCTGGGTGCCCCATCCAACATATAAAAGTTCAACTAATGCTTATTTCGAGTTTTAATATGTTTTAGACTATACCATAGCGAAGTATAAAAGAAATCCTATTTTTATATATCAGTTGAATAAATATACATAGAAAATTAGCATATATATTTGAGCAAGCCGTAGCTTGAAAGACATATGTATAATTTATGCGACATTGCCGCTTGTAGTAAAACCAGTAGAAATATCGTATTAATATTTGGACTCAAGGTCTACCGCCTGCTGTTCTTTCTTACTAATTCGATAATCGAAATCATTTAATTGACAGATCGTACCTGTTTTTTAATTAATATGTATTTTTTTCTATCTCTGAAGGAGCTTAGTATTGGAAATTGATTTTTTATATTGTCACATTAATATTTTCTACCTGCTGATAAATAGATGGATAGTAAAGACATAATGACTCCCACAAAGTTGAATTTTATGGATATTTGGTGTAATTTCCTTAGAAATGGCCCAAAAATACCATATTGGTGTAAATTATAGAGCTATATAATTGATATGACCTTTGTCACATATTTTATAATTTACTCGATATATTTTTATATATTTTTTCTGTATTATGTTTATATTTTTTATATATTAACTTAGTTAATATATAATACTAGCGACCTGCTCGCGGCTTCGCCTGCTTAAAGTTTCAGCCTCAGTATAACAATTCAGCCTATTAATATTATTTATAACAATTATTTTATAGCAATTTTGTCCAACAGAATTTAAATACTTGTGCCATTTTTTATGTATGAACCTATTGAAATAAAACAAACACTAAATGTTAAAGGAACATTACTATAATACGGTAGCCAAAACTTGTGTCAGTTGAATATTTAAATCGGTTTAGCGGTTTCTTAGGTGATTGTGCACAAACAAACAGGCAAACTTTTAGGTTTTATTATATTTATATGCCCCCAATAATGTTATTTCTCACACACCTTCTATGTACAGACAGCAATCAGTTACAGTTTTATTATATGTATGTCCTCAGCTTTACTAACAAAGTTAATAAACAGACAAACAAGCAAAGCGTCTTCTACGAGTATATGCATAGCATTAGTAAAGTAATTCAGAGATTAACATATACAAATTTTACTAAGTCGCTAATAAAGCCTCTGAATAATCATAGTGTTATTTAATTAGCTGTAATCTCGACCCTTATCTCTACGAATGACGGCCGAGGTGCACGTAATTTTGTATTCAGTAAATATTTTCGGTGATGAGTGACTCCGGCGAGATAAAGAGTCATTTACATTATAATCGTGTGACTGTTAGAATAACAAAGTTGTTAGTATATTTGTTAAGTTCTGTAGCAAAAATAAATTGTTGCATATTAACTTTTTGCTTTTATTTGCTTTGGTAGACGCATTTCATTCAATTTGACAATATTATTTAATTATAAATTTAAAAAATTAACATGTCAATTTGTTGCTTTTGACATTATGTCATATTGACATATTTTTTTTCATTAAGTTGAGTCATAACCGTTACTTAAGTAAAAAAGATAGCTTCATATTTTTTTATCTCATAGCATAGCGTGTCAAAATTAGTTTCTCTCTGACTCCCCTCAGAGAGAACCCAGTGATAAAACACTCCGTTCTCTACTTTCCCCCTTAATTGATTGAACTCGACATCGCGCTTTGTTTTAGGCACCAGAGCAAGGAAATGAAAATAATATATAATCTTTTCCCCGAGTAGAAATTGAACCCACAACCATCTGCTTACAGTTAGACGCTGTCCCACTGCCCCACAACAGCCCAAAAAAGATATTTACATATATGAAAATGTACAGAATTCTTATAATTTAAAACAATGAAGTCCTTACTTACCATTTAATAAACTAGTTCACAATGCGTTTAATTGTAATTTCTTTTTAATCCCGAAATAGAATTCGTTCGCACGGGGATTATTTCGAGTTGCATCAATTGTTTGACGACAGCCCTTCTCCTAACACTTCATATAGAACTAAGCTTTTAATTACAGCAGGTGTTATCAAAAAATCGCTTACATTTGGTTAACTTGAGGACAAGTTAATACTTTAGAATATTAGTTACGCTTCTTCATTCTACAAAGATAAGTAAGTTTCTTTACGTAACTTTGATTTTTGGACCGTAAAAGTATGTATAATGTATTAAGTTTTAAATATGTTAATTCTTTGTTAAACATATCTTTTATTTTATGATTTAAATAAGTGTTGGTTCGTAAATAAATAGTAGTATATTTTTTAAGCACTCAGTTGTTAAGAGGAAACCTTATGTTAAGACACTCTGGCCCCTACTTTCCGCCGAACTCTCAGCGTGGTATGTTCGCAGTAAAGTTTCGGAACTTAACGCCGCGCTTTGCCTTGATACCAGAGCGAAGAAAATGGAAATATTAAATATATTCATTCCACGAGCGGGAATCGAACCCACAAGCAGTCGCGTTTACAATTTGTGCCTGCAAGCGACGACTGGCCTAAGTTGTTTGATTTATGAAATTCCCAAAAGGCTCTAATGTAAGTATTGTCCTTACATCTGAAAACGTAAATTTTATTGTCAACAGGTTAAACATATTGTTTTTACAAAATGTATTAGCAGTTTTTCATTTACCCATAAAAATCTTGTGATCTTGCAAAATTTATAGATAGACATCGTATGTTAAGTGACGTATCTCATCACCGCGCAATATACTCACAAAAAATATTAGAAACATAAAATCCTAAAGTTACATTCAAAGTACTTACAATTGAAGTCACTTTTCCTCTCTCAAAATGTATGCACCTGTCCCATAACAACCACATAACCCTCAAGCTGAAACAGCTTTCTGTTATTACTATTTCATACGTACATTACTGTTGCTAATGCATATTTTAGTAGTAATAAACCAACACTCGTACGTTTTCTATAGAAATGACGTAAGGCTAAGTGGAGATTGGAAAATTTATGCCATGTTTTGTTCCCTTTTTTTGAGTTTTTACAATAGATTTTTTTTTTGTGTTTATTTATGTTGTACATTTTTTGGGGCGAGAAAGTAATATTTTTTCAGTACACTTTTCTTGCATAGCAGGTAAGTAAAAATAACCTGCTATGCAAGTAAATAAGGAAATTCTTTGTTGATTGTAGTCTTATATTAATAAGACTAGAAGACTAGAATCAATAAAAAATAGTTATTAAAGTAACTAAGTTTATGAATATGTACCAGAGCGAAGAAATGGAAATATTAAATATTTCCACTCCTCGAATGTCGTCGTCAAGTCGTTTACCTCGAGTGGGAGTCGAACACACAACCAGCTGTTTACAATCACACGTACGTGCCACTGCGCCACGACCGGCCTCAAAATAGAGGTAAAAGCGCGGCATCAAGTTCCGCCACTTAAAACGCAATGCCTCCGAATTCGACCGAAAGTGGGGAACAAAGTGTCCAAACACTAGGTTCCTTCTGCCTACCCTGCTGCGTGCGGGATACAGCGTGAAGCAAAAAAAAATAATTTGTATCCTTTTAAAGACATTGCATGCTCTATAGCAGAACTTAATGCCGTAGTTTGTATGACTAGAACAAAGATTTCTCTATGCATACCTAATATAAATATTTCCTTGAGTTTAATTTCAACTTGCAACCAGCTAACTTAATTAAATGTGTCCCTAACTAAGATTAAGACTCACGACGGATTCTCTCTCATAACATTGAAAACATGCTTGTTGTAATGACGCGTGTATAGAAATATAAAAATTTGTATTAATTTCTAAAATCATATTATTTACGTAAAAATATATAATTTGAAACATCCCTAAAACTAGAAAAAACAATAATATGTAACTTTAACGTATCATCACTACACAAAAAATATTTACAGGTAACAATAATATCTTAGTGTACCAATTGTAGAAGAATGCAATCAGCTTTTGTCTTATTATAAAGACTTAAGGAACCAGTAAAGTTATGTACTTCTAAGTTTCACTATATAACATTTGTTTTCTTTTTTTATAGACCGATTCACTTACTTAGGAAATTGAAAAACACATTTTCAAAAAAAAAATATATAAATTTGAACGCAGCGGGAGTCGAACCCGCGCGTCAAAGAGATTTTTCAATTTCAATTTTTTGTACGATTCCTAAAAATGACAACTTTATATAATTTTTACTAAGAAAACAAGCATCATAATGCAAAAAACGTTTATAAATCTAAGTACACGTACATATTCGATAACTGTGTAACTACATAATAACATGCATATAAACAAGGTGTTGCAAGGGATATTGGCACTGTTATTGGTTCTAGCGAGACGATCTCACAGGCCTTAGGAAATCGCCGCTTAATTGGATTATTCCTAGCATACTAGTATCAAAGATTATGTACTGTGGCAGTACTAATTGTGTTTACTTAAGAGTGATAAACTCTTTCCACGATGTAACAAAAGGAGAGTTTAAAAACGAAAAGAATGTGTGGTAAACGGAGTGTTTTAACACTAGAGATTTTCTCTGTTTATCTTGTTATGCAGGAAAAGACGAAAATACTATTAGAATCGTTTCATATAAAGAAAAATATTACGTATACGTGAATTATAACTTTTAAAAGGCAATAAATGTATCAACTGTTAAAAAAAGATTTTACAAAAAAAAAAAAACCTTTTTAAAAGTCTATTGCTACCACTATAATTAATATAATGGTGACAACGTGCATACTTATAAATTCATAGATAATCTCGTAGTTGACAGAAAGAAATTGGAGTCACTGCTATACCTAAATAATGAATAAAACATTAGCCTTAACAGGTATAATTAAAATATCATCAATCACGAATCAATCACGAATTGAAATAAGAATGAATAAGGAAATATTATTTTAAATTAAAACGAAATTTATAAATGAGTAAAAAATATATTTTTTGTTAGTCTCATATCTATTTGGCTACTAATTAGAGTTGAGTTGAGTTAAAGCTTGCAAAAAAATATAATTAACAAAGTGTGCTTTCAAAATGTTTTTGTATAGGTAACGTCTAAGTTCTATGGCGCCATTACATTGCAAATATATATTTTTATAATTCTATAATGGAAAATTATATATCCGTATATTTTTTATATCTACCTATTGACATCTAAATTTTGGATCATAGTTTTGGTTTTCATATAAAAACATCATATTTTACTGTAATTAAAGGTACATTATCGTGATCAAAATGGCTACAGAAAATTCTACTACATTCTATCAAATGTCACAAGCCTAACGATATTGTTTATTTATTAAAACTACCTTTAATATTTATTTAAATTCTTTAAATTAATTGACAATTATAGATATTTTTAAAAATATTTAATTTTAACTTCATTTCTATAATGTTTCTACTAAAATCTATTTGAACAGTCTACATTTTGATCTTTGGTTCAATATAGCGTTACTCAACGATACACGCTGCAATATAGCCTTATTAATGAACGACAAATAGAAATTTCGCATGCCTTTGTGCGTTAGCATATTAATCACTGTCGGCTCTATCACTGTTATACTTTACAACTGTATATATACCTAACTATTGCTAAATCGAAGGGTTTTTATATAAAACTTTGACATAGAACAGCAATGTATGATTTCTAAATATTGTTTCCAAAAAAAAAAAATACGGAATTAATTATAGTGGCGTCATTGTGGAGCAATTAAATTATGTTTGATAAATTAGATGGTTATTTAAACATTTTCAAATTATTATTCCACACTTAGGAAAATTGAAAAAGGCATTGAGAAGACGTATAAAAATTTGAACGCAGCGGGATTCGAACCCGCGCCTCCTGAATACCGTTCAGGCGCTCTCACCACTGAGCTATGCGTTCTACTACACGCTGCGTCGAAATTCTTATACGCTTTATTACAACTTATTTTTGTTGTTAGCATCTCTGTAGAGAGATTTTTACAAATTTCTGCTACCCGAAGATTATTCTACGAACAATCGTTTGGCAAGAGACAATGCTATTTATTAAATACTTTTAAGCAATTTTTAAATTGTTATTCCACACTTAGGAAAATTGAAAAAGGCATTAAGAAAACGTATAAAAATTTGAACGCAGCGGTTTTGGTTATTGTATATTTTTTTAAAGTATTCGTAGATTAGTTACACACTTAGGGAAAGTAAAAGGTAAGGTAAGGTATAAAAATTATATGGAAACTCCGAACTTCGTGGACGTATGGCTCGGTGGTCAAAGCGCTTGAACGGTTTTCAAGTCTCGGGGGTTTGAATACCACTTCGTTCAAATTTTTATACGTTTTGTCAATATATATTTTTTGATTAGATGTACTTTCGAAAATTTCATTATTAGGTCATAACTATATATTGATAAAATATATTGTTAATTTAATTGTTTCATTTTCATTGTACTGTTATATAGTGAGACGAACCGTGGTATTATTTTCTGCCATTCTATACGTACCATAAATTATAATAGTACTAAATTGGGAGGAGAGATGGTCACGAGGTGTCTCAAATCCAGGTTTTCCCTGCCTATAAAGAGACAAATTATACCAAATAAATTAAATTAGCGTTACATAGTCACTGACTCTCAGAGTGCAGAATGGGAACTACTGCGCTTAGTGACGAAATTGCCAATTAACTTTGACATATAGGTTCTTTGAAAACTGAAACACTATATGGAAGAGTTTCTTTTTTAAATTTCTAATGAATATAAAATATGGTCCCCAAAATCGTCCCATACTTAAAAAACTAAAATTAGAAAAAAAAAATTAAAATGAATTTTAAACACTCATCTATATGTATGTTTTAAATTAAAGGAAATCTAAAAATTAACATCGTATGCATATGCAGGTGTTTTATCACTTGCATCAGAGCGTTCATTACATTTAGCGTGTCGATTTATAACCTCAATTAGTCAGCGGCGCGTGTTGCGACCGACGACAACTGACAAATCGCTTACCACTGCCGGTTACCGACTGTTGCATGTGGGGTGAAGCACTTGTACTCCTGTTAACTATATATTTACTATTTATTGTACTAAATATAATAATTAAAATTACTGTTCTGAGATCAGTCTTGGTGCAGAGGCACGAAGTGTGTAAACGCGAATGGTTGTGAGTTCGATTTCCACTCGAGAAAATGAGATATATTCCCATTATCTTCGCTCTGGTGTCGAGGCAAAGCGTGGTTTGGTTTGCCACTTATCACGCAATGCTTCCTGAATTTGGCGGTAAATGGGGAACGGAGTGTCTTAATACTAGGTTCCCTCTGTCTACCCTGCTGTACATGGAATACAATGTAAAGCTAAAAAAAAAGTAGTATTGTCTGTGATACAAAATGTTAATTAGCTTTATATTTAGGTATATACTAGTTACATTTGCATAGGTATAATAACAGTTCCGCCATGATTTGTGTGTTGAGTGACGAAACTCAACACCATTCTTTGTGTTATCCCCAGAGAGAACAATTGAAAATACTTTAAATATAATAATTCCTCCGACTGGGAATAGAATTCAAAATCAATTGCGTTGTATACGTATATAAATATAGTTTACTATAGGTAAGTATACAAACATATCAGTCAATTATAACTTTTTATGAAAACATGAAGTATACAATACACCATAAAAATGCTAACATTATTTAGAAAAAAGTACACTCTTAATCTTAATTAAATATTGTTTATCATATTCTATAATTGTAGTGTTTTCTTACCCCTTTTTACTATTAGGTGTTTTAATGGCTTAAAAGTTGACTAGAAAATAAAATCATGTGATTGAAACTTTAACTAAATTAGTTTTAATAGGACAACGTCTAACTTTAAGCTCGATGGTTGTGTGTTCGATTCTTGGCCAGGGAAATAACCTTAAATTATTACCATAATCTTAATTAATATATTTCCAATTTATGAAAAGAGGTTAAATATGAAAACATTTCATTACAATAGATTATATATTTTCTACTACTCATTTTTGAATAACAAGTGAAGTTAAAACATATTATATTTAAACTATAATACATATTTCGAAAAAAAAACACCATTTCACACAATATAATGTTTATTCGAAACTGTTAATTTATACGTGCGTAATGAGCAAATCGAACACAAATATGCCCGCCCCGCGAGTATCGTATACTACAATCTTGACAGGCGCATTCATGCATCAATTGCACTCGAATTTATTGTTGGATAAGTCAGCGCTAAAAGCCAATGAAAGCGTTTTATCGCATTAAAATTCACAATGGTAATATATGTTTGAATGTAATTATGTACCGACGTCGCTTGTTTTATTGGAGTTATATTGCTTTATATGTATTGAGGTATGGAATGGATGCAAAATATTTTTATTATTTAATTTTTGTGAGGATTCTTTTTTGTTAGGTAAATTTCTAAGGTGAACTTTAACAAACGCAGAGACCTCGGTTTAACTTGAGCTTAACCTGAAGGAACGTTACTTAAAAAGCGTGATAGAACATGCTTCCTTCTAGGAGTGGGTGGACATGGTTGATGACAGTGAAAGAGCGAGGACAAAAAAATATACAGGTTATACGCTAAGTGGTCCGTTCTCTCTGATTAACCCGTTAGACCATAGCATTAGTCAGAGAGGACTAAAGGAAAGTAAAAAAAAAACTTTTTTCTTTTTTACCGATCAATACAACAGGTGAAATGAAATATTTTGGCATCGATATCGACTTTAGAATATAATTATTTGAGAGTAATTATATTCCAGAGCTGTAGTCTCTCTACCTATTTTTTCATTTCTTAATATAGCATTGCGCTTAGAAAAAGTAATATCTAGCTTTAATTCCATATTAAAACGTGTATAAAACAATCTTTTACATATGCAATAGAGAGCTATATCTTGTATTATGTGTTTTCGTTGCACGAAATAAATACCATACTATAATATTATTAGCATAGATATTATCTAGAAAGCTAAGATACACTGCCGTCACGATTCAGAATAATATGTGGATCATTTACGTGAAATCAACATAAAAATGAAGTCGCATCCTCAATAAATTACGAAGCAATGGTTATATTATGTGCTTACATCTTTGTAAAAGGAATATCATTTTTAAATGAAATGAACAAAAATAAAATGATTTAGTTAATTTGTTTTGTTTTCAAGTATATATTTTTTTCAGCTTTACGTTGTATCCCGCACACAGCAGGGTAGGCAGAGGGAACCTAGTATTAAGATACTCCGTTCCCCACTTTCCGCCGAATTCGGAGGCATTGCGCGTTAAGTGGCGGAACTTAACACCGCGCTTTACCTCGACACCAGGCCGAAGAAAAAGGAAATATTAAATATTTCCACTCCCCGAGTGGGAATCGAACCCACAACCAGTCGTTTACAGTCCCACGCTTGTGCCACTGGGCCACGACTGGCCATATATATTTTGGAAATTTTATTTTGATATTCATTTATCTAAAGGTAGATAGATCTCTCTCTAACTGAAATACGTACAGTATAATAATTTTGACAATAATTCTAGATTTGAGATTTATTGTACCTGCAGTTATAATATTAGTTATACATATAAAAAACACTTAAATGTTTCGAGGTTTTAAGTATTGCTATTGTTAAAAATTTCAAGTCTGAAGCATTGATCTTGTCCAAGTACTATTGTGAAATAAATATACTTAACACTTGATCTGGAGCTATACTGTATCGATTTATATTAATTTGTACAACACTCGTCTCACTCCTTAAAAATTATTAAAACTTCAGCACTGCACTAATTATGTTTTCATAGTACACTTGTAATTATATTGATTGAAGGAAAAAACCTGTTAAAACACCTGTATTTCCTCGTTTAACGTATAAAGCAGAGGCAAGCAAAGCGTTTCCGTCGAATCGCATAATACTTAGGCGGCCCGTTAACAGTTTATTAATATTCACCCGCTAATATATTAAGTTCTACTGTTTTATATTAAGTTGCTTGTCAGCAATATATTAAACTAATATATTAAGTTCCAATTAATGTGTCTTGTGCTTTTAAAAATAGTAAGAGGCAGAGCTTAGCCGTCAGAGCGCTTAGACGGTTTTCGAAAGGTGCGGGTTCGGATGCTGCTGCGTTCTATTTATTTACTCTAAAATTATTTTTGAATTTCCTAATTTGTGATTAACACTTCAATTGGTAAAACTAAATAAGGAACTAAGTATTAGTTTATTTATGCTATAATTTTGGTTGTTTTTTGTAGCTTCACGCTGTATCCCGCACACAGCAGGGTAGGCAGCGGGAACTTAGTGTTAAGACACTTCGTTCCCCACTTTCCGCCGAATTCGGTGGCATTGCGTGTTAAGTGGCGAAACTTAACGCCGCGCTTTGCCTCAACACCAGACCGAAGAAAATGGAAATATTAAATATTTCCACCTCTCGAGTGGGAATCGAACCCACAACCAGTCGTTTACAGTCACAAGCTTGTGCCACTGCGCCACGACTGGCCCCAAACTAAATATTAGTTTCACTTCGTATTAGTAAGATTTAAGCCATAATAGAATTTTAAAAATTGATATAAAATAACCTAATCTAAACCAATCACACTGTTTGCTGTCTGTCAGTCAGTCACTGAACCTTATAATACATATATAGAGTTAAGGTCTTCCATCTTAGCTGTCATCATAGTCATAAACATTACTCCACTGATAACATCTTAGAGGCTTAAATGCTGTAATTGATTAGCATAAGTTAGTAATTTGGTGCTATCGGACAGCTAAAATCTACGCAACAATTTTTCTATTATAATATTATACATTATGTTATTTAGCTCCCACGCAATAAAAAATACCAAAAATTTGTGTATATTTGAAATATTTCTTTAAATAACCAAAAAATATATTTCTATTTATTATTTTTATGAACATTTTTTAGATTTCATTCATTATATTTAATATTTCCATTTCCTTCGCTCTGGTATCAGAGGCAAAGCGCGGCGTTAAGTTCCGCCACTTAAAACGCAATGCCTCCAAATTTGGCGGAAAGTGGGGATCGGAGTGTCTTAACACTAGGTTCCCTCTGCCTACCCTGCTGTGTGCAGGATACAGCGTGAATCTAAAAAAATAAGTTTTCATGATTGTAATCGTGATTGGTTATCGACTTGATTCCCATCGATGAACAAGACAAGGCGCGGCGTTGAAATCCGTCACTCTAGGGATTAGGTCGCGAATTCGGGCGGAAAAAGAGGAACGGAGTATCTTAACACTTGATTCTCTGACATGAATCTGCTATGAAAAAGGCATTAGATTTACTTTGACGTCATTCGGCACGAATAACCTTAGCTTGATTAATTCAATTAGATAATTAATTTAAACCACGTGTATCATATTCGCACTCGTATGTATTTTTTTAAATACCTTTTTTTATATAGCCAAGAATAGACATAAAAACTTATTTTAGAAGATTTTCACCTTTTATCATATAATGTACAGTACTGAATTAAATTCTACATTTTACCAAATATAAAAAAAAATATCAAATGAACATCAACCATTTTTATTTCCAAGACATCTTATAACATAAGATACTTATTATTAAACTATGTTCTCCCTATTTCATATTCTCCCTATCTCTTGAAAATCAATTTTAGTTAACACTGCAATTGATTAAGCTCTATAATTGAATGTGACTTAAAACATTAGTTAGTGGGAAATTAGTTTTGCCTGCAATAATTTGCATAATTGTTGTGTGTAACCATGTTATAATTGGATTTCAATGGCGTCGATTTGTTCCTGTCGCTAAATGGTTGAACAGTAGATTTTATCTTGTCAGATAATTAGAGTACGTGATCAACAAAGTAATATGGGAGGCAGTGATTAAATACCTAGCTCCTAGAATACACTTCTGGTGTCCAGTTAAATGTTATTGGCTCAGGTTAGGAATGCTTGCCAATTTCCTTTGAGAATTTTCGTTAGTGTATTATTATTATTGTCAAGTAGTTTAGATGATTAAGATTTTTATGTTTAGATGATTTTTTAAATTGTAATTAATAAGTAATATAATATAATATTAATAGTCTATTTAGTCCACCGTGGTATAGTGAGTGATGCAACGTGTTCTTGTAAGTTCCAAGGTCGTGGGTTCATTCGGTGGGGAACAATTAAAGGACCTTTAAAGCAGAGAACGCAGTATTATACCCCTATATTCATTTTGGCAAATTCATCTATCCCTATACGGAATAACTCTTAAAGCTAGAAAAACAGAGTACAAGTATAAAATTAATATTTGTAAATAAAAAAAGAGGTAAACTAAAAAAAACACGAAGAATACATAAGCATAGCGTATTTAAAGTACATTATTAATAACAAGATGATAATATAATGTTTTTATCATGAACTAAAGTGGTCTGAATGTGCATATTTTTATAGCGTATACTTGATTATTTACAACTTGAGCTGGAAGCATGTCACGACAGACTCAGTCTGAGGCCTGCTTGTGTGGGCTGGGCAATTTAAAATTTAATCATAGAGACCCTACGTGGTAGACTTTTTACGTTTATATCGGACGACAGATATAATAATAGCTACGGCTTGGCTATATGCACTCTTGACAGTTAATAAAAGTTTGGAAATGAGTTCGCCGGTCTGAAATATGCAGTATGCAGCAGTGACACAGTCCGAGGCTATTTGCTAAAGATTTTCATAATGTGATTATTTAAATTCAGATATCTTGTTTAAGTTTGAAAAAGTGGATATAATTTGACAGGAATTTAGTGAATATATTATATTTTTTTGTTTAACAGAATATGTTAAGGTTTTATAAGTTTTTTTTAAAGTTATTTTGTTAGTGTTATTTTTTTTTAGGTATATTTTACAATTTATAGAGAAAATGAATAGAAAAGGTAAATAATAAAGTCTATTCATTCTTTACGTAACCTAATTTTAAGAAATATCAAATTGTATTTAACAGAGGCTAACGCTGCACTTAGTCAACCAAGCAAAACCAGGAAAACAAAATAGTTTAAATGCAAAAAATAAGCCTGACTGAGAATCGAATCTACAACCATTCCATCTACAGTCATCATTCCATCTACACTACGATGAAATTGTCAGTAATAATAAAAGTTAACTAAGATGTAGCCTTCAACATTAATTATATGATTCTAATTCAGGACATTTTGTATACAGCTCCACAGGCGGGGCGCATAAGTTATTTGATCAGGCCGAAGATTACCCACCGCCGTATACGCCTTAATAATATCTTATTTATTAAATGATTTACTTAACTATTTTTCTATTCGTTACTATAAACTACTTATACCATATTCCGTTTAACATTTAGTACAAAGAGACTCTTATACAATAAAGCAGTTTTTTTTTCTGCATAGTGGGGTAGTGATAGAAGACCTAGTGTCAAGTCTCCATCCTGAATTTTCCACTCTAAATCCCAAACGGTGAGTGGCGGAACTTAACGCCGCGCTTTTTCCATACTACCGAAGCGAAGAAATTAAAATTTAAATATAACCCTTCTCGAGTGAGAATTGAACCCAAAACAATCGCGTTTACGGTCAGACGCTGTCCTACTGCGCCACAGTGGCCTCAAGCCTCAAAGCAAACGAATAAAATATAATTTTATATTTTTTATTTATTTCTATGCGCTATAATAGTGTAGTAATGGCGATTAGAGATCGATTCTCAGCTGGAGGAGATAATTTGATAATAATCATGAATATTTATTGTGGATTTAAATATAAAAAAATGTATTTATGAATATATTTAAAAGTAAATACATATATTATATGTGCATGTCTGTTTAAAATTATAGTATAGTTTCTGGCAGCTTGGAGGTAAAGATCTAGTTATAATTAATTAAATAAGTTTAGGTAGCTGTTCGTATTTCGCATTTTTAGCTGAGTAGTAGAAACAACACTAGTGTCAGATACTTTTTGATCTCAGCTCAATTTTAAGATATTGTATATGTTGAGTGTTAAAATACGATATTCTATCGACGAATCCAAAATTTCTAAAAAGACACATTTTTACATAATCTATAAAGATTAAAAGCAACGGAATTCTAGTCTGTGCCTCTTGGACACCATCTATACGTTCAAATAATTAACTAAGTGTGTAAAATACACTTAAAAAATGTTGGGGTCAGTCGTGGCGTAGTGGCACGAACGTGTGACTGTAAACGACTGGTTGTGGGTTAGGTTTCCACTCGAGGAGTGGAAATATTTAATATTTCCATTTCCTTCGCTCTGGTATCAGAGGTACAGCGCGGCGTTAAGTTCCGCCACTTAACACGCACTGCCTCCGAATTCGACAGAAAGTGGGGAACGAAGTGTGTTAACACTAGGCTTCCTCTGCCTACCCTGCTGCATGTGGGATACAGCATAATGCTAAAAAAAAATAAGTTTATATATTTTAAATTAAAGTTTATCCAATATTTTCCAGTAATGTTAACCCACGCCCATCCATTGTATAATAAGGCACTGATCCACGATGGCCTCAGAAAAAAAAAATAACTAAATATGTTGATTTTATTATATACCTTGGTAAGAGTTACATATTTTTATACAGCTTCACGCATTTTCCGGCTTAGCGAGGTAGTCAGAGAGAATCTAGTGTTGAGGCATTCCGTCAACTTTCCGCCCGAAATCGAGACATTGCGTGTTGAGCGGCGGAACTCAACGCCGCGCTTTGTCTTAGGTACCATTGTGAAGAAATGAAAGTTTAATTATAATTATTATCTCAAGTGGGAATCGAATCCACAATTATCGTATTACAGTCAGACGCTATTCCACTGCCCCATGACGGCCTTAGCAGTTACATAAATAAATAAATATTCATATACTTTATTTAGTTTAATCTTTAAAGAGATAGCAATTTAATACTAATTATACCCAATTCACGCTTGTAATATGTAAGTCCTTTTCCGCTCTATCTACGCACTTTACATTAGTTTATTATCAAAAACATTTAATATTGCCGACTACATCATTTATTAGTTCATAATTACTACTGCTACTTAAAAGCTATTTTATCATTAGATAATAATTATTAATTCGCTATTTGACAATTTACATTAATTAAATTAACGTAGCAAATTATAAAATAAGATAAAAATAAGAGATCCTTCTACCTCAGAAAAACTAAAGGTTAGTTTTGTAAAATATTTTACTCTAAATTTGTATAATATTACTTCATTTTTATTTTTCAACATGGAAACATAAGCTTCTCCTTTTTTTCTCGCATAACAGTATAGTCAGAGAATGTACTCCGTTAGTGTTAATATACTCTGTTATTCTCTCTTCGAAATCGTGATAATTCAGAACTCAACGTTCGAAAATTTCGAAAATGTTTATGTCACCCGAATTGAATAATGAAAATTTATTAAATTATGAACATTCCATCGAATTAAACCACATACAACCAATCGCGTTCTGTCACTATTCCACTGCACCACGACGGCCTCAATATACAAAATATATAATATTTATATTACAAAACAAGTCTTCTTTTTATTTATATAATTTAAATATTTATTTGTTTCTTTATATAAAGATAAATGTCATTTGGCCATTACTAGAGAAATCGACAAGTTAAATAAGATGGATAGCTGGAGCGATTTATATCAATTCACCGTAAACGCTTGACGGTAACTTTTCAATTTGATCAAAAAACCATTAAGCGATACGTACGTACATTGTACAAAGAAGATTGTCGTTTGTACTAGTTTGTTTCTACATTCTTGTTATACTAAATATATAAGATGCTTGTTGAATTTACAATGAAAAGGTACATTCTTGTTACCTTACTTGCAATTAACCAATGTTTGGCAATTTGCCTTCACACGTCTTAATTTATTGTTTATAATCTTATTATTAAGCGACATTTTATGCTTAACTATATTATCAGTATATAAGTCAATTTAAAAATGCCGAAAAGTGAGTTTTGAACCATTAACCATCACGTTTAGTCAGGTACATCATAATATTCCATATAAGAGTCCATGTAGATATATTATTTAAAAGTCTATTTTTTTGTATTTATTATTGAAACTTTAAGCTTCTTCCGCATAACAGTATTATTTTATGCATTTAACTATTGTTAAAAAGAACCTAGTGAACTAGTTAAAAAAACACTCCGTTCTCCAATTTTCACCCGATTCCGAAATTTGAAATCTAAATATATCTGTGAAATAAAAAAACATTTATAATCAATATATTGAGTGAAAATCGAACTTGCAACCAATCGCGAATAAAGTCAGACTAGACAGAAATTTACTGAGAATAGTAATAGAGACTTTTTAAAGGGTGGGTAATTAGTAAGGGTTAGTGCTTTACTCTATAAATACAGCACATACAGTGCTGTATATACATATATACTGATTTCAACAAATCCGGAGGGATTTCTTGAAATCTATACGGATAAAAATGTATTCAATACGTTATAAACAGCATTTATATGCTATATATGATATTTACTTGGTGGTGAGAAAAAACGAAACTAAAAGAACAACTTATTGAATAATATTGTTTGAAATGACCTGATCACATTATTTCAAGTATGGCATAAATAACAACAAAGTTTCTTTCTACTTTATTTAACGCGAGTTACTAATAGATTAGCCAGATGAAATAATGAGATTGGCAAAAATAAAATAGTTAAAATACATATATCTTACTAGCGGCCCGCTCGCGGCTTCGCCGCGTGGACGGCCTGATTGTTTCGTTATGGTGCAACCCTCGGGGGGAGGATTTTTGAAAAATAAAGTAGCCTATGTTTGACCTTCAATAATCAACTATATTTATTCCAAAATTCATTACAATCGGTCAAGCGGTTTTGTTTTTTCATATAAACTTTCATCCCCTATTTCCCCCCTTAAGCGGTTAATTTTGGAACAAATAAGTAGCCTATGTTAGACCCATAGTAGTTTACTACTTTCATTCTAAATTTCATCTAAATCGGACCGGTAGATTAGCCGTGAAATCGTGACAGACAAACACACATACATTTGCATTTACCTATAATATAAGTATGGACTAAGAAAATATAAAAAAGTACTTTTACATTTTTTAAAGAAAAAAATCTATGTTACTAATAAATTTTAAAAAAAGAATATTTTTCGAATTTAAATTTAAAGTATTAGTAAAGGTTTTAAGTTAAGAAATTTAAGAAAGAATTGAGCTTAAACTTCAAACATAATCACTAACATAATTGTCTAACATTTTCTCGTTTTCACAAGTAAATTTGCACATAAATCTCAAATTATAAAAGAAATATAACCCAATACCTATCAAATATGCATCTACTAAACCAACGTGCATTCAGAACGTACCGGTATTATAGCGTTCACTTTTATCCAAGCGTTGCGAACAATCCGAAAAATCCGGATTCTACTAGCATTTGGCAAAGTGGTGCGAAGTCGACTCCCCGCGGTCTGCGCCATTTGCCCGTCTACCAACAACATTTTGCACTTCACGAAAGGAACAAACCTTTGAGCAAAAAAATATTAATCTATATGCGCTGTAGGCTGTTTTCATTACTAGGCACACGTTTTGAAAGTCCCGTCGTGTCTATGTACTTGTATATGAAAGTGATAGCAAAATCAGTTGAAAATCGATATTCTATTGTTGCTTGTTTTTTGAATAGTGCTTTCGTTTTTTGTGTTCGTTCGTACTGCTTATTTGCTTTGGCCTTGTTTGTTTAAGTCTTAATTTAAGTTTATGTGTATGTTAATGTTTATTTTAAAAATAATATAGATTTAGTTTTAAATATTTATAGATGTGTGCTTTTTAGGGCATCGTGGTATAGTGAAACAGCATCTGATTGTAATCGCGATTGGTAGCAGGTTCTATTTTTACTTAATAGATAGGTATTATTATTTTTTACTTCAATGTAACAAAGCACGAAATTGAGGTCCACCACTCTAAACGCATTTCGAAATTAAGAGAAAATTGAAGAATGATGTGTTTTGGTTAATGAAGGTTCTCATTAATAATAGTTAAAGACATAACAGAATACTAACGATATGCTAAAAAAACGTATATAAAAATAAGGTGCATATGCTACCTATATCATTAAGTAAGGTTTTCTACCATTACTCTTTAAAATCATTATCTTAATAAAACGAATATTATTTATTAGACGCCATTTTATGCAAGTTATTTAAAAAAAAATAGCTAGGATTCCAATAGGCAAGAGAACATAAATCTTATAAAGTTTATTATTCCAGAAATAAACAATATCATTATTTCTTTATTGTATTAATCCAGAATATTCCGGGAAGTAACTTTTAAGGGGTAATAAATATTTTAGAATGTAAATATTTGGCGTGGGTCCTGAATACCGCGCGTTGTTAGCGAGTCGCAGCACTCCTGCGCAGGTAAGTAAAGTTGCATGTTACTACGTCGGTTAGACCTATTTTATTGCGGTTTTTGTACAAAGAATTTAAACGGTATAGCATAAGTGAAATGGTACACTGTGTTTCGTGTTTTTGGTCCACGAAGCTTTACAATTTGTTAAGTAAACGGACATTTAATTTATAAATAAAGCGTAAATTTTATAATTCTATTTGATTTTCCAAAAAATATTTGCTGGTTGTGGGGTCGATTATCACTCGAGGAGTGGAAATATAAATTATTTCCATTTCCTTCGCTCTGGTGTCGCGGCAAAAGCGCGGTGTTAGATTCCACCACTTTACACGCAATGTATCTGGATTCGGCGGAATGTGGGGAACGGAGTGTCTTAACACTAGGTTCCTTTTGCCTACCCTGCTGTGAGCAGGATACAGCGTGAAACTAAAAAATATTTGCTAAATAGGAAGGCTCGTTCAGCCTTAAGCCTGAAACCTATGGTTGGATGGCATGTCCTAATTTCTAAAAACAAATTTAAAAGTTTTAACAAATATATTTTCTTCATAGGTGTCATTAGATTCTTTAAACTTAATTTTTAACTTTTTTAGGAAAAAATAAAGATTTATTTATTTATTAACGTATAAAATTCTATGTGTACATTTTATTTCCTGACAGTCTTAACTACATTTTGATTTGTATGATTAACATATGCAATACAATACATTTTCCTAACTTCTA
This sequence comes from Dryas iulia moderata, assembly GCA_019049465.1. Taxonomy (NCBI): domain Eukaryota; kingdom Metazoa; phylum Arthropoda; class Insecta; order Lepidoptera; family Nymphalidae; genus Dryas; species Dryas iulia. The sequence goes on from CM032428.1 coordinate 10,257,259, forward strand.
ATACTTACATAATGGAATGTCAGCTATTTAAAATGTAGTTAAAAATATAGCAAATATTCATATTTTCCCTTCTATTCGTCTTATTGCTTGTTATAGTTATGTATTTTATTATACACTATATGTTTTTGAATACTTGGTAGACTATGAAACATCAATATCTAAATTGTTTAAAAAAATATTTCTTAAAATATTGTTAATATAAGTATGAATTTAGTGTTGTTTATTACACATTTTTCTAGTTATTTATATGCTGCCCAGTGTATAAATAACAAGAAAAATATCAAGCTAACAAAAATCCCACTCCTAAAAACTTCTATTGAAACATTATGCATAGTTATGTAAAAGTAGAAGGGAAAAGATTATTAAATAAGCACACGATTTAAAACATCATAAGGAAGACATAAATAAAATAACATATACAATTTTATGCTTACAAAAAGAATATTTTTTGTTCATATGCCGATATGAACAAAAAATATCATTTGTTTGGGGCTTGCATTTAACAGTACATTTTCATCGTAGTCACGTACACCACGACTACGCTACGGTGTACTCGTAACATCTGTCAGGAAGACGCTTAAACCAACACTGAAACAGACGTTAGCCCTTCTCATTGTCATAGAGAAATCTTATGATCACTCAACTTGAGATACGAGAAGATTATTCGCATTACATGTTGTGTGTGTGGTTTCGTTTAGGTTTATGCTTCATACTTTGCTTATGAAATTGATTAATCTAACTTGATTGCACGTTTGAAATTAAAACTATTTTAATCGAAATAATCGCGTATATTATTGGTATTCCATTTTGTTAAATGTTTAAAAAAATCGACGTTTTGAACACATTGTAGTAATCCATGGTCACAGTTATCGATGTAACTGCACCTTTATTTAGGATATATAAAGTTACTGCTAAATATAAATTAAACAAATAAGCAAAGTTTCTGGAAATAAGATATCAAAGTATTCCTCGTATCTCAATAATGCCTTCCAATCGTCTCCTCGTGTATGTGTGGAAATTTACTCATTTGAGGTTCGATCCATTGATATTACCAGAAAAAGTAATGTCGCTCGTACGCGTATTTAAAGGCTATCATTAAAGTAAAGAAAAAAGCTAATGGTTACAGCCCACCCAAGTAGATAAATTCGGGAACGTGAGTTTGATGTAACACATCGTAAATTGGTATAGTTTGCTTCGCGTGCCCTACAGAAATCCAAAGTTTTCCAAGAATAAGCGCGCATACCCTTCAAAGACATTTTTTAGCAAAACGAAACTTAGAAAGTACAAGGAGAACGACATGAATTTCTTCCTTGAATAGCTAACATTTAAATTCTTGTGCCTGTTTGCACAATCGCGTGTGGTCTAATTATGAATACTATTGCGGGCTCTGTTGGAAAAACTTTACCGCGTTTCCGCTGGGAATGGAATAAAAATGTAACGGATAACGGAAAAGTTAAGAACCTGTTAAGCGATAACCTACTTGGCGCCATAGTTAGTTTCGTTCTATACCCCATTTTATGTATACACTGTGAAAAGTTTGAAAAAGTTTAATGTTTCATTTCAGATGGGAGAATATCGTAATTATACTAGAAACTTTTTTAACTTCAACTTTCTTGATTTTTATTTTATTAATTGTTTTAAAACATTTTCTTGAAACTTTTATATTGTTTCACGTTATTTTAAAATTTACTATTATATATTTTATAAAATATGGAGCAGTTTATATTGCCTTTTTATGTTTATTTCACTGGTGTGATACGTAAGCGGCGTTAAGTTTCGTCACTCAACACACAATATCTTCATTTCGAAGAGAAAATGAAGCGCAGACTGTTTTATTTCTCTTAGATCTCACTACGTTCTCTCTAACTACCCTGATATGCGAAGAAAAGCAAAAAGCTGCTTATTATTCACACTAAACTTAGTAGTTTAAACTTTATTTATATATTAATCCAGGGATCAGTCGTGGCGCAGTGGCACAAAGTGTGACTGTGAAGCGACTAGTTGTGAGTTCGATTCCCGCTCGAGGAGTGGAAATATTTAATGTTTCCATTTTCTTCGCTCTAGTATCTATATGGAAAATGCGGAACAGAGAGTCTTAGCACTAGGTTTCCTCTGCCTACTCTGTTATGTCCCCACATACAGCGTGAAGCTAAAAAAAAATCCAAAGTAAACCAACTAAAATACACAAACAAAAATTATATTAAAATTAAACATTATTCAAATAATATTAATTCAGGAAGATGTGAATCATAGTAAGTAGTCATAAACTATATGCACCTAAGATATACCAGATCAGTGCATGCTCCGCTGAGTGCAAACCGCTGTTCTGCACTGGACACAATAGTGACAACCGTCTGGTTAGTTCCTCAAACATAATGCTCTTCTTTAATTAAATTCACTGTTTTGATCTCGTTGAAAATTCGCTTTCTCTATGGAAAACCTTTCAGACGATATCTTATTGTTCTGTTAAATAGTTTAATATTATGTTAGTATGAATATATTTAGTGTTATTGTATTATTTTACTAATGTGTGTATTTATTTTTTTGATATTGTACATATGTTTGTGTGTGTATACTTAAAACGGAATTTTATATAAAAAAAATAAATATTTTTAAATAAACTCTTTTTAACCGGATTAATCGCGTATATTTTTGGTATTCGAACCTGTGAACACGGACTACTGTAAAGTGTTCGAAACGTCGGGTTTCTAAAAATGTATTTTCGAATACCAAAAATATACGCGACTAATCCATTTAAAAATAGTTTCATTTCAAAATGTGTAGTAATCGCGAAAACAAAAGATCATAAAAATTAAATAGTTTAAATACTATATATTTTATTTATTAAATTTTAGTTATTATAATTGTTAATAATATACTTATTTTTTAGTAATTTACGTCCTTTTTGGACTTTATTTTTCTTCATTACTTGTAATAGATAGTTGTGAAATGAAAAAATGTAAATCCCAACGTGACGTTAAATGTTGGTTCAAAATTCGTTACATAGGATATTTGTATCTCCCCTCTTAGTGAGGGTTGTCGCACAAATAAGAGGAATCGATAGTGTAATATTACGCTACTAGGTTTTTCCTTGACTTAGGCTTTTTAAAGTATATTAAAAAGCAAGTAGCAGCTTCACTTTTCCCCCGCAAAATTGGATTGGTCAGAGACAACCTAGTAACAAACACTCCGTTCTCTGAATTTCGAGGCTTTGCGTATTAAATGGAGAACTTGACTTTTTCTTAGATTTTTTTTATCTTCACTCTGTATCCCGCACACAGCGGGATAGACAGAGGGAACCTAGTGTTAAGACACTCTGTTCCCCTACTTTCCGCCGAATTTGGAGGCATTGCGTGTTAAGTGGCGAAACTTAACGCCGCGCTTTACCCCTGATACCAGAGCGAAGAAATGGAAATATTAAATATTTCCACTCCTCGAGTGGGAATCGAACCCACAACCAGTCGCTTTACAGTTCTAGCCACTGCGCCACAACTGGCCCGGATATTTAACATAATATGCAAAATATACTTAACTTATATTCTAAGTTCATAAACATTTAGAAAGTCAATATTTTCACATTCTATGTTAACCCTATCAGTAAGTAATATGTACAAAAAGCTAACCTACATAGGGTACTAGCACTAATGTCACTTCTAGTAATTGAAAAACTTTTTCTAGGCAGGTGTAATATTCATTATCACTTTTTGTGAATATAATTATTATGATGTAGGTTAGATATTCAAATAAATCTCTGGTAATATGATTGACGTATTTCTGCTAATTTATGTATGCTTATGTTATTTAATACTTATGTAGTGGATTCGATTTCTACTTAGTGAAACGATTGGATATTTAAATTATTTTCATTTCTCCGCTCTGGAGAACAAATTTGGGATCCACTGATCTCGAATTTATACGGAAAGTGAAGACTTCTATAATTTTATTAAATTATATGGTATAATAGAATAGTAATACGTTTAGTATTACTATTGTAGATACGTATTATTGAGATATTTTTCAACATGAGTGTCATTTTTTTCTATCTTTAGTCTCTAAGGGTATTAATTATAAATTAAAAAGTTTGTTATAATACTTATACAGACTTATAAGTTTATTATTTTAAGACTCTATTCCCCCGGATGGGAATCGAACCCACAACTAATCGCTTTTATAGCCAGACGCTATTTCACTACGACACGAAGGTCTCCTATATTATTATATATATGTTGCAAAATTTCACATACTTTTATATACTCAACACTTTTAAAATCATAAATATAGTAGACAAATAATAATAACTTTCTTACTTATTCTATTTATGGATAATACATATTGCAAAGCTATCAATTTATCTAACTTCAAAAAAGAAAAACATCAAATAAATACAAATCTTCCGGATGATTTCAGCAAAAACACTCAATAAGTCTTTAACTTATCAACTAATAACGTTGTAATGTTGAAAAAAAACTATCAATATAAAACTTAATAGAGTCGCTGTGTATTAAAGCGTCCGTTGAAATTCCTATACCATCCGGTTATTCGTTATTTATGGGCTCGATATAAACGCTGTAATAAATAATCTCGCCTACGTATTATATTTTTTAAAATATTTATAAACTTGACCTTTTGTCTTGGTTTTATCAACGCGTTCTCAATGAAACGTTTTAATGCAGTAGAGTAGCTAGGGTTGTTTGTTCAGTAACATTTTTTTATATTTTTATTACTTACTATTTATTTGAATTTAATATATTTTTCTATTTTCTTTTTTTAAATATGGTAAGTACAATTTTTAAAAAATATTTTTAAATGTTTGTATAATCTTTGGCAATAAGTAATATTAGATAAAACTTATTGCACTATATATATATACCATGAATCTACCAAAATATTTGTTTTGCATTATGGCCTAATACTTTTGAGACAGATATAATAATTTAAAAATATGTACAACATTAGGGTTGTGTTGACAACCCTAATCACAAAATCAGAGAACAATAAGCCATAAACAGGCGGTAATATCAACCCATAATGTAATCACATAGCGACGAAATGGTACTTTTAAATTCAATAATATACCACTTAAAAGCCTTCAGTGTAAAGTTATTTCGTTTTCTTCACGAGAATACTAAATGGAGTATAAAATTACAACTCAATCTTTCATATATTGAAAATTGTTTTGTTAAATATTTATATAATGTTATACTTATACATCATTTATTAAAGTAGAAAGAATAATGGCTTAGTGACAAATGACTGTTATAGGGCTTTTAATTGTATTAGCTGAAAAAAGTATCTTCACGTTTTTCCCACATACTCTTTAGTATAATAATTATATATTAATTATTATTATATCTACTCTAAAAGTAGATTAGCCATAGAGAACGTTGAGTCAATATATTCCGTTCTCCATTTTCCCCTCGATCAACGGATTTTAGATATTATGTCTTAGCAGGGAAATAAAAATAATATATAATTATTCCTTTTGTAAGAATTGAACCGACAACTCAGACTCTGTCCCATTGTCCCAATGACATTAATTGTATTAAAATTAATTATACTTATTTAACTTTTTTTTCGTCCTCTATAGACTTTAACTTACATTTTACAACTTTAACTTATAATATTAAAACCGTTAAATAATTTACCACAAAAACTAAAACCATTGGAAATACAAACTAGAGTCAAGATTGAGAAAAGATTATCTGTTTTCCGTTTTCAGCACAAAATCGAGATATTTGTGTTGAACAGCAATATTTAAAACTATCCAGCACAGTACTGAAAATAATTTAAATATTCTATTCAATTAAAATATCGTGAGGAATGTCATGTCCTAGAGTGGAGAAATCGAACCCACAACCAATCGCACTCGCAGTGAGACAGCGTCTCGCAGCACCATGATACTCTCTCGACCTCTACTACACAATAACTACTAAATTGTTATTTATTTTATTTCAAGAATATTGAAACGGTCATTGTTTGATAGCCATTGAAATAAAATCAAAACTAAAATCTATGAGTAGTAAAATTCAAACTATGAATAGAGCAAGAATTTTTTTATAATAGTTGTGTGTTTTTACACAACAGGACAATTGATCTAAAAAAATCAACTTCTATAGTCCATAAAACGTTTGTCGGTAAATCATATATTTTGTAAACTGTCAAGAAAGTGTTCAATTATTAAAATTACAAGCGCGTAAAGCAGTCGTTGCATCTATAATAAAATACTAGAATACGGCGTGAAAAGTGAAGAAACTGCAAAGGGTGCATACAATAGTGCTATAAATGCAACAGTGTATCTTTATATGCGTTGACAATGTGAACTTTTTTTGGTTGAAAGGACAGTTTTAGTAATCTTAGGCCTCGGATTTCGTTATTTTTAAGAATTTTTTTGCTGCCTTATGCTTTTTCCCGCATATTAGGGTAGAAAAAATCCTAGTGTCATAACTCTTCGCCATCCCCTTTCCACCAAAATTAACATTGCGTGTTAAGTGGCAGAGTTTAACGCCATACTTTGTCTTAGGAACTAAAGACATTAAAATAATATAGTATTATTCCCGCAAGTGGGAATCGAATCTACAGCCATTATGTTTAAAATAAGACGCTGTCCCACTGTTCCACGGCCTCAAGCTTAAAACTTAAGCTACTTCAGTCCCTAAAAATTTTCCACGTATTTTCTGTTGTAGGTCCACAACTCAAGACTTTAAACTCAACGATTAAAGGAGTTAAAATACCAAATGTAAACGGTGGAAAAAAATGTGAAACTAATTTCTTTTGGCTACTCCAAATAATATATTACGAATACCTTTTTGCTCAAAAAGTCTTAGCATTGCTTGCAGTAAAATCGTGGGATTTTTATATTGATTTTTGTTTTTATATCTTTTAAAAGAATCTTAAAGTGGAAAAAAATTTAAAGTAGTTAAATGTTGCGAATATCAAAGCCACTTAAAGTAATTAATCTGGGTATTATATAACCAAACAAGCAATTATATATAATATAATATCGTGTGAATTTACAAAGCAACAATTATGTACATACAAAATTAACCAAATTTTCTTGCTATTTGGCAAAACGTCGTGCTACTAATCTGAGTGAGTTAAAGTTAAAGTTATAAAACAAATATAAGTGAAGTCTATGGAAGCTTTATTTCAATGTACCTTATATCTTATAATAGATAATGCAATATTAAGATTTTCTATGAATTATTAATTATAATAAAAAGTACTTTTAGCTAGGGCATCAGAAAAATCTAAGAAGCCTAACTCAAGTGAACATTTCCATCCTTTTGATTTATTTTTTTAAAGACATTATATGACGGTATATGTATGTGTTTGTAGGTATATAAAGATAATTTTTGATCCCATTTAAAAAAATGAAGTCTATACTAAATGTAATGGTTGTGGGTCCGATTCTCACTCGAGGAAATTATTATATTTAAATTACTTTGACAAAATTTGACGTAACATGGCATCGAGTTTGAGTACTTAACAAGCAAAGCCAACGTTTCAAGAGGAAATTAGAGAATAGTGTCTTGACACTAGGCGCCCTCATGTTTTTTCCGCATACCAGGGTAGATACCCTGGTATGCGGAAAAAACATGACACTGCTTTTTAAATTCATGTTATGATTGGTTCTTTACTACATAACCACATTGAACTTCAGATTCTTATAGAGATAAATAAGTTTGTTTACCATTTCGCGATAATAAAACAATTCTTTCCAATCACACGTAAGACAAATCAACCATCAATCATACGTCAGTGGAGTAGAATTTATCATGCTTATAAAATGCAATGCATCAAGGCGTAGGTGCGCTTATCGCAACTGCCATGAATCAGCTGTTTGGAACTCTAGAACAGGAAGTGCAATGGAAATGGCCAAATTTCTATTTTTTTTAAATCTAAGAAAAATAAAGAATCTAGAGAAATGAGTCTACTTATGTCTAGAGAAAATTTACTTATGTTACTATATTTTTTTCCTTTTCATTTATTTTATAGACATTATGTGACGATTGACGATATTTTCCTTCTTTACTATTATATGTGAACCTTGAAAAACAGTACAATGTAAGCTTAATACTATTTCAATATAAAAATTATGAAGAAATTGATCCGGCGGAATCATTATTTTTATTTCTTCGCTGTGCTTGTAAGACATAGAATGATGTTAAATTGTACCGGCACAAACCAAAAACGTCATTGTGGATTCGAACGGAAATTGGAGAACAAAATGTCTTTACACTAGATTTTCTCTGCTTAATCTGGTTTACTTCGGAAATAGCGTAAAGAAGAACATAAATTATTAATTATAAGTATATAGTAGAAATGTCTATTTGATATACGTATCTTTTATTATAATAAAACCTTTGTCGTATAAACAATAGATAAAATTTAATAACAATTTAATCCTACTCAATTAGTTCATTGAAGAACGATACTTGCATACTTACAGTGGTACAATGTTATATTAATTTTAGATTCCTGTCCTGTTTTCAGTTAGCACACCCCTCTAACGCTGGCAGAGTATAGAAATACATGGAGTGGTCCTACGCTCGTATTTGTTATATTTATAAAGTTTGGAGAAAATAATACTTCTTCTACTTAATAAACTATCGGATTTAATATTTTTTATTAATAAAATCCCTTAAGATAATATTTAATACATTTATGTTATATGTTTATATATAAGTACTTGACACTTGACAAAATTTGTGACAAAATAACAGTTAATGAGTCTCTTACTAGGAGATAAAAAGTTTTTTTTGTTATATAACTGTTACAATTCATATGACTTTAAGAAATACGTATTTTAAAACAGACAGATTATTATTTCACTTCACTTTCTATCTCTAGTTTCTCACTGCCTACCCCGATGCATGTATTAAGCGTGAAGCTGAAAAAAAAGGTAAAACATAAAGAATCAATATAATAAAACTTGAATTGCATAATTGTGACACTATATTCACGAAAAGACATATTATTTATCAAGCACATTTATAATAAAATAAGCATAAGCTTAATCCCAACTCTATAGTTTCGCTATAAAACTTTGAACATGCGAGTTTAATAAAAGGGCGGGCGCCCGTATTCCGAAAGACAGACCACAGATAAGATCGTACACATAAACACGAATAAAACCCAACCAATTGGTACCCTTTCGGACAATCCCTTTATTGAACGCACCCGAATAGCAGTCTAGATATGAACATTGAACAAGTTTAATTGAATCGAACGGTAGGGCCCGGAATTTTAAATGAAAATGTAATTGCATGAGTTGCTCCAATGTAATTTTGTTCCGTAATCGCTTCAGCCTTAATAAGTTAATCGGTTGTATGACTATTTAAATGTCACGCTGTTTTTTTTTATTTACTTAAAAAATAATGAAAAACGATTTTTACGTCTTTTCCGTAAAGCAGGGTAGTCAGGGTAAGCCTAGTGTCAAGAAACTCTGTTCTCAGTTTTGAGACATTGAATGTTAAGTGACGGAACTCAACACCGAGCTTTACCTCAACTACCAGATTGGAGGAAATTAAAAAAAAAAACATTTATACACAATACACAGTCTATTATTAAATTCATAAATCATCTCTCAGAGTGATAACATTTTTTCGACCAAATTTACTGATAGACATTTGAATATGCATTTTTATACATTTTTTTAAAATGTATTTTTCTTGACATACGAACATTTTATACACACATATAGTCAATGACTTAATTCAGTTTTTTTCTTAACTACTACTAATAAAAATTAGTCGTATATTTAACCCCAAAATGAACTCCTAAACAGTTATACAACTAAATAAATACCCCTATGCGTATAATAGTATCATAATGTCTTGTAGTGTGACCACACATTAATATGAAGGCAGTTAGAAGACACCCTGCTGCGATGCAATCAATTTATAGCGCTCGAGGAGACAAATTGCGGAGCTCTCCCAGTTTGTCACTTGCCACACTATAGATGTCTACCTCAGTTCTATCTCTGTATTGAAGTCTACACCTAATATGGGAAGTAGCTGTGTCTCTATAGATTGCCCTTTAATTGGGGTTTACGAGCAATTCTATGATATTAATGTTTGTTTTTTTTTTTTTTTAATTTAATATTATATTGTATTTCCTTGCTTTAGATGTAAAAAGTCAAAGTCCATATTTTAAAATTAACTTATTTTAACCGGTTTAATCGTATATATTTTAGGTATTCGAAAATATATTATAGATAACTCGATCTCTTAAACGTCTAATAATAGTCCGTGATAAAGCAAGTCTAGCTGGACCACAAAGTGCTGAAAAAAAAACAAAATGTATTAAAATCGCAGGACTGTAAGATTTTATCAGAACATATAAAGTGTACATTAATTTAAGAGCTATTATGTATACGTATATATCATAAAAAAGAATCTTATTGAAAGTCTAATAAATTACATACATATGTATGTATAATATTTAAGAAATATAAACTATTGTTATATTTAGTTCTTAAAAAAAATCAAAGTTGATAAGTAAAACCAAAAAGCAAATTAAATAAAAATTTAATAATATGCTACAGGATTCCACAAAAATCGCAACAAAAATTACCTACGTTCATAAATATATAATACACTACGCTCAGATAAAAATTATCATAAAGCATCCATTTATAAAATTTCATACACTATTATTAATTTTATTAAAGTTAATGCGACTAATAAACAAAAACATCACCATGTCAGGTTTTATCGAAGAAAACAATTTAATGAAGCCATCAACTTGAAACTTGTTAACTTATAAAGGACTTATAAATGCATTTTGCGAACGAACGCCACGTCAATCCCGATTCCTGAGTAAATAAAGTAAGCGTAACAGCTGCAAAGTGCGGCCAATCTTTTGATCAATCACATCGTGTACATGGCTTAAACAACATTATAGCTTTAGTTTTGTTTTAACTTACGTTTCAGTTGAGCTTACAAATGTAATTTTAATTTAAGTAATACAATTTATAAGATTTTAATGTTTTATATAATATAGATACTCAGTTATATTTCACATATAAAAGAAATGTATATTATTTATAACTTTCTCGACTCAAAACACAATGTCTTGACTTCGGGCGGAAAGTGGAAAACGGAGAATCTTGACACTCTGTTATAAGCCATATCAGTGTCTTGCTTGTATGCGTAATAATAACATTTCTTTATGAATACTCCATTAAAATTGCAATTTTTCATTTTAAAATTGAGATGTAACAACTACAAAGGCTTTCAAAAATCTTTTCAAAGAATAAAAAAAAATAAATTTAAATAGCTTCACGCTATATCCCGCACACAGCAGGGTAGACAGAGGGAACCTAGTGTTAAGACACTCCGTTCCCCACTTTCCGCCGAATTCGGAGGCTTGCGTGCTAAGTGGCGGAACTTAACGCCGCGCTTTACCTCGACACCAGAGCGAAGAAAATGGAAATATAATTTCCACTCCTCGAGTGGGAATCGAACCCACAACCAGTCGTTTACAGTCACACGCTTTTGCCACTGGGCCACGACTGGCCACTTTTTTTCAAAGAATACTTATTATCAATTTCATTTACAAAATGTAAATTCCTCTGAAAATTTCTGCATTGACTTTTGGATTTTTTGAATTGGTGCTGTACTTGACTACCTTTACAACCGAAATATAATAATAACACATGTCTGTCAAAAAACTTAGGCCTAACTCAAGAAAAAATTAACACTTCTTTGTTAAATTACTAATTAATATTATTCTAAATTTTCACAAATTCCTTATGATATACTTTAAAACTTAATAAAATAAAATTAAAGCGTGCGGGATTCAGTTTCGACAGTCAATACGCAATCTCCAAATCGAATTGGAGAAGTGTGGAGTGTCTTTATAATAAGTGTTTTTTTACCATGAAACATAAAAAAGAAGAAATGCTGAATATTTATGTACCATAATAGTATCAGACAGTTTACAATAAAAAACTCATATTAAATAATAAATTTTGCAACAAATAGAAATATTTTAAACCATAGGTACATTATAACTAAAACAATGTAAAATAAACTAACTAAACCAAACGAAATCTCCGTATAACGAGTTAGGCCACTTTTATTCAGATAACATCATATCATGTGTTTATTTTGCGAAATGCAATTTTCTGCTGACATCTCATCTGTCAAAAGTGAACCTGGGGTGTTATGGGTGTCTAAGTCAGTTGGCGGTAAGTTATGTGGCCGGATGATTGAGTGTATCAAAATGACAGCTAAATTTAAAAATTGAGTAACCATTGAAAAAAAATCGACGTGTTCCAACCGTTGCGTTTTGTGATTGGTGGTTATTGTTTCTTTTTGTGTTTGAGTAATATTTTTAAAATGGAATTTGTTGTTTTTTTTTTTTGGTTTTACGTATTATGTAAATCCATCCGGCTAATCTACAGGTCCGATTTAGATAAAATTTAGAATGAAAGTAGAAAAAATTACTGATTCTAACATAGGCTGCTTATTTTTTCAAAAATCAACCTTTAAAGGGTTGAAATAGGGGATGAAAGTTTATATGAAAAATCTAAGCCACTCGACCGATTGTAACAAAATTTGGCATAAATATAGTTGATAATCTAAGCTTAAACAAAGACTACTTTATTTTTCAAAACTCCACCCCCGAGAGTTGCAATATAAGGAAACAGTTACGGAGATCACGCGGCGAAGCAGCGAGCGGGCCGCTAGTAATAAATATTATAAAATATATATGTACCAAGAAGCATAACAGATAACAATCCGACCATATGATAATAGCTATAAAAGAAATTATCGTAATTAATTATAGATATTTATTCTAAAATGAGATATTCATGCCTACAAGGTTCGATTCCCACTCGAGAAAATGACTACATTAACATTTTTATTTATTCTCTTTGGTATCTAAGAATAAGTATAGCGTTGTGCTCCGCTACTTAACACGTAATATATCGATTTTAGACGCAAAGTAGAGGACGGAGAGTTTTGACACTAGATTATCTCTGGTCACCTTAATTTGCGAAATAAACTTAAAATTGTTTTTTTATTGCAACTATACAACAAGTTAAGTTATCCGCGCTTATATCTAACATTAAACTATATATTATACAAACTTAAGGGAAATCCGGAATACAAATGATTAAATGTCATATTACTTCAAACTTTCTGATGTAAAGGTTATACTCACCACACATACTGAACAATGAATCTCTCGAGCCCAAGGGAAATCTTAGATTATTTGAAAACTCACAATGTTGTGCCAAAATATAAGCACAGCTCCCCCTTTTTATTTTTAAACTTGTTTACGTAAAGAAAATTGGTAGGAAACCATTTCCTTTCCTAACTTTTGAGAATTGCAATACATTTTTGATGCAAAATTGTATTGCAAATTCTGTCAATACTTTTAATCGATTATGGACACAATATAAATAAATTATTTCCCACCCGGATTAATAATCTTTTAAAAATAGAAATTAAATGTGCCAAATAAACAAAATAATTACTAAACAAAAAAAATACCAGCTAACACTGCAGTTCACATGGTGGTTCTGCTAACAACACTGACTGAAACTTTTTTGAACAATTTGCATTAATAATAAAAAAACAAATTTCAAATTTCGACATCATTAACTTATTACATTATAAACTCAACAAAACGACTGTAGTTAAGAGCAAAAACAATATAAATGTAAATCTAAGTGTATAATACACCAAAGAACGTTCCGCCTTATAAACCCCAGCGAAGATTCGCATGCTCGCCAATTCAAAATATCCACAAACCACCGACCAGCGCCGAAATTAAACGAGTAATTACAGTGCTTATCCAATTTGGCAGGGCAGAAAAACGCGACCCCCCCGTTGTACAGGAAATTTGTTTTAAATTTCGACAACAATGGTAGATTGTAAGACGGATAATTGCGTATGGAAACCTTCCGTGACGCGTATATCCAATGATGAACGGTTAATGATAGGTTCAGCCCAAGCCTTTCAAAGGGAGCCTATAATAAAGCATACTCTTATTTGAATCAATTGAAAATCGCATGTAAAACGTTTTAGTGCACCGCTGCATACGCAAATGAAGATATTCAGATAGCATGAACGAAATGAGCTGATTTGTTCTCTTGAATCTACATATGTAAGTTTCTCTCTCTTAGTAGTTAACATACATTTTAGATTGATTAAATAGTAATCTCTTTATATGAGAATTATCATACATTTACTTCATAAGTAAATATTAAGAAATAAATATTATTAGATGTAATAATATTACATCATTTAATATACATTATTAAATATTCATTGTTTTGAATGAAAAAAAAGTATTATTAGTAGTAGTCATAGGAAATTTTCTATTGAACGAAATGCGAGTATATAAAGCTAACTCCATGTAATTGTGTGTACTGAAAAATTATACTATAAATAAATATGATAAATTAGTTTAATAAGGTAATCTAGGAATCGTAAAGATTTCACAACCAGATGATATAGTCAAAGACTTAACAATTATGCCCTTATATTAAATGTAAGGTTTGGTTGGTTGGTTAATTTAATTCTTTCTTTTATATTTTATGTTTATCTGTTTGAATTTCAAAAGAATTTTTCAAACTTAAAAAGCAAATTGAAGTTAAATGAATGAATTGAATGATGCTGGATGAAATTTAAATTTATTTGAAATTTTAATTCACTCATTCATTTCACTTTTGATTTATATAATGAAGTGAGCTTATTGCATAAAAAATTAATTTGGATCTCTAAACCTATCATAATAAAACAAAATCACTATAACTTCCTCAAATATAATCATTTGTCCAATAGGTATTCCAATTATAATCAAGCACCTTAAAGCAGGACATCGCCTATCAACATAACTTAGATTCTTCAAGAGATACACCATAAATAATTGGGCAAATCCTAACCATGAATAACACACAAAATACAACATTAAACATGTATAATATATACACAAACCATTATAGATCTTGGGAAATAATAATACTGCCTACAATAGAATAGGCATGTAAGAACCTGTAATATCAACCTATAATTTAAAACATCCACACAGTCATTACCGGCAAGTTAGTAGTAGGTGTTAAAATATGTTAGACGCATTTTCAATACATAATAGACTTTATTTACTGAGGGAGAAATCTCAAATATATATGAGAGGTAAATGAAAGATCATAGAACAAATTGCAAAATTATTCAAATAGCTCCGAACAAAAACCAACACATACTAGAGGACATTTTTTTGATCGTGTTCTTGGTGTTTGTAAATTAGGTGATTAAGAGAATTAGATTTTTGGAAGCATTGTAAGCTATTAGTTAACATTAGGTTGTCGAATAACAGCTTTAAAACGTGTTTACAGCTTGTCAAATTAAGTAAATAAATCAGGCGAAAAATGAAGTATGCAATAAAATGTAATTAAATAAAATAAATTGTTGGAATTAACTTTTTTATGTTTTTAAGGAATAAGGTATAACATAGCGTGACATCTATATCTATACATTTAATTATATTTCTTGTTAATTGTATCAATTTTGTATGTACTTCATCTTATCTAAAACTACACGAGATAAGTTGCTAATAAGCTTTGTAAATGAAAAACCTGTTTTTCATCGCAGCTTAATACTTTTTTTAGCGTCACGCTGTATCCCGTACACAGCAGAGTAGGCAGTAAGACACTCCGTTCACCACTTTCCGCCGCTATGTGGAGATATTGCGTGTTAAGTGGTGGAACATAACGCCGCGCTTTGCCTCTGCTTACCAGAGCGACGAAAATGGAAATATTAAATATTTCCACACCTCGAGCGGGAATCGAACCAACAACCAGTCGTTTACAGAATAACACTTCTGTGCCACTGCGCTGCGACTAGCCTCTATGCTTTTTCCCACGTAACAATATAATCAAAGATGTGGAAAGTACAGTAAGATATCACAAAATCAAAAATAATTGAAATATTGTCATTCCCCCAAGTAACAACCGAACTCAACCAAAGGCAAACAAAATCACTATTACAGTATACCATAATGAACTATCGTTTGTATTATATTATATTTATTATGTAAGTATCCTTGTTTCAATTAACTAAACCCGAAAATTTAAAATATTCTCAGCCAAGTAGTGATACCTTGAAGATACGAAATGAAAAGAGCCCCCTTCGTTTACTTTCATTTAAAGTAATTTCACATGTTACGTTTACGTGATGCGGATCGTCTGGAGACAGGCAAACTGCCAAACTTTGCATCTTACGCAGTTTCTACTAAATGGAAATTTTAATTAATGTGGTGAACTTTAACCTGTAATATAAGACACCAATTATTTTCAATCAGCATTGCAATATTGAATTTAAGGTCAACGTTGAATTTGACATTATAATTGTATACGTTAAGTGACAGATTGTGGACGGAAATTGGAGTGCAGAGTGTCTTGACACTAGGTTCTTTTTGTTTATTCTGCTACACGAAATGGTAGATTGGTTTCTTTATTTCGGCACTTTTTGCACATTGTTCGCAATAGGTTAAGTAAAATTTTTCGTTATATATTATTCGCTATATGTCTTATATTATAGTGAGCTACCTATAGTTATTATTCTAAAATTGTGGAACCGGAATCTAACTGTAAAGGCAATTGATTGTTGGTTCGATTCCCAATTCAATTTTTTATTATTGAATATTTTGATTCTTAAATCAAATATTAAAAATTTTAATGCGGAAAATTTCCATTAAAATCATCTAAATAAATACTTACAAATAAATACAATCAAAACATAAGTAAAGAAGTCACATAAGGTGATATCACAAAGCCAAGCCTCACATGACATTAATAACCAGTAGTACAATGGGCTTTACAATCACAATCTGTAGGTACTTTAAACCGATTACTATGATCGCTCGTCAATGTGACACACATACAATGGATCGTGGCAGATTCCAAAATAAGATATCGATGTTGTGATTTTAATCGCTCATTTGATTAATATCGCGTTACTTCACATGTAATTCGGTGAGTATATTTTTATTGGTTTAATGGTGATGGGAATGGTACAATAAATAATAATAGAATGTTCTCACTATTTTATTATTCATACTTTTTTCAGCATATCATAGTGAAAGACAATTTAGAGTCAAGGCTCCGTTCTCAACTTTCGAAATCAGGATGTTGCGTGGGGAGTGGTAGAACTCTCATCAACGTTGGTATCAGAGTGAAGATATATTTTAGCTTTACGCTGTGCACTGCAGACAGCAGGGTTGACAGAGGGAACCTAGTGTTAAGACACTCCGTTCCCCACTTTCCGCCGAGTTCGGAGGCATTGCGTGTCAAGTGGCGGAACTTAACGCCGTACCTTGCCTCTGTTCCAGAACCAAGAAAAAGAAAATATTTCCGCTCCTCGAGTGGAAATCAAACCCACAAACGGTCGTTTTACAGTCACACGTAGTACCTCTGTGCCACGACTGGCCCCTGACGGTCTGGCGAAGAAATGAAAAAAAAATATAATAATATCCCTGAGTGTGAGAATCGAATCCACAGCCATCGCGTTTACAGTCAGTCGCTCGCACTGTGAAATCCCCTTTTTGGCGTTATTGTTACTAATTATATTTTTATTCGTTATAACAAAATATTAATAAATAACTATTAAAAAGAATAACTATAAGAGATTATAGTATAAAATAAATTAAAAAACGCTGTCATGATACCCCTGAATAGTATCTGACTGCAAATACGAATGTAGTTTTGCGCTCATGGATATATGTAATATTTGACACATACTTATTTTAGACGTTAGGTTTTTCCAAGTCGCATTGACTTTTAAATTGGCAAAAAGAGAGAACAATGCGCCAGAGTAATGAATTTTAAAAAAGTGTAAATATATAACCTATTTGACACCTTCTGTTTAGTTTTTTTTTAATTGTAAGGTTTCGAGCGCGCAGTAATCACACTGTATGAAGAAAACACGAAGGAGATTGATCGATATAAAAAAGATACAGTTACGCTATGATTGATTATATTTAAAAATATTGTTGTTGTATATTCAAGTTTAAAAATACCCTAAGTTTTTCTTTACAAATAGTGCATGTAGTAGACTTAAGATAAAACGCAGCGTTGAGTTCCGCCACTCAATAGGCAATATCTCGATTTCAGGTTCTCTTTGACTACCCTATACGGGAAACATACGCTGTTTCCCTTAAGTTTATCTAAAGGAAAAAAAGCTTTTAAAAGATTATTTTTTAAAAACAAAAAAAAGATTGACTACAAATAATAATAAACAAATATAAAAATCAAACAAGACATAATGAAACCACTGATTGAACATAACAAGGCACGATTGCAAAAATTTGCCACGATCCGTACCAAGTCGTATACCATCATAATATTCAATAGTGAAATAATATCAAATAGAAGGCGGACTAAATTGCAGTCCTCGGTCAGTTGGCGATCAAGCTATAGATAAAACGCAAAGCGACGGGAACAATAACCGATGCACTTCCTTTGACAATACGGGCTAAGCGGGCCCCGTAATTTATACGCCGCGAGATCGCAACGATACGCCTTACTAAATCTATCAATAATGCTAGAAAGTGATAAGAAACCGTCGAATTGAAATGTCAGTGCCGTAAAAACATATACACAACGCAATTTATTATAGTGACCATCGGCTATGCATCAAACGCTTACTTTTCGTATAATTATTACGTTACAAACATTCTTACAGCTCCGGTGGTCCACAATATTCCTTTCTATTTTGTTCATGAGTTCACGTTTTGAATAAGATACGCATCCGGCAGTGTTATTTAAAGGTATTTCCACTAAACATGTATTATGGTAATGCTTTAAGCAGACGTGAAATGTAATAGAATTTAAAATCTGTATTACAATCGCCTTCATCTATGCTATCGTTCAGATATTATTATCATATACTATGATTTTGTGCTGAATTTATTTGCTTTACCGAGATGGAACCTAAAACATGATAAATATTCGTTTTTTTTAATAAATAAAAACTACTACTCAGAAAGTTTAGAAAACCTTTAAATATTTGAACACAGCGGGATTCAAAGCCGCGCTTGTTGGAAACCTTCCATGCGCTCTGACCCCTGAACTAAGAGAACACATACGTTTTTTAAATAAGGTTTTTCAGTTTCCTAAATGTGTGAATAACATTTTATTAATGTTCAAAGCACTGTTTGTTTATTCTTGAGAAACTGCAAAAGATAAGTAAAGGCAACTCAGAATTAAGTAACGTAGTGATTGAAAAGTAGTAGACTATAATAGTACGTGTTGAATAGTGAAGTCATTATTGTTATCCTCTTCAAATCTGGCTGTCGACATTAATAAATCATACGAATATACAAATAATTCTTGTTAAATATACAAATAATAAATATACTTCGACTATTCTAAATATCATTTACAGGTTTTGTATAAAAGCCTTCAAGGCACGTTCCACAAAATTGATTTCAATAGATTTTCTATTCATATAATTCTTAATTTTTTACTTAAAAACTTAGCTACGTAATACACAAGATTCATTTTCCTATACAGAATTAGATGGAAGTAGCTATAAACGTGAGTTTTCGCATCAAAGAACTAATCAATGAAGCTATTATTTGTAATGGTTTTCTTTAATTAATTGTAATCAATAAATAATTCCCATAAATCTCTTTATATTTTGTTAATTCAGAATCAATTAACATTAAGCGATTAGCCTTATTCGAATAAGAACGTAATTGAATGGTAATACAAATGATTCATTCATATGTATGGTATAGTTACATAAGTATATCTATAGGAGTATATGTGTGTAGAAATAGTGGCTATGTTTCCGGTGCATATTTTGAACGCGAGAATATGTTTATAATTTTGTTGAGTTTTTGACTGACTGGTAAATAAGATGCAGCCGAAGCTATTAAGCGTAGATTGAAATCTCACACGTAGATACCTTTGAAAAGTATGGTAGTGAAGAGGGGATTTTAAGTTCTACAAATACGGGAAAAATCGAGACTTTACTGTTTATAGTCCCTGCATATAAAGCTACGGCCTGCAGCTACAATATAATACAATTAATTTTCTTTGAATTTACTATTTTCCGTTTTATTGAAAGAATTATTAAAAAACGGATTCTATTGATATTAGAAAGTACATCTTTATGCTTTACTACAGACATAGAGAGATCTCGGGCTTTCAGTCTACGAATTCCGTCACTATTCGCAATTCATCGTTTACTTAATACTTACACACAGTCAGTCTATATTTTACGTTCTAAACTGTAAGGTAATATCACACATGTGTTAGAACAAATCTCGATATGGGGTTTGTCTTAAGCGCCAAAAACAAATATTAGGCACGAACAAGCGAAGCATTGGAATAGCAAATTGAGGTATGTTTATATAAGAAGTACTTACTTCGACTCTGGTGTAAACAGAACAGAAATGTTCAATACAGTTAGTTGTCAATGATGGAATGTCTACAAATATTAACTGTTTTCTGTCGAACAACTGTACCTAAAAGTTACAGGGTAAAGATTTACTTAACAATGTTACCAAAGTTACGTTTATTTACGTGTATTTACTGAAAAATTATGATTTCTTACTGAAATATTATAATCTTAGGCCAATTGCCGTCCGACGTTGCGCATAGGCACGAAGTGTGATTGTAAAGCGACTGTTTGTGGGTACGATTCCCATTCGAGAACTGGAAATGTTTAATATTTCCGTTTTCTTTGCTCTGGTGTCGAGATAAAGCGCGGCTTTAAGTTCTGCCACTTAACACGCAATGCCTACAGAATACGGCGGAAAGTGGGAAACGGAGTGTCTAACACTAGGTTTGCTCTGCTTACACCGCTGTGTGCGGGATACAGCAAGAAGCTAACAATCATAATTTTACTGAATTGAGAAGAGAATGTATTTTTGTTACTTCATATACATATCATAAAAATGTAACTCATCATCCATACGTGGAAGATATACCAAAAGAAATAATATAATTATTGATCTAATGGGACTCAAACTTGCTCTTGCGGGACTTTTTAATAAAAAACTGTTTGTCTGTTTGGGCATAAACAGCCAAACAGATTTTAGACTAATCTCAGAAACGGCTTAATTGATCTAAATGCAGTTACAAATATTTTATTTTGACAATCTTACCTAAATGTTTAGTGTATATATTATTTCAATAGGTTTATAAATAAGAAAAAACAAGAAATTTAATTATAAATTTTGTGATATAAGTTTGTGATATAAGTGAGCTTTATATATGAGATAGCTTACATAGGCAAAGCCGCAAGGGGGTCGCGAGTATATAATGAATTGTCATGTAAAATATTAGAATATGTTTGCTCTGTTTGAAATAAATTTAAGAACAAATTCACACCACATTCTTTCAGTTGCTTAAGCACATAACTAACTGTACATACATACATATATATTAGAGAGATACAAAAAGTGTTCGATCCATGTACATCTGCTATATGACTTTGGGAAACATAAAAAGCGGTTTCATCATGAAACCGTCGTCGTTGGGCTGCAGAACAAAACTCGACAGTCAAATAAAAAATTGTATTATATTCATGATATAAACTTTAACATCGGTTTTATGTTAAATTTCGTAGTGTAATGGAAACAATGCATTATGCATTGAACTGGCTTGACACAATGACATATGGAGTAAGTTGCTTTGACGTTAAGGACAAACAGGAATATCAAAATAACGAATGCAATCCCAAGTGCTGATATGTTTTTCACAGTTTTTCTTTCACCATTAATTTTTTTGACGCAATGATTTTTGCCTTATGTATCGCCAAAAGCTAAAGTCGATATTCAATTTGAAGAAAAAGAAATGTGAAGCTGCGTTTGCGCATAATGGGGAAACTTTTTGCACTCGGATCGAATACAAAGTGACTTCGATATAATTCAGGTTTTTTAATGCGCCGCAAATCTTGGACGTTGTCTTTTAAAAGTTTTGTGGTATGCAGAATACAAAAAGTGATCGCTATTTTTGTCAGACAAATGTCCCAATTATAAAGGCAGAGAGTACGAGAGTTAAGTTCCTTTGTATAATATATTAGGTTACGATAAGAGCAAAACATGCGCCATATCCTCGTACGGTAATGGCTAATTACAGGGAAACTAAAGACTAAATATATCAACTGTCAATTTATTGTTACGTATAAGCTTTTTAAGTTTATCATTCCAGTTCACAAGTAATCTTCGATCAATGTTTTTGTGATAGGACTGTATAATATCCATACTAATATTATAAATGCGAATGTTTGTCTGTCTGTTATGCTGTCACGTCTAATCTGATTTGGATGAAATTCGAAATGGAAATAGGATACTTACTTTTCCTAAAATCGACCTAAAGGTTTGAAATAGGGGTTGAAATATAAAGATCGCTTGATCGAGTTCAATGAATTGTCTTAGAACAATAGTTTTTGACATAAGTTGAAATATAGACTATTTTTTTTAAGGAACTGACCTATATATATATAACCTATATATTTTTACTTTATACATTATTACTAGCCTCATAAGAATAATATAAGCCGCTTAACTTAAACAAGAACGCGAGCACAAATACGAAGCAGTTTGTGCGGGCGAAGCCGCGAGCAGATCGCTAGTATTTAATAAATAATTCCAACAACCACGCATACGAATAAAGCATAACAAACAAACTATTCGTAAATTCTTCCACGACGCTAAATATGTACGTTTTACTATAAATTATAGACTTGGTCACATAAAACTTAACCTCGATAGTTTTTACGTCACGATTGGATCTGAGCATTCTTGAAGCCATCGATGGTCGAGATAGCGTACCTATGAACAATGTATGATCGCTAAGGGGCGTGACCTGCGCGTGGGCATGCACGTCGGTGGACATTGTTTAACAGAATAGATAACTCGAGCCCAAATATTGAGATCGAGATGCTATCGCCGATTATAATGTTCTTTTATTATATATTAATGTTTACACAAGCAGTTTTTACATATAGATGATTTGGCCAACGGTTTTTTCTATGTTTATGAGCTAGGTGCTTTATTACTTTTTAGATCACGAAGTAATCATGTATTTAATGAGGTTTCGTCTTGTTTAAGCTCGCAGCTGTACGTTTAATTATTTCAGATGGTTAGTGTATGACGTAAAAAAGTTAACAAAAAATACTGATAGAGTAAATTTGGAATTCCAAAAATTATTGTATAAAAGACTCTAATCTTCCTCTCGGAATAGACGAAAAATGATAAAAAATACAATTATGTTTATTTGTCTAATTTAAAACCAGTGTACTTTTAACGCAGTAACAGGGTAGTCAAAGAGAACCTAACAAGTCACTCCACTTTCCGCCCAAAATCTAGATATGGGTGGTGACTGGTGGAAACCTACACCACGCTTTATCTTCGGTACCATATAACTTATTTAGATTGTAATAATGTTAACATCATATGATGGTATAACAATTTTGTAGCTTTTAAGAAATTAATACGCGAAAGTTTTTGGTAAATTAGATCCCAAAACTGTCAGCATTACAAAGTATAAATTAAAACCGAAACCTTTTTGAAATAAATTATACTATTTATTTATTTAATACTAGCGGCCCGCTCGCGGCTTTGCCGCGTAACTATATACATAGCTGTTGCGGTGTATTGCAACCCTAGGTGATGGATTTTTAAAAAATAAAGAAGCCTACATTTAACCTTGGATAATCAACTATATTTATGGCAAATTTCATTACAATCGGTCAAGCGGTATAGATTTTTCATACAAACTTTCATCCCTTATTTCAACCCTTCAGAGGTATATTTTTGAAAAAATAAGTAACCTATGTTAGACCCAGTTATTGTTACTACTTTCATTTTAAATTTCATCCAAATCGGACCGGTAGATTAGCCGTGAAAGCATGACAGACAAACACACAGACATTCCCATTTATAATATAAGTATGGATTATGAAAAACAATAGCATTCCACAATTACAACGCAATAAAATAGTTTTATAGAAACAAAGCCAATAACAATTTTCCACTCACACATTGATTTAATGTACGAAGCTACACATCATCAAGATTAATCCCCGCTATAATAGTATCAACAATGCAAAAATAAAGAAAGGAAAATAATTATATTATTCAGACCAGTCTAAAATAACTAGTCCGCCATTTTGGATGTTCCGCCATGTTAGGTTTAGAATAACGTCACACAGCTAACCATGCAATGTCAAATAAATAAAAACTAATACAAAATTTAAGCTTTGGTAAATCGGTTTAGAATACATGCTTTAAAATTGGGTTACAAGTTTTCACCCTACATTCTAAGTTAAATAAAAGCTAGTAAAAAGAAATCCTCACATGCTTTCAAATACATATGCGAACAAAGAAACGCCATGGCGATGGCGAGCTCAACGCTAATTAGAGGAATCACGGAACAGCATCATTGTGTCATGACCTTCGTAGATGTAAAAATTGTTTAATGGATGTGACAATTCTTTACCCGAGTTAGTTATTATTTATATAAAATCATTTTAACTTTATTTAAGTCAATGTGCGATATAATAATAATAAATTTAAGTAATTATATAGTAAAAGCTACTTTTATATACTAAAGAATCTGTTAAATAGAAGAAGTTTAACCTAACCTATCTTGATTGATTTTAAGTATCTTCACACAAAATAAATCTAATTACGTAAAAGATTTTTTAGGTTAGGTTAGGTTAGGTTAGGTTAAACTTTTTTTAATAAATTGATTCTCTAGAGATTGAAAGTGATTTTGTATAAAAACATCGTCATTATATATAATGAGATCGTTTTACGCACATATTCTAAATTTATATCAAATATATTATAAGGACACCTTATTTTACGATATGACCAAACGTCGATAACGAAATCGTTAAACGTTGACGAATCAACGATATCGTCAAATTCAGTTGGTCATTTCATGAACTGCAACCATTTCATGATATTGTCAACGATATCATGAAGTCGTCAATTATACGATATGGCCACGACATATACATAATAATTATGAAAAAGTTTTTTAACTTATACATAGTTAAGTTATAGTTTGGAAGTTTGTGTGAGTGTTACCTAATCACTTAAAAAAACTTGAAACGCTTAAGAACATACATGTTATGAAATACCCACTTGAGCTACGAAAAGCCCCAGGCAAAACTACATAAGTAGGCATTTTTTCTTATATTTGTATTTATGTTAAAATGCATGGTAATAAAAAAGGTATGAATTTTAAAACTTTCCATATAAATAATATCAATATAAATGTATACAGTATTACACGAACAACATGACTGTCATCCAATCGAAACTACAACAGTTGCTACTGTTCGATATCAGATAGAGATAATATTATTTTATGTGCTCTATGCATAATTCAATGGTCGACTTTGTATGTACGATTTATCGTATTATATCTAATTAGCCAAGTGCTCATTAACTTTATAAAGTTTAATTACATTCAATGTACACTGTTTCAAAATTAAAGCAAACACGCGAGAGCACCTGCGTAATTGTAAATTATTATGTACCTATTTTTTCCATTGAAACTAGCAATCTAGTAAATTATTTACGGAAGTAATTTAAAATTGGAGTAAACATTAAATCGTTCATGTATCGTATAACGGATGCAGTAATTTGGCCATACGTCTTGTTATAGCCATTTCACAAGATTAAAACCTTGCCCACCCTTAATAAATCCTACCCAACACACCTAAATTCATATATAATTCAACCCCCCCGAAATACGGAAAAACGAGACCAAGTGCCTTGTAAATTGTCAATACGACGAAAAGTTCGTCTGTTACCATCCTTCACTAGGATTTTTAGAGCTAACCTCAAATAAAATGGTTTCTATGCATATTAAAGTATCATCATGTGAGCGAAACGGTGGTTTATTCGTGAAAGGGTCGAGTTTATACTGTCGTTTTTATCGGTGAAAAGTCGATAGTAAAAGGAGATGTGGACATTTATGTTTGTGGAGCTGCAAATTCTGAAAAGTACCTACATAAAAGGATACAAGCTAATACATACTGTTTTATTGAGTGCACTTAAAGCAATTTACGTTTTACGTCTTTTTAAATGAATTTGCTTAGAGAATCCTTGTAAATGCGCTCTGTGCTTTTAGAAATTGCAATCGATGTTTATAAAAAATGTTTTTAACCAATTGAAAAGATATAGTAAACTAAATATGTTGAAAAAAAGAAAGATGCGCAAAAAGCTATAATATGTTTATAGGCAGGTCTTGTATTATTTATCTTTAAATAATGCTTGATGTAAAATTATATACTTTAAAATAAGCAAAGTACATGTCGACTAAAGAACATTCTTTTGTATTATATATTTGTAGCCATCATGGCATAGTTAAAAATATTAATTTAAATAATTATAGCCATACCTTTATAAAAAGTAAAAAAAGAAATGTTTGAATAAACTTACTTTCTCTGCCCAGAGAGAGCAAAGAAGTTAAAAAGTCACCCAGACCAATAACACTATAAACTTATATTCCAAAAATTTTCAACAGTTCACATATTCTATAATAGTAAAGTAAACGTAACGATACGATGGCGTCAATCGTAAATAGCGATAATAAAGCGAGTGATTGGTAGAGCCACGCATAAAATTCAATCATGTTGGCACTGCGGTTACAGTTGCGTTACATTTATGGTTTATGGTGACGTTGCTCCCACATAACAAGTGAAATGTATGTGTATCTTTATATTTTAAGCTTATACACATTACAAAAATTTACGACATCATAAGGAGTGGAAAGAGTTTGTCTGAAAATTGATTGTGGGTTCGATTTCGGCAAGGGACAATTATTTTACTTAATTGTCAAGTGCGGCGTTAAGTTATGTTCTTTAATAGGTGATATCACTAATAGGCGATATTTAACAATTTGAACACTTTCGTAGAGCTTCTATCGTTTTTGCTTCTTCTAATTAACAAAATGAAATGATTGATTAAACACGATTAAAAAGCTGATTCATTATTAATATAATTATCATCCTTTCGTCATTCAAAAATGCAAATGTTATAAAGAGAAGAAGGAAAAACACTATAGCATTAAATGAATCGACATTCTCCGTGCTCAAGGGATTGCAGATTTGCAGAGAGGAAAGATCGGAGCAGTACCTGAGACTTGCAACCCAAGTGTAGTGTAGTGTAGTGTAGGACCCTTTAAAATACATACTAACTGTATAATTAACCAAAAAACATAGTTCCTTCATAGTTCATATGAAAATCCCTAAAATTTAGTCAAAAGATTTAATATATAGTATTACATACATATATAATGTTTAATGCTTATATCTAATGTACCACGAGCGCGACACTCGCACGTAAAGTACAGTCTCTTTTCTTTTAAATATTGCACATTTCTGCAATTTCCAGTTGATTTACGTCTGCACTATAAGACATTTTAGAATATAAAACTGAAATATTTTAAATTTTATTAAACAATAAATTTTATTTCACTTATAATATCTACAATTCCTACTAAAATATCATATCTACATTCTAGATACATAAAAAAGTAGCTTGACCTTTTTTCCCGCATTTTAAGATAGTCAAAGGATTCTTGAGCCTAGTGTCAAAACACTTCGTTTTCCACTTTACAATGTCGGTCAATTATGATTTTACTTTATTAGCGAAATTTAAAACCATGCTTTGTCTAACCAAAATGGAAGAATAAAAATATTTTTATTGCTATGCGGTAAACTACATGAAGCAAGACTTACAATCATAATTCCTACTGATAGGCGTCGAACACATAACCATCGCATTGAAAATATACGCTGCCCCACTGCGCCACAGTGTCCTCATCATCATTCATACATAATACGTTATTATGATGAAATTCCCAAATTGATTAGGAATGTAGAATTATAAAACCACACAACTTGTTCAAAGTGAGCTTTATTGGTCATTCAAACTACAATGAAACTTAATTTGTATTAATTATGAATAATGTCAAAGATCAAAATATTTTAATCATAAATAATATTAATATGCTTATATATTTGAGGATTTTGCATCACATTACACGCTGTGTTCCTTCAAATAATAAGCAATGTGGTGGTCGTTTTCGTTAAAAATGTTAATTATTATCATAACTGGTAAGATTATGAAGTTATCAAAAGTTCTTTTAGGTAAGTTGTTTTTGAGCCTTGAATATCTTCTGTAGTATTATATATTTAAATAGTGTATATTTATACGATATGTTGAAAATTATATATATTTAGGCAAACAGGTATCATTTAATAAAACAAATAATGAACAAGAAGTAGAAAGGAGAATAAATATAACCTGGAAGAAGTTTTGGTCGCTTAAAGAAATTTTAAAGGGAGATTATTCTATCCAATTAAAGAAAACGGTATTTGACACTTGTGTTTTACCATCCTTATTATATGGCAGTCAAACGTGGATCTATACAAAAAAAGTAAAACAAAGAATTGTAATAACACAAAGAGCTATGGAAAGAAGCATATTAAAAATAAGAAAAATACATAAAATAAAAAACGAAATTATAAGAAATAAAACTAAACTTACGGACGCGCTATCACAAGCTCTAAAGCTCAAGTGGCAATGGGCAGGTCACATATCCCGCTACACTGATCTACGCTGGACAATACAAGCCACAAGATGGAAGGGACCTAGAGGAATCCGTAAAGTAGGTAGACCAAAGAGACGGTGGGCTGATGACATTATACAAGTTGCAGGAAAAAACTGGATGACCACAGTAAAAGACAGAGATGAATGGAAAAGGATGGAGGAGGCCTTTACCCAATCTGGGGTTCACAACCAAGAACTTCATAACTAACCATACTAACACTACAATTAGAGTAAATAAAATTATTATATATGTATACTAACATTAACATAGAACTAACATACATTAAATGTAATATTTGGTTGTGAAATAAATGGCTTATTTATTATTATTATTATTTTATTCATACGACATAAAATTTTTATTAACAAAATGTTAATAACATTTTTATTTTTATTCAATAATTTAATTGGACCTTTTTGGTTTCACTAAGGACTATAGATTATTATTTAAAATCTAACCAAATATAATTTAAGTTCAAAACCAAAAAGAAGAAAGACATGCGTAATAAATAAATATTTATCAACCAGTTAAAATAGTTTTATTATTTACGCGCGACCCGCTGGCTGGCTGCGTCTGTTACCTGATCTATATACATCCATAAATATGACGTAATTCTGTGGCAAATCTAGTTTTTTATTAGTTTCTCTTTATTTGTCTTACATATCACGGAAGATGTATTTGTAGAACTTAATCAGTATCAGATATTAGACCATCGTGGCTCAGAGGGTTAGCGTTTGTTAGCGGGTAATATTTAAATCACCATCATCACTCAACCTCGTAACACCCATTGTCCCGATTTCGGGGGAAAGGGGAGAACGGAGTGTTGTAACACTAGGTTCTCTCTGACTGCTTTGTGGAATAAAGCATGAACCTTCTAAAAAGACAGACATTAAATCTCACGCATATGCATAACATATGCATATAATTCATAATATTAACACTATATAATTCACCATTTAAATGAATCACCAAGAAGTAGATCCGAATTGATTATAGAAAGCATAAAATTAATACTTTCATAGTCGACGTTGATGTGAAAATATCTTATGGAATCAACGAGGCCATTTATATTCATTAAGTAACGACTTCATGTGGAGCCACGAGCATAAAATTAAAAAAACTACACTCGTAAATTTTTCATTATCAATTTGGATGTTGCGCTTTGTTGTATTGAGATAATAGCTTTTTTTACGCGATTTTGCGCTCGCTCTCTACTGAGTCGGTCTGGTATTTAAATAGATATAAATATATGATGTGAATTCTCAGGTAAGGTAAAACGCGGCGTTGAGTTCTGCATTTTTTTATCTCAACATGTAAAGTAGTGTCTTAATACTAGGCAAGAATGCAGTGTCTTAATGCTACATTCTTTTTGATTAATCTTGATGTGTGAGACAAAGCGTAAGGGCTGAAAATTATAATGTTTTGTTAAAATACAGATCAACGAAAAATAGTTCTAGTACTATCTAATTATTTAAATTATTTAAAAATTAAATTTATTTGCCATCTCTGGTTATCTAAGCAGTAAAAGCATTATTATATAAAATGATAAAGAATTAGGGGAACGGAGTGTCTTAACCCTAGGTTCCCTAACCTGCTGTGTACAGGATACAGCGTGAAGCTAAAAAAAATAAAGAATTAGAATCTAGTGCAAGAAAACGTAACATTTTTAATATATAACAACAAATAAAAATTTGTAACCTTCAATTTAAAAACTTAAAAAAAACTGGTTTCCTTATAATATGATAACAAAAAACTTATTCAAACAAAGACGGATTCGTCTTACTTACTACAAATTAAAAACAGGTGTATTTCACATCTGCATAAATCTCAATCAACGTTTTATTTTCCTTTTGTTTTCCTTCATAATGACTCGATTTGGTGCTAATTATGTTGATACATGAGCTTGTCTTTTATCTTTGGGAATACAAGCTCCTATAAGGTATCGTATACACTGTATGTAAAATAATAAATTTACATAAAATTTTTAAAAGTTTTTTTGAAAAATGTTTGACAGTTTTACATTTTCCCATATATTTAGATAGTAAGGGAGCATTTAGTGTCATGACACTCGTTATCAACTTTCGCACGATATCGAAACATGACTCGTTCATAGTGGACCTTGATGTCGCACTTTCTTGTTCACCAAAACGAAGAAATGAAAATAGTTAAATTATGACTACTTGTCCGAGTCTTCTTTTCAAAATTTTATTGTGTAAAGAATTTAAATACAATCACTTACCAGAGAGATCAATTCCACAACCAATCGCGATTACACACAGTCGCTGTCCTATTGCGCCACGGTGACCTCTGCAACTTCCTGTGTGTTTGAATATGCCATACATTGTCTAACCAAATCGAAAATACATTAATTCTACAAATACATAGATAGCCCTCTGAGTATAATTTAAATATATTCATATATTACTTATTTAAAGAATCCTTATCTTCGTATAAAATTATATTAAACATATATTATGCATATTAAATGTGAAAGTAACTTAAGTTACTAATCAAGAAGATCAATCAAGCACCCCTAATAAAATGTCCAACCTTAGGGTGTTTAATTCTTACGCTTGATAGAGTTACACAATGGGTGGATCATTATCCATTTTTTATCAAAAAACAAGTTCAGAACGGATATAAGAGAAAAGGGTTGAATATTATTTTTGTTCTAATAATATCGCCTAGATACATTCTTTTTAAATGTAGATGCATATACGAAAAACTTAACAAATTTAGATGCAGTTTGTTTCACAGATAGCTAATTTATTAAAATGTCCTTTATTTAAATAGAGTTATTACTGAAATATAGGTTTTAATCTGTCTTATCAATCTGGGACCGGTAAAGTTAATGGACCTACTAGCAAAGTAATAGTAAAATTAGTAAGTATACATACACATATTCGTTACTACGTTATTAGTAAAGAATTTATAACTTAATTGGCATGAACGCTTTGATTCCAACATGAGTATATTCAAATCTCTGCTACTCTCAAGTTTTATACGGAATTTCTGCTATCTTCTAAATATTTTATTTTTCGAATGCATGAACTATACATATTATGAATTAATAATTAATATATATCATTAATATTAAAAAATACAAGCAAACACGACGTTAGGTTTCTCAAAATAAACATGCATTGTCTCAAAATTGATCACAAAGTGGATAAAATGCGAATTGACTTTACAAAGTTCCTTCTAAACACTTTTCAAACATTGAGAAAATGTTAAAAAAGTCTAGTACCTGTTTAACATTACACACAACCTACAAACCGATATGATGAATGAACATACAGATATCGATCAGCGTAACTGTATCATATATTTCATTGTATTACCACTGTCGTATTATATTTGTACAAGATCACTATCACATGAATGATGTTTTCTATCACGTTCCTAGTCAAGTGGGTCATGTTATATTAAAAATCTATTCCACTTTCTAATATACAAGTTATATCAATTTGCTGGGCACCATAAGTAATTACAACGAATGAGCGGTCTTGACAAATGCGTCGTGAAGTATGTACCGTACAAATTTGATTGGTTTCGGTGTTCACACAAAGGTTCACCGGATAGGCTGTTCGTGTATAGAATTAAACTTTATAGTAGTTGTAATAAAGCTTTTAAGTTATTGGTATGGTAGATATTAAAAATGTTATGGTCAGCGTAAATATATAGATAGATAGCTGGTTTTTAGGCTTGGTTATAATAAAATAAAAATATGAATATGTTAATATTTTGTTTAATATAAGCATATTCGAATTCTGTCCAAAATCAATGTACTAAAATTTCTATACAAATTTAAAGTATGTAAAAAAGCTTGATAAATAGGTCAATTGTATTTACATATATATATCGTATGTTTAATGCTATAAATGGTAAAAACAATAATATAAAATCTTTATATTTAAAATTTGGTAACTTTAAAGTTTATACATATTCTTAAATAGAGTCTAGATGCTTGGTATTTTAAGGTGATACAAAATTGTACTATCATTAAGTATGCTGCTTACTAGTCAGTAAGCCACATTATAACAAAGACATATATAATACATGTACTTTTTTCTCTTTTTAAAGATATAGGAAAAGAAAGCTGCTGCTGGTGTGATAAAAACATATTTTGTGTTTTTTAAACTTTTAAATAGCCAAAAAGTCCAATACTACAAACTCAACGAAAGCGCGATACCCAATGAAATTAATTTCATTCGGAATACACATAAAAAAATTTTACCACTTAAGCCATGACAATAAATATTTAAAATAAAAAAGATGGCGCCGAGAAAAAATAGTAATAAATGAATTATTCTTTTTAATTAAATTAGCATACATGACAAAAAGTAATAACAAAAAGTGACATTCTTATCACAATGCCTTGACGTTTAATGAAATATTTTTTTAAAATAATATAGCAATACTTTTAAACATTTTTAAAGTGTTATTCCACACTTAGGAAAATTGAAAAAGACATTTAAAGAAAACGTATAAAAATTTGAACGCAGCGGGATTCGAACCCGCGCCTCCTGAAAACCGTTCAGGCGCTCTCACCACTGAGCATGCTCAGGTTTTCAGGAGGCGCGGGTTCGAATCCCGCTGCGTTCAAATTTTTATACGTTTTCTTTAAATATTTTTTTAAATAATATAGCAATATCAGTATAATAACGTTTTTTACCGCTTAGTAGGATCATCATAGAAGGTCTAGAGACATAGAAGATCTAGTCAAAGTCAAAGTCAAATAATTTTATTGAAAATAAGAAGTTACATGCTTCATTTTTTGAACGTCAAATAGTTTACCACCGGTTGACTAAAGTTAATGTCGTAGTTAATGTTCGAAGTCGATACATGCGTATTAAAAGGCATAACTTAACGCCGCGCTTTGTCCTAGATTACAGAGCAAAAATATTCAAATAACATCTATAATGATTCTCCGAATGGGAAACGAACACAGAACTATCGAAGCCTCCTCCTGGCAGCGAAGGCATCTTGTGACAATAGTATTATATTAATATAATTAGTACTTAGCAGAAGCAAAAGTTATATTTTAAAAGTATTCGACGAATGTTAAAAGCCGATTTAAATTTAGTGCTGGACGTCAGTCAATATTAATTACACAATTTGTAAACTCAACGGTCAGAGTAAACAAGCGCCAACCGTAAGTCGCATCAAACCATTAAAAGCTAATTAAACGAATTTACTTTCAGTGTTTACGAATAAAGTATTTGCGCAGAAGATGCAAATCGAAATGGGTTTTATTAAATTAAATTACATTTATAAATATATACAATCTTATGGTAGGTGTGGGTTGAAGTCCCGTCACTAAAATCATAAGTTGCCCCATAAGAAGAATGTTTTTAGGAAAAATAAATTAATATCTCTATAATCTATTAAAATATCTTAACCTATTTAAGTTATCATTAGATAGTTTTGTAGCAAGTGTATCGGAAATAAGAGGTGTGTGGATGAAGGCGGTTATAGTAAGGTCTTTTCCGATTTGGTTAGACAAAGAGAGAATCAGACTGTGGCGAGCCTGAAGTGAGTATTTTAACTTACTTTTCTAGATACAACGCGAGAGGCTGGCATCTGGCAGTCTCGTGGTGACTTAAAATGCTATTATTTTTTTTTTATAATATTGTCTATAATAATCTCTTATAAAATGTATTTTTTCACTACGTCCCCCTTTTTCTGCCGAAATCGGAGGCATTGCGTGTTAAGTGGCGGAACTTAACGCCGCGCTTTGCCTCGACACCAGAATAAATAAAATGAAAATATTAAATATTTCCACTCCTCGAATGGAAATCGAACCCACAACCAGACGTTTACAGTCACACGCGAGTACCACTGCGCCACTACTGGCCCCAAATTAAAATGTAATAAACACCGAAATAATTATTCAATTATATAAGCTCTAAGGAGAGAAGCTCTTAGCATCCTATGAATTCAATGTGCCCATGTACTGCATAGAGAAGAGGTCAAAGTAGTGCCTAGAACTTGCGACCTAAATGTAATCTTACTCTCCGAGCTCCTTTCTCTACTAGCGGAAGTTTGAAATATTTTCAGAGGTTCTGTTTCAGAGTTATGATTCCTTGTTGAACGTCCTAATAGTAAGCTGGTGGGAATTGTATCATATGAACACTTCGCCACTGCTCTCTGCCTAACCTAATTTTATGAAAATCGAATGAGAAACACGAATGTAGTATATATTATACACATAAATAAAGAATCATAGGCAACTACTACTACATTTATTGATAATCTGAACGTTTTTCTATACATATTTAGTTTCACGTGCAAAGCAGTATTAAGAACTTATCAACAACATAATCATAAGAGCCCGTCAAATATCATTATCATTAAATGATGGATGGCTAATTCTTTAACAGTATCAGATAGTATACCTGTATGGGTATGTGTATAAGATGCGTGGGACAGTCAACACAATGGATGATTTAAACCAAGTAGCTGTATCGGAATAATCAAAGTCCTTCGATTGAAGAAGCTTTTAAACTTAAAATAAAGGTAATAAAAATAACGTTTAGTACCTTTTAAAACCCGTTATGGCGTGTCGTATGTGAGTGAACAAGATGTTTGTAGGTTCAATTCTGATTTGAGAAATGCTTATATTTATTAAAATACGGACATTTAGAGGTTTCCTCAAATTCCACTGTTCCCATGTGTATAACATATTGTAAATGCCATATATATAGTATAATACTAAAGAAAAATAAACGTGTCACGTTTGTTTGTTGTTAGTAAATTCCAACCATGAAGCCACCAACCCCTGAAGTGATCTTCCCTCTGGTGCCGAGGCAAAACGTGAAATTGAGTTCCGCCACTTGACATACAATGCCTCCAGAATTCAATAGAAAATGGGGAACGGAGTGTCTTTACATTTGGTTACCCTACCCCCGCCCAAACTGCTGTGTGAAGGATACAGGGTGGCGGTAATAAAAAACAATAGAAACACAATATGTAATGTAAATAATACAAATGTATATGCATGTAGTAAGAAAACTAAAATGTTTTAGGAGCTTTTAGTTACTACTTATTTAATTATAAGTCCTTATGTCTTAATACTTACTTAAGCTAATTAAATAAGAGGAAAAATAATGTAACTAAAGATTTAACACGATATAAGGACCACGAATCAGTGGTATTTAAAAAAATTATAAAAAAAAGCTAGACCTCTTCGAAAAAGAGCCACTTTGCTTTTCACACTGTCATCCAACCTGTATTAATCAGGAAAATCCTATATAACAGTTAAATATTAAACATTTACTGTTCTTTTATATTTAGCTACTTGTAATATGCTTATATGATGTATATTCAAAAAAGCTCATAATAAATAATGATATTTATCAAAACATTTTAAAAAGTGTATATATATATCAAAATTATAGCCATTCATTCTGACAAATACAATCGCAATGCGTACTGACGGCAGGCGGCTAATATTTTTTTATGTAAGATTCATAATTCCGGCGCTAAGATCGACAAAACCTGCAACAAGCAAACAAATTTACCGAAATTATTCACCGACTTGAAAGTCAAAATTACGATCAATATATGCGCCTGCGGCTCCTTACGAGATCGTTTTTACATTTGAAAAATACGAGGGCATATCCCAATTTATAACACGTCTTATTTATTTTAAATATTAACTCAAATATATATAACATTTTCATAATTTATTAGTTAATTACTCATTTTTTTAACAAGAAATGTAAATTGGCCAATAATATAAACATATATTTACATAATATTCGTATTAAAATATAAAAACAATATTTATTTATTTTGCAAACTGGAAACTATGAAATAATTTATGAAAGTAATTAATTATAAATACATAATAAATAATTGAATACAACATTTTGTTAACAGAAAGGTTGAGACCGTCGAGGCACAGTGTCTGAGTCGTAAAAGCGATGGTTGTGGGTTCGATTCCCATAGACTTCATATCTCTGCTCTGGTATCCAAAACAACGCGCGGCCTTAAGTATCAATTAACACCTAATGTCTTAATTTTGGACGGAAAGTCGAGAACGGAGTGTCTTGACACTAGGTTCTCACTGACTACTCTGCGAGAAGCTACATTTTTGAACATAAAAGTTTAAAAGTTTGATTTTTAGCCCCGTATTTTTCATGTAACCGCGACATACATACAATATTTATGTGCTCGTAAAATTCGAACATGCTCTGTATGCCCACTAAAAGGACAGCAGACGTTTGTATCCTACGATCAAAAGGAATTGAATAATAAAACCTGCATACGTTTCGTGAATCATTATCAATACCGTATGTAACATGTAAAAATAAATTTAAGCTTTATTTGCAAAATGTTAACGTTACTTCATTTAAAATTATGATTTTTCATAACAAATTTGTGATAAGTTGACACACTTATTATAAGTTCAAGGTATCATGGCGCAGTGGGATAGCGTCTGACTGTAAACGAGATTGATTGTGGGTTCTATTCCTGCTTGGGGATATTCTGCTTGATTATATTTATTATATTTTAATTTCTTCTCTCTTCCTAAGACAAGAAGCGCCATTGAACTCCGCCATTCTGTTGATTAAGATTAGTACTATATTCGTTTTAAAGATTTAACAATTACTACGTGACCCTTTTAGGTTTAAAAAAAATCGTCAAGGTATAAAGGGCATCATTAAAAGACCAAGACATCACATTTTTGTCTACCTTTAAAGGAGGAACAAATTCACTAAATATGTAGTATAGTAACTAACTATGCTAAAAGCAAGGTTTTGACAGCGTTTTTGATAAAAGCTTTTCTCTCAAATTAATATTTTCAGACATGTTTAACAAATCCATACTTATATTATAAATGCGAATGTATGTGTGTTTGTCTGTCACGCTTTCACGGCTAATCTACTGGTCCGATTTAGATGAAATTTAGAATGAAAGTAGTAAAAGTGACTGGGTCTAACATAGGCTACTTATTTTTTCAAAAATCAACCTCTAAAGGGTTGAAATAGGTGATGAAAGTTTATTGAAAAATTTAATCCGCTTGACCAATTGTATTGAATTTTGGCATAAATATAGTTGATAATCTTAACTTAAACATAGGCTACTTTATTTTTTGAAAATGCGCAATTAACGAAATTACAATACAACGAATTAGTTAACGCGGCGAAGCCGCGAGCGGGCCGCTAGTATTTATATAAACACACATCTTACCAGATTTTAGTGTTTAGTACTGAAGTAAATTACCCTTTTTTAATTAAGTCTTAATATGTAACACATATATAAATGTTTAAATATGTTTAAAGTGTAAAAATTATGTCTCTTAATTTTTTTTAACAAGATTTTTAAACCTGATTTTGTCCGCAACTCTATAAATAGTGTAAGACCATTACAAATATTAAGTCTACCAATTTTATAATAACGATAACACGAATTACTAGCAAAGGTTTCCGATCAATTTACTATATTGCCAAAGTTTATTCGCCGTTTGACAACTTAATGGGGTTTTCAGTGTCGATCGCTCTTAATTAGATAGCGCTGTGGCCCGCGGCTGGACAAATATTTTAATTTTAATGTCCGCTACGTGCCACCCACGGTACATTACGACGATAGAAAACGCTATTTATAAAATGAAAAATACATAACTGTCTTAATGTTTTGATTGAACACATATTTATGGAATGTATCAAAGACTAATTTTATTGTTGTTATAAAAGAATATTTTGAAGATATGTCAAGAGCTTAGCGTTAAATTTTATATCATTATCATGAGCAACTGGCTTATATTATTTAACAATTCAACACAATATTTTTTTTTAAAATATTATAAACTTTTTTTTTTTTTTTTTTTTATTTTAATTGGGAAACTCTGTTCATGGGCTCACAGGTGCCCATGGCATTTGTTAGTATAAATTAGTATTAATTTGTATTATCTTATATTTAAAGTAATCTAATGGTGATGTCCATCACTGACCAATTGTAAGCGATTTTTTTTTTTTGTTTTGTGGTAAATATATGTACATATATATAATTGTAATAAAAATAGCCACCCAGCTCACGCTTTGTTCCCTATTATAAACTTTTAAAGTATTCTATAAACTAACTATAAAAAAAATGATTATGATACAAGTACGTTAACATATCTATCGGCTTATTTTTTACTTTTCCTTCTTATACAGGAATTTAAGGAAGTTAGCGAAGGCATCTTCTTTTACATCCCTAGTAGGCTAGTCAAAGACATTGCACCAAATGTTACAGTACCTGCATACGCTTGCCTAATCCACTGTTATCAACATCTGCATACACGGTCTCCGGGGGTCATTATGCTTTTTATGGAGTCTTCCTCCAGTATCATCGATACTATATTCACAAATGTTAACCGAGGTTCTCTCAATGCTTATCTTCAAATATCTTATTTAACCATCGTTGTTTCATTCATTTTTATTATAATATCTTATATCAAAACATGTAAAAATAGCTAATTCCTGAAAACAACTGAATATAATATAATTTCAAAAAATAATACCATAAATGTATAAGTACAGCTAAATTTCAATAATAATTAAATTTACAAATCAATAAACAACTAAGGACGTACACAAGAATGTACACCCGAAGACAGCTTCTGACGTGCGTCAAACAAAAATAAAATGTGGGCGACAGATTATCTGTCCAGTGCTACCGATGCCGCGATAACGTTATGACGTTGACGGGTTAATTCGACATCGCCTTATGCACTCTACAACGCACAATACAACGAATTGATATGAAAATTAACATAGTATTGATAATTGTACTAATAGTACTTATAAATTACTACTTGTTGCTCGAAACTTCGCTTAGGTAGACGAATCCTTGCCGTAACTTCTATCTTCCATAGTTCTTATAGTAGTTCCATAGTAGATTGTTAAACGCAAAAACTCATTTCCTTATGAATTTTGGAAAGCTTTATCATAGCTCTGCTTCATTCCACGAAAAAACCTACCTATATGCTAAAATGTGCTGATATTTGACATGTAGTAGATTATCATCATAAAGTATGATAAATTCTCATTTTTTAGGCTATCGCGGCGCAGTGGAACAGCGTCTGGTAAATGTGATTGGTTGTGAATTTTATCCCCACTCAGACGAATTAATATATTTATATTATTTTAAAATTTCAGTTCTGATACCTGAGACAAAGCGTGAAAATAAATTCTGTTATTTAATACAGAATGTCTAGATTTCGGGAGAGAAGTGGCGAACGGAATGTTTTGTGAGATTTTCTCTAACTACCTAGCTACGTAGGAAAGGTTTGTAGTAAGTAATAAACTCTGATCCAATGTGTTTGAAAATTACTCATTTGCTGTAATCGGACTTTATGGGCAATGTTAAAACGTATTATAAAAATACTATGATAAAATACTTTTAAATTAAATAAAAATATATTTGAAAAAGTATTTCTAGCGTCACACTAAATTGTTTCTAGTTTATTTTATTTTTTATATGTATTTTCTTAAATATATATTTTCATTTTTTTTAAATGATATATCTAATAGATTTTTATATATAATAAAAACACAGTAAGCATTTTAAAATCTGTCGCTTAAATTTACAAACACCAGAAACAACTTCGACGCTTAAGACTAAATCTAAACATAGTCATTAAGCCATATAAAGATAGTAGAATAATCATATATAAAAACATGTAATAAACTATATTCCTTCCGCAAGCAAGCATTGCAAACTTTATCTAATTGATATAAAAACATAATAAAATTCAAACAATAATTTCTAATATCGCACACAGTACAGTAAATAAACACTCAGTGCAAAATAATACTCAATGTAAATCGAAAAAGCTTTAAGATCAGTTAATTATCTATAAAAATCAAATAAATATTAAGAATTTAAACTCTATTTCATTACCTATATCCTGTTAACAAAGAGCAATTTAATTAACTGATGATTAATCCCGCCCATAAACATAACAGCCCGATAAAGTATTACACTTATTGAGAAACGCAAGAACTTTTTATAGGCCATTATTGCTTGTAAACGCAAAGGAATAACCATTAAATTATGCGAAAGCAATCTTCAGATTTTTAAAGTCCGTGTAACCAGGTAGGGGGTTCGAGAATTAATTACGGACTTCATCGTGATTGCATTCAAAACGTTTTGGGTTGTCGTTTTTGGTGTGCATCAAATATATATTTAATTAATAAATTAAATGTTACATTTTTGTTCGTGTTGAGAAATTTTTGAATTGGAAGGTGAATGTTTGGTTTTTAAAACATACCGAGGCAGCAAAAAAAATAGTTTAAATAATTTTTGTATACTTAAAGATAATTATATTATAGGCGACGGCCTCTAGTAGTAGTCTGGCGCAGTGTGACAGCGTGTGACTGTAAAC
The DNA here is from genome assembly GCA_019049465.1 of Dryas iulia moderata. NCBI lineage: Eukaryota > Metazoa > Arthropoda > Insecta > Lepidoptera > Nymphalidae > Dryas > Dryas iulia. The sequence continues at coordinate 10,298,238 of CM032428.1, forward strand.
ACAGTGGTTGAGAGTTCGAAAGCCAATCGGGAAATAATTAAGATTACAATGATATTTTAAGTTTAACAAAAGCGTCGTCTTTTTCAAAATAGAATCACATTTCTAAACAAAATGTGATAGACAAGCGTATTGTTCCCATTTCTTCACTCTGATACCTAAGACTTAGTGCGGCGTTGAGTTCCGCTACTTATAACGCAATGGCCCGATTATGATTGAAATGTGAACAACGGAGAATCATGACACTAGATTCTCTATAAGTATCCTGCTATGCCGGAAAAAGCGTGACGTTGCTTTAAGGTATGATTTAAAAAAAAACATATTAATAATTATACAGATTATACAGATGTGATTCTAAAAAGCAATAATTTCATTAAAATACATTAGCAAAATAAGTCATAGATGTTCATTTAATTCTTAGAAACCCGCAACAAGACGACGGCGGAAACGCATTCTTTAAGCAAAAAACGATAGTTGAATGAACCTACAAAAAGTTACAAAAAAGTTGATATTAAAATCTTTACAAGTGAACTTTATGCTTATTTATCATGTATTTATAATTATATTTATTTATTTGAAACATTTCCATTATTATTTAAGTTCCTTTATGTATATTTTTTCGTATGTATATTTTCGTTTTCCTAATATTTATAACATGATGATAAATAATTAACTGTAATTAGATTTTAAAAACAGATTAACCAAAAGTAGACATGCATTTTTGAAAATAATAAATAGTCAAATAGAAAATCGCATCACGATAGTTTGTTATATAAATCATAGATGGCGCTATCATATTTATTGTAGTCTAATGTAATTTTGAACTAATATTTTGGTACTATTAACAAATTATGTTTTAATAAACATCTAATAAATTATTTAAAACTGTTTTCTTAACTCGTATAACAGTGTTTTCTAAACTCATGTAACAATGGTGTGACCAGTAGTGGCCCAGTGGCACAAGCGTGTGACTGTAAACGACTGGTTGTAGATTCACACTTGAGGAGTACAAATATTTCATATTTCCATTTTCTTCGCTCTGGTGTCGAGGTAAAGCGTGGCGTTAAGTTCCGCCACTTATCACGCAATGCCTCCGAATACGGCGGAAAGTGGGGAACGGAGTATCTTAATACTAGGTTCCCTCTGCCTACCCTGCTGTGTGTGGGATACAGCGTCAAGTTAAAAAAAAAAGTATAACAATGGTAAGTTTTTTCTTCGACGATTATAAACAAAGATTATAAGCGTAGTGTAAACAAAATAAGTCCTACATTATAATAAAATAAATTAAAAAAAATAAAAATAAAAATTATTTATTGTCAAGTAACATAGGCTCATAGTTGGTTAGTACAAGAGAATTACTTAAGAACTATGAATACTGGAAGAAACTGATATAGTGAACTAGTGTTCGCGGTGACCGTGAATTCGATTTCTACTTGAGGAAATATATATATTTTTTCACGAGATTTTCCTGGCTCAACAGGAGAGAATCTGACTGTAAACGCTATGGTTAGGGTTTTATCTTCAACACCCTGGTGAATGATCAAGTTGTATGATGATTATAATTCAAATTATGTTAATTTTCTCTCTTTAAGATAAAACGCGTCGTTGAGCTCTGCAACTTAACACTGTCGTACGGGGAAAAAACACGAAGCTGCTATTTTTTTTATTCTATCAACCAACTTATGTTAGAAGTATCTATTTTTTTTAAAAAATATAAACAATTTTTTATGTCACGAATTTTGTTTGTCATATAATATAACGTAAATATAACGCAGAAACATAACGTAAAATAAAACGCTTACCCTTACAAATTTATATAAAAGTAACAAACAGTACATAGAAAATATAATTTTATATAACGTCTATATAAATAAGTCCATCGTAGCATACCCCGTGTAACGGTAGAATAGTTCCTCGCAAGCGTTTGCTGTCACTACCGTGGCCGGCTCTTTCCACTCTGTTAGAACTTCAAAAAGCATTAGACCACAAGTATTTGTTTCAGCAGATTATATCTTACTTTGCTACTGGCTGCCCCTGAACATTTATTAACTATGTAACGATCCGCAATGAATGTTGTATGAATAACATGTCAATTTCTTCTTTTCATGTTAAAATTGTATTGTCTAAACAATATTGATAATAATTTTATATAATAAACACATGTAACATACGAGCATAACATAACTGTAACATCGGCTCAAACCATTTTGGTTTTTAGATGTTCTTTATTAAAGTGTATACCCATCTGTAATATGATAATAAATAAATAAAAAAAAAAAAAAAAATATATTATTATTTTGCTGTACTTGTCGCCGTTTTTTTGTGTATTTATGCTTATCTCATCTAATCATCAAGTGTAGGCCATGGGACAGCGTCTGATTGTAAATATGATTAGTTATGGATTCGATCCCCATTTAGTGCAATGATAATTAATATTTTAATTATTTTAATATTTCAGCTATGACAAGACAATGTGCAGCGTTTAATACCGTTACACAACACGTATTGTCTCAAGTTCGGGCGAAAGCCTAGAACTGAAAGGAAAGAAATGTTTTAACTCTCTTTTAAAAAACCAAATATACTCGTAATGCTCTTAAAATTCAATTGTATAAAAACATTCTTTCGTCGGACGAATAATATCTCATAATATAATCAATTTCATTCAACAGTCCATCTAAAATGATTAACTTAATAAAGCTAAGTCCTGTGAGAGCTAATGTTAACCTTTTGATAGTTTTTTGCCTAAATATGGCTGTTTCCCGCAGGATTCCTTCTCGTAGTACTCGCTCGACCGCTCGCACCTAATTGATCTCAATGCTCGCGACGAATCGACTCGCCACGGAAGTGATTTCGGCCGGCGTTGACTCATCGCCGTGACATGGTACAACTTAAACTTATTTCCAGTCACGTAGTGGAATTATGTTATTATATATTATTACACTATTACGAAAATATCGTATGAAATTTGTTTTGACATAGAAAACCCAACCAAAGCTTTGTGTGGTTAACCTTAAACACTACTATTCAAGGCTAACAGAGTGCTCGTAATTTTGGTCAACTTCATAAACTGTTGACAAAGTTCGCTGGAGACACTTATCCGCATTATAAATTGGATAAATTGAAACAAAATTCGTTTTTGCTACATGGAAATTAAGCTGAAAATAGCATAAATGATTTGACAAGCAGCATGCGTGCCGCTCCACTTTATTGGGCTGTACTCCGATAAATTGGCAACAAGGCCGTAACTTGCTGTACAAAGTACGGCGCGAAGGATTCATCGAATAATTGTGCTGCCAATAGCTTACGCAGAAAGCCCTTTATTTTTACCGAAGCAATGCGAAGCAGTCGATGGCATTTTAATGTAATGGTTGAACACATAACAGCACTTAATTTTGTCCTAATGCGTGGCTAAGTACAAGAATCCTGTCTTTTGGCCCACTCTGTTTTTCTCGAGAATATCTGAATCGTCGATGAGCCAGATAAGCAAGTATTCTTTAAATATGCAAAGCGCAAACTTTGTGGTGCAGTCTTCCGACAGGATACTGAATAATTTTACACGCTCTTAAGGCTTGCGTGTCTTGTTAATTTAAGAGCTTTACATTGACAAAGTTAAAAGGCTTTTAATTATTCAGAGATTGAGAAAGAGTTATTGCTATCGATAAAGTTAACGAAGACAAAAAATGCTGATCACTCCCAAGTCTCTTAATCAAAGGACATCGATAAGATTCAATAAAGGAAAATTACCTGATTTTCGTATTGTAACAAAACAACGCAATAAATCTTGTGCCAAATGCTTATTTAAGCGTTAAGAATTAAGTTTCATTACACAATTCCTAAACATCGTCATAAAACACTCTTATCTTTACCAATAAATATTAGTTGCATACATAAAACATTACACCAAGTTTATATTTACGATAAAACTATTTAAGTCTGAAACGGGACTCATTCGTTGTTCTGAGAGATATCCAATAAAATCCACTGTATCACTAGATAATTAACAAGGATAAACGGGCATATGCGATAGAGCTCCTGTTCTGTCTAAGTGTTGCCAACATCACGCCGACATAATTTAACGCTAAAGCCTATGCTGGCATTTTTCTAAAGACAATACATGCTCCTCGACCAATGAAATATTCAGAGTGCTTGAAGAATTCTTATTCTCGCACCCGCTAATGAATAGCTATTCTTTGGGCATTTTAACTATGGCCGACGGAATGGCATTTGTGTGTACAGGTTTCTTAAAAGGTCTCTCGATATGCGTCGGACCCTTTCCGCTTAGTTTAATTTATGGACACGCGTACTTTTTAGTTTATTTACATTAATTATTGTTCACATTAAAATTTTGCTGCGCGAGTTTTAGGAGTTCCTGTCGGTTTTTTTTATAAATTAGAGAGTTACTTTTTTATATAACGACGCCATCGTTGCGCAGTGCAGTTTTGACTAATTGAATGATATGTTTGTAAATTCAAGTCTCTTAAAAAATATTTATATTTATACGATATACTTCAGCAGATAGATAAAATCCATAAAATTTCGTCATATAGAACCCAGTCTCTAATAATTTAAAAAGGTGGAAACTAGTTTTCCCACTACGTTAGGTAGTCAGCAAATGCAAAAAAGTCATACAAATCAAAAATATAATAGCTTTAAGCTATTGACTGAACATTTTTCTATAAGATACGCTTGTCTATCACATTTTGCTTATAAATGTGATTCTATTTTGAGAACGACGACGCTTCTGTTCAACTTATAATATCATAGTAATCTTAAATATACGTAATCTATTATTATATTTTACCTTAAAAATAAATCACTGATGATTTAATTTATTTTAATGTGAGAATAATTTTAAATATTAAATAAGACCATTGTGGCGCAGCTATACACGAGCTTGGTTGTGGGTTCGGTTCCCACTCGAATAAAAAAATCATACAGAAAAAGTATATTAACTTCTTCACTCTGATCACTCTGATACTTAAAAACAACACTAAAACACAGCATTCATTTAAGTCATTCAACTAGAAATTGAAATATTGCATATATTTCAATATCCGGCAAAAATGGAGAACGGAGTGTCTTATCCTTAGATTCTCTCTGTGTTGCGGGAAAAAGGCATATTCACATGCATTTTCAAAGATGACTACACTAATTTTAAAACATTTCTTCAAACCACGTCGCGTCATACTATTCATTATTAGTCAACCTACAATAGCGCCGCTGTCACCAGAATATTTAAATATTAATGTACTTTTTGTCTATATTGTGTTTTTTTCCTATACAAATGTTGAGAGGTGTTAAAGAGACCTATGACTGCACTTCCTTTAAGAAACTACCTTGTTTACGCTTGCCGAACATCGGTTTTAGACACTATCGTGTTAAAGATTTATGGTCATGTAAAGTCTGCTTATACGCTTATCGGGAAAACAAAGCAGAATCTCAATATGTATAACCATATATGAAGGAAAAATTTTAATTAATAAAATAATTAATTTGTATTTTAATGTAGTATTGATTTATGCTCAAAATTTAGGATCTAATTTGTTCTTTACAAGAGAAACGTCTGTATTTATTACATCTTTACAAGTTAAAGTTGAACTCAAAAATACAAAATAATGCGTGTACAGTTAAAATATATCGTTAAAGTTTTATTTATAATATTTATATTAAAAGTTTTTTTGTACCTATACAATGCATTTTAATATTTTAAAGTGTTATTTGTCAAATTCTTCAACAATTTTCAAGATGAACAGGTTCGAATCCTGCTATAATAAAAAATATGCATTTACTTATTTTTTTTATATAACGTATTTTTGGATTAAAATTATATATATGGAAAATTCAATACCCAATAAATCATAGTTTTAAGAAAAAAATCTACACAAAATTTAAAAATAAAACTAATTCCGGTGACACTACCAAAACTACATCCACCAAGAACAAAACAATAATAAAATTTAGAAAAAGTATCTTCTTTAAGAAGTTACAATTTTTATCTACGGATTGATGGATCACATCATATATAACCATATTAAACTTGATCCCAGTTTATATTGCTTTACATACGAATCCATCAAAGGAAATACGATATCGTGTTATTTTTTACTATAAAAAAATAAAAGACAGTGTTAATGTAAGCGGATTTTGTTGACTTTATAAATATTTGAAGTATAAGATAAGAAGATACACTGTAGTAGCTGATAGCGTCTCACTGTGTATTCAATGGTAGTGGCTTCGATTCCCACGAAGGAATTATTAAATTAATATTTTTTTTTTTTTTAGCTTCACGCTGTATCCCGCACACAGCAGGGTAGACAGAGGGAACCTAGTGTTAAGACACTCCGTTCCCCACTTTCCGCCAAATTCGGAAGCATTGCGCGTTAAGTGGCGGAACTTAACGGCGCGCTTTGCCTCGACACCAGAGCGAAGAAAATGGAAATATTAAATATTTCCACTCCTCGAGTGGGAATCGAACCCACAACCAGTCGTTTACAGTCACACGCATGTGCCACTGGGCCACGACTGGCCACAATTAATAATTATGTTACACTTATTTTGATTTTTCCAAGTGTGGTGTTGACTTCCGCCACTTAACAAGCAATACCTATAAAAAATATATTTAGATAATGCATACAAAAAAATGGACACGAAACTAAAAAATAAAACTTTATTTTATTTTCTCTACTCGAAATATAATTAAAATATATTTTAAGAACTACAAAGTAATTTCAGAAGTTAATTTCAGTTTTAACCTACACATTAAAACTTCTTGAATACAAGCCGTATTTTGAGAAAGCCTGCAAGTACAAACAAAGGCTTAAAGATAAATCTTAATATTACTACAACAGTGCAGTATAAAATTTAAAATTTACATTCTTTTGGCGGGTTATCGACGAAAAATAACTAATTTATTTTACCCAATAACAATGAACCATAAAAATTCGAAATACTCCCTCATAAAGAATATGTCGTGAATACCAAAAGATGATTTGTTAAAGAAATTTACTCGACAGTGGGCATACGACTCTAATCGTTTACTTGTAATCTTGGAATTAAAGCAATGTATTTTGTATATATTTCGTGTATATTTCAATTTTTAGTTGCTATTTTTTGCCTCTTAGTAATCAAAGGGATCTTGTTAAGTGTTATGTCACTCCGTTCTCCACTTTCCGACCGAAATCGACAGAACTTTTATTTTCTATGAGTAATATGATGAGCATTATGTTATTTTAATGACTACTGTTTTCTAACCGAAAGATATGAACTGTAGATTAGCTAGCAGGATGCTCGTGACTTTGGTTTCGGTGGAAGATTTCATATGCTTGTGCCGTAAGTGGAATTATTCATTTTCATGCTTCATGCTACTTTTACTGTATATATCACGCAACGTAACTCATCTTTCTTTAACACTCTGGCACTTAAGACAAAACGCGGCATTAAGTTCCGCCACTTAACACGCAATGTCTCGATTTCGATTGAAAAGTGGTGAACGGAATGTGTTTGACATTAGGTTTCCACTGACAAATCGCAGGATTTTGATTTACGGGAAAGAACGTGAAGCTGCACTCAATTAGTTTAGTCGATTATTAGGGTCATTCGTGGCGCAGAGGCACAAAGTGTAAAGTGACTGATTGTGGGTTCGATTCCCACTCGAAGAGTGGGTAATATCTGGTGTCGAGTTAAAGCGCGGCGTTAAGTGCCGCCACTTAACACGCAATGCCTCCGAGGAAAAGTGCGGATCGGAGCGTCTTAACACTAGGTTCCCTCTGCCTACCCTGCTGTGTGCGGGATACAGCCTGAAGCTAAAAAATAATATTACGATATTTCCAAATATATGTAGGATAACATAATAAAGTATTACAAAATGGAGTAGAATGCTTGTAAACTATATCAGAAATAAAATCACACTAGTTAAGTATATAAAAACTATTGATGGACTTGTATGGCTTAAAACGAAGGTTCTCGGATCATATCATATAGAAAAATACTCTCTCACCTTGGCTCGACAAAATGTATGAAAAAATATATAATATCTTCCTTTTTTGTCAACTATAATAATTGTGAACTATCAATAAAAATAAACAGCTACTTTATATGCATCAAACACCTCATTAAATGTTTTACAATTTTCCTATCTGCATAAAGAGTTGTAGAAACAGATAATAAGTATTCAAAGATGCCGCTTTTATATGCAGAAATTAAACTTAGCTGAGTACAACTAATCTATACATAATTATAATAAAAACGTAACTGGTCGTTGGCTTTACAGGAAAGATATACGAGAAAAATTATAATTGTTAGTATTTATCAATAAAAAAATATATTTTTTTTTAATTTACTTCTATTTGTTTGTTGAACTGTTTATTTGTCTATGCGTTTATGTACGCTAATCTCTAAAACAGCTTAAGCAATTTATATGCAGTTTTCACTATTATATTCTGGTTTCTTTGAATTCTGGTCCTTTAACTTTTAATGTTTATTTTTTTAAATTTGTTCATTAAAAAAGGTACTAAATACGAAATAATTAACTTACGCAGGCGATGCCGCAAGCAGGTCGCTAGTATATTATTCGTTAAAGCGGCCTGTGACATATTCGATAATTTATACGTGAAATAGAATGGAATTTAGAATAGACTTCTTATTGAAGCGAGATGGCGCTTGCAGCTCTATTAATCACGTGGGTGACAGACATGAACCGAACGCCTACGACTAAAGTTACGAGATTGTAACATTCGTACTGGGATAAAGTTACTTATCTATTAAAGTTTAGCCACTTCCTGTTATCTGATATGATTAAAAAATGTTTTGTTCTGTTGATAATATCAACATTTTTTGTATTGATAATATTATGAAAATTAATAAAATTGTATATTTTGGCATTGATAAAAATTGAAAAATCACAGTCAAGGTGAAATATTGGTTTCTGTTTTCAATATAATTTTAAGCCGAGTATGGTTTGTCAAGTCGCTTAATGCAAAAGAAAGTAATCTTTTAGTTAGTAGTGGCACAAACGACTGGTTGTGAGATCGATTCCCACTCGAAGTGGAAATATTTAATATTTCCATTTTCTTCGCTCTGGTGTCGAGGTAAGGCACGGCGTTAAGTACCGCCACTTAACACGCAATGCCTCCGTATCGGCGGAAAGTGGGGAATGGAGTATCTTAATACTAGGTTCCCTCTGCCTACCCTGCTGTGTGCGGGATACACAGTGAAGCTAAAAAAAAGTAATCTTTTAAAGTATTTAAGAACTAAACAACGACTTATGAAAAACATGACATATTATGACAAAAAATATATATTAAGTAGACAAAAATATATTTTAAGAAAACATAAAATTTGATCATATCAAGACTCGAACCTGTGCCTCTTTAAAAACAAATGCTTTAACCGGAAACCATGCATCTACGATGAAATACTTATACGCTTATAACTTATTTTTCTTGTCAGTGCTTGGACAGTTTCCGAGAGGCGCCGCTTCGAATCCCTCTCCGTTCAAGTTTTTATAACTTTTTCTAAGAATACTTCCTGTTTTCTTAAGTTAGCGAATAACAGTAAAACAAATATTAAAATTACCCACTAAATAATTAATTTCATATATTTATGTTTCACGTAAGGTATCATTTACGCTAATTCAAACACAAACGTTTACCTTTATCTCCAGTCAGAAGATTCCACGAATAACATAAAGCAGTATAAAAGCAATAAGGCTTTAACGGCAGCTTTATAGACATTCTACAGGTGCAGTTACAGAATCGGAACGCTTGAATGAGACAGAGACAGCCGCGTATGCAGATGTTCTCCATACAAAATTATCAATGACAGATTGAAATTTATTGACCTCACCGTAATATGAGATTTATTATGAATAATGCATGCGTTTATATTATTATTTTTTGTGTAAGATCTAGTCTGTCTTAATTATCGTATGTATTTATATAGATATTGATAGAGTGGTTCAATTTCTTCTATTTAAATAATAAATGTTAATTGAGTTCAAATGTTTATTGAATTAATTTATTGATATTCTTTGCAGCTTCCTTTCTTTCTTCCGTAAGGTAGTCGAGGAAATGTTTGTATCAAGACATCCCGTTCTTCATTTTCTGCTCGGAATTAGGCGAGACACTGCCTGTCAAATGGCGGAACGCCATGCTTGGAATGGCTTCAACGCCATGCTTGGTCAATTTTTAAATGTTAAGGGAGAGAAATAAAAATAACAACACTATAGTATCAATCCACGTAATGGGAGTAGAACCCATAACTAATCGCGATTGCAATGAAACGCTGCCTTTAATATTTTATAAAAAATATCTTGAATACAAGAGAGCAATAAATAAATCATCGTATATGAAGAAAAACATAAAAATAGTTACAGTTAATAAACATATTTGTTTTTATTATTCTTAACTGTATTACTATGTACTGTAACAGTGTACTATGTATTACTATGTAACAGTATTCTATGGACCTTATATTACATTATATAGTTATTGAGCTCCAATTGCAATATTGATATAAAAGCTTTAAAATCATGATTTTAAATTTCAAATTATTAATTTGAACATAATTAATGGTACTATTAAGTTTCTATTTTTTTTTTAAAACATTAAAGGAATGTATTCTAGTACTAAGCCTACATACGCCTTCAAACATTCTTTAATAACACAATATTACAGTAAAGGTTTCGTTACAAAATACATACTAATTATACACGAAGTAGTTCAGCTTGTTTGTTGTTCCCAAACGAATCCCACAGCGACCGGGATTACCATGCTAAGCTTCGTTAGCAGGATTTAATTTTTCTACTTTATTAGGTATTTGTACGTAAATGAAAAGATAACATTTGTAAGGTAGGTCTTCTAACAAAAAACAACTTTAATTTAATCTAACAATGAAATGTTTTAAAAATTGTTTTGATCAGTCTATTCATTTTTTTTAGTTCTGCATTGTATGGTAGGACGCGCTTACAGCAGGGGAGGTAGAGGAAACCTAGTGCAAAGACACTCTGTTTCCCACTTTCTGCTGAATTCTGGAGATATTGCGTGTTAAATGGTGAAATTTAACGCCGCGCTTTGCCTCGATATTAAAGCGAAGAAAATGGAAATATTAAATATGTACACTTCTCGAGTGGGAATCGAACCCAAAACCACTCACGTTGTGCCTCTGCGCCACGATTGGCCTCAAATCAAATTGAATGGTCTTTAATAATATCTATATATAGTATTAGAATAGTCGTATTCTTGGAAGTTTCTGCTTAAAATCCAATTGGACGCCTTTTTATAAAAATATTTTATCTTGAAGTGTAATTAAGCAAGTATACTATATTGCAGTTACCAAATTTTAAAAAAAGAGAGTAGGTTATGTCAACGAAACACACTTTAACAATCTTTGATAAGAAATCTTTTGACTATGTAACAGAATATGGAACATGTAGCTTAATAAAAATACATTATTACATGCAGATATTAATATAATACAAATAATATTGCAAACTTATATTATAATAAGTTTATTTTATTTCTCATATTTTGCCTAAGGACTATTTTTAAAAAAATCCAATAAGAGTCCAATATATTCACATAGTAGGTGTTTCCCATAAACAATATATATTAAACACTATTTTTTAAAACATCTTCTACCTCTCTATCAAAAAACAATTACACTTTACCTAAAACAGCCCAAAATACCTTAGTTAACACAAAAAAATTAAAACTAAAGACACCGTTAGACTAAAAATAACGACTGTCACGACCTTGCTGACGGCAGCCTCGCCATTTGTTCCTATCAATGGGATAAAGGAAATGTCCCAAGGCGAGATCACAAAAACATAAGTTTATCTCCCCAGCCTCTGTTGTTTGGCCCTAATTGGCTAATTGGCATACGATAGATAGGTCCTCCCGATTTCTTCCTGCAGATAATCGTGCCCACCGCTGTCGCCCTGATGGAATACTTGATCGATATCATCGTCCATTGAATTACGCTACTTGAAATATAATCGTGAAATTACAAGACCTTTTATTGTAGTTGCTTAAGTTTATTGCATTTGGTCTGTTTCGTTTTGTTTATATTGTTACAACGGTTATCTTGTTGGATAATGAACGTAAACGTTCTAAGTTGGTAAGTAGAAAGTTTTATAGATAATATTTTTTTTTAATAAATGATATATCTTATTAAATAATAATTAATTTTAATTTATTAATATAAATGAAATGAGTTTCAATTCGCAATTTTGTTAGGTGGATTACACAACATTTAAAGTTGTATAGTTTTCTCATAAAAATCTATCAGTTAGTAATACAAATTACAAGAGTTTTATATACACCTGTTACCCTAAACTTAAACCTGTTCCTAAGGATGTTGACTGCTGTTATATGAAACTAGAAAATACAACCAGTAGTACATCTTAACATCATTCTCTACACTTTAGTAAACACAGCAGTCAAACACAAAAACCATTCCAAAAAGCAAATACAAAAAATTGGAAACAAACGTCCTGAATTTATATTGTCACATTATTAATAAAAGAAACAATACAGTTATAATAGTCAAATATTCGGGTCCCAAAGGAGAGCGTTAACTGAAAAGTTCCTTAACAAATCATGATACCCCCATGTCACGTCTGCAGCGCCCGCCCCTCGCGAATACATTTTTAAAGCAGTGCGCACATGAAAGGGAATACGAAACTCATTCGAAAGTGCGGAAATACGTCACATACATCAACTGAAATAGAAAAACAAAGTGGAGATAAAATCCGTGCTCGGATACTCTGCTACAATTTGGAAAGACGAAAGAAAAAAAATCACTATTGCATTATTTATTAATTTTTGCGAGTTAACGTCATAAAAACCTTCAATGAATGTTACGAAATTCTATTCCGAATGCTCTCGAGTCTACATTTTACGTTCAAAAGGTGTATAAAAACTTTTAATATATGAGAATCGTTTCGCTGCTTCATTTTGATGATAAAAATGGAAGTTATCTTATAAATAATTTAAAACGTGTTTTATCACAATTTGTTGAATTGCTGCATAAGTGCAATAACGTATATTTACTCGATAAAATATAAGGTACATCCAATCTCCAGTACCTGGATGTATAGAGTGGAAATGTGGGCATACCTAATAAATCGTTGTGAGCCCGAGCGGTATGACTGTTCACAGCGTGCGTCGGTATTACACAATGTGCAATTAGACGTATTCGCCCCAAGGTCGGAGAAAGCAGCACGTGGATTTCGTTTTCATTGCTTACAATAAGATTTAATACTGTATTGATCAGAAATCTACGCTATCTATAGTATTACTATAAATGCTCTAAAAAGAAAGTTTGTCTGTCTGTGTGCTTTCACGACGGCTAATCTCACAATCTGATTTAGATTGAATTCAGAATAAAAATAGTTGAAAGTCCAGGGTCAACTCTTTAGAGTTTTCAAAAAATGAAAAAGACATTTAAAGAAGTCAGTTTTGAGAAGTGTAGAATAACACTTCAAAAATGTTTAAAAGTTTCAAAAAATGGTTTACCACTCGACCGATTATTTACGAACTTTCTTGAGACGACGCGAGGTTGAACGTTGTCTACATATTTTTTTTAAAATCCAACCCCTAAATTGAGTAGGGGTTGAAATAGAGAACGAAAAATTGTATGAAAAATATTAATAGCTTTCGTTAACCAAGAATGCATGCTATTGAAAATAAGAAGCAGTTATATATTGTCACATTATTAATAAAAGAAACAATACAGTTATAATAGTCAAATATTCGGGTCCCAAAGGAGAGCGTTAACTGAAAAGTTCCTTAACAAATCATGATACCCCCATGTCACGTCTGCAGCGCCCGCCCCTCGCGAATACATTTTTAAAGCAGCGCGCACATGAAAGGGAATACGAAACTCATTCGAAAGTGCGGAAATACGTCACATACATCAACTGAAATAGAAAAACAAAGTGGAGATAAAATCCGTGCTCGGATACTCTGCTACAATTTGGAAAGACGAAAGAAAAAAATCACTATTGCATTATTTATTAATTTTTGCGAGTTAACGTCATGAAAACCTTCAATGAATGTTACGAAATTCTATTCCGAATGCTTTCGACTCTACATTTTACGTTCAAAATGTGTACAAAAACTTTTAATATATGAGAATCACTTCGCTGCTTCATTTTGATGATAAAAATGGAAGTTATCTTATAAATAATTTAAAACGTGTTTTATCACAATTTGTTGAATTGCTGCATAAGTGCAATAACGTATATTTACTCGATAAAATATAAGGTACATCCAATCTCCAGTACCTGGATGTATAGAGTGGAAATGTGGGCATACCTAATAAATCATTGTGAGCCCGAGCGGTATGATTGTTCACAGCGTGCGTCGGTATTACACAATGTGCAATTAGACGTATTCGCCCCAAGGTCGGAGAAAGCAGCACGTGGATTTCGTTTTCATTGCTTACAATAAGATTTAATACTGTATTGATCAGAAATCTACGCTATCTATAGTAATAATATAAATCCTCTAAAAAGAAAGTTTGTCTGTCTGTGTGCTTTCACGACGGCTAATCTCACAATCTGATTTAGACTGAATTCAGAATAAAAATAGTTGAAGGTCCAGGGTCAACTCTTTAGAGCTTTCAAAAAATGAAAAAGACATTTAAAGAAGTCAGTTTTGAGAAGTGTGGAATAACACTTCAAAAATGTTTAAAAGTTTCAAAAAATGGTTTACCACTCGACCGATTATTTACGAACTTTCTTGAGACGACGCAAGGTTGAACGTTGTCTACATATTTTTTTTAAAAACCAACCCCTAAATTGAATAGGGGTTGAAATAGGGAACGAAAAATTGTATGAAAAATATTAATAGCTTTCGTTAACCAAAAATGCATGCTATTGAAAATAAGAAGCAGTTATAAGCAAACCTACATATGTAGTTTAGACGGGCGAAGCTGCAAGCAAGTTGCTGATTTAATACATAGTGTATTGAATCATTTCACTAAAACACTTTCACTAAAGCTTAAAGATTGGGAGCGTCGAGAGCTTTTGAAGGAGATAACGAAATTCACACGTTATTACGCATAATTTCCATTTCATATCGAAAGTGCGTGTTATCTCATGCACCATAATATTAGTTTTGTATTAATTTTTTAATTAACCGGTAGAACCACTAGGATAAAACTGTAGCGTGAGAAATTCATTTCAATATCGTATTTTAATATTTGATTAAATTAAGAATTATATTAATAAATATCAAATTATAATATCAAATGATAAAATAATTATAAAGAAAGGAAAACCAAATCATCACAATGTAACCAAAATGTCAGACTGAGTTTACATTCATAATACAAAATTAGGAAAAAAATAGCAACCACTTCACTTATATACGCTTCGCTTAAAAATAGTCCGTTTTTATTGGTACTGATGATGGTCATGAGAGAGAATGAGATAACTCTTTCGAGTGGGAATCGAACCCACAAACAATCACAATACCGTCAAAACGATCACAAGAACAAACCACGGCACTGATGATTTAGTTTATACCTAACCGAAGGTGCCAGTCGTGGTGCGGGTGCAGTCGCGCAGAGGCACAAATTGCGACTGTAAAGCGACTGGTTGTGGGTTCGATTCCCACTTGAGGAGTGATATTTAATATTTTTTTCTTCGCTCTGGTATCGAGGCAATAACCCGGTGGAAAATGGGGAACGGAGTGTCTTACCACTAGGTATGCTCTGCCCACCTTGCTGTGTGCGGGATACAGCGTGAAGCTAAAAAATCTTGTTCATCAGCCAAGAAATGAAGAGAATATAATTGTCACCTTTCTTTCAAGTGGAAATCGAACCCACAACCAATCACAATACAGTCAAAACGGTCACACAAACAAACCACGGCACTCACGATCTAGTTTAATTGATTATGCCTAAAAGAACGTCCATTACCACAAATTTAATTACAAAAAACTAACCAGCAGTTAAAACGCTCCAAATTTCCTATCTCTTCCTATATACACAGTAAATAAAGTACGAAACACATATATACTGGCCGATAACTTTACCTTCAACCCTAATTAGTTTAACCTAACGCGCTGATTTGCATGTTTAGGTAACAGAAATCAGATTACTACTAATTGCTTCATGTGAAAGCTCGTAACCGTCAACCGCGTACCGCTAATGTAATCGGTAAAAACACCTTAAATAGATTATATCTTGCTATAATTTTGAGAGCAAAAGTTTAATTAACGCTAATACTGTGTGCGACGTGGCGCAATGTTATGGAATATTAATAAATGAGCAGCTTCATATTTTTTTTCCTATAAAATCGTAGTCAGAGAGATTTTAGTGTCAAAACTCTCCGTTCTTCACTTTCCACCCAGAAATTTATCGAGACATTACGTGTTGAGTGGTCGATCTTAACATCGTGCTTTGTTTTACTAGCGCGGAAAACTGATAACAATTTCAAAAAAATCATTCCACTGAGTGGAAAATCGAACCTATAACAAATCATGTTTGCCGTCGCTGTCCATGTGCGCCACGTTGGTGACGGAGCGATGTGTCTATGTTAAGTTATATATATTCTGTATATAAACTTACGTTACAGTTTTAAGGTAATTAAAACGCTTCAGACAGAAAATACAATAATCTAAGTACCTATAAAATAATATTTTAACTCCATCATTTTGTAAACGTATTTTCTTGACATCACCCTATATCCCGCACACAGCAGTGTAGGCAGAGGGAACCTAGTGTTAAGATACTCCGTTCTCCACTTTCCGCCAAATTCTGGAGGCGTTGTGTGTTAAGTAGCAGAACTTAACGCCGCGCTTTGCTTCAACACCAGACCGAAGAATAGCTCGAAGATAGCGGGAATCGAACCTACAACCAGTCGCGTTTACAGTCATATTATTTTACCCTTGCGACACGACTAGCTTCCGAATGAATTATAGATATTCTATATAATATAAGTATTAAAGTAACTAATATGCTCCAAATAGGTAAAAATATATTTAAGTATATAATCATATTAACATATTTATAAATACATTGAAAATAGTTCTATCTCAAAATATAATAATGTCCAATCAAAATTATTATTATAATCACTGGATAACCTCTTGTGCAAAATTAGAGACCAAACAAACATAGTAGTTTGTGGCGATATAAACATAAATATCACACCAGCTTCGAATCATACTTCGTGCGCTGATTATCTTTGTTTACTTGCAGAACACGCTCTCTCGCCGGCTAAAATATCAATATCAAGAGGAACCGCATGCTTAGATCACATGATGGTCAAATCAAAAGGTAATGCAACCGGCATAGTGTGTGATTCTGACATACCGGACCACAACATTGCTATTACAGGTCTTACTCTCAAGTCATCAAACGGAAACCGAATGCCACGTACGAGGATGAAAAGAGATATAGAATCAATTATAAAAGAATTGTCTCAAGTAAATTGGTCTGATGTTACAAATTCTGTCGACGTAAACGTAGCCGTCCAACTCTTTATGACAACATTATTAGAAATTATAAACAAACACACGACTATAGTTAAATTGAGCCGGACTAAGTACAATTTGAAGCCTTGGGTAACACCAGGTCTTATGAGGTGTATGAGACATCGAGACAAGTTACATAGTCAACATAGAGCACAACCAAACAACGATTTGCTAAAACTTATTTACACAAGGTACCGTAACTTTTGTAACGGACTATTACGAAAACTTAAAGCTGATTTTGAACAAAAAGAATTAGAAGAAAACATGGATAACTCATACAAACTATGGAAATCTATCAAAAATATATGTTGTATGACAAAAGACGTAAAAGAACCAGAAGAACTACTTCAAATAAACTCTTCTAGAAATAAACTTCATTCCTTGAACATATGCTGCGAGTACTTTGCAACCCTAGGAGAAAACCTCGCACGTAACATACTCAATGACATCGCTCAATCTGAAGAAGAATTAATAGCTGGGATAAAATTGTCACAATCACCAACTCACTCTTTCTTCATACAACCAACAGACGAGGCAGAAGTTGAAATGTTGATAAAGCAGCTTGATGACAAAAAAGCTTCAGGCATTGACAGACTAGATAATAAGACAATCAAACAAATTAGAAAGGAAATCATAAAACCATTGACATCTATCTTTAACGCAAGTATTATAACTGGAAAATTCCCTAAAGATTGGAAAATAGCGGTTATCTGTCCTATCTATAAATCAGGACCAAAAGACATTCCTGGGAACTATCGTCCAATATCGCTTTTAGGTGTTTTTCCGAAATTACTAGAAAAAATCATAAACAAAAGACTTGTGCTCTTCTTAGAATCCTTAAATATCTTCTCTAAATATCAATTTGGATTCAGAAAGAACAAGTCAGCTGAGGATGCCACGTTACTACTAACTACTACAATTGCTAAACATTTAGATAAAAAAGAAAAGTGCATTGGTATGTTTCTGGATCTTGCAAAAGCGTTTGACACCGTTTCGATACCGATTCTTCTAAGAAAACTGGAACTGTCGGGTATTAGAGGAAAATCACTAGACTGGTTTAAAACTTATCTTACGGGTAGACAACAATGTGTTAAGATAAACCATCTCACAAGTCAGCATCAGGTAACCAATTTTGGAGTTCCTCAAGGAAGTATACTCGGACCAACGCTGTTTATTCTATATATAAATGACCTACAAAACCTGGTGATAAAAAATACAAACATAATCTCATATGCGGACGATACAGCATTAATCTTTCACGGCTCCAATTGGGAAGAAACAATCCATCATGCCCAGGAAGGTATGGAATCGGTTAAAAACTGGTTGCAAAAGAACCTTCTCACACTAAATATACAGAAAACCAAGTATATATGTTTTCACAAAACTGCTATCTCATCTCTAAATACATCAGTATGCTTAAAAATTCACACGTGCCAAAAAGCAAATGATCAATGCAGTTGCGAAGATATAGAAAGAGTGAATACCATCAAATACCTCGGAATATATATTGATCATAACCTCTCATTCAAACACCACATTAACTTTATCACAACTAGGACGCGAAAAATAATTAATGTAATGAATAAATTACGAGACGTCACTAACATTAAAATACTCCGAACAGTATACATGTCATTATGCCAATCTTTAATAACTTACTGTATATCTTCTTGGGGCAGCGCAGCAAAAACTCTGCTGCTTGAACTTGAGAGAGCCCAAAGATCAGTACTAAAAGTTATGTTGAAAAAACCGTTCAGGTATCCTACATCTGCGCTCTATAAAGAAGCTGAAGTTTTATCAGTTCGGCAGTTATATATATTAAAAACATGTACAACAAAACATGCTGAACTATTCAGCGAACCGGATCGTAAGGGGATTGTTACAAAAAGAGTTTACAAAGTACCCATACCACGTATCACTACTGCCTTTGCAAGACGCTTTCCTCCTTTTGCTCAAGCTCACGTATACAACAAAACGCTAAAACACTGCGACTTAAAACATCTAACAATGAAAGAGGCCAAAATTAAAATAACATCCTGGCTCAAAACCCTCTCCTATGAAGACACTGAAAACCTACTAAATGTAACTATTTAATTTCTATCTATTACTTTTATTATGTATATATACATATATATTTATATATCATATTATTTTTATATATTTATTTTTTATTACTATATTTTATTTATTATTTAACTATTAACTATTATAGTTATATTATTATCATATTAATATAAGTATTTGTTAAAGACATACTTATAATATATATTATTAACACGTAATAGAGTATAAGATTGGTGAATATTTAAGTCTTGGTCCGATGATTAGCAACCTGTGAAATCAAGTGTTCGGGCCCCACGATACAGGTCTCCTAGTGTGGGGTCCAAAGATAATCAAAAATCTTAAAATCGCTAAAACCATAATGCACCTTAACCAATGAAAAACATTGTAATAGTATAAATTAAGTTTTAGAATGTTAATTGTGTCATATGTTTTAATCTATTATGTTAGCATTGTGTTTTTTCAATAAAGTTTATTATTATTATTTTTTCAAAATTGCTATTTACTCAGTTCGAAACTGGATTCTATTGTATCTACGGGTTGTCACCAAGTAGATACAATGTGTGTTACGTTATTATATTTGGGGTGTGTAGGTGTTTTGTTCTTCATCTATCTGTAAAAATTTCCTTACAATTCTACAAGTGTTTAGTATTGCTGCTCGCTGTAATGTAATGTAAGTGGTATTTTTTAAATTTAACATTTGTAGACTATGGTGAAGATGTTTTGGTATAACGCCAGTTGTAGAGAGAACTATAGGTACTATATAAACGTTTTTTTGTTTCCAAATTCTTGTGATTTCTTCTTTTAACTCATCGTATTTACTTATCTTTTCGGAAATAGTTTTTTGAATATTGTGAGTATTAGGCACGGCAATATCTATAACGTAAGTAATTTTATCTTTTTTATTTTGTAATATAATATCTGGTCTGTTAAAATGAATAGTTCTATCGGTAAGAACAGCCCTGTCGTAATATAATTTATGGGTTGAATTTTCCAATATGGTGTCAGGGGTATACTTATAATAGGGCGTATTGCTAGTGTCAATTAGTTTATGTTTGCACGCAAGTTGTTGATGTATGATATTACAGATTTGGTTATGTCTATGTGTGTAGTCTGAATGTGTGAGGTTAGAACAAGCTCCTGTTATATGTTGGATTGTCTCCGGCTGGTTATGGCATTTGCGACATTTATCGTTTGTAACTTTGGTATCTTTAATTATATATTTCCTGTAATTTTTAGTGTTTATGATTTGATCTTGTACGGCTATTATGAATCCTTCAGTTTCAGGGAATAAGCTACCAACTTTAAGCCACATATTAGAACCTATGGAATCGATATGAGCTTGTTCTAAATCATGTGGGTGTCTTCCATGTAGTACTTTCTTTTTCCAGTTATCAATTTGCTGCTTGTGCGGATCTGTGCTTGGATTACTTTCTACATCTACTATTTCTTCTAAATTTAAGGGAGTATAGTTATGATCATTATCTCTTATTGTTTTATGAATTACACTACTATTCGATTTGTTAATAAAAAATGACTTTAAATTATTAATTTGTTTTTGCCATAGAGCATTAACGTTTATGAGGCCCCTTCCGCCATACGACCTTTTAATCGTTAATCTTTCTACTGCCGATTTAGGGTGATGATAATTATGTTTTGTTAATGTAGTACGTACAAGTCTCTCTAAGTTCTCTATATCTGTTTTTGTCCATTTTACAATGCCAAATGAATAGGTTAATATTGGGATGGCGTAAGTATTTATTGCTTTAATAAGATGTTTTCCAGATAATTGTGTTTTGCAAATGGCATATATTCTTTTTTTATATTCTGTAGTTAAAATTTGTTTTGTATTTGTATGATCCAAGCCTTTTTGCTGATTATATCCTAAATATTTATAAATTTCGCTGGTTTCAAGAGCTGTGATGATGTCCTGATCACTGATAGAATAATTACCTGGTTGGATTTTGCCTTTAATTATATGAAGAGTTTTACATTTATCTAAACCAAATTGCATCTGTATATCATTGCTAAATTCTGTAGTTATATCTATAAGTTTTTTCATGTCCTTGTGTGATTTCGCATATAATTTTAAGTCATCCATGTAGATAAGGTGTGATATTAATGAATTTTGTATATGAGAATTGAAACTATATCCTAGGTGACTCTTGTTCAGTAGATTAGATAATGGATTTAAAGCAAGGCAAAACCACATGGGACTCAAGGAATCTCCTTGATAGATTCCTTTTTTAATAAGTATATTTCTGGTTTTTATGGTGTTACTATTATAGTTAAGCTGCAAGGTGGTCTTCCATTGAGGCATAATATTATTCAAAAATTGAATAATAGTCGGGCTTATTTTATATATTTTTAATATTTGTATTAACCAAGTGTGCGGTATACTGTCAAAAGCTTTTTTGTAATCTATATAAGTGCAATGTAAATTCCTATTTTTTGCTGTAGCGTGTTTGTGAATGGTGGAATCTATAATGAGTTGTTCCTTGCATCCCATATGGCCTCGCCTACATCCTTTTTGTTCTTCTGCTATAATATTATGTTGTTCTATATGTGTAGTAATTCTAGACGTTATAATTGAAGTAAGAATTTTATAGACAGTGGGTAAACATGTTATAGGTCTATATTGTGCGGGGTCTGCGGAGAACTTGCCTTTTGGTATCATATAAGTAATTCCCGTCATTATAAAATTTGGTATATTCTGCTTTTTTAATATAATTTCCGTTAAATTTTTCGCTATTGCTTTATGAAATACGGTTAATTTTTTAAACCAATAGTTATGTACTTTATCCACACCAGGTGATTTCCAATTATGTAGTTTTGCTGTAATTTTTAATATTTCAGTTTCTGTTATATCAGTAAATCTCATTTCTGTAATTGCTTTGTATTTATCTGTCTCTTCTAAAATCCATTCAGCATTTTCATTATGTTTTAATTCTTGTTCCCATATATCTGCCCAATATGTAGTTAATTGTTCTTCTGTAGGAATACTCTCTTCGTTACACTCCTGAGATTGATGATTTGAATTTAAAAGTTGCCTGTAAAATGATTTTTCTCTCGTTGCAAATAAAATATTGTCATCTTTTCTTTTCTGTGCTTTCTTGTATCTTTTTAATCTATTGCATTTAAGAGCTAGTTTTTGTTTTAATGTGTCTAAGAATTCTTCTGCTTTTTTGTTATCATTTTCGTGTTTAGTATGTAATTTTAAGTTGCGGAAAATTTTCATGACTGTATTTACAACTTTTTTAGATCTGTTATTATTAATATATTGTGTAAGACGTCCAATATCTACTCTAAGTTTTTCAACACTTTTCTCTAATCTTATTTGCCATGATGGTTTATTTTTATTCTTCTTTTCTTGTCCTTTTTCTGTCTTGTGTGTGATTTTATAACCTAGTTCTTCTCCTACAACTACAGCTGTACAATATATCAATGTATGTATGTCTATTAATTGAATGTCTTTGCAATTATAATTGTTTAAAATTTTTAGGTTAAATATTTTTATTAGTTCGGCAAGTTTCGGGGTATATTTTAATTTCGGTAAGTTTGGACGAACTGTTGGATCTAACCCAGAAAAAAGATTAAGTGTTGTTGTAAGCTTTTCTCTTAAATTGGAAATGTATTCTTCTGTAACATCTGTAGTTGTAATAGGAGTCTCTATTTCGTTCTCTAATAAACAGGTTAAAGATTCTGTTTGTGTAGAAGTATGTGTGACTTGTGTATTAAAAAAAGTTTGTGATTGTGGACCGATTTGAGAAAGTGAAGAAGAGGTTTGGTTATCAAAATTTCCTATTGCTAGTTCTTCTGATTCTATTTGACACTTAACTTCTTCTCTAATTTGGTTTATTAGCTCTTGAGATATTAATTTGTTTCTAATTATTGTTCTCCTTTGGTCTGATATTCTTTGCTCGGAAACATTAATGTAAGGATATTTTTGACAGAATATTTCGTGTAAGCTTTGTCTATATGTAGTGAAATCTGTTTCTAACTTTGTGATTTGATAGTAGGTACGCATGATAAATATGTTAACTTCAGAACTCCATCTCATGCGTACTCTTGGTTTTCCAGCTTTGGTGGACGCGGGCAAAAAGGCATTTGCCTCCCGGGCAGCACTCAAAGTTGGCACGTGTTCTATTGTATGACTTGAAGAAGGTGATGATGGTATAGAAGGTGTGTATGATGCACTGCTTGGACTGTATGGATCTGTAGGACTATTGGGTGGGGTTGTGTGTTCGGCTGTAGTATTTTTGTCGGTGGGAGCCCGCCTGTTCAACTCCAGACCGCTGACGGTTCGCATGCTGAAACACCCAGCGTCAGCTCCAGGTGTGCCCCGACGATCACCCTCGGGAAGCGGCACTCTCAGTTTCTTTTTTAACCGTGTCTCCATTTTTATGGGTTACCTTTGCCTTGTTGGCCGTGTAAGTTTTGATTGTACACGTGACCGCCCCACCACGTTAGCAAGATGTTCAGCTAGGACGTAAGGTAGGATTTTGGGGGGCTTATTATTATTATTATTATTATTATTATTATAAAAAAAAACATTACCCGGTATCCGATTTTGTGTGAACAAATATAGAATGGTACAGTAACAATGTGGTTCCGTATATCCGCTTCCCTTACCAGCGGTCACCGCAGAGTTCCGCTGAGAGCACGCGATGGTCCCACAGAAACATTAAACTTGTATTGTCTACGTGTGACTGGTGTGTGTTTTATTTTTTAATGTCCCTTCCGCGCCTGATTTAGAAAATGAAAATATCTTTTGATTTATATGATAATAATTATATATTACTTTAAGTGCAATAGTTTTTTTTTAGCTTCACGCTGTATCCCGCACACAGCAGGGGTAGGCAGAGGGAACCTATTATGAAGACACTCCGTTCCCCACTTTCCGCCAAATTCGGAGGCATTGCGTGTTAAGTCGCGGAACTTAACTCCGCGCTTTGCCTCGACACCAGAGCGAAGAAATTGGAAATATTAAATATTTCCACTCCTCGAGTGGGAATCGAACCCACAACCAGTCGTTTACAGCCACACGCTCGTGCCACTGGTCCACTACTGGCGCCAAGTACAATATTAATGTTGTAATAATTTCCTCTTTTTATTTATTACGTAATTTTAGAAAAACCAAATTTGTTGGTTTATACTTTATGCTCATTTTAGAGACAGTGTACTGGGAAAGAGCCTAAAACATCTAGGAAACAAATTTATTTTTAAATTTAAACATTCTGAAGAGTTAAAATGGAAACCATAGCCATCCCAACTGCAGTCTGCTGTCACTGGTCATCTACTCACCGATTTTTTTGTGTTTCTTTTATGCATTTTATAGCTACTAGCTGCCAGAACTTCATTTGCGTGTACTTAATGATCGTTCTCATCAAAATAGACATCACGATGAACAGCTTTTGTTAACGAGTAATTTCCTTATTTCTTAAAGTATAGCTGGTTTATTATACACATCAGATGTTCCAGTTTTCAAAATCAATTATAACCTAGATCCTGTCTAAACTTAAAAGCTAAATAATAAAAAAGTTTCATAAAAATCCGTGCAGTAGTTTCGAAGATGCATACAAACACACAGACATTCAGTGTATACTGTTGTATTATAGAATAGATTTCAAAGTGTAGCTACTGACACAAGCTGCATGTCACTCCGTTCCTGCTTACCGCTTATTCAAAATACATCGCGTATTCAGTCGTGGAACTCAACGCTCTATTTATTTAACCAGATCTGTCAACGACTATACTTTACATTAACAACATTTCCTGGAATACGATTTGACATCACAACAACTACATAATAAAAATAAATACTATTGAAAAATAATAATAAAAAAAAAAAAAAAAAAGAAATAATTATTTAATTGTTAAAAAATATAATCATTTTTTCTATAAAATTAATTATATTATGAATAAATTTATATTATTTTTACACACATCTTTTTTTTATGGAATAAAGGAGGCAAACGAGCTGTAGGCCCACCTGGTGTTTAGTGGTTACCTTCGCGCATAGACATCAACATTCAAGTTTTGGATGCGTTGTCAGCCTTGGGAATGTAGGATAGAAGGAAGGAGGAAGGATGGGAACGGCGGGAATAGGGAGAGCTGGCTTACATGCCATCGAACCGGAACACATCATAAGATATTTGGCGGTTCGTCTTTGACATGATAGTGGTCGCGAGCCAGTCGGAGAACGAATCTCCTACCACCAAACTACTGGGTTACCCGCCTTTTACGGGACGCTACCCAGTGGCGGGGAGGAATTTTACTCTTAACCCGTCCCCCCACGGGAAGATTGTCATGTCACATCTCTATGTAGCTTCACGTTTTTTTCAGCATAACAGGGTAGTCAAAGAGGACTTAGAGTCAAAACATTACCTTATCCACTGTCCGCTTTAAATCGATACATTGCGTGTGAGTGGCGTCACTCAGCGCCGCAATTTGTCTTTGGTATAAGAGCGAAGAAATGAAAATTTAAATATATTCACTCCCCGGAATGGGAATCGAACCCACAACCTTCTTGTTACAGTCAGACGCTTCCTCACTGCACTACGACGATTTCAACTTCAGTCTCTCTATAACTCAAGTATATCTCTATAATGTATTAAAAGAACTCAGCCTATCTAGAACTGATGGTTATTCTGTATATCCTGCCTAGAACATACATATTTCGAAAGCGGCATTATTAGAATCACTTCGAATTGGGGTGACTTTGCGAAATTGTTTTGGACAAAACGTTAATCGGCATTAACTATAGAATTTATTAAATCAATAATTGAAGGCCATCATCGTACAGCTCATAGTAAATGCGATGGTTATGGGTTTGATTCCCACATTGTGTGTGTACATAAGACAAAACACGACTAGTGGAAAACGAAATGTTTTGACACTGATGTAAAACGTAAGCAAAATTTAAGCAAAACGTATTATAAATATTTATAATTAAATTTCAGTATTATAACAAATTTTAGATTCTGTATTATTGCTTTGTTACAAGTAGTCTCGATATTACCACTAGATTCTTATTGGAATGTTATTCTAATAATGTCTAATAACCCTAACGATTTCAATAAAATTCATGGCATACGGCGTTTGCAACAAGTATCTATCAGGTAATACATATTTATTTATTATTTAACAAATATGTTGGCACATAATATTTTATTTCAGTTGTATGCCTCTTACCACGTAATAAGGTAATAAGGAGGAACTTAGTGTTAAGCCACTCCGTTATCCACTTTTCGCCTGAAATCGACACATTGCATGTTAAGTAGCGGAACTTAACGCCGCGCTTTGTCTTAGATACCAGAGTGCAGATATGACAATATAATCGTTTCCTCGAATGAGAAGCAAACCCACATGATGATTATGGTATATTTACATATGAAGGCTGGCTAACAGCGCTACTATATATTTTTTGATTTTAATCTTCACATACCTCCCGAATTTTTGGAATAATTAGATAATTTGTATTTTAATTATATAGTATTAAAATTTCGGTATTTAACGATATTTAAAGTAATTGTTTGTTCTTATTTTAATTATAATTAGCATTAAGATAACAAATATTTAAGACTAAACGATAATTATAAGTACATACTAAATACACATTAAAAATGTTATTTAAGAAGACCGCCTTTTAACAAATAATCAAAGCCATAAATGCTTTCAGTTTACTTCAATATGTGGCTAATAAAGGAAATAACTTCGATCATGTATTCATAAACTTAACTTTATCGAAATTTTCATAAAAAAAATACATATTTCTCTTTGATAGCGTCCCACCGCAAAGAACTCCCATACTAAGAATAAACGCAATTAATACGCAATATTCATTCCGATATATTTTATGATCAATAAAAACTTACAAGAGATGAATATTGTTGTAAATTGAAAAGTGAAATAAAAAGAATGTGACTTTTTAAGATGTCGGTTCCTGTAGATGCGCGGTTGATGTTTATTTTATGCCTTTTAAAACAAGGGTCAGAAAGAAATCGATGCATTGGCCCTGTCCGACATCTTGGGCTTGTCAAATAAATCACTACCTTAATAACAGTAAAAAAACTGTTAATGCAGGTCATATATTTGAAAATGATTAAAGTTATACATGAAATTTTGGTTATGTTTTTATTGTTTGTTTTAGCGTGCATTTTAAGTAAGAATTATGATGTACATACTTATACGGATATGGTCTTGTCGCTGCGTGAGTCCAATTTGCAAGCTATTCTCTCATATGTTTGCTTTTTGTATTTTTTTAGGCTTCATGCTTTTTCCCGCATAACAGGGTATTCAGCGAGAACCTGGTGCTAAGGTACTCGTTCTGTACTTTTTGCCTGAAACGCTGCGTGTTGAGTGGCGGAACTCAACGCTGTCCTATATTTTGTTACCAGAACGGAGCAATAAAAAAAAATAATTACAAAAATGCCCCCTAGTGAGAATAGAACCGTAAGTAACCGTAGTATTTAACTTTATAAAAGCCGATTGTTAAACACACCTTTGTTTGAATATCAATTATTTAACACTTTGCGACTTTAATACAGTTTTATTGGCAATTCTCAATTTTAGCAGTCATTAACGAAAACCAATTGTGGTCACAGCTCGTAAAATCTTAAAACTCAAGCAAACTACACCTTGTAATTATGTAGGTAATTTGTGCTAATTTTGTTTTTACCTTCACGTTTTTACTCTCTTAGCTCAGCTCAAGATAGTCAGAGGGAACATTGTGTCAAGACACTTCGTTCTCCACTTTCCACCTGATATCAAGACATTGCATATAAGCGGCGAAACTAAACACCGCTTGTTGATGAGCGGAGAAATGAAAATAATATATAATAAGTGAATATATAATCATTGCCTTAAGTGAAAATCGAACCCACAACCATCATGTTTACAGTCAATATATGTTTGCTATATAGTTTCTTAATAGCTATTTAGGCTTAATACAGTATGTACTGTAATTAAAAAAAATAATAAACGAGTTTTCTGTAGTCCGTTACTTAAGTCAATAAAATTTCTCCTACAACAAATTATAAAAATATCACTAAATGTGACCCAAATGCTGCATTTTTTGTTTTGAGATAAGAATTTCTCAATAGAAGCATTAAGATTTGATTTACGTCGTTGTATTCAAAGTTATATTTTCACACATGTTACCGGAGTGTCAGAGGTAATGTTGTTATATATCGCTCCATTTTGCCCTTCAGCCCATTTTAGGACCTTAACCATAAGACTTTTGATGGATAAGAAAACTCAACCTAATGATATTGTGTTTAACTAAATAAGAACTATACTGTACATAGAAATATCTCTGATAAGGGATTCAAATCCTCAAAGTTTGCGTAAATTGAGTTACATCGCAACTACCTTATAAGAACACCGGCTTTAATTTAATATTTGATTATGATCTTTAACGCTTTCCTTGTCAATTTTAAGAACATAAAACATGTACCCAATACACATAATTTTAGATTTGCCTAATTTAATTTTATTAAGACAACTTCACACTTGCTATGTGGGAGGCAACAGCTTAGCAGGTAAATCAGAGAGAACCTTCTATCATATCATACCATCCTCCATTTTTTGCCCTAGGTGTTATGTGCAGAGTGTCGAAACTCAACGCCGCACTCTGTCTTCGGTACAAGACCCAAGAAATGAAAATTAAAATAATTTAAATATAATCATTTTTGAGGGGAGATCGAACTCACAACCAATCATGTTTGTGAGGCCGACACTATACCACTACGCCACGATAGCTTCAAGATTTTTATTTATTGCAAATATCAAAAAAGTTATAAAACTATTTTATTACTTCCTAATCAATATCCTATACTGTTAAAAACTATTTCATTAAAAAAATATTGAGTAATACAAAACGACTAAGAAACAGACAAAACATAAGATTTACGAACAATTACCATCAAAATCCAAAGAAGAGATTAAGAAACTTAAATCCGAACAAAGACTGACTTTCAATATATATTTTACTTATTTAAGAACAAATTTTCAATTGCAAACGTCACTTAACTTACGTACATACATTGCACTGCCTTTGTAAAACTAATCCCTTCAAGAAAGAATAAACACCTTTATTCATTGCCACGTTGTATCAGAACACATAGTGGACAAAAATTAAATCTTTTGTGTCCTAAGTTGCGTTTAAAATTAACTTTTAGTGTTGTTTCATATTCTTTGACGAAAATTCGACCTAAAGTACTTAATTTTAAAGATAGTTTTAGTTAAGAGCAATAATTTCAAAGTAGATGCGACATATTTATTTTACGAAATCCAATTTTCTGCTGACATCTCATCTGTCGACTTTAAACGTTAGGGACTGTGTGAACGTCTACACGGTTTCACGCTTATTCTTCTCATATGATCACCTTCAAGAAATTAAAATATTAGCGAAGATTAATTCGTTCTTCGTTTCTTTTTATAAATAAAGTTAAACAATGTTTTGTTTTTTTATTGTGTAACACTGTTTTAGTTTAAGAAGTTAATTGGTTTATTTTTCGTTTTTAATATTAAACTTTTGAACTATGGTAGCCATTATTCAATTTTATTTACTATATATTTTCTTTTAATAATATACTAATGACATATTTGTTTAGACTGTTTTTTGTTACATAATGGTTTATGAGGCATTAATAATAAATGATATTTTGTATACAATTTCTATTATTAATAATAAATTTTACTACGGAATATGCGTTATGACTGTCAAATAAGGCACATTCAACATTCATATTTCATTCAAAAGTAGGCAGAGTCGAAACAATGGCATATCGCTCGTTACTTATTTGCATTCTGATCCAATAAGATCCACTAAGAATTACCTGGAAATTTAAACCTTAATTTAAAGAGCTTTTGTCGTGCTAATAAATATTTTAAATGTAATCATTATATTTAAGAACTTAAATATGCCAGTTGTGGCGCAGGAACACAAAGTGTGGCTGTAGACGCGACTGGTTATGGGTTTGAATCCCACTCGAGCAATTGAAATATTTAATATTTGATCGAGGTATCGAGGTGAAGCACGGCGTTAAGTTTCGCTACCTAACACGCATTTCCCAAATAATTCAGCGGACAATAGATAACGCAGTGTCTAACCATGAAATTCTCTCTACTTAAACTGCTGTTTGCAGAATATAGAGTGACGCTAAAAAAGAGTAAAATAATAAAGAACTTCAAAAGAAAATCTAGTAAAACTCAGCAAAACTACAATAATTCGTTTGACCAATGACATATGTAGGTGTAGCCAACGGTATATTTATTTATTGCGCCATAACACCCATAAAACTGTGAGCTCCCGGTACAATGATAGCATCTTAAATTCCTTCATTGCCCTACGTTAGGGACTGCTTGAGAATACGTTAGAACTGCTTTGTAAATGAACGAGAATTTTGTGATTGACTCGAATACTCGAAATTGGTATTAGAATTTATTAGTAAACTTATACTTAACTTGTCTTCGCGTTTACATTCTTATAATTCTTTGTAAATAATCTTCCCACAACATGCCGACAAACGGAAATGAAAAATTTGTTTGTTTTTTTTTAAATTATGTTTGGGAATTATTATATATTAATAAAATTACTTACATTTTTAACGTGATTTTGGGGAATATGATAAAGCGCGGCGTTGAGTTCCGTCACTCATACACAATGTCTCGAATTCTGGCAGAAGTTGAAAATCGGAGTGTCTTAACATTAAGCTCTCTCCCTCTGACTACTATCCTGCTATGCAGAAAAAACTTAAAGCTGTGTCTTCGTTTTAATTAGACACTGTTTCTCTTAAATAAAAAAAATAAAACATTAAATACAGAACTTAACATTCCTTAATAATTAACTCATCCAGTTATAGTATTTTCAAATGCTTATTAAATATACATACCATAAACGCAATTACCATTTCAATTCGTCCCATCATTTTAACAAAACTTATTATATTATTAATTTTATATTCAAAAGCAATCTAAAAAGATAATAAAATGTTCTCAAAGTACTAAGAAGTTTCTCACGAGGTTATTAAATTTACAAGGGAAGTAACTAGAATTAACTGAAAGATATTTAATTTAGCCCTTTATTCATCTTTTACGTTTCCCTATACGCACTATTATTTCATGGAGTTAGAGAAGCTAATAAAACTGAAAGTACTAATTCCATCTAAAATACGAGAAAACATAATAACGTGGCTATTTAAGTACTCTCTGCGGAGTCATTCATCGTGTTTGATATTACTAACAACTAAACATATAAACAAAGACTTTATAGTTGGCAGTTTACAATTATATATAATCTTTTCGAGTTTTATGCTTGATAATGTGGACATTTTGATATTGTTTCTGTTAAGAAAGTTTTTAATGGCAAGGTAAATAACAAATGGCAGTATCTGACCTTAAGCGCGATGGTTTCGGCTTCGATTTTTACTATTAATTAATACTACTAATAAAATAGTAATTATTTACATTTCTTCGTTTTGGTAGATAGCTAAGACAAACCGCGACGTTGAGTTCCGCCACTCAACACGCAATGTCTCGATTTCAGGCGGAAAACTGAAGAACTTGACTGAGTGTCTTGACACTATGTTCTCTCTGACTGTTCTTCGCTATGTAGGAAATAGCCAAAATGAGAATCGAACCCATAACTAAACGCATTTAAGTCGTTTCACAACGCCACGATAGCCTCAAAATGTGGTATAAAGTATAAACGCATATTAAAATAACAATAAAAATAATATCTTTGACTTTACAGGTGAT
Source organism: Dryas iulia moderata (assembly GCA_019049465.1). Lineage (NCBI taxonomy): Eukaryota > Metazoa > Arthropoda > Insecta > Lepidoptera > Nymphalidae > Dryas > Dryas iulia. Next base: position 10,330,541 of record CM032428.1, read on the forward strand.
TTTTTTCACTTAACAAAATTGTATTGTTTCTATCCAACGCTCTTGGTTATTATTGGAAACGAGGGCTTACTTTATCTTAGAAAGTGTTTACTATGAATTAATTATAAGAAGCGAATTGAATTAATGAACTATAAATATCAGAATTGTATTGAACTTTGATCTTTTATCATTAATTTTAATATGATAATTTACCTTTAATAATATTAAAAGTTTCATAAATTTTCCTACAGCTAAATCATTTGCGTCATTATATGAATATTAAAATGACAACAGGTAATTAGTCATAACATATACTTAAAAACATTGAAGTTACTGAAGCTGAGTAGGATGTTATCTGATTGTAAACGCAACTGCTTGTGGATTTGATTCCTTTTCGGGGTAATAAATATATTTCTAGTCTGGAAGTCGAGTGGAAAGTGGAAAACAGAGTATATTGGCACTGGGTGTACTCTGTTTACTTATCATATAAAAAAATAATTTCACGGTTTTTCTCACTTAGTCCCCACTAACGGAGTACCCACGGAGTGTCTTAACACTAGATTCCCTCTGCTTACCATGCTGTGTGCGGGATACAGCGTGAAGCTAAACAACAAACAAACATTCTCACATAGCAGGGGCAGAGAAAACCTATGTGTCAGGACGCTGTTCTCCACCTTGAAATCACATTATATATTAAATGGCACAACTTATTTTCGCACTTTGTCTTAAGTTTACATAAATTGCAGTATTATGATAACATATACATATATACATATGAACACATATAACAATTCATAATCTGCTTGGACTTAAGATTACAATTGTAAATTCAAAGACATAACTTATTCGAAGTGAATACTTAATAATTTTATATAGAAATAATATATTAAATTTATAATAATATAATAACATACAGAATTTACAAATAAATCTCTTTTGAACTGGTTTTCATTCAATTTAATTTAATAAGCGCATACACAGATTATTGTCAATAATCGCCGTCACGCTCCCGAAACGAAGTCAATCGATCCGTAACGAACTAAAGTTGGACGTCAATCACTAATACTATTAGGAATTGTCGCTTATATTTATAAGTTCTTAGATTAAAATTTTATGGAAATGATTTCATCAATAGTTTTAATATATATATTTTTTTTTTTTAAAAAAATAAAAAATATTTAAAGGTTTTTCAATTGTAGTTTATTCAACTTTTTGAATTTAAATCGATTACGCTTCATAACTTAACTATAAATTGGTACATAATTTTGAGCAATTAAGAAATAAGCGTCAACCTGACTCACATTTTTTATTATACTCTTTACTATTAATGTAAGCAAGAAAAATCAAAATATTTGTTCATTTTTTACAGCTTCATATTTTTTCCTGCTTTGCAGGGTAGTCAGAGGGAACCTAATGTTGAAACACTCTCTGGAGATCAAATCCACAACCGTGGCTCTTACCAACTGCACCATGAGAACCTCAAAAAAATAAAATACTTCATGTTGTTCATTATTGAAATTATTGCAGAAAATAGTTATAAATATTGTAATTTTAATGTATTAAGCCTTATTTACAGGAATAAGACATATACATTCTGAACAGTATATCACTTCTAATACAAACATATAATCTGTGTAAGTTCCAGCCCAAATCGTCTAATTCAAACCGGCGTCTTTGACTTTCAATTACAATCTTCTTATTACTGTACTGCGTTGTACAGATCGGATTAAGCTAAAAGGTTGTTATGTAGACACGGCCTAACGTGTCGCATCTCTTGATTGCGAAGCTTAAATTTGACTATTCGAGTATGATCAATTTGGACATGAATGGTACAGAATTCAATTTCAGTTATTTCGAAATATATGGGTATGTGTAAGTAACTTCATCATTTATATATTGCATATGAATTGCTTCTCCATAATGAACGCGTATATAGAACTATAGTTATACATGCTACCACAGATTACAGTTACCTATTCTTAACGTCGGATTTACTAAAATGTGTTTTGAATACTGAAAATATATGTGATTAATCTAAATAGAGAACCTAATCTTTACTTCAAAAATCACAAAAACATCTACAATCATTAAAAAATCATCATTTTTTATTTATTTTAATTTCAATGATTTTTAAATTCAATGATAATAAGGAATTTATTTTATTTAAGTTTTATTAAAAACAGAAATTTTCTTGAAAATCGTATTTATAATGGTGTCTGATGTTGAAAACTTCAATTCTTTAAACACGAAACACTTCTTGGCTCATATCCAAGTAGATATGGAATTAAACATAACCTTTACTGTACTTTACGTAGTTCGCACCAAAAAAACACTTGAGTTACAATCTTAAAAACAACAAAGAAACAATAACAATACATTACCATTCCAAAGTAACTTACTTGAATACCCATAATTTGGTATTCCGCAAAAAACGTAACATGTTCGGAACGAGCGACTCCCCCTTTTAAAACTCCGATGCACAGATGTCATACGCACCCAATCCGCATACAAATGGTATAAAAATACAATAACGCTAGTTTGGAGGTAAACACAGTTATAGGTTCTCTATCTTTCCTATCTCTATCTGTAATACATCCCGTAGGAAACGCGCGACGTGGCCGGAGTCAGAATAAGATTCGAAGAAACGAGCTTTGAAGATGTGTTGCGCATAATGTTTAATATTTTTGTGAAAATATACTAGGTATATTTTTGTTAAAATCTAATGGTTTTTTTGTATGTCCTGTTGTTGGTGTTTGAATTGTTGTGTTTGATTCTGTTTGTGACATCGTTTGCATGAGCTGCATATTAGAGAACATAAAAACACCTAAACTGATGTTTTTAAATGGTAAAAAAGAAAAATTCGCAATAAGTGTTAAGAATAAAAGCCCATTTAATTCTCCTAACGTTCGTTGCCGTTGCGGCTCGTCGGGCTTGGTTGTGGGTGGGAGTTGTCGCGATTGCTTATAGGTTCAAATTGGAGTAATGAATTTAAATATTTTTATTTTCTCCGCTCTGTCTTTCCGCCACTCAACGTATAATGTGTCGCATTTGAGCGGAGAGTGGAAAATGAGTTGTCTGGACTGTAGGTTCTTTTTGACTATTATGCGAAAAAGTGTAAAACTAAAAAAAACAAGTTAATAAATTTATGACCACAGTAATGAAAATGAATCCTTAGACATTGATAAATACCATAGAAAATGTTACCAATAGGTAGACTCGACTAATGAAATAATATCTAAGCAAAGGTACACCAACACATGAGACACTAAATCATGCTAATATAATTACTAACCATTAACAAAGCATATTCCTCACTACTGCCGGCGTCGGCGCAATAAATAAAGCCAGTCAACTTAGGCATAATTACGCGAAGAGTACAAATGAAAAGTGCAACTGAATGCACGTATGCAGTGTCCTGAACCATTATTTATTGCCGTTTTATCTTACAACCGTCTGATAAAATAAAAGAAATGTCAGTGGCTTGCGATTATATCACGATACAATCATTGAGTTACCTTACCCTACTACTAGTAACAATAAAACGATTTTATATTTATGTTTTATATCCAATGCACTATTTACATCGACATATTTTAACATACACTTAATAAAACGGCAATGTATAAATCACTACTTAAAGTACTCCGTTTTGAGAGTACCTTTAAGGAATGTAGCTCTAAAATAAATATACATTGAAAAGTTACGCATACATTTAAACATGATATTGGTAGTCAGTCAGACTGGGAAGAAAGGCTTGTTCCATGTAGCTCAGACAGCCGCGATCATTGTGCGTGAATGTTCTTTAATTAGCACGTGTAAGGGATACCTTTAAGAACTGGCGACGTTGGGACAACTGAATACAGGCGTACCCTTAAACTACTTGCAAGTTACGGCGTTAATCAAGCAGAGAATGGACGGAAGCTTCGTTCATCATTAATATCAATTAATTTACTCATCGGAGCTTAACATATTTCCTGTTGTAGTTGTGAGTAATGTATCTTAGTTTTCATAACAATCGAACTTGGCATATGTTTTTATTTGAAGCTATGACTGAAATATCTATTTACGTAGGTTTCTCATATTGTATAGGGAAACAAGGATGTGAAACTGTTTATTTAGTGTAATTTATTACAAAGTATTTTTAAAAATAGACCTTAATCGAACGTTAAAATATAAAATGTATAAATATTTTTTTTTTTGAGGAAATCGGAATGTTATTTTTTTTTTAAAAAACTTTTTATTATTATTTAAATATGAAAGTAATTAAATGTCTTTCTATTCTTAATTAGACATAAAAAAGTACATTCCATTAGTAAATACTATGCCAACTGACGTTTTATCTACGATATGCATAGTAGAAGTTAAAACATACTCTTATTTGAACATCTCTTCTACTTATTGTTTTTGTAAATTTAAAGTTACTTGAAAGCAATAATAAAACGCTATTTTAAAATTCTTAATGATTTTTCCAAAACTTTTTTCAAAAATTACCATTTTGTGTCATTAAAAGATGATCTAAGTATTCTTACAATATAATAAAATGAAATCCTTTTTGCTAAAAATATCATACCAATTATATAATCATACCTACGCTTAAACATTGTACCTTCAAATTATGTGCATTAAACAGATAAATAGTAAGTAAACACTAAATAACATTCTCGAAAGGCAGTTGAGACGAAATAACAGTATTGATTAGTGACCACGATGCACGATTTGTGGCGAAACATTTGTTAGGCCAATACCGAACCCTTCATTAAGAGTTATCTTAACCTGACAGAGACATAGTATTACATACACTAATAAAGTGAACGCTGCATCATCGACCATATTTGTGGACTTAACAACTTAATTGACTTGACCGTCTTAGTGCAGTGGGACTGTTTGGCCGTAAATGGGACGGTCTAAGTTCGATTACCATTCGGGGCAATGCTTATATGCTAGTTTAACTTCTTCGCTCTGGCATCTCAAATTAAGTGTGAGTTAAAAATGGTGGTACGGAGTGTTTCGACACTTGATTTTCTCTGACTACTCTGTTATGCGGGGAAAATCATGAAGTGTGGAACATTATACTGAACGACAATTTACTTTATTGAAGCGTCATCCGATCTATAAGTTCAAATTTTAGAAAAACTTTTCTGCTTACTGACATTAACAATTTTGAACACCGTGATATATATGTATATAAAAGTTTTATTCCTGTCTTAATTACAACATTTTACTTTATCCATACTTATATTATAAATGCGAAAGTCTGTGTGTTTGTCTGTCACGCTTTCACGGCTAACCTACCGGTCTGATTTGGATGAAATTAAGAATGAAAGTAGTAAAAGTTCTGGGTCTAACATAGGCTACTTATATTTTCAAAAAATAACCTCTAAAGGATAGAAATAGGGGATGAAAGTTTATATGAAAAATCTAAACCGCTTCACCAATTGTAATGAATATTGACTTAAATATAGTTGATAATCTAAGCTTAAATATAGGCTACTTTGTTTTTTAAAAATGCACCCCCGACGGTTGCTATATAACGAAATAGTTCACGCGGCGAAGCCGTGAGCGGGCCGCTAGTACATTTTTTTTTTTTTATTCAGCTTCACGCTGTATCCCGCACACAGCAGGGTAGGCAGAGGGAACCTAGTATTAAAATACTCCGTTCCCCACTTTCCGCCGAATTCGGAGGCATTGCGTGTTAAGTGGCGGAACTTAACGCCGCGCTTTACCTCGACACCAGAGCGAAGAAAATGGAAATATTAAATATTTCACTCCTCGAGTGGGAATCGAACCCACAACCAATCGTTTACAGTCACACGCTTGTGCCACTGGGCCACGACTGGCCACAGTACAAAATAAAACAAAAATATATTTAAATTAAAAAGTAGTAATTAAAACAGGAATTACACTTTTATACACATATATATCACGGTGTTCAAAATTGTTAATGCCGGTAATACGAGCAGAAACCGGAGAACAGTGTCTTGCTGATCCTGATCTGCTTGATCTGCATAGCTACCCTAAACTTATGTAATTTATATTTTAAAACTCCTAAAATATTACAGAACAAGCAAAAAAATTAAACTAAATTTAAAATTCACTATAGCATGCTTGGCTAAAGATCACGTTTATGAAATATTAAATCTAGGGGTCTATCTTTTGGATCTCGTTACTGAGAAAAAGCAGGCAGGTGCCCCGACCAGCGCCCACACGCTCACTGCTGGGCTCTAATAAACTTAGCCTATTGCGAAACATTCCGTCACTATCTATCTGTACATCGTCACGACTCGACTATTTACATATAATAACTTTTTAACAATAAAAGCTTAAAACGTTTAAATATGACCACGCGACGCCTATATTTAAAATGTAATTTATAAGTTCTTTTCCTTTGTGTCGAGTTTGAGATTAAACTTTATGTTACAGTTTGTGTTTTTTTAAGCACTGAGTAGCAATATTTTGTTTTTTTTTGTTATAAATACCTAAGTCTATGAAAAGATAACCTCGTAAATATTATTATAAAAATGATTAGTTTTAAAATAGCGTAAAAATTTAAACGAAATACTTTTTTTACTGCTTCTTCTTTATGGCTTCATTTCTGGCATAGCAGAGTAGTCAGAGAGACCCACAAGACATTCCGTTCTCCACTTTCCGCCTGAAATAAAGACATTGCATACTAAGTGACAGAATTACACACTTTACTTTCTCTTAGGTACCGAAGTCAAGGAATAAAAATAATTAAAATTATCCACATAAATATTCTGCGAGCAGAAATCAAATCTACAACCAATAGCGCTTACAGTTAAATAACTAGAAACATATGGCGAAGTCCAGGAAAATATATAACACATAATTCCATTCTTCATCACTCATTTTTGAAGAATTTTTATAAATTTCCATATGCAATAAGAAACTTTGTTAAAATAAATACATTTTGTGGCTAAAAGCTTATTGTAAAATTTTAAAGAGTGTAAATTTTAAAGATGTGGCCAGTCGTGGCCCAGTGGCACAAGCGTGTGACTGTAAACGACTGGTTGTGGGTTCGATTCCCACTCGAGACGTGGAAATATATAATATTTTCCATTTTCTTCGCTCTGGTGTCGAGGCAAAGCGCGGCGTTAAGTTCCGCCACTTAACACGCAAGCCTCCGAATTCGGCGGAAAGTGGGGAACGGAGTGTCTTAACACTAGGTTCCCTCTGCCTACCGTGCTGTGTGCGGGATACAGCGTGAAGCTAAAAAAAAGAAATAAAAAAAGACTGTACATACGCAAAAGTACTTAAATCATTTAAGAAAATCGTTTGTCTTGCTACTTTAAACTACCGAAATATTTTTAATTTACAATGCAGTTAAGTATCCTCCGAAGCATAAAGTTAGCTTCTTTATGGACTATATGTTATGGCACTGACAACTTGTCATTTTGTAAGCATTGGTATACACCAGCGTATGTATTTTAGGTAAAGGAAATTAAACGATTAAATTTGGTAAGTGGTTATTAATAAATTCTCTATTATATGAAGACGGATGCTATAAGGCAATAAAATGCCTTTTTTTAATTACCTTTTTTTATTATTCAATTTCAATTTGTTATTTTTTGTTTTGTTAATTTCAGTTAGGTATGTTCTGATATGTAATTGTTATAAGTATTCAACTATAACATATAATATTCTCCAAGATGTCACGATTCACGATGGACGCTACAAGACAATATTAGGGCCTTTTTAAAAAAATCGCTATTTCATTAAGTATGCACGTATTTATTTTACTAAATATTAAATTTTGACGTGTAATTTGTCAGCAGAGTCAAACACACACGTTCAAAACATAAGCGTATAACCCAAGCTTAAAATCACATTTCTAAATATTATGAATATTAGTTAACAAACTGGGCATTCTCCTGAGGAGGAATAAATTAGCTGCGACTTCACAATAGCTATAAACATATATGTTTATGTACGGCGGAGAAATTTACTGCTCCCTTGTTCTCTTCGCTAACCAATATTGTCTGGTAAGATGAGCTTAATTTTTGTGTCGCAAAATAATTATTTCTTAACTTTAATGTATGTAAAAGTCTAAGAACAAAACTTAATTACATACTAGCCCGCCCGCGACTTTGTCTGCGTAAATTGAAATTTCTTAAACAGTTATTATATAGTGATTTCAACAAACTAAATTTAAACTGTAGTATTTTTTTATAAAGTGGTTGTTATAAAGTAAATACAAAATCTTAAGGGAAGGTTACCAAAATAGAATAATTAACAATAATTAACATTTAAATCGGTTGAGCTGTTTCTAAGATTAGCGTGCACAGACAATCAGAAAAAAAAAATTTTGGGTTCTGGTACATTAATAAATACCTTCAATAATAGTCGTTCTTATTTATATTCCACATACAGACACCGATTAGTTATATTTATAAAGTAAATATACGTTTTTCTAACAAAATATCGGTATTTACATTCTATCATTTACAAGAAACAAAAATTGAATGGTATTTCCTTATCTTTTTTTAATATTCAGCTACTTATATAGCTTCATTTAATTAAGGTTCATTTCCGTACAACGAAATCACCATGGCTTTATTATAAAAAACCCTATATCTAAGCCTCGTTAACGTTTTTAAAGCACAAAAAAAAGCTCACCGGTTAATAACGGAACGGGAAAAATTGGTCTTAAACACACGAACCTATGTCATAACGCAGTACAAATTATATAAAATAATGTGGATATTATTTTTTATAGAACGAGAGCAACATGTGTTAAATTAGAGTCCCTATCATCAAGACAAAATAAACAATATAACGATGCCACACAGTTAAGCGAAGAAAAAACTAATAGCCCCCTTCGAATGTCGCAGTGCCCAAATTATCGGTTCAACGAGTGTTGTTAACGACTGAATTTTGAGTTTATATTGGACTTTCTACCTGGGTTTACTTGGAAAGTTATAATTTTTTCAGTTGTACGCTTTTTCCACGTAGCAGGGTAGTTAGAGATGACTTAGTGTCGAGACACTTCATTTTCCATTTTTCGCCTAAATTTAAAATATTGTGTGTAGCATGGAGAAGCCAACAATGTGCGTTCTTAACAGAACAAAGAAATGGAAATAATTTAAATAAATTTAAGCCTCCGAGTAGGGATCGGACTCACGACCATCGCGTTTATAGTCACATGCTGTAATGCGACTACCTCAATGTTATTATATGTTTATATATTTAAAATTTTATTCGCTTACTAAGATTCTGAAACATTTTAAACTAAATTGCTTCTTACTTATGCTAACTAAAACAACCGACGTTGTTTTAGCAGTTTTTATTTTATACCTAATCATTTTTCTTATTCGAAGTCTGCAGGTGGCCTCGCAAAAAATATTTACTTTTCAACTGGACTGGAGCTAAACACTTGTTTTTTATTCCGTAAGATCTTTCATATACAGGATTGACAAAGAATGTAATATAATAAGATTGTAATATCCAAATGTGGGTGCTTTAAATATTAACCCTCCCTCGAATTGGAGTCGAACCCATAACCATCCATATATAACTACAATAACAATATAAAACTATGAATCAACAAGAGTAACTATAAATAATAATTTTGTATTACACAATAATGTTAAACTGTTCGAAATAAATTTAAAATATCTGACTAGATAATTGATTTCGTGGAATAGGACACTACCTACTATATACCGGTTAAATGAGTATTATATACAATCACTACCAGATTACCGTTAATTACTAAGGAAATTGTGTTGCTTAATTCAGACCTTTATAATGAAATACGCAGTACTTCTACGCAATACAGTAGAACAGCAAAAATAACGGTGTTCAAAAAATTATACATTTTAGTATTTTTTCTTGCACATCGGAGTAGTCAGAGAGAACCTAGTATCAAGACAATCTGTTCTTAGGTTGCCATAAGACATCGAAACATAGCGTCTAAAGTTGCAGAACATAACGCTGCGCTTTGTCTTAGGTACGAGAACGGAGAAATGAAAATATATTATAATCGTACCCCCGAATGGGAATCGAACCCACAATCACTGTGTTTACATCAGACGCTTTTCCACTGCGCTATGAAAACTCAGCAGTAGTTATAGACATATTATTTTTTTTATCTATTTCCGATATAGCCCAAGTCAGCTGGCTTTAAACTACAAAATGTAAAATATCACTTGCATAAGAGACAGATAGAAAGAATGTTATAATGTCGCCCAATTGTCCACTTTCTGCTCACATAACCGTAAAGCCGCAATATACATATATAACTAAAAGTATTTCTACGAGTATCTATCTGTACAAGCAATGACTCTGGCTGTTCAAAATGCCTACTCAGAAAAATTATATTTAAAATATTCTATGCGCCAAATTATGTGCTTAGTTACCGGAGTGTCTTAAATGTATATAGATTCCTTTTGCGTACCTTATTAATCTGTGGAACTAACACAAATCCAAAAAAAAATGCATTATAGGCATTGCATATTATATATGAGTGGGAGCAGCATAGAATATTGACCTTCGGATCTTAACGCCGCACTACGTCTGCCCCGAGAACAGTAATTTATACATAACGAACATATGTATAGTGTCACGTAATTACTTCTGGACTAAACAGTAGATATACTAAGCTGCCTTTAATTAAAATACCTAAAGGTATTTTTCGCCATTAAGCAGAAGATTACGTTAGAAATAACGAGTATAGGAACAAATTGATCACGCACAAAAGCTAGCTCAGGCCTGAATACTCCACGCTAAATACAGAAACATGGATTACGAAACGGCTCCATCGGATACACTTAATAAGTAACATCGCTCTAGAGATATTTGTATAGAATATGACCACGTTAAAAGCTTAAAGGGATTTAACTAAATCTTTGCTTTTCTTTTCAGTTTGAAGCTTTTTCTCTCATAGCAATAAACGTAGTGTCTAAACACTCTGTTCTCCAATTTCTGCTTGAAATCGAGAAATTGTTTATTGAGTGGCGAAACTCAACGCCGGATTTTGTCTTATCAGAGTGGAAAAATAAAAACAATTAAATATAACCTTTCCCCCGAGTAAGATCTCGAAGCCACATGGGTTTATTGTTTATTTAGACATTGTCTTTTCATCTTTATGTTTTTTTAGTTAAAAAATTGCCAGAATACTCACCGATGTAAGTCGTAATTTAGATCAGCATTGTAGCATTAAAGATTACTACTAACTTACTAGTTAACTACACTAACATTTTTCCATGATATTTTTTTCTATTGAGGGGCGTAAAATAAGGTAGCTTATTACTATGTATATAGTGTTTCTTAGATTCAACGTGAAAGCCTTCAAAATATATTACGTGATACTAAATAAATGTTAGAATACGTACATATAAAGTGGAGGTCTCACTTTTATTTTAATATAAGTGATGAACATACGTGGCCAGTCGTGACGCAGTGGCACAAGCGTGTAAACGACTGGTTGTGGGTTCGATTCCCACTCCAGGAGTGGAAATACCTAATATTTCTATTTTCTTCGTTCTGGTAGTAGAGGCAAAGCGCGACGTTAAATTCTGCCACTTAACACGCAATGCCTCCGAATTTGATAGAAAGTGGGGAATGGAGTGACTTAACACTAGGTTCCCTTTGCCTACCCTTCTGTGTGCGGAATACAGTGTTCACGCTTCAGCTACAAAAAAAATGATGAACATACGTGGATGGCGTAACAAAAATTGCAACTTGTTTTTATATTTTACTTAGAACATAAATAATAAATATGTACATATATTGCGAGTAAAATATAAAAACATACACAGAAATATAAAACCCATGAAGTTAAAGTAACACAAACAAAACACTTGTTATATAAGTATACAAACTTTTTTTTATAACAAACCTTTAAGCACTGATTAGGTATTGACAATTTTATTCGTCAGTCAATTTTAAAAGCTTTAAATTGATGTAAATGACTTCAACTTCAGTTTTGACTTCAGTTTACTAATAAATATTTAGTACGTTGACTAATAAAAGCGTGTATACCTACATGCGTGTGTACATTATATATAACGTTATAGAATATTTAAATAATGTACTTTGAATATAATATACTTACGCCTAACCCCAATTCTATGAAAGCATAAAATTTTATTCATATTTTTATATGATATACATCGAGTAATATGTAATGGTTACTTGACATGCAATTAACGGAACAAACAGAGAAAACTGCCATTTGAAAGAATGTTTATTTTTTTTATTATAAGTAATCCGATCCAGCTTCGCGCATAAAAAGATAGTTAGACACAACCTAGTGTCAAGAGATTCAGTTTTCCACTTTCTGGCATTTTGAGACATTCTATGTTAGGTGGTAGAACTTAATTCCAGGATTTCTCTTGTATATCGGAGCCGTAAATTAAAAATTAAAAATTCTCCGAGTAAAAATCGAATCCACAACTAACACTTCCATAAACAAAAGCTGTTGTACTGCACTACGATGGTCATTATCAGATAAATAGATTATAATATATAGAGTTAACAAAATTAGCTCTAAGGCGAGTGCTTTAAAGGTATTCACGCTTAAGTGAACAAAATTATTTTGTGTAAAATCGCTGAACGTAAAAAAATCTTTAACAAACTTTTCAAAGCGTTAACCGCATTACAAACTGAAACACGATACGAGTCGGAGCTATTTAGCTTTAAACATTTAAAACAAAGGAATTTTATATTCATATTAATATAATATTATAAATGCGGGAGTCTGTCTGTCCGCTTTCATGGTTAATCTATTGGTTCGATTTGGATGAAATTCAAAATGAAAATAGTAGAAGATCCAGAGACAAGCATAGGCTTTCTTTTCAATAATCTATCCGCTAAGAGAAGAAATAAGCATTGAAAGTTTGTATTAAAAGTCTAAACCGGTTGACCGATTATAATGAATTTTGGCAAAAATATAGCATATGGCCCGGGGTTAAATTAAAAATTTCAATAGGTTACTTTATTTTTCAAAAATCTATCTCAAAGGGTTGCAATATAACGAAACATCTATAGCCATGTTATTCACGCAGCGAAGCCGCAAGTGGACCGCTAGTATACAAAATAAGCAAAATTAAAAATTTTGAAAAAACCCACGACGGTTTAATTGTAATTGAAAAAGGATAAAATAACTGTAAATCCCCCGCCTAAAAGAATATATGTAACGAGATGATGGGGACGACTCCGTCGGGGGCTGTCATTACTTTAAGTTTGCACAAATCTTCTCATAGGTTTTCTTGCTGTTAAAACAGGTTCCCAAAAATTAAAATATTAATATGAATTTACAGTTTTGATAACTGGTATTTTAAAAACTTTAAACGAAATCTATACTGTTAGCTACTATATTTAAAATAGGGATTGCAACTGGCAGCCCCCGACGAAGTCGTCCCCATCATCTCGTTACATATATTCTTTTAGGCGGGGGATTTACAGTTATTTTATCCTTTTCAATTACAATTAAACCGTCGTGGGTTTTTTCAAAATTTTTAATTTTGCTTTTTATTTTAAACTTTTTAAAGTGAATAGATACACATTATATATTATTACATAATATCGAAATACTTTATATTAATCTTCATGCAAATCCAAAAGAAATTATAAACCCAATGCTTTCTGGTTATCAAATGCTTATTGCAGCGCCTGGCAGATTGTCACCGTAACATTTCCACGAAACTTAAGTCTAACCAAATCAGTGAAAATCACAAAACCCAGTAGTAGTTTTGATTTTGAACAAACTAATTTATACTGGAGCGCCCCGTGGTAGTTCGTGATATGGCATATAAAAACACGCAGTAATTAAACCAGAACCTATTACAGAAAACTGCATCTAAATAGGTTTCACACAAAAAATAAAAGCAAATGCTTACTGCAGCGCCCCCTGGTGAGGTGCCACCATGACACATATACGAGAACACGCGCTAATTAAGCCTGATCCTATCTTTGATAACTGCATCCAAATTGGACTTGTAGTTTTAGCTTTGCATAATTAAATGTTTAATGCACCCCCTGGCGTGTTCATAACGTAAAAAAAAATACCTAAAAACTTACACCAAGTAAAGGTAACTCTAATACTAAAAACTCTGCGCAATCGGACTAGTAGTTGTAGCTTTGCATTAAATATTAGAAACAAATGTTTACTGCAGCGCCCCCTGGTGAGTTAACACCATAAAACATATCCAAGAACATGCAGTAATTAAACTTGAACTTATCATTGACACTGCATCCAAATCAAATTCGTCATTTTATCTTTGCACAAACAATATTTTACTGCAGCGCCCCCTGGTGACTTGTCACTGTAATATAAATTTAAAAACATGCTATAAGCAAAGCGGAATCTAATACTGAAAACTCTTTTCAATCGTACTAGTCGTTTTGGTTTTACACAAAAAATAGAAGCAGCTACTTACTGCAGCGCCCCCTAGAGAGTTAACACATACATGAAAATATGCACTAAGTAAACATACATGACACATATATGAAAATATGCACTAAGTAAACTTGAATCTATCATTGAAAACTGCATTCAAATCGGACTCGTAGTTTTAGTTTCGCACAAACAAGTGTACTTACTACAGCGCCCCCTGGTGAGTAGTCACCGTAACGCATATATGAAAAGAAGCACCAATTAAACCTGAACCTATCGTTGGAAGTTTCATCTAAATCGGACTAGTAGTTTTTGCTCTGTATAAACAAATGTTTACTGCAGCGCCCCCTAGTGAATTTTCTCCGTAACCAAAAAACAAAAATCTTAAAATATGCACAAAGCAAAGCTAAATCTAGTTCTGAAAACTCTATCCAATCGGATTAGTAATTTCGGTTTTAGACAAACAAATACAAGAAAAATTTTGGTTTCACACAAAAAAGTACAAACAAATGCTTACTGCAGCGCCCCCTGATGAGTGGTCACTGTAGCACATATATAAAAAGATGCACCAATTAAGCTTGAACCTATCCTTGAAAGTTACATGTAAATCGGACCAGTAGTTTTTGATTTGCATAAACAAATGTTTACTGCTGCGCCCCCTGGTGAGTTTTCCCCGTAACAAAAAAAGAAAATCTTAAAATATGCATCAAGCAAAGATGAATCTTTTTATGAAAACTCTTTTTAATCGGAGCAGTAGTTTCGGTTTTAGACAAATAAATACAAAAAAAGTACAAACAAATGCTTACTGCAGCGCCCCCTGGTGGTTTGACACGATAAAACATATCCAAAAACATCCACCAATTAAACCTGAATCTATCACTGAAAATCTATTGAAATCAGACTATTATTTTTTGAGATAATTGAAAACATTCGTTTTCACGTAAAATGCTTACTGCAGCGCCCCCTGGTGAGTTAAGGCAATAAGACATATCTAAGAACATACGCCAATTGAACCTTAACCTATCATAGAAAACCGTATCAAAATCGGACTTATAGTTTTGGAAATAATTGACATAGTAATTTGCACAAACACACAAACAAACAAACAAACAAACAAACAAACAAACAAACAAACAAACAAACAAACAAACAACCTCTCACCCCAAACACATATACAGTCGCCGTTCCGTCGCGGGTAAAAATAAATCACTTCGAAAGTATAATAACAACAAATTATAAAATTTGTGCCAACGTATTCGGAATTTGATATAATGTTACAAATAAAACCGGGCACATAATTAAAATTTAATGGCACATTATTTCACTTTATATGCGTGTATTAAATAGATTAACAGAGTTGGGTCGTCTGACAGATTAGCGATGCTGTTATCTCATTGTTGCAGTTAGTCCAGAGTTTAGTCAGCGGGCCGCGATGTAGGCAAAAATAATATCTAAATGTAGCTATAGCGGAGCGTCATCGTGTTTGTTTTTAATTAATGTGTATTTTTTCATAATACTTGTATACTAGGTCGCCGTGGTGCAGTGGAATAGAATCTGACTGTAAACGCAATGGTTGTGGGTTCGAGTCCTACTCAGAGGATAGATTATATTTATATTTTTAACTCTCTGTTTTCTACGACAAAGCGCAGAATGCTCCACAAGGCGAGCTTGATGAAGTTCCCTTACTTAACATGCAATGTCTCAATTTCGGGCGGAACATGGAGAACAGAGTGGCTTGACACTATGTTCTCCCTGACTGTCTTGCTATACGCGAAAAAGCGTAAAGCTGTTTTTTCTCCATGTAGGATCGAACCTAAAACAGTCTGTATACATTCGGACGTTGTACTAGTGAAGCTCTGTAACAAAAACATAATATATACAAAGTTTTCAACGATCTATCAAGTATAAGGCAAGAATGTTATAGCCTAAGGTAAGGTACGAAATAGGTTAACAAAATAATCTTTCTGTCAATGTCGCTAGGGCCGGCACTCCTTATTTTTTCATAACACTTGCCTCACGTCAAGTCACGGTTGTTCCTAACGCTTTGTTTCACAATTCACAATTCAACACATGTTATTGTGCAATAGATAAGTGTCTATCAATAATTGATTTGATTGTATTTTAACCATTAGAGAGCCGTCGCACGACATTGAACGTGTAACGTGTTGATTTTTTATACAGATCTATTATCTATGCTTTTAGTAATAACAATTACAAAATTTGTAACACTGTCTGTTATTAGTTAGCTGACTTTTTGTGGTCATTACGAGCTAACAAATCTTATGAGCAATCATGTCTTTACAAGAGCACTACAAGACATATTGATACAACAAAAAACCGAACAGAATTTCAAACAAAATTACTGACAAGAAACTAACAACGTCAATCACTTTAGCTAATAACTCACTATATGATCTTATCGGAAGAGCCATAAGCGCAGTTGTCAGCAATGCGATACAGCGGTGGCCATTGAAAAGTAGAAAATTCAAAGCAGTAGCGACCGGTCCGGCGAACAAATGACGCGTCTAGCGATAGCAACGGACATCCGAGGCCGCAGGCCCAGCTTCGTTATAACCAATACAAGTCATGCGCCTAATACACACACCGTTAAGATATTAATCATCATTCCCCACTGAGGCAACTCTCAAATATCTCAGAGGACTACCATTATCTAAAACACTCGAAGCGAATAAACGATGATTGAAATTATGGTGTCAGTCAAAATTGCGGGCATTCGCAATAAACAGTTACCTGTCCAAAGATTCTATTAGATTCGCATGCTTTATGTGTGACCGACGAGTAAACGATGACGAAAATTGGATAATTGGCCAGACAAGTTTCCCACAATGCGTATTCCTGCTTAGCGAAGCCCCATTCAACAACCAATCAAAATGTATTAAGCTATTGAATCATTAATCATATAGACACAAATTGATAAACACTGGTTGATTACAAGGTTGACTTTGAAGGGCAAAGGTTGAATTGAACAGTCGAAATTCTTTTTATCAATTAGTTAAGATATGTTTTAAGTGTTCGAAGCTTTCACTTTAAGCTCAGTGGGCACTATTCCAAGATGTTAAATTTTGTAATATTTTTTGTTTAGTTTTCTTTAGTTCTTCTAAGATATAAAATTCTGTACATATCTGCAATGTCATGAATGTTATGCAATATCCGATAGTAATGTGGGCCCACACGTTATTTTGACGTGCGCATTTACAAAAAGCACTGAGTTACAAAAAATATCATTAGTTCCCATTGTGGATCTGCGTGATTGACAGTTGGATCAGGGCCAATCATCCCAATTTGTATTGACGCTCAGCTCAGAGACGCGAGGGTACTTCAATGGCTCGCCAATAATTCCACACGATGACTGTACAAACAACAAATTATATATTACCTACAACTGATATTTTGCGTTTTAATATGTACTGGTACACGTAATTAGTATAAGCATAAGACATACAATCGTCTAATCGCTGTTCACGTGAGACTCAACAGGTGTGATACAGCAGAAATAATAAAAGGTGCATTACTTATAAGCTTGAAGTTAAAGATAGTGCTATTTCGATAAACACAAAGGAAGCGGCGCGTCCAATTCGCTATGCTAATTTTGTAATGTCATCACATTTTTAAATGCCTTATTAAAGAAAACGGCGTTTATGGGAATTGTTTTTCCTTGCAGTATATAATCTTAAATACTGAGCAATATTTGAAGTTATAACAATTCATATTCATATTAATATTAGAAATGCGAAAATCCGTCTGTCTGTTACGCTTTCACAGCTTTTCTACCGGCCTTATTTGGATGAGGTTAGCAGTAACAATAGTTTAAAACGCAAATTAACACCACCTGCTATCTGTCTTTTTCAAAAATCAACCCCTAAGAACCTATTAGAAGGGATGAAAGTTAGTATGAAAAATGTAAACCGCTTAACTTAAGCGATAACGTGAACTTTAAAAATTTAATTGTGTAGTTTACCATGTAAAGCCGGGAGTGGATCGCTTATTATAAATAAAGTAACTCAAATAAAAAAATAAATTTCTATTGTACCCTATGGTAACTAGAGTATCCAACTTAATAGACAGTTACTCTAATATAAATCTACTCAGTTAATGGACTTTGCTTAATGATGATGATAATCATCAAGTCTTTAATAGGTATCTAAAAGAACGATTTCTTGCGTTACCAAAATTAAACTATAAATTATAATGACGCGGACGTTACTATTACTGCCAACGGAGTCAACCTGATCATAAATTATTTGGATGTTAACTTATCTCTACATCAGATGTGTGAAATTCAAGATTAAAATAATGTTAATGGGATTTTTAAGCACATAAGGAAAACAAAGTATATTCTTATATACACGGGTTATTTATAAATCACTATAAAAAATGTGTATTTGTTTTTTTTAGCAGCTTTACGCTTTTTCTTGCACAGTAGGGTCAGTAAGACCTTAGCGTCATAATGCCCTGAAATCGAGGCATGGCATATTGAGTTTCGGAACTCAACGCCGCCCTTTGTCTATTTGTCTTGTCGCGTATTTACCAGAGAGTGAAAATGAAAATAATTAACAAAATATAGCCATTTTTAAGTGGGAATCGAACCCACGACCATCGCGCGTACAGCTTATGCCATTGCGCCACAACGGTCTCTTAATTCTTTTAAATATTTAAAAAGCTAGGGGCCAGTCGTAGCGCATTGTACATGCGTGACTGTAAACGACTGGCTATGGGTTCGATTCCCACTCGAGGAGTGAAATATGTCGAGATCTCTGATGTCGAGGCAAAGCGCAGTGTTAAGTTCCGCCACTTAACACAAAATGCCTCCGAATTTGGCGGAACGGAGTGTTTTAACACTGCTACTACTACTGTCGGTTCCCTCT
This sequence comes from Dryas iulia moderata, assembly GCA_019049465.1. NCBI lineage: Eukaryota > Metazoa > Arthropoda > Insecta > Lepidoptera > Nymphalidae > Dryas > Dryas iulia. Next base: position 10,349,762 of record CM032428.1, read on the forward strand.
GCCTAGCCTGCTGTGTACGGGATACAGCGAGAAGCTACAAAAAAAAATTAAAAACATTTATATGTTTTAATAATAATTTTGCCGTTAAAGAGCATTACCTACGTGTTATCGCGTCAATGGCATCACTTCGCTTGGCAATGTTAATGAATCATAGACTCAGCCTAATCTCCACACAATATAGAATGTTTTAAGGAGGAAGAGATAAGATTTTGTCAGTACACCGAACCCAAAAACTGAATCATTGTTTCATTATGGAGTCTCATATCTTATCGCTGTATTGTAGGTCAAGTAAAATTATGCACCGTTTTTAATAGTAAAAACGGCTTGCTTATAGAGCAATAGAGAAACTTAATTATTTAATAAACTTTTTATTTATATTTTTAGAAATGATCTTACAATATATATGTAATTTATTTCAAAGACTCACTTCATTATTTACACATTAGTAGGGTAAATCCGTTTTTCATTATCCGCCTTCAATTCAAAGCATGGCTCATTTAGTGGCGGAACTAAACGCCGCGCCTTATCTTACGACAGTACAGTGAGTAGAAATCGAACCTACAACCTTTTGCGTTTATAGTCAGTGTCACGAGAATCAGTTAGTCTTTATTATTTTTATAAAATTTTATCTGAATTCGTTCAGCCATTTATGCGTAATTCAGTATCACATTTATTCTTCGAGTATTAACAATACAAACGTAACATATTCTTTTATTATAAAAATATACCTTAAAAATGAACATACACAAATTGTGAAATACTTTTTCATATTTATATTACTAATAAAATAATAATATATAGTCTATAGCTGTCCAAAAATATTACCTAACTCATACGTTACGCTTGATTCTCGGATAAAAATATTTATGTATATTTATTCAAGAGTCAAATAAGGCCATCTGCATTTGTACATTTGAAGCTTATAAAAAGTAAGAAACATTTATTTTCAGTTATATAATTGTGTTTCTAAATTTAGAGTTCTTGAGTTTTGAGATTTAATCAAATATTACATAGGACAATTAAAAAACTTTACGATGCCTAATTTAGTTCATAAAATATTTTTACTGTTAATTTTTATAGTATTTTGTATTTTTTAGCAGTTATAGTATATATATGTTTTGCATTAAAATAACTTACAAGAAGCACATAAATGAAGCTAAAATAAAACTAAAACAAAATACTCTTGTGCTTGTTCAAATATGTAAAAATCACAGTATGTAATGTATCTAAACCTATACAAATTTTAAAGTATATCCACATACTAAGAAAAGCTCGATAAGAGTGTATGGCTTAAATAGTTAAAGCCCAGGGACGCTTAGTGTTCGAGTCCCGCTATGATCAAGAAATAAAAAATATGTTACTAAAAGTTTTCTTAACGCAGTACATCCATATATAATATTTATTTTTCTTTCCTTAGAACATATTGAATTATACAATGTGGGTTCGATTTCCATTCGTAGGTATTATATTTAAATTATTTTCATTTCTCCGCTATGGTACCTACAACAACGCGCGGTGTAGGGTTCAGCGCAGAAAATGGAAAACAGAGTGTCTTAACAGTAGATGTTTGTAACCGCTATGAGGCAAAAAGTCTGAAACTGTAAAAAATATACACCCTTGTCAACAACCGACCATCACCGTTTTCATAATTGAAAGCACAAACGATTCTTCCAACCAAACTTAAGACTACTTTAACCCTTCTCCAGTCTCACAAGATCACAAAGATCTTGATGTAAGGATACGGAGCAGTAAAGGCAGGTGTAATATCAGTGCACAAAAGAGCCAAGCTCACTTCGGTTCATATTTAATGACATCATTAACTGTAAGACACGACTGGCGCCTAAGGCTTCCTGGCTTCTTTGTTAGAAGGACCTAAGGACTCTTTCTATACATTCCCTACGATATGTTCTGTAGGTTTAATATGTGAATTTACTTTTTTTTAATTTTAAAAAATTTTAAGAAAATTTAGATGTCTTTGTAGAAAGACTTTCGTATAGTTAAAGGAAATTATCTAAAAACTTCTAATGTTATTTTTTTCGACATTGTTAAATCTAGGCTACAGGTAAAATAAGTTGGATATGACTTATATTAATGTTTTTACAAAAACTTTTGTACTATGAAGGAAACTCGAAAATACACTAACCTGTCTATGAGCCGTAAAAACTTAGTTTTAAGAACTAAAAAATTATGTTAAAAATAAATAATATATAACAAAAAAGTGCTGCCTATATGTCCGTGTGTTTATAATAGTAATCAAAAAAACAAACGCATTAAATAAAAACTAATGGAGCAATGGAATTAGCTGATTATTTCTAAGTACTCCTCGTTTTGCTTGCACTCTTAAGTCATTGACATTACACAACTGTTTGTACGTAAAGCACATTCTTTGGTTATCGGTTCTTTTGTATTCAATTAGCCTTGCATTTAATGGGTGATGCCTTTCACGACAACAGTGGTAACGAGAGTGGTCAGCTGTCAAAACGTCCAAACAATCAGCTATGGGCCTTTAAGTTCTGACACACCCAAAGCTATTTACGTTAGAATTGATCGTACATTACCGATTTTGTAAGAAAATTTTAGAGAGGTTAATATGTGACCAGCGATGTATGCAAATATAGTGAAGAGCGTTCAAATATTTCGAAATCCTTATTTGGCTGATAGTTGAGATTCATTGTAGTCTATTAAACTCTTTCAAAGGTGGGTCAATTTGGGCAATGCGTGATCAAATTGCGTAATTTAACCATCGATAATATATTTATGGATTACAGTATATTGTAATTGTGTGAATGCATTCATAACAAGGACTTAAATGACAATTGGTTAACAATGTGCGCTGGCTAAAGCTTTTATTGAGTAAGCTCCGCAAATGATAATGGTTAAATTGACACAAAAAAGGTTTTAATGTAGTTTTAATCTACATATGTAAATAAATTAAATTGGGGTATCTGTTTATTTGTAATATTAAAATAACTGTTTTTTACTAAATCCATATGTATGCATACGTATGCATACATATATGTATACCAAAATATCAGTTTTTACAATTTTTATCTGCCTGTTCGATCTTTCTAACCTCCGTAACGACTGGCCCGTTTTTGGTGAGACCTTCATTGGCAGAAAGCTAATGTAATAAGAAGTACTTTAGGCTACTTTTATTTTAAAATAAAAGTATCCTAAGTTCGGATGAAGTCTAATTACGTACGTATATTACAGCGTATTTCTTTGTGTCAAACTGTGTAGGAAAAAAAATAATGAAGCTCCCCCAATTTTTACTAATCATAATTAAATCAAAAAAATATCTTGTATTTATTTAATTGATCTCCAGTATTTCAAATACTTTTTATTCACATTACACCTGCCTACGTACATGATAAGACTCATTACTTTCTTGTCAAGTAGGGAAAGCTGTAATTACATTTATTTTCTCTTAATACGTAAACAGGTTACATGTTGCAATTAAAAAATATATTCATTAAATAGAATAATTAATGGAATGTAATTTTACAAAATAAGGTCATAGTTACGTAATAGGGAATAGGACAGTAAACGAGATGGTTAAGGGTTCAATCTTTACACCGTCCTGGGTTATATTTAAATTATTGTTATTTCCTCGCTATAGTGACACAAAGTGCGGTGTTAATTTTTGCAACCAAACACGTACTGTGTCAAAAATTAGTCAAGAAGTTAAAAAACAATCTTCAGACTAGGTTCAAAAAAATAGAAGAACCTTCTTCTTCCTTATTACAGGAAAAATAATGAATCATTTACATACATACAAAATATTTGTCACAGAAAATCATTATAGGAACATAGCAGTAAACCCACTAGCATTGTAAGTCCAGAGTGTATTCAATGCACATGCAGCTATCAAATATTTGCCCTTTAGAGATGTCTAACCTGTGAAAGCTGACGTGCTCGCTGGTTATACTGATTATTGGGTAGATGAGAACAATAATATGAAAGTGTAGGTAAAAATTACATTTTATTGATTATATTTTGTAATTTAACAAAAATAGATATTTTTGTACAATACGATTGATTTTTCTGTAATATGATTTCTCTCTGCTATATAGATATATCTATATAACATAGTAGAGTCAGAATATTTCTACTAAGTGTATAAAATTTTGAACACGATTAAAATAATATCCCATAAAATCATAGTTATCTAAAGGCATATTCAATTTATATAAAAGTTTTTAAACATATATAGTTTTTTTTATATACACAAACATAGTTTCATCTAAAATAGTTTATTTTTTCAATCTTTGAAGAACGCACGCAGAAATCAACTACTTTGTAATCAAACCAAAGGAATCAAAATAATTTGAATATCTTCTAATCTTCTGAGTGAGCATCAAATCTATAACCACGGTTATAGTCAGATGCTATCCCACTGCACCATCAGGCCCTTAAATTTTTAAAATCACTAAAGACGAAAGTAATAAAATGCATTATTATACATTCTATATACTGCAGACCATGTAACTTATACAAGCTTCATTACTTAACCCACTTTACTAGAAGCTATATTTGAAAGAGATACTTGATGTATTCAGTTTTTATACCCCAGAGGATTCATATTATAAGCTATTGTATTTCACTGTGGCGCCCACACACCGTTTGGCAGCGTAATTGATGAGCAACGTCTTTGTTAAAAACATTTATGTAACGAGGCCACTGTTTTTAATTAACCTAATACTGTGTAGGAATGTTACGTCTTTCTTTACGTCAATCAATGTTAAATGTTATATAAGCAAATTATTTTTTTATATAAGTATATACATATATAAATATAAGTAAAGTTGATTTAAATTTAAGTAATAAGGAAAGTATATTGCTATATAAGTGTAGATAATACAAGTAAACTGGAGAACGGAGTGTCTTGACTCTAAGTTTTCTCTTACTACCCTGCCCTGGAAAAATGTTATTCTGATTAGATGTCGAGAATACTAAGGATATTCACTTAGTTCTTCACTTTTGACTCCTCTTCAAAATATCAAATACAATGATAAATTATTGATTATGTTTACTTTCTTGAAATAAAAACAATGCCCTGACTAAGGGTGAAACCCGCAGCTGTCGTTTACATTCAGACACTATTTATATTAAACTTTAAAAATATTGTAATTAATTAATTAGTAATATCATACTAAATTGCCATAGATATGAGAGAGCTTAATGTCAAGACATTCCGATTTTCACTTTTGTTGCTTCGTTCTTCTCTTGCTTTGTTACTTCCGGTCTCCAATTACTTGTTGTGGAGCGGAATTCAACGCCGCATTGTCTTGTCTAACTAGAACCAAAAGATGAAAATCAATACCAAATTCCACTGCACCACAGCTGCCTCATAAAGAAAATTTAAATCTTATAAAATTTTAAAAAGAACGAAAGTTAAAAACACCTTTTTATCTTATAAATATTAAATGTGTAAGTCGATTAAAACAAAGTGATACAACAATAAAAAAATGATAGGATAGTCCATTTAAAAAAGCATTGCAATAATCGGCTTATGTTGCACAGTATACACTGCACATCCTCATATTAAAAATAAACGATATCAATTCAGATTTTCATAGGCATTCATTGAACAAAATACTGTGGAGAAAGCTGAAAGAATTTATCTCATTTTTTGTTGACAAAACTTTGGTATTTTCGAGAGAAAATCAGTTTTATAATTCGTATCGATCTATATTTCCATATAATATAGATACTGCATTATGGAACATATTTTAAATTAGGGGGCAGTCGTGGCGCAGTGGCACAAGCGTGTGACTGTAAACGACTGGTTGTGGGTTCGATTCCCACTCGAGGAGTGAAAATATTTAATATTTCCATTTTCTTCGCTCGGGTGTCCACTAAATTCCGTCACTTAACACGCACTGCCTCCGAATTCGGCGGAAAGTGGGGAACGGAATGTCTGAACACTAGGTACCCTCTTCCTTACCGCTGCGTGCGGGATGCAGCGTGAACTTAAAAACAAACAAAGCGCAGTGTTGAGCTTCGCTATTCAACAGGCAATTTCGAGAAGAAAGGAATATCTTAATACCAGATTTTCTCTGACTATCCTGTTATAAGGGAAAAAGGGTGACTCTGTAAATCATCACACAAACAAAACAAACACCACTAGACTATTATAATAAACTAGTGACGGACTCGCGGCGTCGCAGTGTGGCCTGCGATGTTTGCGACCATATACGCGCTCCCTCGGGATTATCTGAACTTTTTGTTCAACCATACTTAAATATCGACTATAGCACTCCTAAATAGCGTAGCTAATTGTGAAGGAATTTTAATAATAGGTTCAGTATTTCCGAAGATTACCCCGTACAAACAAAGATTACCTCTTTACATTAGTATAGATATGTTTGTAATTTGAACCCTTGGAATGTGAATTTAAAACTAAATTACTTTATTAAAAGTAAAACTATTTTAAAAGAAATATATAAAAAAGAAAAAGAATAAATGTTCATATTTTAAAATCATTTTCTTCTTATACAGTTTGTTTCAAGAAAATAAAATCTAATCACCACAATCGTACAAATGAAGAAATTGCTAGTAAGCCCTTATAAGTGAATAAAATACAATATATCGATACATAGATTCAACAATCACAAAGATGGATATCGGACATTGCAACAGAACGATTTAAGCAGATATGAGTATTGGGTAAACACAATAAACGAGTGGAGCTTATAAAACGATATGCATAAGCCTCTTTGCAGTACCATTGAGTTGAATTCGAATTTGTTACATCACTATGTTATGTTCTTGTAACGTAAGTGTTTATGTCGATATATAAAATGTAAGTTCTTTTATTCTTGTAGGAGACAATAAAAATAAAGTGGTTAATATTATGCACATTTACTTGTAACTTAATTTTGTTTATTTTTACTGAAAATAGAATTACTTAAGACATTTTTAGGCACTATTCAAAGTTTTTTTTTGATACTTTTAGTTAAAGTAGCTTCATAGTTTTTCGAAACTAGTGTGAAGTCGATCCTACAATTTCCGAAATCGAAACACCGAATATTGAGTGGCAGATCGTCGCTTTTACCTTCTTACCAGAACGACTAATAAAAATAATTTTAATATAATCATTCCATCTACTAATAATGGGATGAAACTCACAACCAATCCCATTTACAGTCAGACTCTGTCTCTCTGTCCCACTGCGCCACAATGGCTTTATTTTAAAATTTAATTTAAAAAATAGTTTTAATTTTACTCTATTTTTAACCAATTAACTTACTTAAACTATTTTTAATATTATTTATTTAATTATATTAATTATAAAAATAAAACTCTCATAAACATATATTTATTAAAAAATAAACCTTAATTTAATAAATAATAATAATAAAACTGAAAAGAGAATTATTCTTATATGTATTGTAAAGAAATATTTGCGGCTTTTCACTCTTACAAGATTCCGCCTAGCAACATTAGAGCTTACAAGCACAATTGAATCAAGTTATCAATGCGCCGTGTCCATACCGATTTAACAACATCGCCAGGCTATCTCATATACGATCGATATTTGTTACATTCCAATATACAAAATAACATTTACACTTGTTAAATTAATAATTCTGTACAAGAATTTGAATTTAGTCCTTATATCTTAGCTTTACGATAGTAGTATAGAGTCTTTTGGTTTCTTATAAACGTCGTAAAGTGGTCCCCTTGTACCTTTCATATTGATGCACTGTCAAATTCGACACAGATACAATGTCAAACGCTTGTGATCGTATATCGCTTATTGGAGATATCTTTTTATCAATTTATTTGAATTCTCGTTTCCGGACATCATCAGGTGTAGTGCCAATCTACTGTTTATTCATTTGAAAATGGCATAGAATATATTATATTATGAATATAGGCAGTAAGTATATAAGGACCGTAACGTATGGTGCCTTGTTTTCATTGACTTCCCCACTAGGAATAAAACGTGAAGGTATATATATAGAGATAAGTAAATATAAATCTTAGCTGCTTTTTTATATATAAAAACAGCTACGATTTTTTCCACGTTGCAAGGTAGTCAGTAAGTGTTACGATACTCCGTTTTCCTCTTCCCGCCCCAAGTCGAGAAATGCATCTGCATTAGAATGGAGAAATTAAAATAATTTATTTTATATATTGGACCCACAATCATCACCTTTACAGTCTAAGTGTCTGTTCCACAACGCCTATTATTTTTATGCTAATGAAAAATCTTTTTATTATGATTTGTTATTATACATTATACAATTTTTGTATCTTCTTTAAGCAAATTTAAAATAACATTTCAATTACAACAGACATATATCTAAAAGCAAAAAACATAATATTTGATTCAACAAACTAAAAATGTAACTCACGTATTAAATGTCATAAGCTTTCAGCTCCTACTTTACCTGTAATGTAATATTTCTAGAAATCTGTCTATCTAGCACCGCACCTCGAAACCTCAACCGACGCGAAGTAAAATCCGAAATAGGGTCACGTGCTTAGAACATGTAAATCTACTTACGCCGTGGCCCGACTACTAAACATATTTACTAAAAGTTACACCACACTATCGTTAAAACGTCGTGCCTTACGTTCGTCTTGCTTCTCAAGTAGACTTGTACATATTATGTATTGAGATCAAATTTGATTTTCTGTAAAAAATATAGCAAATAAGCCTTTTATTTTTTAAGGCATTTACTTTAATTTCAGGATTTTTGGCTATACTTCATATAGGCGGAACATCATTTCCTTTGCTATCTCCGTTAACATTAAAGGACGAATTCATTTTTATACTAGTGGACCGTTTGCGGCTTCGCCACGTGACCTACACAGCTATAGCTGTTTCGTTATATCACAACCCTCGAGAGTCGATTTTTGAAAAATAAAGTAGCCTATGACCTTGAATTATCAACTATGTTTACGCCAACAATTATTACAATCGGTTCACTGGTTTAGATTTTTCATATAAACTTTCATCCCCTATTTCAACCATTTAGAGATTGTTTTTTTAAAAAATAAGTATCTTAGAGTTAAACACCCTGGATTTTTAATATCTACTACTCTACTTTCATTCTGATTTTCATCCAAATCGGACCGCTAGATTAGCTGTGACAGCTTAACAGATAAACACAGAGACTTTCGCATTTATAATATAAGTAAAAGTTAAATTTTGTTTTAAGAGAGAATCCAACACACAATCACCATGCGTACAATAAGTCAGTTGAAAAATATTAAATTATTAATTATATATGTATGTATTGACAAAAAAAATTGCAACATCGCAATTTTATCAATCGAGTTTATTATCAATCATATTTTATCTCGCATAGCAGGGTAGGCAAAGAAACGCTAGTGTTATGACAATACGTTCTACTAACCCGATGGCAATACAAAATCTTAAATGCTTAATTCAAGACAGGAATAGTGAAAAAATAAAATACGAGATTTCCTTTTAGTTAATACTTTTTAAACTAACAATTTATTACTTACATAAGTTCATTATCTTCATTAACTATGATTCGATAAATTGAACGCGATTCTAAATCTACAATTAGTTTTTCTTAAATAAATTACACCCCGTACTGTAACCAAAGTATATCTATATATTCTGAAGAGCCCATAAATAATCTTATAACCTTAGGGCTTTTATTGTTTTAAAATACCTCGTAAATGGTACCAAGATTATGAATTGATTTATTCTCTCTCCGATGAATGTAAATCGATGATATCTATTAATATTTAATATACTTTTACGGTGTTATTTAAAATGCTCAAAAAGTTTTGACTAATCGATTTTAGAAATTGGATTTTTTTGCTCTGCTTTGTCATTAAAACAAACAAGTTTTTTTATTATCTGCCACGGGAAAAACTAACAAAGTTGAATTTTTAGAACTATTTATGTATATTGATAATAAATTATTTAAAATTATTACACTATAGGCTGAATTGTATATTTAAAATCAAATGCAAACGCCACTGTGCCGCGGTGGGTGTGGTACAATGAATGTTACCTATATTTTTAACCTATAGTTAAATCCTCTATTTTTCAGGGTAGGAACGTTCAAAACGTAGGTTTTCTGAATGTTTTTTCTAATGACAAAAATATACGCAGTTAACCCGGTTAAAACAATTTTATTTCAAAATGCATAGTTACTTGGCAAGTGTTGGCAAGTGTTGAGAACTAATCATGTTTCAAATGGAAGACATTAGAGAACGGAGTAACTTATTCCTACAAATAGGGAGAAAGCTAAGAAAAAAATTAATTAAAAAGATAAATTTTTGTGTGATCTATTACATTAAATCGGACATTTCATTTGGAATTAGAGCACACTTTATCCTAACATAATATATCATTGTCTCATAGAGAGCTACGTAGCAAAAACTTAGTTGGATAACAATATTTATGATACGTTATATTAATATTCATAGTGAGCTATTTGTTAATACACTCATGGCTGACAGCTCAATTTCTTGGACCCCCTTCGCAGACATTTCAGTCTTTTTCTCAAATCATATATAGTATATATAGTCTGCGTTAAAAAAATCAATCAATCAAACTTAGAATGTTATAATTTTACTCTTAACATTTTTTTACAGCTTCACTCTTTTTTCCTGCTAAGCAGGATAGCTACCCTCTAGCTAGTGCAAAGGACACTCCGTTATCCGCTTGTTGCCCGACATCGAGACATTGATGGCGGAAATCAACGCTGTTTAACATTTTTTTATTTTATTTCTTTTTTCTAATTTTTTTTAGTTTCACGCTGTATCCCGCATACAGCAGGGTAGGCAGAGGGAACCGAATGTTAAAACACTTTCCGCCAAATTCTGGAGGCATTGTGTGTTAAGTGGCGGAACGTGCCACTCCTCGAGTGGGAATGACACTCTATGCCACTGCGCCACAAATGGCCCCCCGATTATTATTATTGATTTTTAATTTAAAATATTTCAATTTTATATTGTCTTATTGGTATGCAAAGACTACCTAATGAAATTTGTGGCCAGTCGTGGCCCAGTGGCACAAGAGTGTGACTGGTTGTGGGTTCGATTCCCACTCGAGGAGTGGAAATTATATTTCCATTTTCTTCGCTCTGGTGTCGAGGTAAAGCGCGGCGTTAAGTTCCGCCACTTAACACGCAAGCCTCCGAATTCGGCGGAAAGTGGGGAACGGAGTGTCTTAACACTAGGTTCCCTCTGCCTACCCTGCTGTGTGCGGGATATAGCGTGAAGCTATTTATTTATTTATTTTTATCTAATGAAATTACTACAAACAGATTTCCAAACAGAAAGATCACATCCAATTTAAACTGAAATATTGTACTAAGGGGCCATTCTCAGAGGATTCTCGTAGGGATTCTATTTTCGGAAAAGTAATTACACACATCGTATCTATTTTGTTCGGTAATCTTTTCGACAACCGTTTCTTTTCAAAATAATATATGAGGACAAAATATTTTAGTACATTTCAAGCTTTTGTACTTTCTTTCCCATATTTTTTTTTGTAAATATTTTTATATATTTCCTTGAAATAATTAATAAAATATTTATCTGTTTATATATTTTTATTTCATCTACACAATATCAGAATAGTCTTTGAACAATAAAAACACTTTAAAATTTAAAGTCCCTTTAAATAAAGTATATTTATCTCGAAATATTTTCTTATTGTAATTGAATCGATATCGAACTCCTTATCTTCATATTTAAGAGTTGTTATAATAAACAAAAATATATCATCAAAAACAATGACAGTTAAATAATTAAAAGGTCTTTTTTATTTTTATCTTGTTAATTTAATGGAGTTAGGTTAAAGTTATTTTTAACGGTTTAGTTGTTTGTACTTTTTTGTACTTTTTTCTGGCTTACTTTTCCCTTATAGCAGGCTATCAATGAGAACCTAGTGTCAAGACACTTTGTTCTTCACGTAACGTTTTGCTTTAAAATAAGAGCTCTTAAGTAAGTATTTATTTGAAATTTCCTTATTTACTTTTTTATTTAAATATTATTTTTAATACTTTCAATTGAAATAAAATACTTATGACCGTAATCGAACTACTAAACAGCTGTCATTTAAGCTATCTTAAAATCTCACACTTTCACTCTCTATATTCAGTACTTTCCCGTTACTTCAGATCTGTCAATATCAATTACAATGAGAAGAAATCATAGAAGCTGATCGACATCACCTTTCAAACTTTAAAATATACTATTACATAAACCAAAAAAGGTAAATGCTATTTTATAAGTCTTGAAAGTCTTTAAGATAAAAAGAGTTTTGTTTATTACTTTGTTATTCCAATGGAGGCTAAACGTTACTAAGCGAAAGTAAGCGTAAATTATAATCTTTAGTACTTATAAACTCTGTGTAAAATTCTAGTGTATTGTTTTTGTGCTCTAAAATAAAATTTAGTCTAAAATATTTTATAGTGTTTTAACTTAGAAACTTTAAAATTTGAAGAATTTAGAATGACCAAATTTCAAGAATGAAAGAAAGTACCTAACTACTGTTCGCAGACTACACACGGCTCGGAAAGATTTACATGTAACTCTCGATGCACCCGAGTTCCCTTCTAGTTTTGTTTAAATACAAAAAAAAACTCATTTTCTTGATTTTAAAGCACGAATTTATTAACAACTCGCGGCTAATTAAAAATAAAATGGCTTGAACTATCAAGGAGCTTGGTCACCCCCGACATATTTAAATAAGCGAAATTGATAACTACATACTGCGCCATGCCAATAAAAATATTCTAGGCCTATCCTATACTTAATTATAACATACCAGAAAGCGAACAAACACGTCTACCATCTCACAAGTACGGATTCCCTCACAGTCCGAGCCAATTCGGCCGGTATATTTTTAATTGCTTTTTTGGATACAACAATCGTCGAAACTCGCCGCGGACAGCGGGTGGCCGCCGGCTCCTTTGGACTCCCATAATTATAATTATTCCATTAACTTCTACCAACCAACGCAATTATTCGTAAAATATTTTCTCATTTCGACTTGCAGCACTTTAATTTGTTATTTTCGTGCCATAATATAATTTGTGTATAAAGTAATCTTTTTACCTAATTATCGTTTTAATTTGGCCATTTGAATATTATTCGTTTGTTTTATGTTTGTGATGTTTGCTGAAATTTTGTAATGATAATTTGTTTTATTAATATTGTTATATTATTATGAATTTAAGCTTAGTAGTAAAACATTATAATATGTAATATAGGAAACAGGCAGCATGACGCTTTTTCCCACAAAGCAGGGTAGAAGAGAACACAGAGTGAAGACACTTCAATGTCTAGTTTCCGCCCACACTCAAAATATATAGGGTTTAGTGATTTTATGTTGGTTATCTAAGCGAGAAAATGAAAACAGAATTGAATCGCCTACCATCACTTTAGCAGTCTAACGCTGTTCCGCTATGCCACGACGACCTGAAATCAAGTATAACATAATCGAATAATAATAATTACAGTTATTTTTAAAATACAACTGTTGTTTTTTTTAAATGATAGTGCAAAAAACTACTTTTTAACAATAGAAAAAGCAAAGATAAATTCGTAATGATCACCATATGACGTCCTTAGACTGTCCGCCCTTACACAAGATTTATGTTTCTTGTTTCTCTCAACATATGTACATTGCGGCATTTGAAACAAAGATCAAACTGAACACGCAATGAACGATCAAAGCTTAGAACATAGAACGTTTACGAATTCACCCACAGCGAAAACCTGCTGTGAAGTTTTTTTGATTACCGCTAAAAAATCAGGCCTCGAAAACCTTTTTTTACTTGAAATATATTTATGTTGTTTTTTTTAATTAAACTTTTTTGTATAAAAGAAATGTTATTCAACTACGTATTGATTATACAAGTATATAAGTAATGTCTAGTTTGATTATACATTATGCACTTAACACGCAATGCCTCCGAATTTGGCGGAAAGTGGGAAACGGAGTGTCGTGACACTAGGTTCCCTCTGCCTATCCAGCTAAAAAAGATATAAATTATTAATTAAGATGAAAATACATATATGATATGTATACATACGCATTCATATATATTGTGATCAATGATAATATTTAATATAGTTAAGCGAAAAAGCGTAACTCATTTTTATGTTAAATTATAATAATCACGTAAAATGTGTACAACAACTGGAATATAAATTTAAACGGCACAAAAACAATGTTTGCGGCGAGCATCAAATTTTTTTCCAAAACCAAAATTCCGAAAATCGTACTCAAGCGCAAGCTCAGGTAGCAATCGAATTTTAAATTTATTTGTATTTCTTAAAAAAACTAACAATAGACAACATAGGTTTACCTGACACTGATTATAATAAGGCATGAGAAATATGAGGACACATGTTGTTTTATGTTTTATGTTAACACTAGCTATTAGCTCGCGGCTTCGCTCGTGTTCTTGTTGAAATTAAGCGGCTTATTTTTTTTTTACAAATTTTGTCATCTCTTCAACCCTTTAAGGATACATTTTGAAATATGGATTAGTTTTTAATATATACTAATTAATTTAAATATTTTTTTATTTACATACCTATATAATTAATAGTAACTTAGCGTTACATACTATATAGTAGTATGTACTGGTATAGATAGACGACTTGTTTAAATTATTAATATACTAGCAAGTTGCGCGCGGCTGCGCCCGATTCTATATACCATATAAATTTTCATACCATATTTTAGAAAATTCAGCGAATTCAGCGAAATCAACCCTTAAGGGGATGATTTATAAAAAAATAAGTAGTCTATATGTGACTCTAGGTCTTCAATTTTTTTTATTTCGAATTCCACCCAAATTGGGACACACCACGCAGTAGATAAACCGCGCAAGCGTAACAAACAGACAGACAAACTTTCGCATTTATAATACGAGTATTAGTATGGACTACTATGGATGTAGAAAAAAAATAACCATCTTTTATTTAAGCCGATGTTTGGTGAGTGAATTACAGAATTAGTTGTTTAGGCGGTTCAACAAATACATGTTACGTTATGTTATTTTTTTCTAACTACTAACTTCCTTTTGAAACGAATTTAGCACAATTAGATACTTATGTGGGGCTTTTTGCATTTAAAGCCAATCAAGTGTAATAAGGGGACGAAGATAATAATTTTACGCTGTAAAGCAATTGTTACATCATGTCTAATCGCAATGGTTATGGGTTCATACCAAACTTGGAAAAATATTGCTATATAGATGTTTTACTGGTTTGTTCGGACAAAATAATAAGAATATTAGATTTTGTAGTCGATTAATCTGACTCACCTTCACGTATTTTCCAACATCATTCTTGATAGTCAGGCAAAAATAGTTTATCCAAGATAAATTGGTAGTCAGAGAGAGTGTCAAGACACTCCGTTCCCCACTTTCCGCCGGAAATCAAGACACTGTGTGTTAAGTGGCGGAAGTCAACGCCGCCCTTTCTCGCCGTGCTTCTGTGAATCTGAAGCGCTATTTCAAATTAGCATATGAGTTATAGTTTGACACAAACACATGTATTTTCTTATTAAGTTCTAAAAAAAAATAACTAAAATATTCAAAAGCGAATGATCATTATTTACTACAATGGTGAAAGCATTACACAGTGAAACGAAATTAACTGCCTTTATCCATTAAGACGCCAAATGAAGTATAAAAAGAGAATACGTATGCAAATCATTAAACCAAAGCGGCGACTACACTAAAAAAATCAATCGACCGATTTACATGCGACGCTTGAATGTTATGTGCAGTTGCATTGTAACGTCCACATTATTCTACAAGGAATGCTCATTAGCCCTTCGAGGGATCGTCCCTTTGTGAAATAAATGATAGTAATGAGTTGTTAGGTTAAGCGTAGACTTACGATATTAGTTGAGTATATAATCAATATATTATTTTTGTTTATTTTTAGAATTTTTGATCAGTTATTGATACGCTTGGGATATGAAAAACGTTTTTAAATTTTTTTTTTCAAGATTTGAACGTAGCAGGATTTGACACCGTGTATTACCTATTGGAAACTGTGTAAGTTATCTGAACTCTACGCCATAAGTTTTATCGTAAGTCCACAGTATTTTGCTTTGGTATTGTACTGATATTTATGGTGTTTTTTATTTCATTTTATAAATTTCATAGTAATAAATATAATGGCCCATCAAGAGTAATTTTATATAAAATTCTTAATTTGGAAGTGAGCTCGAAAGAGGGAGGCAAAATGAAATAATTATTGTATGAAAGTAATATAATGAATTAATTATTATTAACTTATTTCTTTTATTGATACGAGTGAATACAATAGAATATTCTCGAATCTTTTTTGCAGGCTCACTAGATAGAATGTGAGTATGGGAGAAGATTCCCCCATAGTGACTCACCAGACACTCCGTGCTGCTTATTCCTCCAGAATTCAAGAGATAACAATAAGATCGTCGTAGATAATAATGGCCAGTCGTGGCCCAGTGGCACAAGTGTGTGACTGTAAACGACTGGTTGTGGGTTCGATTCCCACTCGAGGAGTGGAAATATTTAATATTTTCATTTTCTTCGCTCTGGTGTCGACGTTAAGTTCTGCCACTTGACACGCAATGCCTCCGAATTCGGCGGAAAGTGGGGAACGGAGTATCTTAATACTAGGTTCCCTCTGCCTACCCTGCTGTGTGCGGGATACAGCGTGAAGCTAATAAAAAATAAAAAATAATAAGATAATTCCTATCCTTATAAATTTTAGTCTGATGACTGCACTGTCCCTAATAAGCGCTTCCTACACATACATAGGTATATAATTATGATTTTTATTCTTACATTTCCGCTCAAATAATACAAACACACGAGTTATATCTCACAATAATAACGTATTCCGTTACACGTGTAATTAACGAGTAAATGTTTTATTTCAGTTTATAAAACGATATTTTTATAAATTCTCGTTTGTACTAAAAGCCGCCGCTTTTATGATGAAATTAAATAACGAGGCTGAAGACAATTAGTGTAAACAAGCCTATAGGCTTTGAATATTAAGAGATAAGAGCGTTCGTTGTTCAAAAGGTTTTTATGAACGAAAAAAATAACTAGTGGCTCAGTGGGACAGCGTCTGACAGTACACGCGATGGTCGTAGGCTCAATTCCCACGTGGGGACACAGTTATTTAAATTATTTTTAATTTTCCGCTCTGGTAAGACGAAGCTCGGTTATGAGTTTCAGTATTCAACACGTAATATGACAAGTCCTGACGGAAAGCGAAATCTTTTAACACTAGATTCTCTTTGAAAACAACCTCTATAATAGAGAAAACGTAAAAGTATAAGAAAATGTTATACATAAATATACATAATGTATAAATATGTTTATTTCAATAATACTCGTAAGCAGAAATTTTATAAAAAGAGAAAAAATCACTTACCATTTAATTATTATTACGACTATTAGCTTTGAATTCAATAAAAACTATTTTATTAATTACGTGTATGTAACAACTAGCCTCTGATTTCATTATAAATAAATAACAATTATTTTTTATTTTATAGAATATACAATAACAATAAAATACAATAGTTATTATTTTTTAGCTTTCTTATTATAATGTTTTAGCATATTATAAATAAGATATACATAAGATTACAAGAGCTTGTTTTTTGTTGCTTAATACTTTAAAAACAGGTTGTTTGTAGAGTACAACATGGTTAGTCTTTTTTTTTTCGACTGTGTAGTATGCTGGCCAGAGCGTCACCGGGTTTTAGGGGAGGCCGAACTATATGAGCTCTGACCGTGGTTCAGAATCCTCGCTTGTGGGGGAAGCCATCAAATGACGATGACGGCGTGGCAAATGCGCCTCAGTTGAGGCTCGAACCTCGGCTTGCGATACCGTTTTAGTGGAGGATATTATATATGATGAATTCGGTTTAGTAGTAGGGATATGACAGATCTGCCTATAAAATTCTTCTCTTATAGGCAGATCTGTCATATTCCTACTATTCTTCTATTCTTCCCAAGATATACACCAACATGGAATAAAAGCTTTTAACACCTAATAATTTCAGCTATGCATTAACTATCGCTCATTCAGTTAGTATCACAATGAATTGTCCTATTTAAAAGGTAAAAGTTATCGTTATATCTCAAATAAATAATTCGTTATAAAATTTGAATAACATTAAGGAAAAAAATATTGTGTTGTAATAAACTAACAAGGAACTATAATACCGAACTATATTTGGATAACGAAAATGAACAGCATTAATCACAATCACACATTTACGCTAAATCGTGATTGCATCTGATTAATAAAGTCATGGTCCGCGGTGAAATCACGATCGTATGATTAATTGACACTGGCAATACAAAAGTGGCCTAACTCAAGATTGTCAATAGTTGGAAGCGTTTTTTTTTACATTTTTACTTATTTGAGTGAACATTTTAATTTAATAAAAACAAACGTAAGCTTTTTTTTTTTATGAAGAAAGGGGGGCAAACGGGCAGAAGGACTACCTCATAATAAGTAGTTACCTTTGCCCATGGACATCCACAACATTAAAAATGTTATGGATGCGTTGCCGACCTTAAGGGGGGTGGAGGAAAGGAGGAAATAAGGATGGGGATGGTGGGAATAGGGAGAGAAAGCTGGCTTACATGCCATCGAACCGTAACACATCATCAGATGTTTGGCGGTTCGTCTTTGACATGAAAGTGGTCGCGAGCCAGTCGGAGAATGAATCTCCTACCACCAAACTACTGGGTTACCCGCCTTTTACGGGACGCTGCCTAGCGACGGAGGGGAATTGTATTCTAACCCGTCCCCCCACGGGGAAACGTAAGCTTGCATAAATAAATTCACAATATTTATTTAATATAATATGTATAAATTATTTTTATATAAATGTTTAATTTAATAGTTTACATTAAAAAAGTCTTTTGAGGTTACACCCCTTTTATTTGTAATCTGAACAGTAAGCACATGTACATGAAACAAAGACATAAATGAGAGGTTTTCCATTACGGCTTAATTCGTAGATTTATTCTGTATAGTTTTTGATCGTTAATCATACGTATATAGAAGTGTATATTTTTGCGATTTTTTGCTCCGATATTATCCACTCACTTTTTGCTATATTATTTATTGTCTACGTCTATTAGCCAGTCGTGGCGCAGAGGCACAAAGTGTGACTATAAAGCGACTGGTTGTGGGTTCGATTCTCAATTTCCATTTTCTTCGCCCTGGTGTCGAGGCAAAGCGCTGCGTTAGGTTCTGCCACTTAACACGCAATGCCTCCAGAATTCGGTGGAAAATGGTGAACAGAGTGCCCTAACACTAAGTTCCCTCTGCCTACCCTGCTGTGTGCGGACTACAGCGCGAAGCTAAAAAAAAATCCATACTTATATTATAAATGCGAAAGTCTGTGTGTTTGTCTGTCACACTTTCACGACTAATCTACCGGTCCGATTTAGATGAAATTTGGAATAAAAATAGTAAATAACCCTGTGTCTAACATAGGCTATTTATATTTTCAAAATACAACCTCTAAAGGGTTGAAATAGGGGATGAAAGTTTATATGAAAAATCTAAACCGCTTGACCGATTGTAATGATTTTTTGGATAGATATAGTTGATAATCTAAGGTTAAGCAGAGGCTACTTTATTATTCAAAAACCCACCCCCGAGGGTTGCAATATAAGGAAACATTTTGATAGTCAACGCGGCGAAGCCGCGAGCGGGCCGCTAGTATAATATATTTTTTTGAAAATACTGCTATACCACCGGTTACTTTCTTAATTTTAAAACTTATTACAATTCACAATAAAAAAGGAGTAGATCATTAATTAAAGTCGCCATATCAAGAATCAAAGGTATTTTAATTCCGATTATCTCACTTTCATTCAGCGGAAAGCACATAAGAGGCAGTGCTTTTGTAAGTTGATTGGATTATGCAAGCACAATCAGCTGAGTATCACGTACTTGTGTATTCGAAAGAATTTTGTTTATTGTGTAACAATCGTGATAATCAAATTTTGTATAATACTTACGTTATTTTTTTCTCTGAAACGCTATCTTTAATATTTAAAAGAAAGCGATAGGTCGACTTCCTTCTTTTAACTTTTAACTCTTTTTTAATTTTTAATGTTGCTAACAAAAAAATCGAAAACAATTGAAAATCAATATTTAAACCTGTTTGATTTCATTTTTCAAATGTTTTCTTTAATTTGTGGCCCTTTGTATTTAGTGAGCGATATAATAAATTAATTAATATTTATTATTTTTTATAATTTCCTCACACTCGCTGTAAGTTATAATAAGTTTATAAAAAACCTGAACTATCTTTTTTCTTTTTTTAACTTCAGCGTGAAGTATCCCCTACACACCAGAGACAGAGAGAACCTATTGTTTTTACTACATTGTTTTTCGTTGCCTGTTCTATAAAAGTAGAACCCCATGTTAAGACACTCCGTTCCCCACTTTTCGCAGAATCTTTTTTAAATCAACATGTCAATTTGACACTACTTGAGCAAGATATACCTATGTATATCCCTACATCTTGCTCAAGTATAAGCACATAGTAGAACGGCCAATATCGTTTCTTTCTCAAATTTTATTTGTCGAATTGTCTACTTCTCCGTTGTCATATTTTCGTATAAACTATAAAGAGGTCGAAAGGTTTTCTTCGACATAATAATACCCATATAAATTAACTTCAATCTAACATATAGCAAACACTTCCGACAGTCATACAATAAACATTCAGAATGAAACACCATTTGAATATTATGTAATTCATCCATCAACCTCTTACTGTGATTGTGAACGAAAATAGCATTCGAAACACATAATATGTACGTAATTCAATATTTGATTGCCTTAGTCACGGTTGTAGTAAAAGTTCATATATTACTTAATATTAGTTAACGAGTGAATGATATGAGTATGTATAACACCTTGAAAAAAAATAAGGATTATCACCAAGAACTTACTTGAGACCAAGAACTTGGCACAAGCGTGTGACTGTAAACGACTGGTTGTGGGTTTGACTCCCACTCAAGGCATGGACATATTTAATATTTCCATTATCTCGCTCTGGTGTCGAGGCTAAGCGCGGCGTTAAGTTCCGCCATTGAACACGTAATACCTCTGAATTTGGCGGAAAGTGGCGAACGGAGTGTCTTAACACTAGGTTTCCTCTGCCTACCCAGCTGTGTGCGAGATACAGCGTGAAAAAATAAGCCAAGAACTTAATGTCAAGATACTCCACCTTTGTTGACTATCATATGTGTTTGCTTTTTCTTTTGTAATTCATTTTCTTATGCAATATATATATATATATATATATATATATATATATATATATATATATATATATATATATATATATATATATATATATATACACATATATATATATATATATATATATATATATATATATATATATATATATATATATATATATATATATATATATATATATATCTTCACTTTCTGCCTAAAACCGAGATATAGCGTGTTGACTAACCTTACTTAACGCCGTGATTTGTCTTAGTTACCAGAGCGTGTTAAGAAATGGTCAGCTTTTTTTTGTTTTTTTTTAATATGATGAGAACTAATTAAGACGTTGTTCTGCCCCTTAACAGGCAATTCCTCAATTTCGGGGGAAAAGTGGAAAACGGAGTGTCTTAACACTAAGTTCTTTCTGACTACCCTGATATGTGAGAAAAAACGTAAAGCTGTTTTTGTTAAATGATACGCTTTATTTTAACTTCCCAGTAACTAAAGTTAAAGATTTTTTTTCTTTGACAAATCAAGAATCATGAACTAAAGAATAATGCGACAGTATACAGTCTTTGTTAACTATAACAAAATAATATTAAAAAATAAAACAAAGCTTTACAACCACTTATTAACAGATAGGATCTTTATGTCACGGCTTCATTCTCCATTATTGTTGCAAATTATAATAATAAAACTTCACGCGCAAAAAAATACACGCAAGCATTCTGAGCAGTTATTTCTGTTATAATATTTATTAGGATATTTTAAAGAGTGTTTCCAAATGTAAACGAGAGCTTTACCAATTTTAAAGAGTCGTTTACACACTTGGAAAAATGAATAGCTTTCTAATTTTTTTTTAATATAGTCTACATTAACATAGAAAACAAGAGCCAGCTAACCGTAAAGAAAATAAAATAAATAAAAAATCATAGTAACAACTAATTATTAGTAGTTTACTTTTTAAATTAATATGTATTCTACGACAACTTACGAATAAGTAACAAACTTGTTATAATAAAATATATCAGACTCGCATTTTTTTCCGCAGTGATCAATCAGAAATGACTTAGTATCAAAAGACGTTCTCCACTTTCTGCGCAAAATTATAAAACATTGCACGTTAAATAGCAGAAATTAATGACACGCTTTGTCTTCAGGACTAATGCAGAGAAATGATATTATCATTCTCCCAAATGGGAATCGACCCCACAACCATGACGTTTACAGTCAAATGTAGCCCAACTATGCCACAACCGCCTTAATATACGAATTTTCTTATTATTTATGAATTCACACATAATTCTACGAAAAATAAATAAGTAACAAAATTATTCAAACAAAATATGTCAGACATTCTCTTTTGCTTCATCGAGACATTCATTCTTCAACAGTATCAAGCGAAGGCGAAACTAGAATTCGATCCATCAAAAGCGCTATCTTCCTACAATCAACTGCTTTAAACTATTGTTATGAGGTAATAGCCAAGTCGACGGTCCCGTTATTCATTTTATTATAACCGCTACAAATATTGACATAACGCCATCGTGGCTCGGTTGGTACTTGGAGTGAGGGCACGATAGTTATAGGTTGAAATTCTGTACAATATTCTGCGTATGCACCATTAGATGTAAGTTCGATTCCCACTAAGAGATCTTTAAATTATTTTTTTCATTTCTTTGTATATAAGACAAAGCGCGGTGTTAATTTCCGCCACTCAACACACAATATCTCAGTTTCGGATGGAAAGTGGAGAACGGAATTTCTGGACACTAGTTTCTATTTGATTTCGCTGCTATACGGGAAAAAACAGCTAAGTGAATACCAGCTTCTTTTTTAATATTCATTTAAGATGTCATAGATTTATTACAAAAATTGCGGCGTTGGGTTCCGCCATCCAGCACGTAACGTATCTTTCCGCCGCTGGAAAATGTGAAAAGAAACTTTTTGCTTTTCACATTTTCCAGCAATTAGACACATAGCAGCGGAAAGAAACGCTGACTGAGTTTTATCAGACCGGAAAATACCTACGTAGTAAATATACTTAATTATTTCCCGAGCGAGATTAGAATGCACAACTGTCATACTAGTGACGATATAGTGACTCTGACTGGGTCACGATGAGGTCTCCTTTTTTTTTTTTTGCTATTTTAATTATTGCAACGCGTTGCTTTAGTAACCAAATTTATTTTTATATATACACCGGCAATCACATGATATTTATTTTTCCGTATTATTTATTTCTTATTTTAATGTATATAATAAAATTTATTAAAAAAAAAAATTAAATAGCTTCACGCTATATCCCGCACACAGCAGGGTAGGCAGAGGGAACCTAGTGTTAAGACACTCCGTTCCCCACTTTCCGCCGAATTCGGAGGCATTGCATGTTAAGTGGCGGAACTTAACACACAATTGATTATTATACTAAAAATTTATTTTTTAATATAATAATCTTACACATTATAATAAAACATAAGCATACCAGTGTAGGTAGAGAGAGTAAAGATACTATTTTCTCTACTTGTTCTTCATATTCAAGACATTTATTATTTTAATAATGCTGTGCCAGAAAAAAGAAGTTAAAATAATATGTATCGAACTCACAAGAATAAAAATAACAAAAAAAACATAAAAATGCTATAGATATATAAACAATAATAAGTATTTTCAAGGTAGTTCCTAATTTTCATAGCGTGTAATCGCATCATTTATAACTTGAGAAGAATAATTTTGCAAACATTACAAAGATAAATGGTAGAGGCATTTCAAGTATTCGTTTATAATAAAATGTCGTTAGTGATTGTGTGGGTGAAACTTTAACGAGGATTGATGCATAGAATAGGATTTAGATTAACTGTGACTACAAATGACAAAACACCGTGTTTCTATGTAATCTATATTTATATTATTAATGTGAAAGTATGTCTGTGTGTTATGTTTTCACGATTAATTTACTGATCCGATTTGGATTAAATTCGGAATGAAAATAGCTGAAGCATTCAGGAACAAACATAGGCTACTGTTTTTTTTTCAAACAATCCCTAATGGGTTGAAATGAGAGATGTAAATTTGTATGTAAAATCTAAACTACTGAACCGATTTTGATAAATTTTCTCAGGAAGATAGGTGTCATACAAAGTGAAAATTAATCAACCCTTACAGGGCCAAAATATGATTTGAAAAATCACGCACGCACAGCCGCGAGCATATTGTTAGCTTATTAATAATTTAAACATAACGCTGAGTTACAATAAATTATATAGATATGAAAATAAAGATTATTTTAATTTATTAAAATCGTTACACCGTTCCGCAACCGTATGGATTACTAATCAAGGTAATAGCGTGAGTATTATTATGACAATCATTAAAACTTTGGGTGTTTTTGCATATTGTAATGTGAGAGTATATTTTATTCTACAGAAGGGTTAAAGTTAACTTTGCGGCCATATTTAAAGGGGAACCGTTAGGTATTATATATGTATGTACGTACACACCTACTACTAATGATATGATTTTTAATTACTTATTAAAAATCATTATGAAAATATAAGCAAACTTAACGTTTTCCTCATAGTAGGGTGGGAAGAAAAATCTAGTGCAAGACATTCCGTTTTCCACTTTCCGCCTTAATTTGATTTGATAATAATAAAACCGCTGGGTAGAGATTCGAGATATCGCATGTTAAATGGCGAAAGCTACCTTACCAGACTTTCGCGCTTATAATCAAAAATCATCTCACCGGGCAATAAATACATTTACCAGTTACATAATCTCAGCTTCAAGCTCTTTTTCGCAAAACAGAGTAGTTAGAGGGAACTTAGTGACAAGACACTCCGATCTGTACTTTCCATTCGAAATTGACCACACGAATTTCCTTGAATAGGAATCGAACCCACAACTATCGCGTTTATAGTTAACCACTGGCCTAGAAGGCCACTCAGTCCGTCATAACGGATTCAAGTTCTCAATTTTCATAACTTAAGACGTATTAACATTTAGTGTAATTCTTCAAATAGTAACTTTTTAATTTATTGAGATGATTATATCATTTGCGAAACATTATTATGGACAATAAATAAAAGAAAGAAACATTTCATTTTAATATTAACGAAGTGTATGACACTAAGTAAATAAAATCAGTAAAATAATTTTAGAAAACCTGAGAAACATATAAAACTATAAAAAAAAAACAATCTTCTTTAAGTGAATGCTGTGTTGCTATTATTATAGTTACTACTATCATATATACCAGTTGCAGGAAGCTTTGAGTTTATTCGCAATAAGCGGATAGAGCGCACTTAGTTGTATGTTTATCCGTTCAATGTTCACTACTGCTTGCAATTACTGTAAGATATTACAATAAGGGAAAATTAAATAAACCTTTTAACAGTGTTAACGCTTTCTTTACTTGCTTGCTATACCGTAAGCATATTTAAAATATATGCACGAATATTAAAGCTTAGAATCATTTTTTTAATAAAAATATAAGAATAGAGTTTAATAATGCTTATTTATTCTACTATATTTAGGTTATAGGAATGCATTGTGGCAGATAGATATAGACAATGATTCTGGGTTCAATTTCTGACTAGATAGAATGATCATTTTTTTTAGCTTGCGCTGTATTCCGCACACGGCAGGGTAGACTAAGTGTTAAGACACTCCGTTCATCACTTTCCCTCGAATTTGGAGGCGATGCGTGCTAAGTGGCGGTACTTAACGCCGCGTTTTGCCTCGACATCAGAGCGAAGAAAATGGAAATATTAAATATTTCCACTCCTCGAGTGGGAATCGATCCCACAACCAGTCGTTTACAGTCACACGCTTGCGCCACTGCGCCACGACTGGCCCCGACTGACTATCACGACCCAACTGACGAGCACAGATTTTTTTGACACTGTATTCACTTTACTCTGCCATGCAGGAAAAAGCGAGAAGTTGAAAAAAAATATTTACCTACATATACCCGTATGTAGATAAAAATAACTTAGAATTGTGTACAGAGTAGAACAAAAGGTAATCCATCAAGATATCGCGATTTAAATTCTATAATATTTCATTTCCTAATCTTAAATGCGTTTAATTAGAAAAAAAATCAAGCCAACCGACCACCGATGTGAAACGGCCTAAAAACAACAATTAATAAATAAATAAAAACCGTCCGGCAGTGTTTCAATTCATTCTGAGGGCGGGGTCGTTTTACATTCAAGGGGAGGGTATATCTCCAAATCATTAGTCGTGGAATGCCTCAGAATGTGAACACGCCATAATTTCAGTTCTTGGCACCGTGGGCGGATATAGCCTTTGTCTTTACTTACAAAATGACAAAAAAATAATTCGAATGTCAGTTAATAATATTTATTTGCGCCGTCGCCGCATTAAGCACGTGTAGTGTAATTTTGTCCGCATTGTCCGGCCCGTGTTGTGTCCTGATGAACTCTCATCATTATTTATTCTTCGATAATATATTATATGAAGATCTGATCTCGTCGGCTGAGATAAAAGGATGCTGTATTAGCGAACACGCTTAAAAGCTCGCATGAATCATATGTAAACATTATTAAATATTTTAATAAATTAAAGACTTTTAGAGCTTTTTGTTAGTGATTGTCGTCATTATAAAGTACTAAGTACAATCATAGGCATAAACTTTTTTTTTTTTAGCTTCACGCTGTATCCCGCACGCAGCAGGGTAGGCAGAAGGAACCTAGTGTGAAGACACTCCGTTCCCTACTTTCCGCCGAATTTTCGGAGGCATAGCGTGTTAAGTGGCGGAACTTAACGCCGCGCTTTGCCTCAGTACCAGGCGAAGAAAATGGAAATATTAAATATTACCACTCCTCGAGTGGAATCGAACCCACAACCAGTCTTTTGAAGTCACACGTCTGTGCCACTGCGCCACGACTGGCCCATAGGCATAAACTTTGGTTATAAACACCTATATGTCTGTCATACTGCAATAAGATAGCGTCTGATTATAAACGCGTAGGTTGTGGGTTCGACACGATAATTATTATATGATAACATTTAATGTATTTTCATACCTTCACTCTGGTACCTAAGATAAAGCGTGGAGTAGAGTTTCTCTACTCGAAAGTAAAGAACGGATCGTAACCTATACTACACTACATTAAGCTCTCTTAAGCTACCCTGCTATAATACTGAATACTACATTTAGCCTATATTTGTTCTTATAAAAGATTTCAATATACAGTAGGTATAAATTTAATACATTACCTACATCAAAGTTACACTGCGCCAGTCCATCATTCATCAGTCATAAAAAATATTATGACAGCTGAATAATTTGATTCAATTTCTTTTACAAATTTCGTAACAAATACAAGAGAGCAGAACTTAAGCCTCGAACTTTAGAAAGAAACTAATTGGATATGCAATATAAATTTCACGGTAATTAAATACATACTATTATACATTTTAAATATAAAAATTGAGCACATCTAATTCAAAGTTCGCTTGAGACATTATCTTTCAATATTTTAAAACAGTTAATTTTATTAACCAATTATATTACAAATGGCGTACATGTAACCTATGAGGTAACATTTTGAATAGTTTTGATTTGTTATTTATGCCAATTTTATTATGGTACCTTATGCTCTTTAAGTGATTCTTATTGGGAAATTGTAGAAATCTTTTATTTTTTTTAGCTTCCCGCTGTATCCCGCCCACAGTAGGGTAGGGAGAAGGAACCTAGTGTTAATACACTCCGTTCCCCACTTTCCGCCAAATTCGGAGGCATTGCGTGTTAAGTGGCGGAACTTAACGCCGCGCTTTACCTCAGCACCAGAGCGAAGAAAATGGAAATATTAAATATTTCCACTCCTCGAGTGGGAATCGAACCCACAACCAGTCGTTTACAGTCACGCTTGTGCCACTGGGCCACGACTGGCCACAAAATAAATCTTTTTATTCTATTATATTGTAAATCTAGAAATGAACTATAAAAATAATAAATAGCTTTTAATATAGGCACGATTTATAAGCATAACATTCAACTTATCGAAGCACTTTGGCTAAGTAAGTCACATGTAAGTTGACATCCTTCCATGTCCAAGTTTTAATACAATTATGGCTTTTGTTCTTAGATACAACTTTTCGCTGATAACACTGAGAGTAAAATTGTTTTTATCATTCATAATCAAATATTTTTAATTATTTTATATGTGGTTTAAAAATATTGAATTCATTATGTTTCTATTTTCTGTTCCAAACTTTCTATGAATTCAGATGAATGGCATCACCACTGTAAAGACTCTTGTGGCACAATGAGACAGCGTATGAACTCAAACACGATTGGTTTTAGATTTGATTCTAACTCGAAGGAACGATTACATTTGAAATTAAATTACGTTCTTAGTGCTTCTGGTAAAATAAAGCGCGGCGTTGAGCTCCGCTTTTTAATAAACTATGTCTAGATTTCGAGCAGAAAGTATACACAGATAGGTTTGACATTAAATTCCCTCTATCTTCTTTGCTAAATGTAAAAAAATGTAAAGCTACAATAATAATAATAATCCCTAGCAGCCACTACATAGCGCTCGCTAAAATTGATACTTAATAAAACCAACTAACATTAAAATTATCGATTATACAGTAATATCGTAACCTTCAGCTCGTTTACCCACAGCAGTAAACTGTTGTTTGTATAATAACGTCATAACATCATTAGAACTTTTATAGCGGTTATATTCATAAACTTGTATGTATACGGCGGTTAAGTGCATCATTATAGATATGAGCATTGTCAGGGATAAGATAAAAATGTATTTACACTACATTTCTTATTTTTTTAAAAGGCAACGAACGCTTTTACTGTAATCGCTTAAAAGCTTAAGTAGGTATTTAAAATGAAATTTAAAGTTTAAAGGTTTTTTAATGTGGTAAATTGGTATGTGTCCTTTAATTCCTTGTTTTGATAATGAAATGTTAATTGAAATATTTAAAATTGCATTTTCTTCGGTCTGGTGTTGAGGCAAAGCGCGGAGTTGAGTTCCGTCATTTGACACGCGATGCCTCCAGGATTCAGTGAAAAATAGGGAACGGAGTATCTTAACATAGGTTCTCTTCCCTTACCGGTTCTTCTCAGCAGATTTGAATCTCAGTAGTTTTTGGTTTGAATTTTGGTTGTATTGTCCTGCCTATGTGAGTAAATAATACTTTCATTTTTGTTTTAATATAATTATTAAAAACTATACACATTGGTACAGTTTCGTTAAGCTAATACAAATAAATAATACATTATTTTTAAGCACGTTAAGTCTAAAAATATATAGATGCTATATTAAGTAATTCTAACTTAACACGCAATGCCTCCGAATTCGGCGGAAAATGAAGAACGGAGTGTCTTAACACTAGGTTCCTGCCTACCCTGCTGTACTCGGGATACAGTGTGAAGCTATAAAAAAAGAAATTATGTAATCCAAAAAACAAAACACAAAGCGGCGACTGGTAAAAATAACCGATTTTTTAATCACTAACAAATCATTCGGATTTTGTTACTATTTTGTCAATAGTAGGTACTTACGACTCTTAGAAACAATCAATTTAACCCATATTTATATGTCAATAGATTAACTAATGATTATTATAAATAAATTGACTATTTCTCTAGTTATTACTAACCATAAAGTAAAGCAATAAGATGACGTAACTATGACATCATTAAAGTGATTCAATGGCTCACGCCAATTATATGGAATTATTATATTATACTATAAAGCCTACAAGGATTTTAATATATTTGTAAGAACTGATATTATATTATAGTAAATAAAATAACTATATATATGGAGGCAAAGTGCGGCGTTAAGTTTCGCCACTTAACACGCAATGCCTCCACAATTCGGTGGAAAGTGGGGAACGGAGTGTCTTAACACTAATTTCCCTCTGCCTAAATTGCTGTGTGCGAGATACAGCTTGAAGCAAAAAAAATAACTATATTAATATGTTAAGGACACTTTGTAATCTATTTTAACGATCATTATGCGGTGAGAGTAGTAAATCTACAATATACTTACATAGCAGGTATGCAGAAAGCCGATATTTTAGGAAAATGCAATAATAATACGTGAAATTAATGCAATAAGAAATAAATAAAGTTTATATATGCTTTTTACATGTAATCTTGAGTAAAGTGGCATAGTATATATATATATAGTATACCCAAACATACCACTTATTGTACACTTGCTATTTCTTGTCGCTTGTTATGATTGTTTTGATATTCAAATAATATAGCCTAAATTAAATAAAGTGTAAATGAGACCAGTCGTGGCGCAGTGGCACAGGCGTGTGACTTCATACGACTGGTTGTGGGTTCGATTCCCACTCGAGGAGTGGAAATATTTATTATTTCCATTTTCTTGCTGGTGTCAAGGGAAAATAGCGGCCATAAGTTCCGCTACTTAACACGCAATGCCTCCGAATTGTACGGAACGGAGTGTCTTAACACTAGGCTAAAAAAAAAAAAAAAAAGAAACATTTTTCTACTAAGTTCTGTTCATATACTTTGTTGAGCCTACTTAGAGATTGTTATTAGTCTCTCATATTCTTATGAAAACATTTTTAAATAACGTATAAAAATTTGAACCTAACTAGGTCCTAATCCGCACCTTTTGGGAACCGGTCAAGCGCTCTGACGCTATACGAGTACGTTTTACACGTAACTTTACTTTTGACATATAGCTACTTCAAAATTTATACGCTCATTATAACTTATTTTTGTTCTTGCATGTAGACATTTTTTTACAAATTTCTGCTATTATGTAAGATCGATATGTTTCTACGAAGAATCGCCGGCATAGTATAATGTATTAAAAATTTGAAGTGTTATTTATACACTTCAAATATAAAAAAAACGAATTTAAAAAATATATAAAATAATCATACCCAAAGTGTGAATAACACTTTAAAAATGTTAAAACATATATCTATTCGTTTATTTATTAAAAAATCTTAAATATAAATAAAAGAGCTGTTAAGGCCATAGGTGGTCTTATGTTAAATTTTTACCTTAAATTAAATTTGATTGATGTGATTTTTACGATAACGTTATCATGCACACGCTTTTGACGTTTCAAACGAAATCAGGTAGCTAATGATTATAATTTACATGAATATACTATAAGTGTATGAATAATGGTCATTTTGGAGAAATTTCATCTTTTTAGCGCATTCCATAGGAACATATCTACATACGTTTCTGTTATTTATTGACTATTTACTTGCTAACCGGCTTTTCTTGTTAACGCGTGGTTAAGCATAACTAAGTAGTTAGTTAACTTATTTTATTATTATATATGAAGCAATTAAAGCTATAGTTTTTTTTTGAGTTAAACATTATCTTTAAATTTTGTTTTTTTCTAAGTTTTTATTAATTTGTTATTAAAAATATTTTCTCTTTTAGTTTATAATATTAAAAAGAATTGAAACCCACAAATTATTATTTTAACGTCGATAACTTATAGGTATACTCAATTATTCTTAATTTTATATATGAATACATATATGTTTAACAGAATATTTTAATTTCTTTCTAAATTACTTTTTGTGTCTTGTATTAATATCGTTCATAGTTCAAAATTCATTTAAACCCGGAAGTTAAGAAAATCAATCAAAACATGAAAACTACCTAGTTATAGCAAAAAGGTTACTATTAAATAGGTACGTTGATCTATAAATAATACATTGAAATGACAATAAAGTAAGCTTTCAGAATAATTCACACAATTCACCTACTGTTAAATATAACATAACTTACGGTCTTATTAAATTCAAATTGGTTTACTTCAAAATAAGTAGTATTTACGGCATGACAAATTTACAATCCAGTCCAATTTATTCAGTCCAATAATTCGTCGTGTCACAAAACAAACAATGGCTTGATGAACAATGACTTGAACTCTAAATAAATACTCCTACTCGAGTCGAGAACAAGGGTCAATTTTCACCTACATTTCAAATGGCGGATTTGCAAAACAAATCTTTTAGGAATTATTCACGCTCTAAAATATGGAGAGACTTTGAAATTCTGTGCTTAGTACAATTTGTGTTGGAGTGTATTTAAATATTCTAT
The DNA here is from genome assembly GCA_019049465.1 of Dryas iulia moderata. Classification (NCBI taxonomy): domain Eukaryota; kingdom Metazoa; phylum Arthropoda; class Insecta; order Lepidoptera; family Nymphalidae; genus Dryas; species Dryas iulia. The sequence continues at coordinate 10,382,118 of CM032428.1, forward strand.
ATAAGCTTTTGACAAATAAAGTAAACTCATTAATAAACTATGTGGAAAAAAATATTAACTATTATAACTTATGCTTTGCCTTCCTATGCTTAAGATACCTTAACTAAACGATATAGATATTCAAAGTGGTGACTGTAATCGTACAGTGGGACACCGTCTGACTTTTAAACCGATGATTGTGGATTCGATTCCCACTCAGGGGAATGACTATATGTAGAGACCGGTAGAGACCGGAGTGTTTTGACATTTGGTTCACCCTGGCTGCCATTTCATGCATGAAAAAGTGTGAAAAAATGTAAAGATGCAAAAAAATATAGAAGTTTTAAACTTGATTAGGTCTTCTTCATTACAGCTAAAATATACATTAAAGAGAACCACAACTAAAAGCAAAATAAAATTAACTACGTAAAGTATTGTCTATATATAACTAAAAAAATGCTCCTTTCTCTATAGTATGAAGTTTAAAGGAAAAAGGTTACACACGCTTCAAGCGAACAAGACAAGAGACCGTCCAGTACTTTATGATCTCATAAAACGAGCGATTCGACAGAATTCACGCGACAGACGCCGAGTGTTGGCGACTAATGGCAACAGTGTATTGATAATACACAAACACGGCCGCGTTTGAGTTGTATTAATTGTACAATAAGACTACAGTATAATGAAAAAAGTATTTTAAAAAATACTAAGTATAATTTAAGCATTTTCTTTTTATTATAAATAAGAAATGAGTAAAGATAAAAAAAAGATTGGAATAATAGATATAGAAGATGTTATTGTTGAAGACGTCGTGGCGCAGTGGGATAGAGTCTGAATGTAAAAAGCGATGTTTGTGAGTTCGGTTCGCACTCGAGGGAATGATTATTTAAAGTTGAAATGAAAATATTTTTAAGACTTTGGGTCTACCTGTGACCTACTACTACTGTAAAGTGTTAGAAACGTCGGGTTTTCTAAAAATGTTTTTTCGAATACCAAAAATATACGCGATTAATCCGGTAAAAATAGTTTCATTTTAAAACGTAATAATCGCGAAAACAAAAGATCTTATAATGATTATTTAAATTTTCATAAACAAAAGATCTTATAATGATGAAATATCTTGAGATTATCTCTGACGATCCTTTTACACAAGAAAAAGTATTAAGCTGTTTTTTATTGATTTTTTTAGTTAAGAACAAAATAAAATAAATTTAGCAAGTATATATTGTGCATCAATGTGAAAACGTATGAAAGAATAAATGTTTTTTTTTATTATTATTATATTTTATAATTGAAAAGGATTTTTTCAGTATCTAGAACAATTTTGTAAACTATCTCTATTGATATACGATATTGATATACTGCTATATCATTCATACCAGAGCTGAGCCTAGAACATATCACATATATAAATACATACATAAATACATAAATTTACATTCATACACAGCATGAATGCTAGCACAAACAGCTTATCACATAAACTGTATCGAAGCCACGACTTATAGCTTAGCAGTTAAAGCTAACCTTTGGGCCAAACGTCTATTCTCTGTTTATTATTTTATCACATATAGATAAATAAAGGGTTAAAAATGTTTAATTCATTGCAGTATATTAGATATAGATATTAGTGTTAAAATCATATTAATGTATGCGATGTAAGCAATAACATAATATAAGTAATAGTAGGTATATAGCAAAAAGCACAGAAAATATACTCGTAATGAAGCAAATACATCTGAATATTAATATTAATTTCCATGTACATCAAGATTTAACCACAATTGTAAATAAATTTGAACTTGTTTTGTTCCCTACATGAATAAAGAAAGTAATTAAATTATTATCATTCCACCGACTGGGAATCGAATCCCACAACATTAACAGTCACAATGTTCCATTGCGCTAAGAGGATCTCAATAAATACAACATTTGAAATATTACAATACGAATAAAACAAATTTTTATAATGGAATTCTGAAAACTGTCAGATTACTCAATAATTTCCGATTCTAATATTGAAAATTGTTGTGTTTACGCAATGTTCTTGAAGCAGTAAAATGTAGCACACGGACACTTGTTAATAATACATACTAAGAATGAGAATATTAATAGCATTGAATGTTTAACGGCTAAAACGTTTACGGCTGCCGTAAATATTATGGGATGAACAAAATTAACAAATGAATGCTCCTTCATTGAGGGCTCAAGCTCAAATCCGTTGTGATCTGTATACAATAAATCATATTTTAAACATTTTTAATGACCATCGTAAAACATATTCGAGAATATTGGAGCCGTTTTTCTTTTATGTATTTTAATGTTTGGTCTTGACCCACAATGTCTGTTCACAAAGTGTTAACCGCAAACAGCCGAATATCTTTATTCTATTTCTTTCTTAGAACTTTATTTTGAAAATAATGTTATTACTTATTGTTTAAGTAATCAAATTACAGTACATCTATAGTAACACTTTTTTGAGACTATGGTAGCGTAGTGGAACATTGTTTGCCTGTGAAGGCGATTGGTTGTAGATTCGATTCCTAAAAGATGGCGGAAAGTGGAGAACGGAGTGTCTTGACACTAGGCTCTCTCTGACTATCCCGCAATGCGGGAAAATATTTATAATTTCTTATTAATAAGAAAATATATAAATTAATATTTGATATTTATATGTGTTTTGTTCAATAATTAAATTTATTGAATAACACACATATAAATACCAAATATTAATTTTCAATGAAGCCGTCGTGACGCAGTTGAACAGCGTCTGACTGTAAGAGCGATGTTGTAAAATTGGGCCCCGTTTAGAGAAATAATTATAAATTTTCACTTCTTCGCTCTGGTACCTTAGACAAAGTGTGGCGTTAAGTTCCGCCAGTTAGTGGACACGCAAATAACTAGATTTCGGACAGAAACTGGAAAACAGAGTGTCTTAACACTACGCTTCCTCTGTCTACCTTGCTATGCAGGAATAAGTTGCTTGTTTATAACTACTATAGTTTTTTTAGCTTCACGCTGTATCCCGCACACAGCAGGGTAGGCAGAGGGAACCTAGTACTAAGACACTCCGTTCCCCACTTTCCGCCGAATTCGGAGGCATTACGTGTTAAGTGGCGGAACTTAATACCGCGCTTTGCCTCTATTACCAGAGCGAAGGAAATGGAAATATTAAATATTTCCACTCCTCGAGTGGGATTCGAATCCACAACCAGTTGTTTACAGTCACACGTTTGTGCCACTGCGCCACGTGCCCCTACTGACTACTACACCAACCTGACTACTACTGTTGTAGTTATATAGCACTACTAGATAGCAAGAGATTTATTGAATAACATAAAAATATCAAATATTAATTTTCATTACATCTTTCGCATATTTGAAATCAAGTTAAGATTGTAAAAAAATGATCTCGGGTCACGTAAGGTATTCTATAATAAAACGCTGTCAGTTTTTGCTCAACACAATGAGCTGTACAATAAAAATACCAGTGTTCATACAAACGAGAATTTATGTTCAATATATGTAAATGAGATCGCTCCAAACGCTATGATCATAGAGCGCGTACGATAGATAACATTGATTTAAAAAATCAAATAAACACTTATTGTTCTAGCCTTTTTTGTTTATGTGTATTACTAAATAAATATTAATATTGATTTTTTTGTTTATTTTATACGAATTTAGTTATAAGTTATTTAATTTTTAATGTTTATCTGTTTTATGTTAGTAACATGTAAAAAAAAGATAGTTAAAGAAAATCGTATAATTTAAAAAAAAACTATATTTGTTTCTATTATTATATTTTATTATATTAAGTCGTTTATACAAGTAGGTTATACTAATGTTGCTGCAAACGGATAAGGCAGTCCTATAGAATGAACTAAGCAAATCGTCTGTAAATATATGTAGGTATAACCATTTTAACTATATTTTGAATAACAGTAAAAATAAAAACAATCTTTAAAGATCTCCGGGAAACGTAGAAACAAATTTAGACACCGCGAGATTCGAACCCGCGTCTCTAGGAAACTGTTCAAAGCTATTTTTATACGTTTTCTAAAAATGTTTTTAAACTAGAGTGTGTCGAACCTTTAAAAAGGTTAAAAATAACGACATTTTTTTATTTTAAAAAAGACTGCATAGTGTCAAGTTCTTTCTAATCGACCTTAATTACAATATTATATTTAACACTACACGTATTTTTAGAAAGCTCAAATCCCAAAATACCAAAATAACACACAAAATAAATAAAAAATGATGTTTTCACCGATTTAATGATCACTAATCAGTTACAATAAATTATCGAATAATTTTAGAATTAATGTACTAATATTAGTCATATACTCGTACACACCGACGCATACTTGTGGATATAATCCTCTGGTTACATTACATATAGTGTCAAGAGCTTAATAATATTGAACGGATATATCTAACTACTGCTTGATCATGTAAATACGTCGTTATGTATATTTTTCCGTGTGAGATTTGTGTTTAATTAAAATAGAAAGTTTACATTGCTATCGAGGCGTAGTGTGACAGCAGGCGTAAAGGCGATGATTGCGAGTTCGATTCCCATTAAGGGGAATGACTGTACACAACCGCATAACAGGGAAGTCAGAGAGAATCTGGTGTCAAGACACTCCGTTCTCCGAAATGACTGCATTTCAATTATTTTTATTTCTCCGCTCTGGTGACAAGAAAAAGTTTTTACTATTAAATCACTTATTGTTGCTTAGTGTAAGATTTTAACAATTTAAATGTTCATGATTTTAACAGTTTAAATGTTTAAATGATTTATTTTTTTTAATTTAACAATATTGATTAAATCTATATTTTTGATTCAATTAAAAAATTATATTGTATGTATTGAATTTAATATATTTAAAATTTATGAATGTGTGCTTTTTATGTTTTATTTTAATTTTTCTATATTCATTAATATTGTTGAATGTGGAACGTACTAACATTAGATACATAAGTTTGAAAATGTTACTAACACATATGGATGTATTATCTGAAATAAAGAGTTTTATTATTATTTCGCTACTCAAAATACAATGTCTCTGTTTCGAACGGAAACATGAGAGCTGAGTCTGTTGATATTAAGTTCTCTCTGCTACGCAGAAAAAACGGGAGGTCGAAAAAATCTATTCATAAATTCTGAAAAGTTTATAGTTTATTCGTACATATATAGTTTATTCGTAATTAATATTTTAATTCTTTGTACCTGTGTACCTACCCACTGTAATAACCTCACTTGACTGGGTTATAAAAGCAGCTGCTATTTTATATTACGGTTTGATTGATTCGAAAATTTTATTTAGCTACTAATTGGCACCGCAAAATAATGAGTAGTTAGAGCGGCGTACGTATAACGTAATGATTAATAGTAATAACTTTATTTTATTGAAAATCAGTATCAAGTGAATTGCTGTGTGCTCCTAGTATTATGGCATCACGTGAAACCGGCATTATTCATCGCAATATTGGATATTTTTATTCAATTACATACTTTTCTTCGGATAGCAGGGTAATGTAACAGTACATATACTCCCACTAACTTGAACCTAACTTAGAAGTAAAACCACTTACATTTGTAAGTTATGGGTTCAAATCCCACTTCAGAGACTTACTTTAGGCTACTGAAAGAAAGAAGGCATCTATCAAAATGATTTCTGCTTGAGTACAGTAGATAAAAGTGTAGTCTGGTAGTGTTATTCTTGTTGAAACTTTACTAAAAATGTATAACTACGTGAAGATCGGAACTTCAACCATCGCTGTCCCACTCTGTCAGGACTTCATTAAATTATCAAATATAATAATACTACTGTATAAATACTTAATTTAATAAATATCAAATATCACATATCCATCATATTGAAGTAAACATAAAACATTTTAAATATCATCAAATATTCAATGACACACTCCAAGACAATAAGATTGAATAGATAAAATACTGTGTAAATATTCTTACCTTAGCGTAGATAAGAGCAAGTAGTGTGGGAACTTTTTAAACCACATAAAAATATCGTAATAGCCGGGCAAAGAGAATCCGCGCGGAATGCGGACAATTGTCTTCTTCTGGTGATTCATCATACGTTTGAATAGTAAGAGGTTTACAAGGTCGATGTGTGTTATCTTTATTTCTCAACTAGCGACCCGTTCGCGACTTCGTCCGCATAAACTTGGTTATAGCTACTTGGTATTTTCCAAGGCTCTTGCTAAGTTATTGATTTATATTCTTTATACAAATTTTCATCCCCTATTTCAGCTCTTTAGGGGTTGGTTTTTTCACTCTGTGTCTATCTTCCTGAGAATATCCATAGAAATTGTTCAACCGCGTTCAAAAATTCATACAAACTTTCGTCCCATATTTTAATAGTAAAGTATATTTTTATTGGAAAAAATTAACCTCTGTTTGATCGTGGTCCCATAATTATTTCCGTACCAAATTCTATTAAAATCGGTTCGATAAATTAACCGTGAAAGCATAACATACACAAAGACATTCGCATTTATAATATTACTATGGATAATTAGCTGTCTTTATGTATTTTTTAACTTTTATGGACTTAATTATATATTTAAAGCAAATTAGTTTTAATTGGAGCTAGTATGTTAACAATAAATGAGAGCATTGGCCTCACTGGTTTAGTCTTACGATCATTAAGTTTTAAATTTATCAAGGTCTTTCGAGTCGACATTAATTAAAAATATTTTAAAGTAAAACAAACATAAATTAGTAGTTATTGTTACGAAGAAACAAAATTATAATTTTAGTAAATGAACTATCATTGTATGTATGTAATGCAAAGCTCCCCGAACAACGAAGAAATTAGAAGTACATGCAATCAAATAAATAATATTCTCATAAGTCATCCATGTTATTTTATTTCACAAATGTAACTGTGCGTCCACAATGTTAAGTTCTGTCACTTAATACGAAATGAATCGGATTCAGGGAAAAAGTTGGGAAGGGAGTGTCTTGGCACCAGGATATTTCTGCTCATCCTGCTATATGATGAAATACGTAAAATGTAAACAAGCGAAATTAAAAAACAAACCCTCTTTCATACAATATTTTATTCATATTTAAAACCCTAATATAAAGTAAATTCGCTGTTTTATGTTTACTTACAAGAGTGTAAAGTTAGATCGCATTTACACTATCTGAGATAAAGCTCGCTTATGAATTCTTATTACGACTAATACTACTAATATTTTATTGGCAATAACCTCTCCAGTAGCACTTAGTAATAATTTTCCAGCTTTCGCATATGATTTATTCACTTTTATAGTTTTGAGTTACCTTTATCTATACACGTGGCCAGTCGTGGCGCAGAGGCACAAAGTGTGACTATAAAGCGTCTGGTTTTGGGTTCGATTCACACTCGAGGAGTGGAAATATTTAATATTTTCATGTTCTTCGCTCTGGTTTCGAGGCAAAGCGCGGCGTTTAGTTGTGCCACTTAATACGTAATGCCTCCAAATTTGGCGGAAAGTGGGGAACGGAGTGTCTTAACACTAGTTTCCCTCTGCCTACCCTGCGGGATACAGCGTGAACCTAAAAAAAAACTATACATATGTATATAATATTGTGACAGTGTATTATTAGTATTGGTGTATTGGTAGTCGATTCCTACTCGGTGGAATGGTCATAATTTAATTATATTCATTCTACACTCGGGTCCACTCCACAGAACGCTTTAAGATCCGTCACTCAAGACGCAATGTTTTGATTTTAGGTGGAAAGTGGAGAACAGAGTGTCTTGACACTTGTTTCTATCTGACTGCCTTGCTATGCACAAAAAAGAATGAAGTTCACAAACGTTTATTATTATAAATAACACTCATTTTAATAATTCATTCTATTTTACTGTAGCTATGATATAACTAGCCAGTGGCCAGTCGTGGCCCAGTGGCACAAGAGTGTGACTGTAAACGACTGGTTGTGGGTTCGATTCCCACTCGAGGAGTGGAAATAATATTTCCATTTTCTTCGCTCTGGTGTCGAGGTAAAGCGTGGCGTTAAGTTCCGCCACTTAACACGCAAGCCTCCGAATTCGGCGGAAAGTGGGGAACGGAGTGTCTTAACACTAGGTTCCCTCTGCCTACCCTGCTGTGTGCGGGATATAGCGTGAAGCTATTTTATTTTTCAATGATATAACTATAATTTGATAGTTATTAAAACAACGATGATAGGTATTAAAATCAAGGTCAATAAACTTTTTATCTTTATATCTGCTCTTAAAAACGACAATACTTAAAACAATGCACACATTTTATAAAATTACACAATGACTTTTAATCATCATTACCATACATATGCAAATGTTCAACATCACAACTTTTGTGCGAAACTTGTTATAGCTGCTGTTCTGTTCAAAAAGTTTGTCAATTTTGTGATCCATCTGATATACCAGGAGTCAAAAGCCTTTTTTAGCAACGGGCTAACCAAAACATTGAAGTTTATGACGGGTCAAAGTCTCTCTTCTGAATAATTTAAAAAGTAGCAGAAGAATACCTGCAATATAAATAAACGTTTGGATTATAATAAATATTTTTAGCTTAATATTTTTATTTAAATAAGTTTCAGAAAAACTTGATGATAGAGGATGTAGACCAAAATGATCTTTGTCTTTAGTAAAAAAGGGTAATTTTTTTAATTTGTGTCATAGACCAATAAAAGCAAGCATAGTATTTACGCATAAAACGAAGCTTCATGCTTCTTCCCAAATAATAAGGTAGAAGAAGGTAGTCAGATAGAAACTAGTGTCAAGACACTCTGTCTTATACTTTCCTTCTAAAATCAAGACATTCACGTTAATTGGCGGAACTCAACGCCGCGCTTTGTCTACACCACAAGAAAAAACATCATTCAAAATCAAATCTCCAAAACACTTATCTCATTTTCGCCAACAAACACATGTAGTTATCAATCCAATTTACCATAAACAAAATAGAGAAAGAATCACACATTACCAAGGTATGCAATTTCGTCTGCAAATTGACTGAATGCAATTCAAAGGTGCAGTCTAGCTTTGTCGTTTACTTGTTGTTCAATCACTAAAAGAAGCTTGTTTAATGGATTTCCAACATTACCTAGCATATAATCGGACTGGACTTATAAGGTGTATCTTTTACTGTAAACGCTACGCAGCTAAGTATATATGTATATTAAAGTGTAAAGGAAAAATGTTGAGTATATTTCTATGAAAATTAGAGTAGAAGAAGTAAGAGAAGTATAGAAAAGTACAAAAGTTAATATTTTTCATGATAAAGTATTAGATATACAATACATTAATAAAATAAATATTACACGCACTTATATACGATATTGACATATTGGCATACACCTTTTTCTATAGATACATGCAGACTGCAAAGACATTGCGTTTTTACGCATCAAAGGGTTTGACAGTTAATACTTATATAAAATGTATTTTTAAATTAATTTGCATATGCCACGTTTTTGTTTCACTATTAAAACGGTTATGTTTAGACGTTATTAATATAAAAAAAAATTAAATTAAATAGCTTCACGCTATATCCCGCACACAGCAGGGTAGGCAGAGGGAGCCTAGTGTTAAGACACTCCGTTCCCCACTTTCCGCCGAATTCGGAGGCTTGCGTGTTAAGTGGCGGAACTTGACGCCGCGCTTTACCTCGACACCAGAGCGAAGAAAATGGAAATATAATTTCCACTCCTCGAGTGGGAATCGAACCCACAACCAGTCGTTTACAGTCACACTCTTGTGCCACTGGGCCACGACTGGCCACGTTATTTATTTTGTTATTCAATATCAAAATGAAAGCCAACGTTTAATTCAAGTTAAAAGTGATATTTTACTAATATAAATTATAATTACACTCTAAAGTTTTACCAGCTTAATTTTTTTTATTACAAACAATAATATTATATCATTGGCAAAAATAAATGTATACTTTAAACATATTTACATTTTAAATTGCAAATACAAAAAATATATACAGTAAACTATATGGATTTAATTACAAAATCATATCCTATAATGTAATAAAACTATATCTTACATTTTAAAAAGATAACCATTCCCTTTCCTTTGTTTAAACATTACCCGCTACGCTCATGAAACCGCTGCCCGCTCTCCCATGCCGTATGCCCTCGGCGCCCGCGGCCGAGTCTCAGTCACGACATGCCAGTCAGAAACCACCAATTTGCGGCCGCCGTGTTGGTTTTGTTGAAGCTAGCGTCTTCATACTCTCTTTACACTTTTTGCCAACGTGAATAAATGTGGAAGACTCATTTGTTAAAATATGCTTATGTTTTGTTCTGAAATTAGATAAATTTGCTTTATTATTATAATTATACGTGAAAATATATGTTTAGATATACTTTTTGAAATCAAATTATAATAATTTTGTGTTACTGAAGTAATTCGACTAGAAAAATTAACTGAAGTAATTACTCAAAGACTAAGTGTTACAGTTAGTTTTTTTAATGATTACTGTCTTTTTCAATTGCCTAAGTGTATGAATAACACTTTAAAATCTTAAAAGTAAAGCTTATAATTCTACTGACGCATATATAGGACACGAGAAAATAAACAATTCTTTTTATGCTAAACATCTAGGAATACTTAAGAAACATTTATTTAAAATGCCTAACAAAGTCATTATTTGCTCTATTTTATAGTACAACACTAATAGATTTCACGAATGAAATAGTTATATGAAATACACGAACCTAACGTTAAGTGTCACATGTCAATAAAAGCAAAACAAGATTGTCAATAACATATATTCTCTAAAGAATCTATCCACTTAAACCTTAAACTGCCGGAACCACATAAATAATAAGAAAACTATATAAATCGCATATAATACATATAAATAATTACAAACATAAAACAGTAATTGCTTTTCTAACACTAATAACACTAAGAACTTCAATTTACCCGCCGACTCGACTTGTCCCTTACAAATATTAGTAATAATTCCAGTTCATCTAATGTAATGTGAATGAGTGAGTTACCCGTGAGTAATGTGCGTCTGCGCTTGTGCAATTTGCACTAATACCCAGTTTCTTGTTCTAATCGCTGTAGATCAGCTGAACGCGTCGTTGCAACGTCAGTTGTGTATTTCTATAATGACCGTAAAAACTGGACTTTGCTTGTGTAATCTGACATTCCCTTCGAGGAAGTCAATATCTCACTAAGCTTGATCTGGACGGATTACTTATAGAGTATTTTATTGTTATTTATTAATTTTTTATTGTTCACTTATGTTTTTAAATGCATTGAAAAGCAGGTATGGACACATCTGTATGTAATGATTATGAACAAATTGTGGTCGAACGTTATAAATTGAGTTTTTTTAACACACTCTTCGTACTTTTTCCGCGTGGCGGTGTAGTTAGAGAGAACTTAGTGTCAAGACATTCCGCCCTTCTGACATCATGCTAATGTGTTTTGAGTGACGCAATTCAACGCCGCCCTTCGCCCTAAGAACCACAGCGAAACAACATTTTTTTTGTATTGTTTTTTTTAATTGCCCGAGTGAGAATCGAACCTACAGCCATGATGTTTATATATAACATACTTGTAGTTTCATTTAATCTAGTTAAGTAACACATTAATAAGCAGCTACCCTCTCCAACTCTAACAAATCTTATTTAAAATCACCTCCAGGCAGCATCATTCAACTTTGTATAGAAAGCCACACAGAAATCTATGTTTATAAAGACAGTTCAAGCTTAGATAGCCCTCGTAATGACGGGGCCGTCACTCCGGCCGTCAGCGGGACCCCGAAGAATGAGTTCATTTCCTTCGCCTAAGATACGATTTTTAATTAAGTTTTTGTTAAAAATTCATTACATGCTGCCCCGCTGTATATTCCTACATGCATAAATGACTACGTAGTTAATGAGCGTAAAATGTAGATACTTTACTTGTTATAATGTCGAATTTTTGATAGTTACGCAACCGCTCTGTGGATAAGTCAACTTTTTTAATTAAAATTCCTTTATAATTAATTTTTGGTGAGTGCAATCTGTAAGTTTTTTAAATATTTAGAAGATTTTGATTAAAGTGTGTGTTTAGGTTTGTTTAAGAGTTGGTCAAAATGTAAACTTTATATAGTTATACATACAGAAATATACAGTCCAATTACATTTAGAATAACATTCCATCTCGAATATAGATTCGAATTTTGGAGCCAAAGAAATACTCGACTGGCTAAAGTTGAGAATATTTAAAAAAATCCATCAGCCAAAATGACTATCGGAGCGCAGTGGGACAGTGTATGATCGTAAACACGATTGATTTCGGGTTCGATTTCCACTCGGTGGAATGATCGTAATAAAATTATCGTTCTGAGCCCTAGTGAACAAGGCAAAGCGCAGTTTCGAGTTACGCCAATCAACACGCATTATATTAAATATGAGCGAAAACAAAACAAAGAACGGAGTGTCTTAACACTAGATTCACTAGATTCACTCTGACTATGTGGGAGAAAGCGTTCTACAAAAAATCAAATTAATTAATAAAGGCGTTCTTCACATACAATAAGGCGACATACATAAAAGCAACAATATGCATACATAATATTATCGCTGAATTATTAAACAACAATATAACAATAGCGGAGTGGGCCATCAAATTTAAATTCCTTCTCATTATCCTGGCCGCTTCTGACTGTCATCTTGACTGTCAACTTACTTTTTATTCATGAGAATTATACTCAAATGTGTCAGCAATTCTTTTGAAAGCACTCCTGTTATGGTCCTTGGTTCGTTATTTTACTATCTTATTCTTATTTTTAAATAAAATAGCACTGTATTTTAATGGATTAATTTAAAATCTAAGTAAGAAATATAAAAGTGTAGAAATTTGTATTAGTTTATTTTTTTATTTTTATTAACATTCTCTCTTCACTAATATTTTACAAAACTTATAAAGAGGACGTATTCTGCTTACGTTTCGGTGTGCTCTTACAAGCTGTATACAAGAGATTTTCATCCATTTCTTTGTATATAAATATAGTCTAACAAAATGTAAAAATAAAAACATTGTTTTTTTTTTCTAATTTGTTTATTCGCCACTTTTCCAGTTTATTCCTATTCCTGCTGATATTTTTTTGTAATTTCGCGATTTGACTTATTCGAACGAAGTGACGGTGAGCAAGTAAATAATCATATTAAATCACACCAATTATACTGTTTGATATATTAATCAAAGAAAGTATATTTAATATAGCAATATATTAGTTTACCTATACAAAATTATACTTACCATCATTTTCTTCATAAAGAGCATTAAACGCAGGAACATTAACAGGAGCGCAACAAAGGGTAAACCATGTCTTATTTAAAATCCAGTCAGCAATCGTCGAGGAGCAGTCGTTTAAACCTGTAGGAGAGTGACCTGTACATGGCTTGCACGGCGCATGTTAAAATGGTATTCTTAGTAAAACGAAAAAGTATAACGAAAATGTGCTTCAAAATCTGTTTTAAATTCGGCACTCAGACACACTGCACCCTCTTCATAATTCTGGCTCTATGGATATTATTATAATATTTTATAAATATTTGATTTTTATCAGTTAGGTTAAATTAATTTGTTTATATTTTCTTTATAATATATGTCTAGAGTGTTTACACCCATGGTGCTTTTTGTACTCGTGTTAATACATTTCTGTTACATGTTTCAATATGCACACTTTACTCAGTGTTCCATTCCGCCATTTAATTTCCAATGTCTCAAAAAACGGCGGAATGTGAAATGCTGTCACATCTTGAAACTAGATTCTCTTTGTCTATTTTACGGAAAATTATTTAAAAAAAAAATATATCAATAAATTTAGGGCACCATAAACGTTAGTATAATGTTTTTATAGAAAAAAGTAAAGAAAATTAACATCATACAAAATAGAAACAAGAAATTTTATAATATATTCAAATTCGTATACTTAAAAAGAGTATTTGACAATACCCTTATATTTAGTTAATGTCTACAGCTGCGAAAGAGCATCCGAGTCGCTCCCGTCAGCGTAAAACGTCTCACCCATTTGTATGGGCAGCTTCAAAGAAATCCTTCAGCGTAACACATCGCGCTTTATATCGAAACTAGCATCGCATATTCGTTTGTTTGTCACCAAAATAAGATGCTTTTTTAATAGCTGTTTAGTGTCCCGACTGAAATATCTTGAATGTATTGTGTAGCCGCAGCTGGTGAAAGTCGTCAACGAAAATTAGTTCTGATAAGCGAACTGTTCTAAAGTTTTATTGTGACAACGGTAATGTGAATTGCTATTTTAACTATAGTCTTTATAGAATGTACGACAAATGGTGAAAGTGTGTTTATTACTTATTATAATATAGTAGCGAACCGTGGTTTCGTTTGCTTAAATGAGAAGTTTCCGTTATACCGAGTGAAAACAAAAAAAAATAAAAAATCATGCACAGAAAAACAGAAAACATGAGAAATCCTTGTTTTGGGTTCTATTATTTTGATAAATGCCAGCAATAATAATTTATATCATAAGTATTCCATGTACAAATTATTTTGTGTATAATTAGGATATTGTACCAAATTACATGTACGTTAGAAGCTATAGTGGCGTAAGGGGGGAACGCCTATCATTACGATTGGCGTGGGTTCGACTTCTACTCAGGGAAATGACTATACTTAAATTTTCTTCATTTTTTAATTTTTTCATTTTGGTTTAGTTCTTCCATTTAACATGCGATCTTAAATTCAGGTTAAAAATGGAGAACGGAGCTTGTAGGCAGTAAGTTAACTCTGCCTGTAGCTACGCTTTTTCCCCCACGCAAAAAACATGAAGCTGATTATAAAAGTACATTTAATTTTTACTTCATAAGTTGATTCACATTCATTATTTCTGAACACCTTGTATTTGCCTCAACTTACGAGTATTTTAAATAAGAAATAAACGAAATATAAATTGATATTTAAAGGCGTTGAACTACTTCGAAAAGTGTTTTTATTTTTTATCTCGACCATCTCTATATTATGAAACGTATAACGAACAAAAAAATATATATGATCGAAATGTCATCATTATTAAATAATAAATAGTTAATTTAAAACAAAGATTTATTTATAGCAAACGTTTACACATTTATAACTTAATTTCTGAATTTATAATATTCTTAAATGGTCGTATGCACATAAATATGCCTTTTTTGTATCGAGTTTCATTTAAATTTGCAATTTTTAAATGTAAACGTAAATATGTCAATACAGAATCGAACAGAATTTATTGTGTCTAAAGCTACTTATGCATCGTTGGCAACTTGGTAATATGATAACATTTTTGTATATATTAAATAAATTATCACGTTTTATGACATAATCATTTTCTAATAAAAGATTTGACTCTTATTATATGCAATAATTTAGGTAGAATTTGTTATTGAAGAAATACTCAAATTTCATTGTTATACAAAAATATCAGATTGCATAATATACATATTCATTTATTTGGAAGTCTGGTAGAACTAAAAAGCTAAAATATTTTAAGAAACGACAAACATGAAAATTAAAGTTATTCCAATTAAGTGTTAAATATTAAAAATAATAAAATGATGTTGGCATGACAGATATAACAGAAATAGACCGAACGAGTAAGTCGCCATGTCACTCCGTTCTCCACTTTCTACTCGCATTAGAAATTGTATGCATTAAATCACGGCTGGCAGAACTTAACGCCGCGCTATTTCTTACCAGTACAGGTAAATGCAAATAATCTAAATAGTTTTTTTTAACATTTTTAACGTGTTATTCACATACTTAAGAAATTGAAAAAGACATTTAGAAAACGTATAAAAATTTGGACGCAGCGGGATTCGAACCTGCGCCTCCCGGAAACTGTTCAAATTTTTTATACGTTTTTTCCCGTGGGGGGACGGGTTAAGAATACAATTACCCCCCGCCGCGCCCGTAAAAGGCGGGTAACCCAGTAGTTTGGTGGTAGGAGATTCGTTCACCGACTGGCTCGCGACCACTATCATCTCAAAGACGAATCGCCAAATATCTTATTCTGGTTTGATGGCATGTAAGCCAGCTCTCCCTATTCCCACCATTCCCATCCTTCCTCCCTCCTTCTGTCAAGGCTGGCAACGCATCCATAGCTTGAATGTTGTGGATGTCTATGGGCGAAGGTAACTACTTAACACCAGGTGGGCCTTCAGCTTGTTTGCCTCCTTTATTCCATAAAAAAAAATTAAAAAATACGTTTTTTAAATGTTTTTTTCAATTTAAATAGTTTTTTTAACTCGATTGTACATCAAACTCACAGCCCGCTGAGCGAGCATTGCCAGTATACCGACCACTGTACCAAGGCAAAAGTACTACTAACAATATAAACAATCCCAATGACTAATATTTCGAAAAAAAGGAGTACATTACAAGATTTTAATACCAATTTTATTTCGTTTAAATATAAATATTTCGTATAACGTATAATAACTTTTTAAAGCACCTACATACATTACCGTAAGTTATTGTTACAACTTAAAATAAACATTAAGTTTCAATATTTTTATAAATAAAATAAGAAGCATATTCTCCGGTAGCAAATGTTTATCAGCACAATAAGGAGTGCGATATAAATATTTTAGGATATGAGTGTGAATGGAACTCGTGTCATTTCTCAAGTTGACCGCCTTTACGACTTCGATATTGCTTCTGCCTGTGCGTAGGATGTCTATATAACTTAAAGGATCGTCCCGTTTAAAAGACGTTTTTATTAACTTTTAAAAATGTATTTTAAATTTATATGGCCGTTTCTTTTTAAACATAGTCATAATTTTTCGTTATGAGTTTAAATTTGCTTCGTTTCTTTTTGGAAAATGTTACAATCATTTATTTACATATGAAATTATTATGTTTTGCTTTCAAAATAAATAATATGGAAACTGCAGTAGCATTTGCATCAAATAATTCTTATATATTTTCGAAAATATAATTTTAAAAACATTTTATTCGTACATATATTAGAACGTATTTAAATGTTTAGCAAAGCTTGGCAAGCTTCGACAAACAGAAACGTGTAAACACGCTCAGCAAGTCGTGTATTTTAACGTTTGGCACTTTGAACTTGTGCAGGCCATGGCAAAGCCAAACCATGCGTATAAGTGCATCACATTTAATAGGTGACTCGTGAACTTTTATATTATGTTTTAGATAGCAAAGGTAAAACCGATCGATATTGATTGATCGACGAAATCTTCAAAATGCGCGCCTATCCACCTTAAAATTCGGCAAAGCACCTAACGTTACGCGTTGGCTGCAATGATCACCAACCGACTATAAAGTAACTCGAACGCTTATTACCTTGCCCTTACTATAAAAAAATATCATTCTACATACAATCTGCTGAAAAAAGTTACTAATAACGTATAATTACCTTATAATAAAATTTAATGTAAAAACACGTCTATAAAAACTATTTGGCGATTTCGAGCATTAGGAATGAATAATCATATATAAATACGTCTGTCCATTAATGGCTGACAAATTAAAACACCTCCAAAAGTTAATTAATTAATACTATATTTGGAAAACGGTATAATTTTAAGTTCAACATACATTTTTACGCTGTTATGATAATTTTTCGACAGGTGTGTGAATGTATGTCACCTAAAGTATTGATACGTATACCCAATTTAATTTAGATGTACATATCAATTGCTGCAAGAGAAAAACTAATTTAATTAGCTGATTTAATGTTATATTTTATAGTGCAATTATATACTAACTTACATGCAGGTGTGATGGTTCTAACTGATTAGCCGGAAGTCGTGGGTTCGGTTAACTAAGATAAAATGTTGGTAATCTTTTTTAATATTTGGTTTTCCGTTGACATATTAAAATTAATGATTTGGAACAACTGATGAAGATCCAGCTAAAGTATGGGACGTAAGTAAACGCCTCCTTAACAAAAATTGTTTAACTTGATATGTACTTTTACGATCCTACATACCAATTGAAGATCTGTAATCTGATAAAAATCATTGTACTGGAAAGCGAAGAACAGAGTGTCACTAGGTCTTTGTATGACGAGAGACTGAAGTGTGAAGCCGAACAAAAATTACAATCAACTGAATCTCTGTCTGATGTAAAAGTTTTTGTGATATATCACCTTAATGAATGGTATTATCATTTTGAGTCCAAGTTTCAGTATCAAAATTAGTTTCAAGTCATAAAGTGTACACAAGCGAAGTTGAGGACGTCAACTTACTGTCATATAAATCGCTATATATGCTTATAAATCTTGAACCCAAAACCCTTTGAAAAAAATCGCTGCTTAGCGATAGAAGTTCCTCTTGTGCCTCATATTATTAATAAACTCAAAAAAAACGCCAAAACAAAAACAATCTATAAATTAATAAGATGTATTAATATTTAACAGTAGCCAATCGTTCCAAAAATCAGTTCAACAATTGGATGGTCACACTACAATCGGAAACAATTCTATCATTAGCATGTTTATGCAAGTTATGCAACCACATAATAGAGTAGGCCGAAAGATTATTTGTAAATGTAAGCTAACAGAATCGGTAACTTATGTTATATTGAACTACTGATACTAATGCATATGCACATTTATATTACTTGATATGCTTTTAAAGTATTTATTCTTCAATTTAGCTATAACATAACAAAACTATTCTAGTAAATATTGTTAAAAAAGACTTGATAGACTATCTACCGTTCTTCTAATCTATCTTCTATATATCGTTATTTTCACTTTATAGACTAATATGGGGACAACATGCTGGAAAATCACAAACTGAATTTTGCAGTTAGCATAAAATGAAGGTATAGCTGTTGCTTGCGACTTCGTATGGTCTCGAATGGTCCGATTCTCTTTTATCATACATACTTGCGAGAGCCGTTAGGCCTCCTTAATCCATCGCTATATACGAAATGTCAGTGAACTTAGCAGATCATCTTCCAGCAGATCAAAAAAAAATGTGAGTTCTCTTCGCATGCAGCAGAGTTCTATAGTTCCTGATAGGTTTTAAACATAGTTCTGGCGTTTTTACCCTAGAAAACAGACATTGATAAAATGATCTGCTAACTTCCCGTAGCAGATCATTTTTTTGCAAATCCAAATCGGAGTGAGTTCTATACACATATATATTAGTTCAATAGTTCCTGATAGTTTTTGCAAATAGTTCTATTGACCTCGCTTCAAAAAAAATTTTTGAAAAAAATATTATATGAAATATTATGTATATGAAAATCGTTCACTTCATTTCTAAAAAAATCATAATCATACTACATTTCTTCCGCAGAAGCCAGAACTCCTCGATTTCCTATAGAGTACAGATAGAACTATAATAAAAGTCTAAATCTAAGACTAGAACTCTTCCCGTTTGATCCAGCAGAGCCTATTGAAATTAGAGAATGACAAAAAAGTGCTCATTTACATAGTTCGTTTTTAAAAAAATCACAAACATACTACATTTTTGTCGCAGAAGCCAGAACTCCTCGATTTCTTATAGAGTACAGATAGAACTATAATAAAAATCTAGATTTAAGACTGGAACTCTTCCCGTTTGATCCAGCAGAGCCTATTGAATTTGAAGAATGACAAAAAAGTGCTCATGTACATAGTTCGATTTTAAAAAAATCACAATTATACTACATTTCTACTCCAGAAGCCAGAACTCCTCGATTTTCTATTAAGTACAGATAGAACTATAATAAAAGTCTAAAACTAAGACTAGAACTCTTCTAGATCGATCCAGCAGAGCCTATTGAAATTGAAGAATGACAAAAAAGTGCTCATTTACATAGTTCGTTTTTAAAAAAATTACAAACATACTACATTTTTGTAGCAGAAGCCAGAACTCCTCGATTTTCTATTAAATACAGATAAAAATATAATAAAAATCTAGATTTAAGACTGGAACTCTTCCCGTTTGATCCAGCAGAGCCTATTGAAATTAGAGAATGACAAAAAAGTGCTCATTTACATAGTTCGATTTTAAAAAAATCACAATTATACTACATTTCTACTCCAGAAGCCAGAACTCCTCGATTTTCTATTAAATACAGATAGAACTATAATAAAAATCTAGATTTAAGACTGAAACTCTTCCCGTTTGATCCAGCAGAGCCTATTGAAATTAGAGAATGACAAAAAAGTGCTTATTTACATAGTTTGTTTTTAAAAAAGTTAGAAACATACTACATTTTTGTCGCAGAAGCCAGAACTCCTCGATTTTCTATAGAGTACAGATAGAACTATAATAAAAATCTAGAATTAAGACTAGAACTCTTCCCGTTTGATCCAGCAGAGCCTATTGAAATTGAAGAATGACAAAAAAGTGCTCATTTACATAGTTCGTTTTTAAAAAAATCACAAACATACTACATTTTTGTCGCAGAAGCCAGAACTCCTCGATTTCCTATAGAGTACAGATAGAACTATAATAAAAATCTAGATTTAAGACTGGAACTCTTCCCGTTTGATCCAGCAGAGCCTATTGAAATTAGAGAATGACAAAAAAGTGCTCATTTACATAGTTCGTTTTTAAAAAAAATCACAAACATACTACATTTTTGTCGCAGAAGCCAGAACTCCTCGATTTCCTATAGAGTACAGATAGAACTATAATAAAAATCTAGATTTAAGACTGGAACTCTTCCCGTTTGATCCAGCAGAGCCTATTGAATTTGAAGAATGACAAAAAAAGGCTCATTTACATAGTTCGATTTTAAAAAAAATCACAATTATACTACATTTCTACTCCAGAAGCCAGAACTCCTCGATTTTCTATTAAATACAGATAGAACTATAATAAAAATCTAGATTTAAGACTGGAACTCTTCCCGTTTGATCCAGCAGAGCCTATTGAAATTAGAGAATGACAAAAAAGTGCTCATTTACATAGTTCGTTTTTAAAAAAATCACAAACATACTACATTTTTGTCGCAGAAGCCAGAACTCCTCGATTTTCTATAGAGTACAGATAGAACTATAATAAAAATTTAGATTGAAGACTGGAACTCTTCCCGTTTGGTCCAGCAGAGCCTATTGAATTTGAAGAATGACAAAAAAGTGCTCATGTACATAGTTCGATTTTAAAAAAATTAAAATTATACTATATTTCTACTCCAGAAGCCAGAACTCCTCGATTTTCCATTAAGTACAGATAGAACTATAATAAAAATCTAGATTTAAGACTGGAACTCTTCCCGTTTGATCCAGCAGAGCCTATTGAATTTAGAGAATGACAAAAAAGTGCTTATTTACATAGTTTGTTTTTAAAAAAGTTAGAAACATACTACATTTTTGTCGCAGAAGCCAGAACTCCTCGATTTCCTATAGAGTACAGATAGAATTATAATAAAAATCTAAAATTAAGACTAGAACTCTTCCCGTTTGATCCAGCAGAGCCTATTGAAATTGAAGAATGACAAAAAAGAGCTCAGTTACATAGTTCGTTTTTAAAAAAATTACAAACATACTACATTTTTGTCGCAGAAGCCAGAACTCCTCGATTTCATATGAAGTACAGATAGAACTATAATAAAAATCTAGATTTAAGACTGGGACTCTTCCCGTTTGATCCAGCAGAGCCTATTGAATTTGAAGAATGACAAAAAAGTGCTCATGTACATAGTTCGATTTTAAAAAAATCACAATTATACTACATTTCTACTACAGAAGCCAGAACTCCTCGATTTTCTATTAAATACAGATAGAACTATAGTAAAAATCTAGATTTAAGACTAGAACTCTTCCCGTTTGATCCAGCAGAGCCTATTGAAATTAGAGAATGACAAAAAAGTGCTCATTTACATAGTTCGTTTTTCAAAAAATCACAAACATACTACATTTTTGTCACAGAAGCCAGAACTCCTCGATTTCCTATAGAGTACAGATAGAACTATAATAAAAATCTAGATTTAAGACTGGAACTTTTCCCGTTTGATCCAGCAGAGCCTATTGAATTTGAAGAATGACAAAAAAGTGCTCATGTACATAGTTCGATTTTAAAAAAATCACAATTATACTACATTTCTACTCCAGAAGCCAAAATTCCTCGATTTTCTATTAAATACAGATAGAACTATAATAAAAATTTAGACTTAAGACTGGAACTCTTCCCGTTTGATCCAGCAGAGCCTATTGAAATTAGAGAATGACAAAAAAGTGCTCATTTACATAGTTCGTTTTTAAAAAAATCACAAACATACTACATTTTTGTCGCAGAAGCCAGAACTCCTCGATTTCTTATAGAGTACAGATAGAACTATAATAAAAATCTAGATTTAAGACTGGAACTCTTCCCGTTTGATCCAGCAGAGCCTATTGAATTTGAAGAATGACAAAAAAGTGCTCATGTACATAGTTCGATTTTAAAAAAATCACAATTATACTACATTTCTACTCCAGAAGCCAGAACTCCTCGATTTTCTATTAAATACAGATAGAACTATAATAAAAATCTAGATTTAAGACTGGAACTCTTCCCGTTTGATCCAGCAGAGCCTATTGAATTTAGAGAATGACAAAAAAGTGCTCATTTACATAGTTCGTTTTTAAAAAAATTACAAACATACTACATTTTTGTCGCAGAAGCCAGAACTCCTCGATTTCCTATAGAGTACAGATAGAACTATAATAAAAGTCTAAATCTAAGACTAGAACTCTTCCCGTTTGATCCAGCAGAGCCTATTGAAATTGAAGAATGACAAAAAAGTGCTTATTTACATAGTTCGTTTTTAAAAAAATCACAAACATACTACATTTTTGTAGCAGAAGCCAGAACTCCTCGATTTCATATAAAGTACAGATAGAACTATAATAAAAATCTAGATTTAAGACTGGAACTCTTCCCGTTTGATCCAGCAGAGCCTATTGAATTTGAAGAATGACAAAAAAGTGCTCATGTACATAGTTCGATTTTAAAAAATCACAATTCCACTACATTTCTGCTCCAGAAGCCAGAACTCCTCGATTTTCTATTAAATACAGATAGAACTATAATAAAAATCTAGATTTAAGACTGGAACTCTTCCCGTTTGATCCAGCAGAGCCTATTGAAATTAGAGAATGACAAAAAAGTGCTCATTTACATAGTTCGTTTTTAAAAAAATTACAAACATACTACATTTTTGTCGCAGAAGCCAGAACTCCTCGAATTCTTATACAATACAGATAGAACTATAATAAAAATTTAGATTTAAGACTGGAACTCTTCCCGTTATAGCTTTCAAAGCCTATTGACTTAAGCGATTTTTTAAAAAGTCATAAATTTTTCATTTTTCAATTTTAACCATAAATTTAAAAATACCATTAAAGGATAAAATGTAAACACATTATATACTGTTTACCTTTTTTAACTATTATGTGTATTTTAGTGCATATTTTTTTTTATATTGAGCATAGTACGTTCTATATTTCGCTGACACGTAAAAAAATATATATTTTTAATTTTGCTTAAGCTTTCAAGTTAGGCAAGCATAAGTCAAGCATGGCGAATGGTTTTGTATGAAGTCATTACTATTTTACTAATTTACATGGCTTATAACTCTTAAAAATCTCTCTTTGAGGCCCCATAGCTTTTTACCACCTTGTTTCTATGTATGTCAAAGCTAATTTGTTTACCTACGTATAGTTTAGTATGTCTTTGTCGATTAAAAATATCCTCTTCTCTATTTTGTTTTTTATTAGTATCATTTTGGTAAGATTTATCTCGAAATGTACTCCTTTATTTTATACGTTTCATAATTGTAGAGTTGAGTAGAAGTTTCTAATGGCAAGTTTTTCAAACTTGACTCTACCAAAATGATTGCTATGTACATTAGATCACCTGGAGGTAGTTGTTGCTTATGTTTTACTCCTCCAGCGTGCTTCAAATACTAGAAAGGTATACCCTATATAGAATGCTTTTTGATGTGAAATATCTATTGGCATCGGTATATACCGGATTGTTGACGTGCAATGCTTGCCGTGGCGACGAAGCGCCACCCTACACTAAGGTATATAGTTAATCTGTAGTAGAGTATACGGTGTGGTAACTCCTCACTTAGGTCGACGCTGTTGTTTACTACTACGGTACAAATAATAAGTATCACTTGAAATAAAACGTATTTACTATTATTTTTTTACAATAAAATATCTATAACAGTGATCACGTGTAATTAGATTCTGTAAGACTTTTCTGTCTGTCTTTTATGTTTACTAAATATATTAACATGATGCTTTGCATCTGCCAGGAGTCCCGTGACGGTCCACTTTTTTTTGTACTCTATGTAGGTAACACATGGAAGTTTTCGCTTTTATTGATACTGTTCATGTAAAAAAGCTATCCTGTAACAGCTCGACTTAAAAAAATCATACAAACAACAAACTTCAAAAATAGACAATTTTCGGTAGTCCATCTAATTCAATATTCCGTGACAGATTATATAAGATAAATTTATATTATAGTTCTATCTGTACTCTATAGGAAATCGAGGAGTTCTGGCTTCTGCGACAAAAATGTAGTATGTTTGTAATTTTTTTAAAAACGAACTATGTAAATGAGCACTTTTTTGTCATTCTCTAATTTCAATAGGCTCTGCTGGATCAAACGGGAAGAGTTCCAGTCTTAAATCTAGATTTTTATTATAGTTATATCTGTACTGTATAAGAATTCGAGGAGTTCTGGCTTCTGCGACAAAAATGTAGTATGTTTGTAATTTTTTTAAAAACGAACTATGTAAATGAGCACTTTTTTGTCATTCTTCAATTTCAATAGGCTCTGCTGGATCAAACGGGAAGAGTTCCAGTCTTAAGTCTATATTTTTATTATAGTTCTATCTGTATTTAATAGAAAATCGAGGAGTTCTGGCTTCTGGAGTAGAAATGTAGTATAATTGTGATTTTTTTAAAATCGAACTATGTACATGAGCACTTTTTTGTCATTCTTCAAATTCAATAGGCTCTGCTGGATCAAACGGGAAGAGTTCTAGTCTTAGATTTAGACTTTTATTATAGTTCTATCTGTACTCTATAGGAAATCGAGGAGTTCTGGCTTCTGCGACGAAAATGTAGTATGTTTGTGATTTTTTTAAAAACGAACTATGTAAATGAGCACTTTTTTGTCATTCTTCAAATTCAATAGGCTCTGCTGGATCAAACGGGAAGAGTTCCAGTCTTAAATCTAGATTTTTATTATAGTTCTATCTGTACTCTATAGGAAATCGAGGAGTTCTGGCTTCTGCGACAAAAATGTAGTATGTTTGTGATTTTTTTAAAAACGAACTATGTAAATGAGCACTTTTTTGTCATTTCCTATTGAAATTAGGCTCTGCTGGATCAAACGGGAAGAGTTCCAGTCTTAAATCTAGATTTTTATTATAGTTCTATCTGTACGTAATAGAAAATCGAGGAGTTCTGGCTTCTGGAGTAGAAATGTAGTATAATTGTGATTTTTTTAAAATCGAACAATGTACATGAGCACTTTTTTGTCATTCTTCAAATTCAATAGGCTCTGCTGGATCAAACGGGAAGAGTTCCAGTCCTAAATCTAGATTTTTAATATAGTTCTATCTGTACTCTATAGGAAATCGAGGAGTTCTGGCTTCTGCGACAAAAATGTAGTATGTTTGTGATTTTTTTAAAAACGAACTATGTAAATGAGCACTTTTTTGTCATTCTTCAATTTCAATAGGCTCTGCTGGATCAAACGGGAAGAGTTCTAGTCTTAGATTTAGACTTTTATTATAGTTCTATCTGTACTTAATGGAAAATCGAGGAGTTCTGGCTTCTGGAGTAGAAATATAGTATAATTTTAATTTTTTTAAAATCGAACTATGTACATGAGCACTTTTTTGTCATTCTTCAAATTCAATAGGCTCTGCTGGATCAAACGGGAAGAGTTCCAGTCTTAAATCTAGATTTTTATTATAGTTCTATCTGTACTCTATAGGATATCGAGGGGTTCTGGCTTCTACGACAAAAATGTAGTATGTTTGTAATTTTTTTAAAAACGAACTATGTAAATGAGCACTTTTTTGTCATTTTCTAAATTCAATAGGCTCTGCTGGATCAAACGGGAAGAGTTCCAGTCTTAATTCTATATTTTTATTACAGTTCTATCTGTACTCTATAGGAAATCGAGGAGTTCTGGCTTCTGCCACAAAAATGTAGTATGTTTGTAATTTTTTTAAAAACGAACTATGTAAATAAGCACTTTTTTGTCATTCTCTAATTTCAATAGGCTCTGCTGGATCAAACGGGAAGAGTTCCAGTCTTAAATCTAGATTTTTATTATAGTTCTATCTGTATTTAATAGAAAATCGAGGAGTTCTGGCTTCTGGAGTAGAAATGTAGTATAATTGTGATTTTTTTAAAATCGAACTATGTACATGAGCACTTTTTTGTCATTCTTCAAATTCAATAGGCTCTGCTGGATCAAACGGGAAGAGTTCCAGTCTTAAATCTAGATTTTTATTATAGTTCTATCTGTACTTCATATGAAATCGAGGAGTTCTGGCTTCTGCTACAAAAATGTAGTATGTTTGTAATTTTTTTAAAAACGAACTATGTAAATAAGCACTTTTTTGTCATTCTTCAATTTCAATAGGCTCTGCTGGATCAAACGGGAAGAGTTCTAGTCTTAGATTTAGACTTTTATTATAGTTTTATCTGTACTCTATAGAAAATCGAGGAGTTCTGGCTTCTGGAGTAGAAATATAGTATAATTGTGATTTTTTTAAAATCGAACTATGTACATGAGCACTTTTTTGTCATTCTTCAAATTCAATAGGCTCTGCTGGATCAAACGGGAAGAGTTCCAGTCTTAAATCTAGATTTTTATTATAGTTCTATCTGTATTCTATAGGAAATCGAGGAGTTCTGGCTTCTGCTACAAAAATGTAGTATGTTTGTGATTTTTTTAAAAACGAACTATGTAAATGAACACTTTTTTGTCATTCTCTAATTTCAATAGGCTCTGCTGGATCAAACGGGAAGAGTTCCAGTCTTAAATCTAGATTTTTATTATAGTTCTATCTGTACTTAATAGAAAATCGAGGAGTTCTGGCTTCTGGAGTAGAAATGTAGTATAATTGTGATTTTTTTAAAATCGAACAATGTACATGAGCACTTTTTGTCATTCTTTAATTTCAATAGGCTCTGCTGGATCAAACGGGAAGAGTTCTAGTCTTAAATCTAGATTTTTATTATAGTTCTATCTGTACTCTATAGGAAATCGAGGGGTTCTGGCTTCTGCGACAAAAATGTAGTATAATTGTGATTTTTTTAAAATCGAACTATGTCAATGAACACTTTTTTGTCATTCTTTAATTTCAATAGGCTCTGCTGGATCAAATGGGAAGAGTTCTAGTCTTAAATCTAGATTTTTATTTTAGTTCTATCTGTATTTAATAGAAAATCGAGGAGTTCTGGCTTCTGGAGTAGAAATGTAGTATAATTGTGATTTTTTTAAAATCGAACTATGTACATGAGCACTTTTTTGTCATTCTTTAAATTCAATAGGCTCTGCTGGATCGAACGGGAAGAGTTCCAGTCTTAAATCTAGATTTTTATTATAGTTCTATCTGTACTTTATAGGAAATCGAGGAGTTCTGGCTTCTGCGACAAAAATGTAGTATGTTTGTGATTTTTTTAAAAACGAACTATGTAAATGAGCACTTTTTTGTCATTCTCTAATTTCAATAGGCTCTGCTGGATCAAACGGGAAGAGTTCTAGTCTTAGATTTAGACTTTTATTATAGTTCTATCTGTACTTAATAGAAAATCGAGGAGTTCTGGCTTCTGGAGTAGAAATGTAGTATAATTGTGATTTTTTTAAAATCGAACTATGTACATTAGCACTTTTTTGTCATTCTCTAAATTCAATAGGCTCTGCTGGATCAAACGGGAAGAGTTCCAGTCTTAAATCTAGACTTTTATTATAGTTATATCTGTACTGTATAAGAATTCGAGGAGTTCTGGCTTCTGCGACAAAAATGTAGTATGTTTGTAATTTTTTTAAAAACGAACTATGTAAATGAGCACTTTTTTGTCATTCTCTAATTTCAATAGGCTCTGCTGGATCAAACGGGAAGAGTTTCCAGTCTTAAATCTAGATTTTTATTATAGTTCTATCTGTATTTAATAGAAAATCGAGGAGTTCTGGCTTCTGGAGTAAAAATATAGTATAATTGTGATTTTTTTAAAATCGAACTATGTACATGAGCACTTTTTTGTCATTCTTCAAATTCAGTAGGCTCTGCTGGACCAAACGGGAAGAGTTCCAGTCTTAAATCTAGATTTTTATTTTAGTTCTATCTGTACTCTATAGAAAATCGAGGAGTTCTGGCTTCTGCGACGAAAATGTAGTATGTTTGTGATTTTTTTAAAACGAACTATGTAAATGAACACTTTTTTGTCATTCTCTAATTTCAATAGGCTCTGCTGGATCAAACGGGAAGAGTTCTAGTCTTAGATTTAGACTTTTATTATAGTTCTATTTGTAGTTAATAGAAAATCGAGGAGTTCTGGCTTCTGGAGTAGAAATGTAGTATGTTTGTGATTTTTTTAAAATCGAACTATGTACATTAGCCCTTTTTTGTCATTCTTCAAATTCAATAGGCTCTTCTGGATCAAACGGGAAGAGTTCCAGTTTTAAGTCTAGATTTTTATTATAGTTCTATCTGTACTCTATAGGAAATCGAGGAGTTCTGGCTTCTGCGACAAAAATGTAGTATGTTTGTGATTTTTTTAAAATCGAACAATGTACGTGAGCACTTTTTTGTCATTCTCTAATTTCAATAGGCTCTGCTGGATCAAACGGGAAGAGTTCCAGTCTTAAATCTAAATTTTTATTATAGTTCTATCTGTACTTAATAGAAAATCGAGGAGTTCTGGCTTCTGCGGCAAAAATGTAGTATGTTTGTGATTTTTTAAAAACGAACTATGTAAATGAGCACTTTTTTGTCATTCTCTAATTTCAATAGGCTCTGCTGGATCAAACGGGAAGAGTTCCAGTCTTGAATCTAGATTTTTATTATATTTCTATCTGTATTTTATATAAAATCGAGGAGTTCTGGCTTCTGCGACAAAAATGTAGTATGTTTGTGATTTTTTTAAAAACGAACTATGTAAATGAGCACTTTTTTGTCATTCTCTAATTTCAATAGGCTCTGCTGGATCAAACGGGAAGAGTTCTAGTCTTAGATTTAGACTTTTATTATAGTTCTATCTGTATTTAATAGAAAATCGAGGAGTTCTGGCTTCTGGAGTAGAAATGTAGTATAATTGTGATTTTTTTAAAATCGAACTATGTACATGAGCACTTTTTTGTCATTCTTCAAATTCAATAGGCTCTGCTGGATCAAACGGGAAGAGTTCTAGTCTTAGATTTAGACTTTTATTATAGTTCTATCTGTACTCTATAGGAAATCGAGGAGTTCTGGCTTCTGCGACAAAAATGTAGTATGTTTGTGATTTTTTTAAAAACGAACTATGTAAATGAGCACTTTTTTGTCATTTTCTAATTTCAATAGGCTCTTCTGGATCAAACGGGAAGAGTTCCAGTCTTAAATCTAGATTTTTATTATAGTTCTATCTGTACTTTATAGAAAATCGATGAGTTCTGGCTTCTGGAGTAAAAATATAGTATAATTGTGATTTTTTTAAAATCGAACTATGTACATGAGCACTTTTTTGTCATTCTTCAAATTCAATAGGCTCTGCTGGATCAAACGGGAAGAGTTCTAGTCTTAAATCTAGATTTTTATTATAGTTCTATCTGTACTGAATAAAAAATCGAGGAGTTCTGGCTTCTGGGACAAAAATGTAGTATGTTTGTGATTTTTTTAAAAACGAACTATGTAAATGGGCACTTTTTTGTCAATTTCTAATTTCAATAGGCTCTGCTGGATCAAACGGGAAGAGTTCTAGTCTTAAATCTAGATTTTTATTATAGTTCTATCTGTACTTTATAGGAAATCGAGGAGTTCTGGCTTCTGCGACAAAAATGTAGTATGTTGGTGATTTTTTTTAAAACGAACTATGTAAATGAGCACTTTTTTGTCATTCTCTAATTTCAATAGGCTCTGCTGGATCAAACGGGAAGAGTTCCAGTCTTAAATCTAGATTTTTATTATAGTTCTATCTGTATTTAATAGAAAATCGAGGAGTTCTGGCTTCTGGAGTAGAAATGTAGTATAATTGTGATTTTTTAAAATCGAACTATGTACATGAGCACTTTTTTGTCATTCTTCAAATTCAATAGGCTCTGCTGGATCAAACGGGAAGAGTTCCAGTCTTAAATCTATATTTTTATTATAGTTCTATCTGTACTTAATAGAAAATCGAGGAGTTCTGGCTTCTGCGACAAAAATGTAGTATGTTTGTGATTTTTTAAAAACGAACTATGTAAATGAGCACTTTTTTGTCATTCTCTAATTTCAATAGGCTCTGCTGGATCAAACGGGAAGAGTTCCAGTCTTAAATCTAGATTTTTATTATAGTTCTATCTGTACTTTATATGAAATCGAGGAGTTCTGGCTTCTGCTACAAAAATGTAGTATGTTTGTGATTTTTTTAAAAACGAACTATGTAAATGAGCACTTTTTTGTCATTCTCTAATTTCAATAGGCTCTGCTGGATCAAACGGGAAGAGTTCTAGTCTTAGATTTAGATTTTTATTATAGTTCTATCTGTACTTAATAGAAAATCGAGGAGTTCTGGCTTCTGGAGTAGAAATGTAGTATAA
Source organism: Dryas iulia moderata (assembly GCA_019049465.1). Classification (NCBI taxonomy): domain Eukaryota; kingdom Metazoa; phylum Arthropoda; class Insecta; order Lepidoptera; family Nymphalidae; genus Dryas; species Dryas iulia. The sequence continues at coordinate 10,412,842 of CM032428.1, forward strand.
TTGTGATTTTTTTAAAATCGAACTATGTACATGAGCACTTTTTTGTCATTCTTCAAATTCAATAGGCTCTGCTGGACCAAACGGGAAGAGTTCCAGTCTTCAATCTAAATTTTTATTATAGTTCTATCTGTACTCTATAGAAAATCGAGGAGTTCTGGCTTCTGCGACAAAAATGTAGTATGTTTGTGATTTTTTTAAAAACGAACTATGTAAATGAGCACTTTTTTGTCATTCTCTAAATTCAATAGGCTCTGCTGGATCAAACGGGAAGAGTTCTAGTCTTAAATCTAGATTTTTATTATAGTTCTATCTGTACTCTATAGGAAATCGAGGAGTTCTGGCTTCTGGAGTAGAAATGTAGTGTAATTGTGATTTTTTTAAAATCGAACTATGTACATGAGCACTTTTTTGTCATTCTTCAAATTCAATAGGCTCTGCTGGATCAAACGGGAAGAGTTCCAGTCTTAAATCTAGATTTTTATTATAGTTCTATTTGTACTCTATAGGAAATCGAGGAGTTCTGGCTTCTGCGACAAAAATGTAGTATGTTTGTGATTTTTTTAAAAACGAACTATGTAAATGAGCACTTTTTTGTCATTCTCTAATTTCAATAGGCTCTGCTGGATCAAACGGGAAGAGTTCTAGTCTTAGATTTAGACTTTTATTATAGTTCTATCTGTACTCTATAGGAAATCGAGGAGTTCTGGCTTCTGCGGAAGAAATGTAGTATAATTATGATTTTTTTAGAAATGAAGTGAACGATTTTCATATACATAATATTTCATATAATATTTTTTTCAAAAATTTTTTTTGAAGCGAGGTCAATAGAACTATTTGTAAAAACTATCAGGAACTATTGAACTAATATATATGTGTATAGAACTCACTCCGATTTGGATTTGCAAAAAAATGATCTGCTAACTTCCCGTAGCAGATCATTTTTTCAATGTCTGTTTTCTAGGGTAAAAACGCCAGAACTATGTTTAAAACCTATCAGGAACTATAGAACTCTGCTGCATGCGAAGAGAACTCACATTTTTTTTTGATCTGCTGGAAAATGATCTGCTAAGTTCACTGACATATATACGAAGTATTATTTTACTAACGTTCACATTATTTCAAATATTTCGTATAGTCAAAAGTAGATGAAACATTAGTACAACATAAAAAAGAAGAAATCGACGATTTTTGCGACGAATTCATCTATGTTAATACTATTTAAAACAAGGGATAAAATGTAGAAAACTGCTATATTTCATTAATCTATGATAATTAAACTTTTACAATAATTTGCAAAATTTCAGTGTTTACATTTCTCTAGAATTTTTTTTAGAACGGTTTACTATATAACAATTGTATTTTACAATATAATGTTAAAAAAAAAGTTCCCGTACAGGATCAAATGATTTTACAGCACTATAAATCTAAATTCCAATATGCTTGAAAAAAAGAAAAATATAAATCATTTATAAAATGTTAACATAATCTTATAACTTTATTAACACTAAACATACATATATATTTTAACAGGACATGATTTATTTATGTCTCTGACAAAATAGTACAAAAATACGTACACGACTTTATCCGAGATCATTAATGAAGCGGTTAATGACCACCGAAATAAATATTAAACAACTTGTTCGCGATTCAGGTTTATCTGTTGAGAAAATCAGCTTTTCTTGTGTCACATGAAGGAATCTTTTAAAAGAGACACGAGTCTCATTTATAGTCTTTAATACGTGTTAAAATATATATTTTTTACAATTTTACGCTTGTTCCCGCATAACAGAGAGAACTTAATGTTGTTCCGTTCTCCGCTTTATGAAGACTTTTGCCTTAAGTAAGAAAGCGGAGAAACAAAAACTATTTAAAATATATAACTCCTCCGAGTAGAAATCAAACCTAATTTTTTTTTAGCTTCAAGCTGTGTCCCGCACACAGCACGGTAGGCAGAGGGAACCTAGTGTTAAGACACTCCGTTCCCTACTTTCGGCCGAATTCGGAGGCATTGCGTGTTAAGTGGCGGAACTAATAAGATTGGAATGGTATAATAAAGATTTCCACTACTCGGGTTAGAATCGAACCCACAACCAGTCGCTTTACAGTCACATTTTGTGCCTCTGCGCCACGGCTCGACACGGCCCCAAACCCAAATCCTTTTAAATATAATATTTTTATATTTATTTAAAAAAGAACTTCTATAACTTCTTACTTGTTTTGGTTTTATACGACGCCCTAACATATTGAGATAGCGAATTGCAAATCAGTACCTTTGATTACGTAATACATGTTCTTTCTAGTATCTATCAATCACTTTCAATGCTCGGCAAGCAATGGTATAATGGCAAGTATAAAATGGTTTGTTCTAAGATGTATAATACTTGAGGTCATCGTGGCGCAGTGGGGTAGCACCTGACTGTAAGCACGATTAGTTATGGGTTTATTTCTGAAATACGTAATTATTCATATTCCTATTATTTTTATTTTCATGCTCAGGAGTAAAATATGCTGTTTAGGTTCGCTACGCTACGTAATTTTTCAAATTCGACCGAAACACTACTAGGTTAACTAGGTTCCCTCTGCCTGTCCTTCTGTATGTCGGATACAGCGTAATGATGATAAACATCGTAGATTATAACGAACTTGACACTCGGTTCTCTCTAACTGCAGTAAAGCCTGAAAGTACAAAAATTAATACTTTTATAATATCAACTAATAAAATAAATCCAAACGTAAACGTAATTGTTACATAAATAATATTTGTCTCACTAATAACACTAAATGGATAATTGGTAAACACAATCAGTTCCATTTGGGACTACCGTTCATCACAAAGCGCCCGCTTTGTTGTTTTCAAAATTAATACACGATCAATTTTGTAGTGGTCGGCCACGGCACCGCTGTCGGCGTCTATCAAAACTTCAACCAAATTTAAACAACGTATTACAATAGAGGGGCATAAAGCGGCGGTCATAGCTCGCATCACGCCTTAATACCAATAACGAAAACCGTACACAAAGTCCGTGTTTTCTAAACGCATTTTTCTCCGAAGCAAAGAACTAATATTTACTCAGTACAAAGCCTAATGTTTGTCTCGACGTTGCACTTCGGATCCTGTGTAAACTTATCCTAACAAATTGAATATGGGCCCAAATAGAATAAAAATATTCGCAATCGTACACCATCAGTCTTAAAGTTGATATTAGTTTAAAGTGATCACACAAGAACACACAAAAACCATTATATTTGAGTCTGTAGTAGCATTTAGTAGCCTACAGCGTTTCTTTGGTAACTTTGTAAAGAGCCATAAGAAAACGCAACATCGCCTCGAGAAGTTTGCAAGATAAATTACATTTGAACATCAGCACATGTAATTACATTGATTTAAATAAGACCTTACACGACCGTCCGCTGATAGATTGGGGGAGTAATCATTGTTCCCGAGAAATTAATTTACAATTGAATTTTAGAATGTAAACGACTTAAACATTTTAAATCACTGTAATCAAAACATTGAGTAAATATAATAAAGATATTAGAGATGAAGCATAATATTTTGAGTTGCAAAAATATGATTGAGAATGGCTTAAGTACCGACATTTCTAACAGAGCATACTTTCTAAGCCTTTAGGTAAAACAATTGCGCAAATACTTTTAAACAAAGCAACACATTAACTTTACAACTTAGTTAATAGCTTACGCAGTAATTCTAAGCTTTTTTCTTAATAAACGAACTTTCTTCTCAAGAATATATCTTAATTAACGGTGCAATAGCAATAAAGAGCTTGTGACGGAACACTGCAACAAAACAAAGGGTTGTCTTAAAACATTATAACATAAATAAACGTCGCTCTTCAGCCAATGTCTTTGTTTGGTGGCCGTTAAGCGTTTTCGCAATGAAAGATGACTCAACCTTAAGGGATTGTCTATTATAAATGATGTAGGCTTGATTATTTTAAAACATTCCTATGACTTAGTCTTAGTCACCGAAGGTCTATAAGATGATGTCTAACATGATAAATTATAGGTCACGATGAAGCAATAAAATATTGTACTCGTAACTATTAAGCTTGTTTACAATTAATTATTTATCCTTGCTATATTTACATTTGCTGAAGTAGTATGAAAATAGATCTCATTTATAATAAACTAGCTGTGCTCTCGACTTCGTCTACATTGAATTTAAGAAGAAAGTTAATTTCTAAAATTAAAGTAACATAAGTTATTTCTTTTTACATCAACTCTCTTAGAATGAGTCCTATCAGACTTAAATGATAGACAGAAAAAACCTAGTGTCGAGGCACTCCATTTTTAAAAGCAAGAAGCTGAAAAGAAACGACGTTATAAATGTTAAAGGCACGTATAAGTTATTATATAGGTATAACATACCATTTCAATTAATGGAACATCACCATAGCATACCAAAGTTTTATATTAAATTATGTCAGTATTTAACAAACGAATATTTGTTTATTTTACGGTTTTCTACAATTTTTATTTAAGTGGGTAACAATTTTTGTTTTAGTGGGTGCAGTGGCACAAAGTTGTGACTGTAAACGACTGGTTGTGGGTTCGATTACCACTCGAGGAGTGGAACTTTTTCGCTCTGGTTTCGAGGCAAAGCGCGGCGTTAAGTTCCGCTACTTAACACGCAATGCCTCCAAATTCGGCGGAAAGTAGGGAGTGTCTTAACACTAGGTTCCCTCTGTCTCGCATATAGTAGGGTACTATATGCGGGATTCAGCGTGAAGCTAAAAAAAAGAGATTTTTTGTTATAATGTCTCGAATAGTTGCGAAAAGTTCTAGTAATACTTAGTACTTCTCGCCCGAACCCGAGACATTGTGTGTTGAGTGACGGAACTTAACGCCACGTTTTGTCTTGTTACCAAAGCGGAGAAATGAAAACAATTTAATATTTCCTTTACCCCAAGTGAGGATCGTACCCATAACCATCGCATATATGTTCAAATACTGCCCGACTCCGACAGTCCGGTTAAGTACATTAGGTTCATTCTTACATTTTCAATCAACTTTTCTTTAAAATACTTAAAATAGTAATGAAAACAAAATATATTTTTGAAATCAATTTTTTACGTTTTATCCTATGTCTATTTGATTTTTGGCAGTGAACCTCTTCATTTTATATTCTATATCGGGTGGGTGGGACTTGTGCCAAAAACCCTTTCAACTATTTTATATTAAAACAATACTAATTATACATAAACGCATTATCATCATAGCTAAAGATGCTTTCTAAATTTTAGGCCAGTGGCATTGACAATGGCACTGGGAAGCGGGTCAAATTTAGCTTTAATTTTACCCACACTGGCTTAAACTAACACGGTTAAATTAAAATTTGCAAAATATTATAATATTCGTACTTTTCAATAGAATCAAAAACAAACATATAATAAAAACCTTGTGATCACTGGGCGTACATGAAAGAGATCTCATATCTCAGAAAACTAGTATTAGAAGTATTTACCAATATAACAGAATCCAAAACAATGATTTTTAAATTACGACCATTTGTATATTTGTTTGTTTGTGCACGTTAATCTCTTAAACGGCTTAACCAATTTTAATGCAGTTTTGGTTTTTGTATCATAGTAATCTACTCTTGACTTTGATATTTATTTTATTTCAATTAGTTCATCAGTAAATTTCGGTTAAATAACTTTTTTGTTAACTTGGCTTAAACTTTAATTGACGCAAGCGAAGCCGCGTGAGGGTCGCTAGTCTTCATAAAAATTGTAACATACAAATAAATTACTTAATCTTAAGAAACTTTATATATCAAGTTAACTATTACAAAGCATTCTTTTACTGAGGATCGTGCGGTATTTGTAGAACGCAATAATCTCAGAGTTTCTAAACACGAAGATCCTTCTTAATTCCTGAATACGACTGTTAATATATTTCACACTTTATTGCGCTTTTATTTCTAACAACGGCACTGGACGAAATAAAAATTGTGGAAAACTTATAATAATAAAATAAACAAATGTTTGTTTGTTAAATATTGAGATAATTAAATTTTAAGTGCTTTTGTGGTATGCTATGAAGATGTTTCAATAAAATGTAACGGTATGTTATGTGTAGTATTTTATACCTGTATTTGACATTTAAAACGATGTTTTTTTCAGCTTTATGCTTTATTCCTCAGAGCAAAATAGGCAGAGAAACCTAGAATAAAGACACAGTATTCTCAACTTTTGCCCCAAAATCTTCAAGCTGCAAGTTGAGGTTATCATAGGCAGAATATAAATATAATAATTTTTAAATATAATAATTTTTCAGATTGATCGAAGTCACAACTGTTTTAGACTGCATCACCATGGCCTTTATATTTTTATTTATTTTTTATACTTGATTTTTGCAATATCAGTCGCTTACGATTTGATTATTTTCACTTTACAACGTACCACAAAGATTTTTAAAAAATAATGTTAATGTATGTACATTAAGTTTCTATATACAAAATGTTTATTAGCTGTCATGGGACACTGAGATTATCATATACCCAAAGACTAGTAGATACATAAAATATGCAATGTCTTGCATGTGTTAATACAATAGTCAACCTAAAATACAGGATTATGTGTCGTATTTATTAGGTTAAGTCGTAAGTTATATGCATTATTGTAAAAAATGTTAACTTTCTGTACTCTTTAATCATATAAATTACTTACTCCTCCGTTTTTCCGTTGTTCATATTATAAATATTAAGGCACCAACACCATCAAAAGAAGTGTCAATGTAAAATTAATTCAATTGTTGCTATAATAAAATTAAACAACAATGTAAACGTTTTCAAGCAAACGTCGTATTGTTTGCAAATATTGAACATAATTTAAACACAATTTATATCTATTGTGAGAAGATATTTTTAAGGATTATAAGTTACATATGATGCGAGTGGTAATCTGACAGAACCTGCGACATAATGAAAGTTGAAAGAAGCCGACCGTAAACACATTAACCCAATCGGATCAGGCCCCTGGCACAATCTGTGACGCATTTACTAAGCTCTAAATCATGAACAAATATGGTGGGATTGAATTAAATATGGCTATTAGGATTTTGGTAACACCTCAATGGTTCGCCGACTAATTTAAGCATTGATACACTTCATACTGAAATTTAACTTTTTGTCTTGTTGTTTGTGAATTTGAATTATTATAAGTGGATTTTTATACTCGTCGTGCATATTATACGAGAACAAGTCTAACAGCATCCAGGTTTTAGTTAAAATTATACTCAGTGAAGTAAAAAAAAATGCAGTTTCTTTTATTTAAGTAGATAATTCTTCTATAAATTCTTTATTTAATATGAAATTATTGAGACACTAACACTTTAAAAAAACATAAAGGACCAAAAAATAAAAAAAATGTTGATAACACTTCCAAATTCAAGTCAATTGGGGCCGTGCACGTGACACTTCGTTTTGTTTTATTATAATAATTCAATATCGCCGTTTAAATAACATTATCTAAATGTCGTAAATATCGGCCATTACCGAGGGCCCTTCAAAATTCCACGCGGTGTTTTTGAGCGCGAGAGAATGACGCGTCAACTTGAACCACTAAGAAAAATATTGAGACAACAGACCCGCGAAGTGCTCTCTACAAACATAATGGCTTTTCATTGAATTCCTGTTGCTTTCTTTTGTTTATATCCCATAATGTTTCGATTGGAGCATGATGGAGGGCAGTCGTGATTACTTTAATAACAATGTGGACCGGCACAAAGGACGAGAACACTAAAATTATGTGCGGAGTCGTTATGGTACGGTACGGTTCTCATGCCCCTCACGTACTACGTATACAAACAGCAACGGAGGTTCTAAAAACTTTACTTATTTTTAATACTAATATTCTACGCTTGATTTCATATAAATAAGGTTTAGTGTGGCTTGCATATTTTTTAAATGTTTTTGGATATACTGTGTAGGGAATAGCTACGAGTCGCCCATTTGGTGACGTTTACCTGTTAAATGTGACGTTTAAAGATTATCAAATTAAAAATAACGAGCTTTTCATGGAATACTAGTTTTATGAACAAAATTACATAGTTATTTTGTACGTGATTTTAATAAATATAAATTATGAAACAAAAGCTTAGAACATTCCAAAATGTTTTCTCATAGTTAATTGGGACGGTTAATTAACATCTATACATACAAGTTATTGTAACACGAGACCTAGATTTTCTGCCCTTTGTTCTTCATCGATCATTGTGACGTCCGATCATTAATATCTATGTATTCCGACAGAATAAACATCGAGCTCAATTAAACGAAAGCTTGTACTAGCATAGCGTTACAGTCATCAAATAATATTTTAAGTACGGCGGACAAAAACTGTAACAATAATTTAAAATAGAACTTTTAATAGTAACAAAGCACCAAAAGTCGTCCTATATATTATATTTTTATGTTACACAGCTTTAACTGTCACTTACAGAGTCCGAGTCGTGTCTATGTCCGGTATTCAAGAGCCGTACGGCATTAGGTATGGCAGGCTCGCGTTCACGGAAACAAAGAGTATTTCTTTATTTTAAAACACAATAAAGGCACTTCTACTCACTTCAACACGATATGTATGCAACGCGGCAAAGGGACACGCTGTTTGATATGGTTATTACGTCCTTTGTAGACAGGGTAGATCGGTGAGACCGAGATACCTAGAGATTTGTCTTCGTGATACGCTGTAATGTACAAAAATCTCTTGTGAAGTATGAATGGGCGGCCTCCTTGGAAATGCTAATGTTTCAACGGAACCTGTTTGCGCGCTTTTCAAAAATTAATTCGGCGTGACTCTACTGGGTGACTTATACGGATGATCTATGGGAGCTATACGTGAACACAATTAATTTTTGTGTGGTTTTGTCTATCGCTTGGCTTCTTAACAAATAACAATAACGATGATGCAGTAAACTGGTTTACGTTCAGGGATTTCTACCTGCCCCAACAATTTCAGTAGCCTGAGATTATTTCTAAGTCTTATACATCATATTAAAATCATAAAACAAAACGAGCTTCAAAACAGCGTCGGTCCACGCATTATCAGATTAAAAATGTTTATCAAAAGGCCATTAAGGAGTATTTAATGGTCAGAGAAGTCCGAACAATAAACCTGGAAGTCCATTATGTCCGTCCGGACATACTTCTTGCCAACGATCTATCCTTTAGACGTCGGACATGGTTCGCTTTAGAATAAAGAAATGTATGCAAACCTGTAATGGTATAAAGAATTTGAATGGAACAGTAGGTGGTGTCGCTTCGCTATCTAGCAATCGGCCGCTCGATGCACCGCGATAATCGCGAGTGCAGGACGTCTTGACATTTCTTTTCTCGGGGCAGTAAATAAGGGAGCTCGGACATCAGTGCCCCATTGACACCGCTATTAGAGTGTTTGCGTAATTACACGCTGCGCTGGAACAATCCGCCTTTGAAAAGCAAATATATGCAGTGCTCTCGCGAATTAACTATTGTTGTAAAGAATGCCTATTCTAAATTTAACTTCGTATAAGCTAATGTTCATTATATTTTTAACTATGCTGTAATGACTAGATGAATTTATGTTAAATATATAATAATAAAAATGTCATTAATAAATGTAAAGCCATATAGATTAAGACATATACTAAAATATATTGTATTTCATATGTTTAGCTTACATTCATAATTAAGGGTAATTATTTCATATATTGTCCACTATATTTAATTATACTTTACTATTAAATTGTATAATAAAAAATAATATAATTTTATAGTAAATAAAGTGTAATATAATGCAATCAACAACTATTTACTAAGAATATTTTCAAATTCACTTATGTTTTAGTATATTTATATATTTATACGAAAACATACAGAAAAATGCGCTTAACATTCTCAATTAGTAAACAATATTGCTAATGCAATGTTTACATAGAATGTATTGTATTAAAAAAATATTCCCATACACCGACGTCATGCGCCATTAGCTTCTTGAAAAACAAGGAATGTCGGTAGTTCCATTAATGTGCTTCTAATTAAGATACCCCTTTTTACTTAGATTAAAACGGTTGTGTTGGCAAATGAACAATTTCATGGTAAATATAATAACTTCCCAGTAACTGTATTTGAGTTCGATCGTTCCTATGTTTAACCTTTTAAATTAATATGTATTTATGAGTAGTTAAGAACTGTGGCGCAATGGAACAGCGTCTGACTATAATTATGACTGGTAGTGGGTTCGTCTCCACTTAGTAGAGTGATTATGTTTAAATTACTTTTATTTTTCACTTCGGTAAGATTTATGTTACTAGAGTTTAGGTTTACTTTTATTCAACTATCAGTATCACCAATCAACACTCAATGTCTAGATTCCGAGCTAAAACTTAAGAGCGGAGTGTCTTGATACTAGGTTTTCTCTGGCCAACCTTCAAAACACCAGGGAAAACGCAAAGCTGCAAAAATGGTGCAGTTATATAAATTACTTAATTAGAAGAATTTCATTGCTCTAAATAGCCTTTTTCACACGAACCTAGAGTCAATATATCTATAAAAAGTATATGTACACCGCTAATATAAACAAACATGAATTTTGTTGAAATCTAATGAAGCGTCAACAGTAAACATCTTATGTAAACTGCTATCCGAAATATTTAAAGCATACTATAATAATACGCATCATACTTTCATATTGTTTTCTTACTCACGGCAATGTTTGTTCAAGCGAGTAAAGAACAAATACGTTAAAAAAATATAATAAATCAATACAATCTTACAAATATTTGAACTGGCTTATAGTATTTACTGCCGTGATTTATAATGCATGCTAATCGAATAGGATATCTGTATAACCGAAATCTAAGAATTGCCTGACAATACTTCAAGTCATAGTAACATTTTTTTAGCTTCACGCTGTATCTTGCACACAGCAGGGTAGGCAGAAGGAACCTAGTATTAAGATATTCCGTTCCCCACTTTCCGCCGAATTCGGAGGCTTGCGTTTAAGTGGCGGAACTTAACGCCGTGCTTTACCTTGACACCAGAGTGAAGAAAATGGAAATATAATTTCCACTCCTCTAATGGGAATCGAACCCACAACCAGTCGTTTACAGTCACACGCTTGTGCCACTGGGCCACGACTGGCCACACAGTAACATATTGAATATTGCTTATTGTTCTAAATTAAATGTTATTTTAGTATTACTGCTTTCATATATAACTTAGGTATATTTTTAACATTTACAACAGAAAATACTAAACTTTTTCTTTCTCAAGAGAAGGGTTTGATAAATATAATACTCTTTCATTCTTGAGATGATATAATACAATGCTTGTATTGTGTTAAAAATAAACATCTCTATAGAATTATTTAAGGGCAAAAATGTGTGAAAATAATACGAAATGAGTTTAGTACTAGTACTATCAATATATAAATATTTAAATTGTAAGTTTTATTGACTAATCAAAAGTACTTGCAAAAGTCTACTTGATAAAAGAATTTCGAATTTGATTTAGATGTATGAAGTTCGCTCTATGTCATTTAAATTATTTATAAATTAGAATAGTAACTATGTTGAAATACCTGTTAAAACTTTTAAACATTTTTAAAGTGTTATTCCACACTTAGGAAAATTGAAAAAGACATTTAAAGAAAACGTATAAAAATTTTGAAGCTGAGCAATGCTCAGTGGTGAGAGCGCCTGAACGGTATTCAGGAGGCGCGGGTTCGAATCCCGTTGCGTCCAAATTTTTATACGTTTTCTTTAAATGCCTTTTCTACCACTTAAAAATTGACTATAGCAAAACTCAAAGTCAGGCCTCTGGGACTCTCTCTGGGCTTTAAATATATGCTGATAACAAAAATTGTTTTCCAATAAAACATAAACTTTTTTAGTTTCTAAAATTATTCATAACAATATCGAACCAAATCATAACAAAAAACAAAGCCTAAAAACTATTTGCTCAAAAAACCCAAACAGCATGAACTGCAATTTTTAAGACACTATTATAAGATCATGACACCCGTTTGATCGATCACTGTTTCCTCTCACTGTTAAACTACACAAAAAATGCATGACGTGTATTTTAAATACACATATATTTTTAATGGTTATTAAATTGTGGTACAATGGCACACTCTGACTTTAACCACGGTGGTTGTGGGTTCGATCTTTACTGAACGGAAATACCGAAATGACAATATTTAAAATATATCAAATATTTTTTTGTTAAAATAAAAATTATATTCAATACATAACGTCTGACTGTTTTTCTTTTCTTTCATTGGTAAGGTTGCCTGGAAGAGATCACCTGTGGTGATAAGGCCGCCCTTACACCAAAATTGTATTTTCTTTTTTTTTTCCCCTCTTATTACTATTTGTTTTTCTGGTGTAATAAAGCATTTAAATAAATAATAAATAACATCCGAAAATTGGGCAAAAAACAAAAATTATAGTGTCTTAATACTCTAGGTGATCCCTTGTCTACTTTAGGTTATTTCCATCTTTACGGTAGTGTGTAAAGAAAAAAAAATAAAAAGTATTAAGAAAGGTATATAGATGTACATACACATACATAAATGTACATATTTTTACATACACATAAAATACATAATTTTAACATCCCACTATTACTGGCCATTGCGAGTATCACCGTTGATCTAATCTCACATCTGCGTTAACTTTGTAAATACCTACGTAGTTACGTTGCCACAGGTAAGCAATACCAGTAGGAAATTTTATTTAAGTTTTAAATTATTTTATGCTATCGTAAAATGTGTTGAATTTATGCCTTATATATAAATTGTTATACTGATATTATAGCAATATACTAATAAACGTAATAATAAACATATCTAAAACATCTTCAGTTTTAATTTAGCGGATAGGTAGGAAAGAATAATGTTGAGATTCTCCGCTCTCTGATTTATTTCTCACTTTAAATTTAACGTCATTACGTTACGTAATTGGTTACGGAAAGTATTGAAAAGTTTCATCTAAGCATGTAGAGATATCAAAAATATTTCTCACATATTTCAATATTGCTTATATTGAAATATATGAGAAATATTTTTGATAGTAAGTGCCCCGAATAGATATCGAACCGCTGCCACCGCTTTATAGTAGCGATAAAGTTGTACAACATTTGTTAATTACTTATAACAATATCTTTTAATTTTTTTATTAAAATAATATGAATACTTGCTATAATCTTACGCTGTGCCACTTAAGTCAGACCCGCAGTCAGCAATGAATCTCTCAGTGGACCGCGCGAAATATCGCTTATCAGATAGATGGCGCATTCTTGATCGAGGACGAATGCAGCTGATATTGAATAGGTTATCTATTTTGTAAGATATACATTTCATTTGCAGTCGCGGCTGGAACGCAGGGCTTTAACATAAACTTGCTTGCTGCTAGTTATAGAGAGAACGTATTCGTATTCAGTTAAAAATAACTGAAATAACTTATAAATAAAAGATAATTTGGTTTTTATTTTGCTTCATATGATTCAGTTGAGATGATCTTAAGTTGATAGTAGAGGTTCAAAATGGTCTTGTAATATTTATGTACATATCAGCATATTATGTTGTGTGCTGTATCTAACGAAAAATTCAAAATGAGGATAAATTATAATATATAGTCATTCCCTTCCCATATAGTCCTTACCTTGAGTGGGAATCGAATCTATTACATATTACACGTTTACAGTAAGACGATACGAAAGCTAGACGAGACGATAGAAGATATTTTTTTTTAATATTCAACACCAAACAGAAATTAAAACCCATAAAAATCGCACACAGCCTGACATTTTCCCACTTAACCAGCACTTACACACTTTAATATGACTCATCATAACATAACAAAAATAATATCTAAAATTATGGAAATTTCCAAAAAGCTACATTCCTTAAAAATTGCCATATCATTATAAGCAAATAGTTAACCAATAAAAACAACGGTACTTTGTTTATTGCTTACCGTTATACAGTAAACAAACTTTAACTTAAGGGTTGCTAAAAGAGTTGCAAATTTTAAACAATAGAACAGAAAAAACCTTTTGCAGTTAATTTTAACCGTTAACCAAAGGGCTGACGGCGTTTATTACCCCTATATAAACAAAAAAATTTTTTGTAAAAGAAAGAGTTGGCGTCAGTAAACAAAATTCGCAGTAACGGCACCAATGCAATAAACATTGGCAAATAAGCCGTAAAATAAAGAGTGTGATTTTTGTTTTCAAACATTAAAATAACATAACCGTTAGCTATTCTATTAATATTAAAACAGTTTTGTTTTTGAATGTGAATAGAAAATATAGTGGTAGTTTAAAAGCTATAACTTTGTAGCGAAATGGTTTTTTTACAAATAGTATGAAATATCAAAGGAGCCATGCTTTAATATTACGAAAGTATATTGCAAGAAGAAACTACATATATTACATCTTATTTTTTAAAGATTAACATAGAAAAACAAGTTTTTTCGGCTTTATCTAGTAATTGGCAAATATGTTATAGTATGTTGGGCACAATTTAATTGCGATTAGCAATTGATGATTTGTTTGTGTGAAAATCATAATTAACAATTAATTAATTGTTAACTATGGTGTAATAAATAAAAAGTAATAAACTTTAAACTAATGGCCAGTCGTGGCGCAGTGGCACAAGCGTGTGACTGTAAACGACTGGTTGTGGGTTCGATTCCCACTCGAGGAGTGGAAATATTTAATATTTCCATTTTCTTCGCTCTGGTATCGAGGTAAAGCGCGGCGTTAAGTTCCGCCACTTAACACGCAATGCCTCCGAATTCGGCGGAAAGTGGGGAACGGAGTGTCTTAACACTAGGTTCCCTCTGCCTACCCTGCTGTGTGCGGGATATAGCGTGAAGCTATTTTTTTTTTTTTTTAATTGTGATTTTTATGTGATTACCCACAAACAAATATTGAATGGTTAATATTTAATTAGTGCCATTGAGTTTTGTCGATTCCACAATCACAAACTTAACTAATGTTCTCTAACGCTCTTTATTATGTTTCTACAGTAGATTTTATTAATTTTCGGAATTCCCTTACAAGCATATAACGAAAAAATCTAAAGATTTCTTGTCTTTTATTTGTATTAAATAACAATTTATATATTGTAACGTACGTATAATAAATAGATACGCTTGGTATTCATTTTAAGCCCCAAATCGTCTAGAAATGACGCCATGTTTTACGACATCTGTTTTATTACCGTCGATGATCACCAAAATGATTATAAAAATTGGCTTAAATCAATTTGCAAGTTTATAACTGTCGCTTAATAAAAAAGATAGGATCTCTCAAATTAAAATCAATTTTCGTTATGAATATATAATTGTGCAGCACTCATAATAATTGCTGTTTAATATTCATCATTTTTATATCCTTCGAAGCGTTTAGTTTGCTAATTCAAGTATATTTCTAAAAATATTGTTTTAACGATGTATTATATTATGTATTAATGTCTATAAATGTTCGTTGATTTCGTGATTTTAAATATAATTTCCAAATTGTATTTTGGTAGGTACAGAAAGGAACTTGGAACTATCCAAATGTTCCACTAGGAGGCGAGAGGCCCCATAGGTCTATACTTGGGTTGCAAATCTCGACACTGCTTGCCGAGTTCTTCTCCTTATAACGTGATGGGCTTGGAAATCGCCGAGCATTAAGTCTATGCAACGCTTAGGACTTTATTCTCTATAAATGAAACATTGGTGCAACTTCTTTAGCACCATTAAAAATAAAACTTGTAATTAATTAAAATCTTATACGTATAGATTACATAAAAAACATTTACCGATTAGATGCGTATTATGTAACACTTTCTTAAAACATGAATATACATAAATATGAATAAACGTTTATTACAATGATAAATGTCAAAATAAAACAAAAAAACTGAACTAATTACCACTTTCCATAAGAAAAAAAAGTATATAAACACAAAACGTTCCAGATATAAACAATGTTTTATGCATGACAACGAAATTTACTCTTCTAAAGGTTAGTAAAACCTCTTACAAAGCGCTACATTGTCGTGCCTTTAACGCATACGTCGGGGTCTTTGAGTGACAGGCAAATAAAAGTACACGAGGACGCGCACCGAAGGCATAAGGTAAGGCCGCAATTTCTCACACTTTCCCTAATCAAACCAAGTCGACAACATGGAGCGAAACAGCTCCTTTAAGTGACCAATAAATCTTACAGTCTTATATGTACCGCTATATATAGTTAGGAATTGTTTATTCAGCGCGTTTAAAAATATTTTTCAGACCAAAATATCAAAATCTTAAGGCGTTGAGATCATTTTTTAATTCTATTTGCATTTATGCATTCAACATTGAACAAATAAATAAATAGGTAATCTATATGAAGTTAAACTAGATTCCCTCTTCCATTTCTCAATATAACGATACGGACCATCAATATGTTATCTTAAAGCTCTCGTCTCAGGACGAAATAAGCATATACTTAGTTTTTAAGCCACTATAATCTCAATGCTGTTGGAAGGATACTGATAAGTGCATGTGCCAATCAGTTGAAAGCAAAAGCTGTGATAAGAGAGAGGGGAACACGTGAAACCATTCAATGTCGCGATCCAGATACCAGAATAATCGTGTAAAACTTTAAGTATACTTAACTTTTAAAGGTATTTGTAGTAGATAGGCTTTTATATCGAGTAAGATATAAATATACATAATGTTGTTAATAATAAAGATATTTTATTTTATCCCTTTTTGCCGTATAACAGAGTCTAGTACTTGGAGAGAACACAGTGTCAAGACACTACGTTCTTCATTTGTTGCCCTGATTGAGACATTGCGGGTTTAGGTAGTGGAACTCATTTTTTTCTTTCAATGTTTTCCTTTTTAATTCGGGGTAATAATAACTCCGAATAATCGAAGCCACTACCACTGTGCTTAAAATCAGACGTTATTCTATTCCACCACCATGGTCTCAAGAAATAATTTCTTGAAGGAAATTAAAAAAAAACATTCAATAAATATAAAATCAAGTTAACCTTTCATAAATAATAAACGCAAAACCTCTATCAATTTCATAAATAAACCTATTATAAACTCGCGAATCCTAATAAAACAAATAAGTCAGATACTCCAGCCAGTATACACGAGCATGATAGATAGAAACAAATAGTTTTTAAAGCTCACATCCGTAGCGAACGTCCATCGCGAGCTCCTCCAGCGGCGTGAGGGGGGCAGACCACCGGCGCTGCGCCCGCGCCGACGATCCGCCGCATAATTACTATATACACACACATACACACACAATAACACACTCATCGATAAAACATTAAATTAAATTTTATCTGCCTTGTAAATTTCATGGGCATTGATTGAGTTTTCGGCGTAGACACAGTCGGACCGACAGTACTCGTATACTCGTCTAATACATAGATTGATACCGGTAGCGATATTCTAATTTGCTCCGGCCTCTTTCCTGATCATTTTATGATCAAATCACTCTTTGTACATTGATTAAAACATATTATAAGTATTTTATATCCTCAGAAGTTCCTAATGTTGAATGAAATACAAATGGTAGCCGGTTTCTATCAATTTATAAGTTCTTTCTCTCATAGTTAAAATTAATTATCAGCAATGATACAAGTGAGTGATTTAGATTTAAGTTATCAAATAACTTTATATTTTGATTATAATGTATCATCATTAGAAACAATCATTCTGTATTAAATAACATATTCCAATTGAGAACATTACCTGTCGAGATTTTTATAATATTAATTTTAATATAGGAAATTAATTATACTTATACTATAACTATATAAATGTCATATTCAACAAAATATTGTCAGAGGAATATTAAGCAAGAATATTAATATGACGTATACTTGTACCTTAGGTATACTTATACCTTGTACATGTGTGTTTATAAAATATTTTTACTGCACACAATAGATACAGGTAAACTTTGAAAAATTTTCTAAGATTTTTATTTTAAAAGATTTCAGTTTTATATTTTCTCATACATGACAAGGTAAGCAGATAAAACTTAGTGTGCAGACAATATTCTATATATCTTCGCTTTCCATATAAGTGGGATCGAATCTTCAAGCAATGCACTTACAGTCAAACACAATCCCACTGCTCCACGATAGCCTTCGTATAAAGTAATTGAATGTTATCTAAAGTAATTTAGCATATAAAAAATTAATATCACAAAAACAATAAGCTAGCATATTAAAAGCTAAAAAAACGTAAAACTTGCTTCTATACATGTTCAGTGAAATATCAGATGGTCGTGAGAACGTCAGGATCAACAGTAAGATTGGATAGTAGTCACGCAACCAAGTAGGCACCTCTCGTTCCTACCATAGCGCGGGTACTAAGAATTTTAGATTAAGGATGTTGTAACTCCTCCCTTTGTTTTTGCATAGTTTTTGCTCGTCAACGATGCAGTATGATAATGACTAAAACATATGTGCTGTGTAAATAATGCTAGAATCTTGTTACAAAATAACACGTTCTTGAGCAAGAAACTATAGTTTGCATAGTTACATGGTTTTATTTTAATAATATATTACTGCAAATAAATAAATATATTTATTCTAAGTTCTAACATGGCAGGTTGCTTTATAAGGATGTCGTTTCCTTTTTTGCTGTTGAGAAAGTAAATTTATACTTATTATAAGTAAACATTTATCACTATACTTACTTATTCGACGTAGAACGAAGGCTTATACTTAATTCAAAAAATAACGTTTATGTATTACAAACACCTCAGTTGCATTGATTTTGAAATTAATTATGTAAAAATATAAACCATGCAAAAACGTCAAGAACAGAGCGATGCGTAACCAGATTTTATCTAGTTATATTAATTTCTTAAACATGAAATGTGTTTGCTATCGAGATCAATATTATAGTATATTCAACGCTGTATCATAATATATTTATTTGTTTGAAACTATATTTATTTGTTTGTGTGTTCAGTTGAAAGTTAATATTTGATAAGTGTACGAGTAGCAATAGAATACGAAGCAACTCCTTAGCATTCCATGGATTCACCATACAGGTGCCAGGCCCATCGTGTTGTGGAAAGTAAAGCTCGAAGAAGTGTCTTTGACTTGCAACTACTTGTACACTTATGAGGTCCCCTTCAATTTTAGAGCTTTATAATAGTTGAAATAATATGAAAATGGAAAGTTGGCTTTGGCTATGGCTTAACAGAAAATAATCATTTTTTTCGTCAAATAATATTTGCTAATGAGCTCGATATACCTAAATTTCAGGAACTGTATCTAAAATTTCCAAGGTTATATACATTTACCTTCACAAGGAAACTTTTAAAAACATATGTCTCAATAAAAATGAAAAAAGTCTATGTGTCTGTCTGTGTTTAGAGAAGCACCCTGGTGAGTATTCGTTTCGTATTAATGAAATTAAAACAGGGCCACCTTAGAGATACATAGAATTCAAGGCAAAAAATATGTTGAAATTAGAGTGCTTATTTTTTAGGAACCCAAACGCGACACTTACCGCGACACTCACCTAGCGAGGTATAAAAGACTATTGTCATGAGACTTCGTTCTCCGTTTGCGATTTTACAACATTACATCTGCAGTTGCGGAACTCAACAACGCGCTTGATCTTACCACAACGGACAAATGAAATTAATTTAAATATTTATTCTAATTTAAATATAGTAAATATATGGTAGTAGCTAGTAGGAAACAACCACAACCATTGCGTATACATTGGGACACTGTCCCACTCCACCACCATGGCCTCAAATAGCAAAAAAATAAATAAATCAGTTAAAAAAATATAATCTTTCATTGTCATATCTATCGCAATAACAATGATGTATCAATTGTATTTTATAATAGTTTCGTGAAGTTTCAAATTTACAACTTATAAGAAACATGATCTTTTAATTATCTCTCTAACCCCCATATAAAACCAACAAAGCACTCGAAGACAGAACAACATAATTCAACATTGCCTTATCTGTGCGACGGTAACGCTTAACTAAATCATGAACTTTAATCACAATCATGATTTTAAGCATAGGTCACGATGCTCTCCCGATGGGGCAATATTTACCGCCGCAAAAACACTCAACCAAAATAAGAGGTATTTATTAACTACAATAAATATATTTTGCTTATCCATTTAAATGTATACTAAAAGTGGATCAATTTTTTACTTTTATATCTTTTTATAACGTCTGGCTATAAAACAAATAACCAATTTTTTACAATACCGGCATTTAGGTGTCCTCTCAGTTTCATATCTCCAGAACGTGTCCCCTAACACATTAGGGAGATAACTCTGACAGTGTTTCAAATATAAATCCTATATATGTTACTGCGGTCCTGCTTACTTACGGTCGTACTTACTACAAATGACTGCGTATCCTTATCAGGTAGCGTCGATCCCTGCGGTGAAATATTTTTATGGCACTCAGAGGCGGCTTCCGTCTCTTTCGAAGTGTCCCAACGGATCCAGTTACTCTCATAGTCAGGATATCATAACGCATATTACGAACGCATTACGTCAACTATCTTGATAAACTGTCTCACGAAGTCGTAAAAACTTTGTACTGATAACTTTATATTTATGTCCAAATAAAAACATAACGTAACATTATTTTTTTTTACAATTAAGCCCAATTAATAAATCGTGTAACGATTCGTTATTTTTTATAGCAAATTAAGCGAGTTATAGGCGAACGGTACGTTACGGGGATTCTCTTGCACAACCGCGTGTCTTATTTTAATAAACGATTGTAATCGCTTTCATTATTTCGTCTGTGCAGTAAAACTTTAGGCGGCATACCAGAGCCGTAATAAATCGGTGGCCATTACCGAAATCGCCGTAAAATGCCTGAGCGATTGGGCAGGGATGCGGTCGCGCGACGCGGCGTGCAGGGGCCGTGAACAGGTAGTGTTGTGTATAAACAAATAACAAAATCGAGTTGTCTTACTGAGCCTCAAGGTCGGCCGAGCGCCCGCGACGCACCCGTCCCCGTCGCCTGACGTCCACGATCCACGATCCAAGCTCTTAAACTTTTTCTTGACCTTTTTTTAACTTGATGGCTGAGTATTTGGGCCCACAGTTTGTATAAGCAATCAATTTTATTCATTTAGATGGAACGAGTTCCCTTTACAAATAAATGAGTGAATATAAAATATTGTATCGGATGAGAGGGTTTCTCGAGTGAGCTATGCAATGTTATGGTTCATAACGTTGTATAATAAAATGAGATGTCTTGCCGAAAGGCGCAATAAAAACTTATTCGTAGGCAGTTCTGACTTGCAATCAGAATACTGATGTTGAAAAAAATGAACACCAATTGCGAGGTAGAGCCTCCTGCTAAGCTTTCAATACTGCAGTGACGTTTTAATATATTTTACTCGAGTATAAATAATGTTTAATGTGAATTCAAATTTATTTATACATTTTTCATATAATGTTGCGGTATAAAGAATAGAAATATTTTATCAATCGATAGTTTGTTCAACTTCGCCGCTATGGCAACTAAGTTTTTGTCCGTTACACATTTTTTCTTAATATTTAAAGTTTTCAATGGTTACACAATACGATATGAAAAAAATCCATGTAATCGATACGTCGCTGGCTATTCGATCTTCGATAGATTTCGTGATGAATGAAGGGCGGAAGTCCCGATGTTCCCGCGACCAAGCCAAGGCCGAACTTAGGGTTGACACACTTGACAAATGAAAGGTTCATTGATTGCTTGCAGACACTTGAAAGGATTCGCAGACTGACGCAAATGTTGATTAATTACCATTTCAGCGAATAAAAGATATGATATACTGATGACTCAACAATGAAGTATCTTTAACGGTAAAGATAAAATATTATTGACTTCGTGTTATAAATTTGATAAAATAATCTAGAACAATAAGCTTAGCATTAATGTTTGTATTTAGTATTTATTTAATAAAATTTTGTAAATTACGGCCATGTAAACGTAATTCAATGTCAACCCTGAAAAGCGTAATGCACAGTAGCCACGAACTACTAATTCTGTGACAAATCGGTGCGTGCGACGCGACGATGGTTCTGCTCTCGTACCCAATCACTTCGACTTATCTAATTACTCCAGCAGGAAACGCGTGTGAACTGAATGTCAAAAATTTTCAAACATTTTTTTTCGAACCATCATATTTTTCCAAAAAATTTTGATCATGCTTGATGGGTGTGGATGTAATACAATTTTCGTTACCCCTACAGTCTAGCTCTAAAATAGACACAAAACATACTCTTCGCTTATCATATTTCCTATCAACTTCACTTGATGCTGATAACACAAGAAAATAAAAAAAAACTATAACAGACATTTGAATACCTTCAACGCAATACTTGTCGAATGCAATACATATTAACCATAAAATTAAACCATTTCTTGGCTAAGCAGTGCAGCATGTCCGATAATTAACCAGAATAAGTCAATTTACATGTTCCCAATCACATCGTATCTCCTTAATTACTTAGTTAACGAAACAGGTGCAGTTATACCTAACTATCAATAAATTTAATTAAACGTATATTGCACTAATACAAATCTAGGTATCACTACTGGAGTAAATGAAGTTGTCGCTCCGATACTGTTAACTGTCCTATTAGTATGCATTTACATGGAAACCAGGATTTGTAAACAAAGTACCACGACGTGGAATTATATTGCTAAAGTAGCTACTACGGCCGACATAAAAAGCTAAATAACTAGAGTGCTTTAAGCCGTTATATATTGTATAGCAGTTGAGTTAATTTAACTAGTTTATGTTGTTGTTAGATTGTATCTAATTGTATATACGAACACATTGATAATAATGTTTTATGTCGTTGATAATGTAAACTTAACTTGTATTATAAAAATGTATAAAAAACATGTATAAATATTTTTAACATTTCAAAGTGCTATTCTTGCACTTAGTAAATTGCAAGACATTTTTTGAAAGCGTTTAAAAATTTGAGTGTACCTATGTATGTCCTGGTATTTCCTAAGTGTGTGTATAATACTTTAAAATTGCTAAAAAAAATAATACAAAGTCTTCTCTCTTGCTCGTAGATTTCTTCGAGCTATAGAAGCTCAAAGAAATCTACGTAGATCTTTGGAAACGGAAACTTGAAAAAATCTCTGTACACTAACAATAAATATAAGTTGTAATAAATGCAAGAATTTCCACGCAACCGGTAGAAAAAGGCATGGCTAGAGTCGAAGCGCTTAGACGGTTTCTAAAAGAGGCAAATTCTAATCCTGCGTTCAAATTTCTATTCAATTACTAAAAACATCCAATACATATAAAATTTCGCCATTCTAACTAAATATACAAAAATTATTTACTTCCATCAGCCAACCGAAATGTCTACTTACAAGGTAAGCTGATATTACCAAGTCTTTCCGGACCACTTAAGTAGCTATACACCGGCATCATTTCCACAGCGTAATGCATGAAGCGGTGACAAAGAGATAATGTTACATAAACGCGCCGTTCCGAGATTGATAATGTGGCAGATTTTCCCATACAATCTATGTAGTAATAGCATTTTCTAAGAACGTCGTATCGTGTATTTCACAGAGGCGTTTGTAGTGGGAACACTAGCACTCTGTGATAATGTATCACGCTGTGTTAGACGGTGATATGTAATTAGAACAAAGTAATAAATAATTAAGTTACATAATAAAATTTATATAAACAACAATAAGCCGAGATAAAATGACAACGAAATATGTCTTCTTCATGCTGTATCCCGCACACAGCAGGGTAGGCAGAGGGAACCTAGTGTTAAGACACTCTGTTCCCCACTTTCCGCCGAATTCGGCTTGCGTGTTAAGTGGCGGAACTTAACGCCGCGTTTTGCCTCGCCACCAGGGCGAAGAAAATGGAAATATTAAATATTTCCACTCCTCGAGTGGGAATCGAACCCACAACCAGTCGTTTACAGTCACACGCTTGTGCCACTGGACCACGACTGGCCACAAATATGTCTTCTGATTTTTATATACTCGTTTAACTTACAATTATCTACTTACATTGCACTTATTCTTAAATACAAAAAATATAATCTAAAAAAAAAATAATAAACGTAAAAACTATATACGATATTATTACCCTACTCTCAATTTCTTAGCTACAGGCTTAACTTTGAGACTGAAGCAGCAATTTAAGAAAAAAGAAAAACAAAACCCCTATAAAGGATTATTAAGAAAATTACTTAAATCCTAAGGAATTTATCTGGTCATCAAGTCATTATAGCTATTAGTATAAAAAAAGGCCTACAAATAACAAGACAGTAGCAAACAGGGAACATGTAAATCGATCGTTTGCACGCGACGAGGTAGCGACGAAACTGTGTTTTTTATGCACCAAACTAACTGATAGTTTGATACTTACATAAAAAAGATGTTACACATTAACTACTCTGGTAACGTTATCATTGCAGGTGTTGAAACATATATTTGAATATACGAATCTAGTTACCATTCGTTCTATTAAATTAAATAAGTAAATCGAAACGTATTTGTCGGAAGTACTCGCCGCGCTTTATCTTACTAGAGTGGATAAATAAATAATATTCGCTTCCCTGAGTGACAATGAACCCACAACCAATCGTGTTTACCGTCAGAACGCCTAAATGGCATGGTTTCGTTTTGCATAACTGTTATAGATATGTTATGTAAAATTAATACAATATTATTGATTATAATTATCCCATATAAGATCATAGTTATTTTGAGTATATTAAGAAAGCAAGTATTTTTACCTACCATGTAAGTCTAATACGAGCCTTACTTAGGTATGTTGCACATTTTTTATTGCATACTATTGTAAATTTTACCTTGAAACAGTAAGTGTTGAGCACAATCTAGAGCTAAAATGTGTCCAATCAAAACAAACATTCTTATAAAAAACAATAAACATAACTCTTAAGCAAGCTTTGAATTCACTACAATTACTTAGATAAAACTGGACTATAACGGCGTACAGTGGTACTATAAATGGTTGACATGTTTACTTAATATTTTTGGCTTTTTTTAGTTTCACGCTGTATCCCACACACAGCAGGGTAGGCGGAGGGAACCTAGTGCTAAGACACTCCGTTCCCCACTTTCCGCAGAATTCGGAAGCATTGCATGTTAAGTAGCGAAACTCAACGCCGCGTTTTACCTCGGATTGGTATCCGGTATATTCCATTTCCTTCACCCTGGTGGGCGAAGGAAATGGAAATATTAAATATTTCGACTCCTCGAGTGGAAATCGAACCCACAACCAGTCGTTTAAAGTCACACGTTCGTGCCACTGCGCCACAACTGGCCCCACTTTACTTAATATAATTATAATATTCACTACTCTGATTAAACATTTAAATAGACACAATAGAATTAACTCATTTTGAGCAACATCATTTTGCGTACCTTCAACAATGTGGAAATAAAAACTAAACCGAAATTGTGACTGCATTCAGAGCAAAAGAATTTTACTAAGCCCGTCGTCGCACAATCTATATATGGGTGGAAAGCGCAAAATGCAGTAAGTCATATATGGCTATATCTCTCCCTAACTTGTCAAGTTTAGATCTATTTCATATAAAGTTTTACTAAGCCACTATTAATTCTACTATGAATGATTATATTTAAGAAATTATTATAACCATTGCTAATAACCAAGTTTCATAGCATTCTACTGACACCAATACAAGAACAATGTGCAAAAAAACAAACATAAAACGGTATGTCAATTACAATGCTATGTGTCGCAGACTATCGAACGTAATGTACGCTTATGAGTACACAATTACGTCCTTTCCCTGGCCTTTTAAGGGGTAGTATAGTCGCAAGATACACGAGGAGAGTGTAGTGAATGCCACAGTATTATGTCGGCCGCTCCTTATTGTTTGTCACTCAGCCGGACTTCACAGCGACAAATGGCCTATGATCCGGGATAAAAAGCTTTGGTTAAAAATAGATTCTAAGTCTACTACTAAGGTCTGGAAAAGCTTTGAAGTTTGATTCAAAAAGGTTTTATTTTAAAGGTATATTGTATTCAATATATTTTAAATATACTCGTATGTATATATTTTCTTTCTTATACTGTAAAATTTCAGCCATTATTTTATTTTTAATAATAAAACTTCATATTTTTATGTGTAATCTTAAATGGTAAATAATAAAATGTTTAATACAACATTGTCATAAACTTCCGCCTTTTCTCACAATGTTTTAAAATTTTAAACAACTAAGGAACAGCATATTAATTTGTCATAAGTATGAAAATCCGGCTCCCCGCGGCGACGCTATCGACGTGTTTAATATAAAATAATCGACGTAGCTTCTTTTATTTCCAAATATTTCATTAAAATAATGGCGCAAGAACTCGTCTTATTAATTAAGTGTGTTCATAGTAATTGTTATGTATGCATACACATTGATCGTAAAATATTAAACGATTTACCATAAATATTAGGCATTATATTAAAAAGTTACAGCTATTAAGCAAACAGTTAAATTAATATATAATCACGTATCGTCCCACAGTCTAATTTACTTGACATCTTTCGCCTTTAAGCTTTAAGTGAAATGTGTATAAACATCAAAATATTTTGTAGTTTAAAAATATTCTGATGCTTTAGACAAAGAGCTACCGCGGTAGGGTTCTGGTAAGATCCTCCTGCAAAAGTCATCGAGGCTGCGGGTGCTCTCGAAGAAACCCCAAAGCACCCTGAAGGCCACAAAAGGTGGGCCATCCACCGAGGCGTCGTAGTAGAATGCGTGAGCGATCCTGCGACGTCTAAAGACGGTGGAGAGGGTTTCCGCTGGGTTTGAGTGGGCGTTGAGTTCCGTCATACAATATGCAATGTCTAAATTTCGGGTGGAAAGTGGTAACCGGAGTGTTTTGACACTTCTGGTGTCAAAATACTGGTATCTTCCTGATTACTCTGACATACGGGGAAAAAGTGTGGATCTATAAAAAAATATAGTCTTTTTATTACAACATACATGGTAATTTTAAATTAATAATATTTACATAAACAGGATCCAGCAATTGAATTTTATGTGGTAATCAGCTTAAACTATAAAAAATGATGAGCATCGCTCTTGATCTATAAGCGATATTAAATATTTTTTTATAAAATTAAAAATAAGATAACAGGACTTCCGCTTGATAGTATGTGAACCGTCTGCAAAGAACACGTGTTAATGAATATTTTGCAAAGTAATTACGAATATGTTTAAATTCACAGTAGTACGTTATAAAAATATTAATTATATAAAATTGTCTATTAAAATCATCTTTTTATGTTAATACGTATAAAAATTTTTCCAAGCTAGATATCAAGGCCATAGTTTAAACGGTTGGTTTAAACTATGGCCTTGATATGTATCATAAGCAGTACGTTTATTTTTGCAGTGGTTGCGTTTTCAGAGAGAATCTAGTGTTAAGACACTATATTCTCCATTTTAGGCCAGAAATTGATACGTTGAGTGGTGGAACTCAATGGCGAATCAAACACATATGTATTAGCAAAATATTATAAGCGAAAAAGACATTTTAGAAAACGTATAAAAATTTAAAGGCAGCGTGCTTCGAACCCGCGCCTCTTGAATACCGTCCAGACGCTCTCACCACTGAGCCATGGGTTTTACTACCAGCTGCGTCGAAATTCTTATACGATTTATTACAACTTGTTTTTGCATGAACCCTGCTGCCTTCAAAATTTTTATACGTTGTCTAAAATGTCTTTTTCAACTTTCCTAAGTGTGGAATAACACTTTAAAAATGTTTAATAATATTATAAGTGATTACTAAAGTGTATATCAAAAAATATCGAGTATTTATATAAAAGCAATTTGAACATAATGGCAACGGCATATATTATCGCTTTTATCACGCTATTGTGAAGACAGTAAGTGTGAAACGTCAAGTGAAGCGTGGATAAGTGTATCGAATTCCAGTATTCGTGTTATGAGTAAGACAGAGGGCGAATGCAAAGCAACGTTTATTGAGGAGTTCAAAACATTTTTAGCATATCGTTATATTTTATTAAATAGTAATTTATTATTTAATGTTGATTGGTATTATGTCAAAATTATATAAATTTTTTTAGAAATTTATAATAGAACTTTTACGAATAAATGTAGAAGTACAAAAAGTAATAATTTCTATATTTACATACTAGTATATATATTAAGTAACATTATAAACATTGAAAGCCATCTTCTTTGTTGAATACTGGCAATTTACCACTCACATCATATAAGCCAAATTAAAATTTAGTTGAAATTCAATTTTCAATAACAAATAAAAATAATATAATGAGAACGGAAATTGTATAATTAACGTAACTATTACTTAAATTGTAGGTTCATAAATGTAATAACCACATTATTTTACCACAGTATTTGAGGACATTATTTTATTGAGCAACAAACGTTATATGTATAATTCTAAAAAAACATATAATAAAAAGCTAAGTAAATTTGCATACGTAAATTTTTGTGGGGAAAGGAGTGTCTAAACACTAGATTCCCTCTGCCTACCTTGCTGTGTACGGGATACAGCGTGAAGCTAAAAAAAATAAATGATATCGCGACTGTTTATAGATTCGATCATTCTTAAAAGGAATACTCAAATTCAATTAAAGATACTATAAGGAAAGTGAAAAATGAAGTCTTTTAACATTAAAATTTCTTAATTATTTGGCAAAAAGCCTGAAGCTGTTAATAAAAAAATATAATACAGTTATATAAAAATAATTCGATACAAACATAAAAAATCTAAAATCACAAAACAGTTAAATTTTTATACAACAACCAGGTAAAAAGTAATTTTACGAATCTCGTCCTAACATTAAACAAAACATATAGCACGTTTAACACAACATATCCACGATACAAAATAGCTTTTACTCCGTCGCCCTACACTCATTGCACAATATATACCGATTCGCCTCCTAAAGGGCGAATGAGTGCGTACCAAATTGCGTCCAATTTTCCTCACACAATTGTGGGATTAGAGCAAAATTTATACGTCTGGCTTTTTCAAATTAGACAGTGTTGGTCAGCTTAATTCCGTCTG
Organism: Dryas iulia moderata; assembly: GCA_019049465.1. Lineage (NCBI taxonomy): Eukaryota > Metazoa > Arthropoda > Insecta > Lepidoptera > Nymphalidae > Dryas > Dryas iulia. Next base: position 10,441,956 of record CM032428.1, read on the forward strand.
AGGACAGTACGTTTCATTTGTTGAATCGCTTTCGACCCGCTTCTATTGCTGGTTGTTTCATTGGTAAATGTATTGTAGGCTACTTATTCTCAATGAATAATGTTATTATATTTTATTTTTGGTTAAAAATTATATATTGTAAATCAAGTAAATCATTTAGATTAACAAAAGCTGATTTATTCGTAATTTGATCTATGAGACTATAACAGCAACTGTACAGTTACTTTTTCTTTGTAAATGTTATCTGTTACAAATTATAATTTATTAATTAAGGTAGGTATGGATTAGCCTTCAACAAACAAGATGACTCAAATTACAGTTCGCGGCGCTAAAAACAAATAGTGCAAATTAAATTATACCTGTTTTGTATAAAGCTTAAATTCGTTTAGTTTTAATAATGAAATAGTGCAGATTTTAGATAAGGAAAGCCTAAAATATATTATGAGGCTGATAACCTCTCTCTCAAGCGTGTAATTATTGGAGATACTATTTGCCAACACGAGATGGTTATACTAAAACTGATATAGGAATATAAACCTTAGTACTATGTATTAAGAGAGCAAAACAATGGATCGAATCAAAGCATCACATCAACTGTTCTGGCACGAACCTCGCGACTCCGCTATGAATCGGTCTATAATTAAGAAATAAGTTTAAGATACGGTTTCTGCCAACTTTTTACAAAGCTATGGGCAACGCAATTAGCCCGCCTCGTAAATTGAATGTTTGCTTACAGTGATTAGCAATTAAGTTCATGATTTTAAAGTAACCGCCACGACTTCATTGAGCGTGCGTTGTGTTTGTTAATGCCACACAAGTTAATACCGAACGTTGAATATTAATTAAAGTTTCATTGCCCTTATTGGATAGCTTTGAGGCTGACTAGGAAATTGTAGGTTGTATGTATGTGCGTCAAACTTTTTTTAGTTATACTCCATTTACGTAGATAATATATTTTTTGTGCTGTTAGTTAAAAAGATGAGCTATAGATGGCACTATACATAATTTTGTCATATATATACAGAACCTGGTATTAAAATTGACTCACTCACAGTAATTTTTAACTTTTACTGTTTTCAAATTGTATTTAAATACAGCTATTATTGGAGTAATATGGACTCAGTGATACTGTCTGGTGTAAAGATAATATAATTCACTTACTTCATATGCGTACTCATATAAAAATGTGTTCTAAATTTGCTTATTTATATAACTCTACTAAAAAAACATTTATGTTAAACTCTTTGAAGGCGTAAAATGTACATCTAGTTCAAACATCGATTAACTCGATTGAAATTCGTAAAGTATTTGTTGAAGGTTCTTCTATCAAACATTATATGTATATAAGCTTTTGATAATGAAACTATAATTTATCCATATTTGGAAAGGAACTAAAAAAACTATGGTTTTAAAACTTCCTCAATTTCACGGTAAACGCCCGCGGAAGAATGGCCCATATAATGCATTGTTTGCAGTCACATTTTTTTTAATATTATATAATTATAGCTATTTTTCCTAGAACTCACACATTAATTGACCTTTACTAAGATTATTTTTTTAATCGTTTAAGGAAAAAGAAAGGAAAATTCCAAATAATCTAATTACACGTGTGTACATTTTAACATTTTAGTGACCTTTTGTTATGTGAGTGTGGGCGTTACGTTGGGTGGCGTCCCATTCTCTATCAATAATTAAGTTCTTAATAAGAATGTCTATATCATTATTAAAAGCCTATTGTAGGAAATATAGCGAACCAATATACCAAAAATAGTCTTATTGAAAACCTTTTATATATATTTTGTACTTTTTTTATATGTCCTATATCTTGCCTGCAAGAGCCATCAAGAGCCTTAAGCCATAGTAACGCAATGGAACAGCTTCTTACTATAAGCCATAGATTGTAGGTTCGATTTCCACTCAATCCTATTCATCCAACACATATTATTATCAAATCTCGCCTCTGGCACCTGAGACAAAGACCGGCCGGCGTTGAGTTTCGTCACTTAATAATAACGAGTTTGGGTGGATCAAAGAGAACGAAGAGAACTAAGTGTCTTACACTAGATTCCGTCAGTTATGCCAGCTAAAAAGTTTCTTAGTCTTTAGTTACGACATACTCAATCAATTAACAATAAAGCTATTCATAGTCCTGCATAAATTCAATTATACCTACCGATATTCGTGGCAACTATTACCACTAAGAGACATAACCTTATAGAATAATTGATCACCGTGAACCCTCCAGGAATTAATCCTTTCCTGACAACCTTACTAATATTAAATCCATCGTTATAATAGCTCTAAGAAATTTAATGGTGTCCTCGCCCTTGTTATATAGATATGTATGATTTCACTAAGTTCTAATACTGCTACCCTCTTCATAACATAATTATATTACAATCTACTTGCAGTTAATTCTTATTCGTTATTAATAATGTAAATAATAATAAAAAAACGCAGTATCCTCAGTAGTAGATTTGAATTTCGAAATTTAAAACAATTACTTATATTGCAGGAAATACTACTTGTATTCATAATTGTCATTGAGATACGTGAGAACATGTCAAACCAAGTCCTAACCAGATAATGGCAGTACGTCCACCATGTGTAGTTTACACAGTAATGATGCATTTTAGAAATGAACTTGGTTCGTTTTTCACATTTTGGCTCTTGTTGGCGTATAATTTCACTCAACGTAAATTTTCCTAATATAAATAAGGGTATAAAGCAAACAAATAACGAACAAAATACCTATTGTTACAACAGTATAACATTTTCCCCTAGCAGTGCATACATTAAGTTACTACAAGCAGTTAAATTCAGCCCTAGAGTCCTCTTAATCCTGACTTCTATTTTATATGGGTGCGCTTACTGCAGACTACGGCAAGATCAACTTATGTTTCACTAGATAAAACAGTTGAGATAAAACAATGCCTTTTTAAATTTTAAGTGTTTTATAATATGAAAAAGTATGTGTAATTAATATTATAGTAATTTTATAAATTATTTATTACTATATATTTAATAAGAAACAATTTGAGAAAAACTTTTGAAAATTTAATTTTATCCATAAATTTAAACCCGTTCTAAATTTTTTGATTTTACAATTTGAACGCATGGTCTAGTGGTCGAAGCGTTAGGGTAGAAGCACCGGTTCGAATTCTATAGCGTTTGAATTTAATAAATATATTTAAAAAAAAGGTTTTTAAATAACCAAGTGTATGATTAACACTAAAATGTTAAAAATATATAGTAAATATACAGTAGTTTGGATATAAAGCAAAAAAGTAATATAAAATTTTAATTTCAATCAAAAACTTAATATTAATATTACAAATGATAACATCAGTTGTGAGAAGTTCAATCCGAAACCCGATATTTTTTCTTAGAAACGTATTCCGCGATCCATTAGCGGCCTACCTCCGCTTATTCTCAATGAAATCTCGAAATGATTAGAGTTGTAATTAAAAATTGTTGGTAATTAGAGTTCCTTAATGAAGTAGTTAATCTAAAGCTAGTATAACAGGCTTCGCAATCAGTCAACATTGTCAAATGGCGCGATAGACGTACATATAAGTGAAGGACACTCGACGCGTCTCCTTGACGTACGTGCGTGCGCGCCGTCATTTCTCAGCCGTGCCGTGACTACGTCGTGTTTGTTTTGCTCCTCGCTAATATATGTTTACGAGATGACTTTCGTATAATACTAAACGTGTTTTCATAATTTCCTTTCTTCAAACAATTCTTGAAGTTATTATAATATTTTGAAAATAATATTTTTTTTTTTTAAGTAACGATTGCACAGATTACAAACGTTGCTAGGAATTACCCAACGATAAATAACATAATCAAATACATCAAGCTATCAAAATAAATCAACGTTGCCACTTATGTAGTCAACAGTATGGCAGGTTTCTTAAAGAAGACATTTAATCCATTCGGTTCCGTTACCATAAATCTTATCTAACAATTTAATAGCGCATTCAGGTAAAACGATTACCTACAGCGTCCTGCGAGAAAGAGTTTTTAGATGCCGCCCAGAGAGCAACGTGCAGGTTGCATTTATTTATTTATGTAGATTATTATCGTGCGTAATAATTCACTAAGTTTCAATTGCATAATGACGGCGGACAGCTACCAACTCGCTTAGGGCGGACGCTCAAGATAATCTGCCGAGAACTATTATTAAATAGAGGGCTGTCAGTGCATCAAGCCGCCTAGCACGGGACCGGGTTCCCAGCCACTAGCCTAAGCAAACTAATATGAACTGTAGCCCTTATACATAGAGTTATATGGACTTCCACGTTTTATTAGTTGTACACTACTAATGAAAGTAATAATCTAACATGATTTCATGTGATTATAATCTTTATTATGTATATTCAAGCTTCAATGTAATAAATTCGAAATGGCTGTTACACCGTTCTTATAGCGTAAAGGACTCGCTCTTCATTCTCGATTTTATTTAACGGAACTGAATTGCTTTAGATGTGAAATCTTATATAATAACACAAGTCAGTGGATTAATCTAGACTCTGACATATTTTATGTGGGACTTTTTATATAAATACACAGGTAGTGATTGCATTTTACCTATATTGTTATATATAGGTACTTTAAATTCCATTTTATCACAAAAGTCATATTCTAATCTTTGTGCCATTTAAAAAAGAAGCAACAATTTTAAATTAGGTTAAAAAAAATAAACTCAGTAGTAACTAACATCTCTTTTTACTTAACAAAATAATCGTATTATATGGTATATCTGTTCTATTCGTATATGAGAATAAATAAATAAATCTACTGGAATAAAACTAAAATTAAACTTAGTAGGACATAAACACAATGTATGAAACATTTTCTATGTTATCGGTCAAATATTAAAACAAGTCAAGATAGCAAAATCTAATATTGAGATAAATCATATGATCTAAAGATTTTCCTTATCATTTATTTATGTCGAATGTATTCATGTACCTACAGTGAAAATAACATTCCATTGTAATCTATTATCAAAAGTAAAGAATAGAGATGTCTTTTCACAAAGTAAAAGTTAAAATTAAATTATCAGCGTCTATCAAAATATTTTAACCAATCGCCTTCAGAGTTAACTGGTAAGTTGTTCGAGATGCCGAGATAAACCGACATTTAGCTGGCAACAAAGAAATTCCGTAAACGAAAGTAGAAATTCGAGTGTCTGCCACCCGTTCATCATCGCGGAGTACGTACTAGAAGATATACATCGCTTAATTGTTGCCCTTTAACCAATTCAATAGATAAAATAATGGGCGACGCAGAAAGCGCGAGCGTGCGAGATTCTCCGGTCGTTTCACATCGAGACGTCGCGCTCTTAGGTACCGTTAGCTAAACAGATATTAATCATAATTTTCACTGACGCACTGCGCTCAACTGTTCCGGATAATAGTTATTAGCTCTTTAGACACAAGACTGTGTGTGGCCGCGGCCAGCTACTGGAAAATTGCCGTGCGACATCTGAAGGTAATGGATTTAAAACAGTCTAGAGACACCTCCGAATAGTGTAATCGTTTCCTGCTCGTTCAGCCGCATTAAGCTTTGTTACTCGACAATTGTACTTGTGCTGATGGTACTCAAAAATTAGAATCATCATCATCAACTTGTCAATTATGTCTTCTTGGGTCACGCGATTTGAATATATATTTTTGAGAGTTTTCTTTTTATCTTTTCCCTTTGAGTAACTCGTAATTATATATATTTTTTTAATATTGTAGAACACAAATTTAATTATAGCAAAAAAGGATCTTTACACTTTTTCCCCCATATTGGGGTAGTCACACCTAGTGTCATAACACGTCGTTCTCCACTTTCCACCTGATATTGGAATATTGTGTATTGAGATTCCGAACTCAACGATGAGCTTTGTCTATGTACTAGAGCTGAAAAAGAAAATTAATAAATAATCGTTCCTCCGAATGGGAATCGAACAACCGTCGAGTTTAAAGTCAGACGGTGTCCCACTGTGCCACGGCGGTCTCAATTATACTTAAATATATTAATTAAAACATTGGGAGCATTTCAACAAAACGTAGCACAAAAACAAACATTCTCAACGGAGCGTTATGACATGGCCCACTTTGTGAAGATTCATTCAGGATCAATTAGGGCCCGTCAAAGGTTGTCATCTCTCAAGATACAATCGCAAGTCATCGGCCAATGGAAGTTGGGAACACTTAATTTAATTGAGACAATCGGCTGAGATTCAAACTACATTCTTGTACAATGTTACAACGTAATTTTAATAAATCAAAACGAATTATTATGCATCATGTCACAGTAACGAGACATTATGGAAATTTTATTCCTTCTGTTAGGAAAACGTTTACTGTAGGTAGCTTAGAAATTCTAACGCTTTGAATTGCTAGTAGTAATATATTTATCCTTAATTATGTGATCTTTAAATAATTCACTTCAGCGTAAATTTAGTATAATAAAATATACAAAATTTAAAGTATGCAATATGAAAACATGGCGCTAATTGGCAAAGCAACATTCAAAACGCTAACATCGCACTACCCATTATTTTAAAGGCGACGATTCATATATGAAAATAATTACTCTTCCTTAGAATACGCATTGATCAAAGACATTCCGCTTTTAGATGACAAGTATAATAAGACAGACGTTCTTTTGGTGTGAATAAACAAATAATGATTCTACGAAAATTTCTTATGTTGATACACTGATATTTTCTTTTGTAAGGAAATAAACAAACAAAATACATTTTTAAAAGCGTAACGTTTAATTTCGAAACGGAAACAATGTTTTGTTACTTCTCTTTTATGTCATGCATTATTAGTTAGTATGAAGGTGATATTCTTTTTAAGGAAAAAATGTTGTATTAAATTATTAATTGTATTTAAAAACGATCAAAACTCTATCTACTGTCTTGATTATATGTTAGGCTACAAGTAATAGTAAAGAAAGTGTAGTTTTCTAGTAGTTTTACTAGCTCTAAAAATATGTAAAAAATGAAAAACACATAAAAATACATAACATTATTGTATTATTTAAAATATGATATATACTTAAAATATTTTTCTACCCATTAACGCGTAAAATACACGTTGCGCAGTAACGCATATGTCACTTTTTACAAAAGCTTTACTCAAATCCACGGTAGTACGAGTAACATTCTGTTTAAGTAATTTAATTAATTAACTTCCAGCAAAATAAAATTAACTATAAAATAACTTTTAAATTCACATATCCACTTAAAAAATAACTCAAGTATATACAATGAAAATTCCATGCAATTATGCAAATTCGATAGCGAGCTCACTTGAAACATGTTGAATTTTTCAATTACAATTCGAGTAATACTAGTTTACATTAACCAGTTTACACAAACAAAAAAATGCTGCTTTGACAAAAGAAAAAACAATACTCTCTACTTGGCCCTTAATGCAAACAAGTACGTAATTAATCAATAATTATATATAGTATTTCACATTATAGGCTATAATGCTAAATACTGATCTTCAGTATATGATAAAGTGACTGTCTTTTGCTTCCTGCTCTGCCATGCTATTACCGAATAAACATATAGTAAAACACAATCCAATATAAGACTTATTTAAAGTATCATTATAAGCTAAAGTAACACTATTAGCGTCAACAAAAATCGATTTCGTTGTCTTCAAGCTTTTCCCCCATAGCAGTGTAATAAGAGAGAGCCTAGTGTGCAAGACACTCCGTTCTACTCAAAATTAAAAAAAACCGTATTTAAGAAACGTAGGAAGCTGTAAAATTGTAAAGAAAATTAAAAAAGACATTTAGAAAACATATAAAATTTGAACGCAAATTTCACGTTGAAAGCATGGCTTTGCGGTCAGAACGCTCAGGGGTTTAAGCTTTAAGAGGTGCACGTTCGAATCCCACTGCGTTCAAATTCCTACACGTTTTCTAAATGTCTTTTTCAGTTTCATAAATGTGTGAACACTTTATAATGTTCAAAATGTATAAAGAAAATTTCTCTAAAATTGTTTGCTATGATTAAATAAAATAATACGACAAATTATAATGAAAATATGTAAAAGAGACTTCATGCTTGTCTTCCATTATCGAGTATAGCGGCGGTATAATTAAAGATACTTCAATAAACACAACCTGTACTTGTATGTAATGTATTAATAGATCGACAGCTGCGAGTACTTTGCAAAAGTACGAGTTGACTATAATACCTAAAATATGTACTTTTGACATAAAAAAAACTAAGCACACTCTACTTTAGAGGTTATAACTTTTTTATTGTCCGATTTTTTTTATTTTAATACTGACACTAGGATTAGTATCAGAGCTTGAGCTCGTCTCTTCTATATAACAAGCCCTTATTCAATACTTTTATTTTAATTTTTTAAAGATTAGTGACCATCATGGGGGCAACAGGACATTTGACTGTAAACGCAATTGGTTATGGGTTCGATTTCCACTCAGAGGCATGATAATGTTTAATTATTATCATAGCTCTGGTATCTAAGGTAAAGCGCGGCGTTGAATTCGACCAACTCGATCAGACACTATGTTTCGGCTTAGGAAGAAATTATAAGCAATATTTGAGCGTATATCGTTACATAATATGATCTTCATAAATTCTTAGGGTATTTCTAAATCCAAACCACTTTAACAATAGTACTAATAACCGTAGAAAAGTCAAAACATCCCATTTAATCTACAATCAAATTGCCCAAAACGAAAAAATAAAAATTAAAATGTCCCTTCTATTATAAAGCGTCACAGCGTTACATTCTAATTCTAAACATCACAGCAAATCGTTCGAAAACAGATAAAAACATTACAGGACGCGTACAATAAATACACATTAATGTCTCGGGGCATTCCGTTGGACGCGGGTATACATATTTCAGTAGCTACATACTTTTATTACTATGGCGGTAAGATTTAAAATCGTTTAATTTCCCGTCGGTCCGTGTTTGGTGGTTGCAACTAGTTGTAAAAGCTTCGGCACACGCAATTACATGCGCCTGTTTGTGTAAATGTACTATCAATATTTACGATACGAATGTATGCAAAACTACTACATTATTACACGAACTACCCGTCTGTATGCGGACGCAAATCTTTCAGTACCCACGTGCATTAGCTGCGTAATTATGATATAGTGCGAGTGGTTTTTGAGTATTATGTTATGCCATTATATAGTTCATATTCTCAATGGCCTAAAAGAGTTTGTGAATATTTTATTTTATATTGATATTAAGTATAGTTAGTGGCTTTGAAAAAACAAGCCGAACCGAATAATATAAAGTTTGTGAAGTTGCTTACGTTTGTTTACCCAAGCCATCTTCTTAACATTTTGTTTAGCTTCTCACAGTATCCTGCACACAGCAGGGGATAGGGAACTTAGTGTTAAGACTCACCATTCTTCATTTTCCCCCGAATTCTGGAGGCATTGCGTGTTATGCGGCGGAACTCAACGCCGCGTAACAATGGAAATATTAAATATTTCGTGTCCTCGAATGGGAATCGAGCCCATATCCTGTTGCGTTTAGACAGACAGTTTAGAATCACACTTTGTGCCCCTGCCACGACTAAAAATTCAGTCGAATATTTCAAAATTTAATTATATAAACGAAACTTTATTAAATAAAGATTACATTTTTAACCCTCCATACTGAATTAACATTATAATTATTACCAAATACCCGTGAAGAACAAAATAAACTTACACAATCTATATTTTCAGGGAATAAGACAATGGAGGCCGTCCTTGTAATCGACCGGCAAGATTCAATGCATGGCAGAGCACATGGTCCAGTGTGAAACAAGAAAAACCATTGAGCCAACCAGTTATTACACTAATCGCTGCGATATAATTCCCGAGTCAACTTAAACACAGGTTGCTCGCAGATCGAAATGCAAACATGGCGGCGGCTTTGACTTCGATAGCGCGGGAAAGGACGCGTACAGTGTGCTTACAACGAATTTACAAATTATTTTGTTGTTTAATTGTTTAATGTTATCTTTATTTTTATTTTTGTTATATAAAAACGGGATTTTTAAAATAATAATTATAATGAATTGGCGTATTCAAAAATGATTTGCACGAATAAAATATATTCTTAAAGTATACCTTATAAATCTATCTAACCACTATCTCTATCTTACCACTAAGCTTGCCCATGGACCGTTAAAGTAAGTCAAGCTACGGTCATAGTATCCAGAAAAATGTTGTTTTTATTCATATACAGGCATGTGGCTTGTGTGCCTGATGCACGTATGTGTCCCTTTATTACTTGACAACTATTTATTGATTCTTCAAATATTTCTAATTAATATTGTATATATTTGTGTTTTAAGACTACAAAAATATTTGTAATTTAATTTAAAGTATGTGACTAATTGATATTTGAACCAAAAATCGTCGGGCTTAGTAAAGCCTCATTGATATCTAATAAGATGATGATGAAGTGCGGAGGTAATTTTTTTTCTTTTGAACTTCACGCTTTTTCCCGTATGACAGTGAATGCAGTGAGAAAATCAACCACAAGACTCCCAGTTCACCACTTATCCCGATTTCGGGACGTAACATGTTAAGTGGTAGGACACAAGGCCATGCCTCTCTACACCAGAGCGAAGAATTGAAAATGACTTAAACCTTGTATAATTTAAATCATTTTCAATTCCCCAGAGTGAGAATCAAATAGACAACCAATCGATTTTATAATCAGATGCCGTCAAAACCTATTCATTACTAAAGAACCATAAATTATAAAATTCTGTAAAATCTATTGATAAAATATATTAGTAAAACATAGTTGAAAGCCAGCACCGCACGCTCATACCATTTCGGTCCGTGACAACGTGGCGCGAAACTCCAATGCGTTGTTTTATAGCGGCCGCCACGCAACGCATCTCAATGCAAAATGACCACAACACTTTATGTCCTCATAAACGTTTCAGTTATTTATCACAGCAGTAGTCCGTGGGTGAGCTTAGACAGAATCCAACTTTATTACTGAAATAACTGAATTAATATACATAATCGTAATTAAAAGGCTAGCTCTTGCTATTAAAATATTCTATACTAGCGACACGCCCGCGGCTTTACTTACAGGGCTATATCGGTTTCGTCTTTTCGGCCACCCATGTTCGCACTTAAATCATAGGTTTTAGCTTATACGTTAACTATGACTTTAATTTATAATTTAAATAGTTCTAATTCTTTTATATATGAAGTCATTAAAATAAAATAAACCTAAATATTAAGGAAACTTAACCAAAATATAATAGTAAAAACTACTTTTAAATGGGTTAAGCTAGCATTAGCTTGCTGAAGTTAGCATTCACAAACACGCAGCAGACATACAGAGAAACAGAAAACTAATAACGAGTGTTTTAAGTTCTATTACATTAATAAATGCTTGTAATAATATTTTTTCTCATATCTCTTCTAGGTACAGACAGCGATCAGTCACATTTTCATTATATGTATAGAATAGATTAACAACCGGTAAATTATATTCAGTACTTACTATTATGACTCGTGTATGTGACTCCATCATTAAATATAGTAAATATTTATAATAGATACATTTGTTTTAATAAGCTTTTGTGTAAGCTTTCATTTGTTCCGGGATGTAATGTATATTTAAGTTGTAACCTGAAGTATGTAGTTATAATAAAGTATTATTGAAATATTAATTACTTGGAGTCATCGTGGCGCAGCGGTACGGTTGGACTGTAAGCGCATGGTTGTGGGTTCGATTCCCACTCGGTGAGATTGACTACCTATCTTACATATTTTCATTTCTCCAGTCTGGTACCTAAGACATGTCTAGATCTCGGACGGAAAGTGGAGAACAAAGTGTCTTTACAGTAGGTTCTCTCTCGACTACGAAACGAAGCTGCCATAATTATATAACATGTTAAAGCCTCCCGAGCTAGATAATAATTGTGAGTATCGGAAGTCAAGCCTCATTTCGGGTTAATGAACCCACATGTGGACTTTTTCATAATCTTCATATATTTATTTAAATGTCAAATCAATAAGTAAAATCCGATGGTACTAAATTGTGCCGCGCATCATAAAATTATTATTTAATTTAATAAGCGCAGTAATCTAAAGTTATACGAATAACTCACGGGACTAGGGTAATTTACAAGTTAAGCATGGATTGAAATGCAAATATGTCACATTTGTAACACAAATATTTATTAGCTTAGAACAAATTAAAAGTATAAATTTCAATATGTTATGGGACTAAACGGACGTTTTATCTCCCTTTCACACTAGCGTTTGGTGAAAATGATGCGGTTAAAGTTTACTATGGAAACTGTTGTATTATTAAATTTATTGTTTAGTACATAAATATTATGTAAAGTATTTACATAATACAAGAATGATTTCAGAATCAAAGTTTAGTGTATAAAGCAGAAATTTTTATCAAATGTTTTTACAAGATAAATGCATTATTGAGTAATATTTATGGCCAAACATTAACTGTAAAAGTTATCCTTAATCCTTATTTACTATATTATCAATTAAAGTAAAAAAAACTAGCTTAAAAAGGGAGAGAAAAAAGAAATCCTTACTTCGAATGTTTAGTTATATTTGTGACAAACATATAACTTACTATTTTATTAGCACTCATTCTCATAGGTATATGTAGGTATCTCAAGCCAATATATTATATATACATACCGATATAGATTCTAGTAACCTATCAAAACTTCATAATTAAAAAAAAAACCATCAACTTGCTCTAAACTATTTACATACTTTCCCTTAATATTATATAATAAAAAATAAAATTTTCTACACATATAGACACACAGGATTACATACATATAAAGCAGCACAATCAAAACCTACATACAAGATTAGCTGCGCAGCGAGCGCTGGTGTAATCAGAGCTCTAGTCCGACAGTGAGCCTCAAATCCTGTTTGATGATAGTCTGATGCTTATGTTGGTCACCCGGAGTGAATTTTAAAACATTTTACCTTTTAATAACTTATAATTCTTTTGAGCGTATTCAACACAGCTTATAGACTCGAAATAGTTAATGCTCACATTTTGTTTTGTGTTCGAAATGTTGTATTTATATAATTTTATTGCCCGATACACATTTTTGATGGGCTATTTTTTAATATATGAAATATATGCAAATTAAACACGATTGTGTACACCTTTGCGCTGGTAAAGGTTATCAGTTGTTAGTTTAGAGCATTATTGTTGATAAGATTCGTATAATTTCAATGTTTTATATCTTAATAGTGGATATTTGCATCTTTTGTGAGCATTTGGAGTAGAACATCTTAAGAAGAACTATATTTTAAGACAACATATAAATAAAACGTTCAAAAAATTGAACGCATAGCTTAGCGGTAGTAGTATTAATGATTGAACGATTTTCAGGAGATGCGGGTTCGAATTCCGCTGTGTTCATGACTGCTATTATATGTTTTCTAAAAATGATCTTCAACTTCAAAAGTCTATAAATGAAATGATTATTTTAAACATTTTAAAGTGTTTCGACGTGTCTCTTAAATTAAGCAGAAAAAGTAACATGTCATATTCATTATTTTTCGTACATTTATAGATAGATTTTTTGGCAGGTGTCGTAACCTAACGCCGCATTTCATTTAACTCCCATGTGAGATTTATTATTCCCCTAAGCGGATTTTGTTTATTTATTTACGTATTTAAGTATTATTTGCTCACAACCACACATTCACTTATTGTCTAGACACATGTCAAATGGGCTACGAAAATATCATATTTTTATTAGGCCTATTCTATTATTTGATAAGTTTGGACGTAGAATGTTTCAGTTATTTATAACTACACTTACTAATAAGACAAAGCGCGTCGTTAAGTTCCGCCACTTAACACGCAATGCCTCCGAATTCGGCGGAAAGTGGGGAACAGAGTGTCTTAACACTAGGTTCCCTCTGCCTACTCTGCTGTGTGCGAGATATAATGTGAAGCCATATAAAAAAAAACTTTATAATAAGATTTAATACTTATCGTAAAAGGCACGTTATAAATAAGGTAAAAATAATAGTAGCTGCGATATAAGTTCTATTAAATAAATTAATTGAATGAAATACGAAACACCGTAAGGAATTCCATCGAAGACCTCCTAGTAAGTTCTAAAGATAAAATAATTATACGTTTTCTTTTAAGGATATCATAGCAAAACATTAAACATACATAAAGCGACATATAATATTATTTGTTAATACTGTTATGGCCATTCCGTATTTCGGAATTTCGCTCTATCAAATAATCACACAAACCGGAAATCATAAGCTACGAGTAACATGTTAGAAATGAATTTTCTTATTTTTATTATTAAAAACATTAATAAAATTATCGTAAAAATATTTTATAACTTTAAAACAGTATACAATATACAGTCTAGAACTCCATCATTTTATTATAGCTATAAATAACGTAGATATTAAATGTCATCTCCCATATAAATTATTAGCCATAATAAGTGGTCCGTTTGACGCGACTAAGTTTATTTCGTTCGTGCTATTGCAATTATCAATTTGCAATTACTGTATTTGGTGCCGCTAACGTTTGTATAGTAAATGTATTGTTATTAGTTGAATAAACTGAATTATGGCCGGTTATGTGTAACCATCAATTAATATCAAAATGTAGTTTTACTATCAATCAATTGTATATTCTTATTTTAAGCCCCAGCTCTATTTCAAGCTCTTATTTTAGGTAAAAAATGCGTTTTTTTAGCAACGTTTATGTCACTTCATACAAAAAAGTTTGACAAACAGTAGTAATTTGTGTTGTATTTGTGTCAACAAAAGAATTCTTTTTCTTCAAAAAAAGTTTAATACTAATTTTCATACTACACCGTTCACATACTTTTGTTAAAAAATTTTTTTTCTTTTACATATTTTATTACACTTCACACAGCCTATTTAAAGACATTTACGGGCTAGGTATAGAATTAAACATTTCATTATATTTCATCAGATCGAAAGATACGTTTATGTAAATCTTTTTTATTTATAGTCAAATCAACCTATAAGGATTTGAACCCATAAATACATACATATTGGCATCAGACTTATTTCGTTATCATTTGTTCATCGTGAAATTAAAAAATATTTACACTTTAATCATTCATTCCTTCATGTTTTATATTTTTTTTCAAAAAAAACATGTTAATAATTATAACAGCAGGTAATTATATGACAGATACCTAAATAAAATATGAAATCAGCGCCATCTTGTATCAGAGTGAATTACGATTACGCACTGAAAGCTGAAAGGTTCAAGTAAATGTTGTTGTATAACGTGTCTACATTAGTAAATAAAAACAAAATTCAGATAGCACAATAAAAAATTAATATAATGCAAATATTCGCATACAGATCTCGTCGATTTATAGAACAGGTGGCTGTATATCGTATTACGTATTGTTCGTTTGTATTTTCCGGTCGGAACTGGCAGCACGCCCATAGTCCTTTTAATCATTAATTGGCCTGTGATTCAATATCTGTGCGGTTCAATACAAAGAGCTACAAGGCACCCCGAAATCGTCCGAAGAAACATCCGCGGCTTTCAATGGCTGTGTACAAAACGTAATGCGATATTTTTAAGAGATGTGTACGCAGATGGGTGGCGAAACAGGAAATCCCCAACTTGTTGCGATTAACTATTCGCTACTTGCATGGTTTTCGTCAAAATATCATATGACGTTTGTGAGCGCGCTTTATTATTTTTCAAGTGTATTATTAATTGGGCAACGTCTTTCCGTTTAAGTTCTCTTACGGTATGTACTTATCGATTAAGCGTTTAGAGTATTTAGTCCTCTTTGAATATTGTGGTGCATTTACTTAGGCTTGAGTGGGCTTCGCTTACTAAATTATGATATCAGATATCTTTCTTATACTGTACTTTCTGTATAAGAGCATAGAGTTTCTTGTCATTATCTCATCAAAACAAATCTTAAAGTAAATTGAAAAACATTATTCTAAACTTATATGAAATAATATCTGGACCGCCATCATAGCCCAGTGAGACATCTGGCTGTAAAACCAATTGGTTGTGGGTTCAATACTCGCTTAAGGAAATGATTATATTTAATTTATGTTTTAATTAAATTGACAATATAAAGCGAGACATTGAGTTCCGCCACTCGATAATTATGTGACAGATACACTATACCTTCATTTTAGGAAGCGGATAAAGGAGTGTCTTGACACTAAATTCTCTCTACCCTGTTATGGAAGAAAATAAACGTGAAGATATTTTTAAGTGTCCGAAGAAAAGCGAGAAAAATGGCTTATATTTAAGAAAAAGTAAATGCAAAAACAACAGTATCGTTAATTTGAATAACATTATTATAACGTAACGTGATAAACTACATACGAAAATGTCATATTCTTGGAAAGTGATTCTGGGTATCATTCTTGACTGAAGAGAAGGATATTAAAATTTCATATAAACTTTTATAAGTACTTAAACAAAGAAGACGTAGTGTAAGTGGACATACTAGTTTATGTACAACACCTGGTGCTGACACGGCATTGTAACTCTATATTCTTATACATGGCAACAAATGCAACTCATAACACAGAATTATAAGTAAAAATTTCTACGAACGTAAACAATTGGCTGTAAAGCTATCCTTTTATTAAATAGGTGTATTATATTACAAGAATCATCTATGTCTTATATTTGTGGTTTACCTTAACTTTATCAAGTAATTGTACCATAATATTTTTTTTTTCACCCTGGTGTAGTGGAAAATCGCGGTGTTAAGTTCCGCCACTTAACATGCAAGGCCTCCAGAATTGGATTGGAAGAAGGGAGTGTTTTAACACTATATTCCCACTACATATCCTGCTCGCACTGCATGCTTTTCCGTTTAACAAGGTAGTCAGAGAAAAACTAGTGTCAAGACACTTCGTTCTCTACTTTCTGCCTAAAATCAAGACATTACGTATTAAGTGGTGGCTCTTACTTTGTCTAAGGAGTCTATTTTAGACCAGACCGGACTATCAGATTGGACAAAAGAAAATAATATAATCCCTCGAATAAAACCGAATCCAAAACCATCGCCTTTACAGTCAGACGCTGTCCCACTAGGCAACGATGGTTTCCCTTTATTATTCTTGACCATGCATATCACGTATATCACAAAAGTCAGCGAAAATTTAAGTTGCCTTTGCCATAGACATTTAATTATATAAAAATAAAGTCGGAAAGACAGACGCTGAGGCGACGAAATTAAAATCAACAAGGGCGCTTTTGGATATGTCTGGATCCTAGCAGTAGTGTAACTTTAATTAAGTAACCACATTTTGTGATCTTTGTGTGATGTGATGAAAATTCTAGCTTTTTTTATAAGATTATTTTTTTATAAATAGAATAGTTTCATCTGAAATTATTTGTTAAAGTAAAAAAGGCTTGTGCAGTTTCACGTTAGTTGTCGCATTTTTAGGTCACCAAATAGACTCTAGTGTAAATCTTTCTTCTCTTTTTGTGAAATCGAGAAATTACGTGCTACACGGCGAAATTTAACGCCGCCTTGCTTTGTCTTAAATGAACATTATTTATAATCTCTTTCAATAGGGAATCGAACCTACAATTTTCGGCTTAATAGCCAGACCTCAGATTATTTTGATCATAATATTTTTTTAATTTCTTTTTCAAATGCAATATATCATACTTAAAAGTATAACACAATTTTTAAATAGGGAACTGCAAGCCACTTGCATTAAGCTCACTTCACCAAAATGTTGACACTTTGGCTGATAGTTTGGGTCACAGAAGAAAAAAAACAGTATTATTTTTTAGTTATAATAAACTTTGTGGACATTACGATGTTATATCATATAGTGAAACTTATTTATACACAACCCTAGTACTAGTATTTTTAAATAGGTATAAATATTACCCTTGAAATCGAGTCTACAATCATCGTATTCAGTCTAACGTATCACAACTGTGCCACGACAGTCTATTGTTTTACATTTATTGTTTCACAACTGTAGCAGTTATTTAAATATCCACCAGGTAATCCGGCACCCTAAGGAGCGACATACAAGATTACATTCCAAATAAAGATTTCTACCCCAACACATTAGTGAAGTTAAAAAACAATTTGTAAAACTTAAAGTCGGCATCGGCTATTTATTTAAGCCAAATCCTACTGTCTTTAACTTACCGTTCAGGTAAAAATATTTTTTATAAAATTTTTGAGAGTAGTTCGTGAGGGCGCGCCTTTGAAAGGGATTATTATATGTAACATCTGCGTATGTAATTCTAACTAGATACAAATAGATAACCGCGGATGTTTTTTATGCTTGCATTTTTTATTTTAACCTTTTGTGCTGATGCCAAATGCGCTTTATATTATTAGTGGGGCGCGCACGAATCGGGGCGAAACGTTCACAATAACATATGAATGATAGCTTGCACTTGTTATTCGTAGTTAATTGAAATTTTTATTACATTTATAGCAAGTGCACTTTATGAGTTTTTAAACAGATACGTTAATAACAACATGTTTTTTAATTTTTTTTTTTTACGTGCAAACCGAGATAAATATAACATTTCGTATAAAAAAACTTTTTTCTTTGATGACTTCCACGTATTTTGATGAACAGACAAGACCTGGCGATAGGCCATTCGTCGCCCACTTTCTGTAAATTTTGGAAAATTTACTTGCTTCATATTTATATTTAATGTCACACTGTGTCACAGCTCAAGAAAACTAATATATGTAATATTACAAAAAAATAATAATAATAAAAAATAAGTTTGTATCGAAAAACATCGTATGCAGTTATGCTTTGAACTTAATGAAATTTTAATTCTTAAACTATAAAACGTTTTATAATGGCAAGTTTTATTTTATTCCTATTTTAATACGACTACATAATTTCCATACAATATATTTAGCATAATATATTTACCACATAAATTGGCGGAGAACCTTAGAATTCTTTATTATATCTCTCAGGGTGTAATTACATTGAGAGCTGCAGGACGCCCCGAAACTTCCAATGAGTAGCTAATTACGTAATTCAAGGGCCGTGACCGAAATAAAAAGTCTAGAATAAAACATAGCATTGTGGCGGCGAACGTAAAGCGTATAGTGATCACCGACCACCGGTTATAGATACTGTGGAGTCTTTTAAAGTGAATATGTTGAGATATTTATTTAATAAATGTATTTGACGCCAGCCATTGTAGCGCAGTGAAACAATAGCTGACGATGATTGTATATTCGATGCTCGGGGGAATGTATTTAAATTATTTCTATTTCCCTGCTCTGATAAGACGAATTGCGTTGAATTCTGCCACTCCATACACCATTAAACTGAAACATCTTATTAATATATGTTTAATAATTTATTGTTAAATGTAGTTTGGAGCAGCCAAGCCATTTAAAAAAAAAGCCAAAATAGAGAACTAAGTGACATATTATTATGTTCTCTGCGTGTATTTCACGTATACGAAAATAATTTAAATCATATGTAATTCAACGTACACATACATTGATGTATTGTACTGGAATCAATAAATTTGGATGTAACAAATTTAGGAAAGTTATACTGAGAGCAGCGTATAAAGTTGCCACAACAAAAATTTATATGTATGTATAGGTGCGGAAAGCTTATATTTTTTATAATTATAGTGCATTAAAATATAATTTTAAAGGGAGCTAAAAGAAAACACTGGAATCACAAGTCCAATAATAAGGTCGATAAATAGTAAGGAGTTCTGTCTCTTTCTTCCCCTAAATAAATAAATATCATGAAACGATTACGTCATTAACATGTATCTTTATATCACATGCGCTCATTTAATGCATCCACGGACTTGCTAGTAGATACTTTAAAAATTATATTTCACACACATCCTAATTATATTAAACCTAAAAACATACTAAATATTACTAAAGAATGTATATAATCTATTCTAAAACATACTAACACCACTTAAATATAATATTGATGACTCTACACATTTCGTTGACCTCAGGCCAATTTTAACGAACTAAGTATTGTAAGCTGTACGCATCACCATATTCAATTCCACCCACTTAATATTTTTGTGACAAGTGAACCCCTTGTCCCCGCATATGCCAGATTTGGTAACTGTGGTTTATTTCATCAAGCAAATGGCTGCTTTTGTGAATAGTAAATTATTAATACAATAGAGCGTTTTGTGTTTGTGTTCAGCTTTGGGGTTGAACATAATGATGTTGAATTATTTTATTTTTTTCATATCCTTGCATGCGTTAATTTTACAAAAATCTATTTAAAAAAATCAACTTTTTAAGTATGCAACACTAATTATGTTACTCCATTATAATACTTTATAATGATAAACTAAAATTGCTCATAAATTATTATCTAAAATAACTTATTTACGTTTATACTCTTACTAACGACAATCTTAGGTTCGCAAAATGTCAAATCATCTACACGACGTCGTAAATATGTATGTATGTTAACAACTCTTTAACAACCCACCTTCATGACTTATGGCGATGGAATTTTTACTTCCACTCGAACTTATCTTAAAACAAATGTTTTTAACACTCATGCTCTTCACACACGTGAGAAGATACTCTTGCATGCAATTCTTTTTGAATAAGATGTTATTTAAATTATGTTTATTTTTTATAAGAAATATTGCAGCCGTTGTGGCGCAGTGGGACAGTGACTGACTGTTAACACGATTGGTTGTGGGTTCTATGCAGAATTCGGAGAGTGACTATTTTTAGGATTTCTACATCGGGTGGAAAGAGTAAAACGGAGTCGATATTAAATTCCAGCTCTGTGGCAAAAAGCGTGAAGCTACAAAAAAAAAATATTACACTCATTATGCATAGAAATATGTACATATCAAATATTAAATTTTGTAAATCTTTAAAGTTTAATTTAGTTGAGTTTAAGCTCAATGCTAATTAAATTCCGATTTAAAAATATATTTGATATCTAGCAAGCTAATTTTTGATGTTCTTATTTCGTATAGTAAAAGCAACAAAAAGGAAGACATCATAGACATATTTTAGTAAACATTTTTTTTAGTAATTGATGACATCACCAAAAAAAGAGTTATCGCAAACCTCTTCGCACTCCTAAACTTATCACGCACGCCTTTTAGACCTTCCTCTGAAAGATAAGTTTAAAAAATTTAAAATAACTAATAATAACTCGCAGATGTTTTTTAAACGTATATCAAAATAGAGATTAGGGGTTAGAAGACCGCCCTTTAGGATAATTAAAAGTGTACGTTATCTTAGATCTGAACCACCCAGGTAACGTTGCGGTTGTTTGGAGGAAGTAATTAAATTTTATACCAATACACTGTTAAATCTACATATGAATATTCATATTGTATGTGCAATATAATATAAAGTAGGGTATGTATGTATAGGAAAATGAATAAACGGTTATAAATTTGACTAAAAATATGTTTCAAATTAGTGTATAAGCCACCGGGAATGTATGTAATATTGAAATGTAACAACTACTAATATATGAACATTTTTATTTAATTCTAAAAACCTTAGTAAAACTAAGAATTGAAAATAAGTAAACAATATTATAAATGAAATATGAGTAACGGTAAAAATATTATTTCTAAGTAATGTAACATGCTTGTACTAATAATGAAAGATAACGTATTTCCATGTAAAGTGACCTAATGTTATTTAGAATTAGAACTGTAGAAGATTATTGTATGTTTATTTACTACTATTACAATAACAATGTTGAGAATTTTACAATTATATTTATAGATTTAATACTACAAGCGGGAAAAGATCTTCATACCGTTTAAAATTTAAACATTCATGTTCAAATGTTTCAAAACTATTACACATTTACGTTGAGAAATATATTTAGCTTAAAGTGTCCCTTTGTATAAAAACATTTACATATTTGTAATACTAGAGCAGAAATAAAAAAAATTAACGAGCTCATTCCAGCTAAGAACATATGCGTGACATTCTTCACCTTCAACACGTCCCCAGCGAATTTAAAGTAATTCCTCCGTGTCTTCTACCAATGGTCGTGGTATACTAAAAAAACTGACTCCTCCCACCAAACGGCGGAAACAGCTGCGCTTCAATAATTACTATGGCAGTTCTGAGCATTGGATAAGTATACTTAAATTAATACATATGTATGCATGTAAGTTATATATGTAACCGTTACCACTTTGTTACGAATACATAATAACTCATATACCTACATAGTAGTAACTAAATCACTCAAAAAAGGCCATTGTGATCAATTTCGTCAATAAATTGAAGCTGTCTAAATATTTTTTTTTTAGTTTCGTATTATTTCCTACCCAATTATAAATTCAATCTTTGTTAAAATCAACCATGTGAAGCTAAAGTGCTAACGATAAAATTTTATAGCGGACTCGAGTCTAATTTAAAAATCGATAACAAATACTGTTGTATAGAATAAATAATAATGTTTCGCTATGATAACGAACAATACTCGCTAATGCGACTCCTACTAATATTGTCGAATAAAATGAAGCTAAAAACGACAATTCATTGAAGTCTATTTGTGTGATTTCACAGTCCTCTGCTGTGAACTGTGAAATCGCGATTACAAGTTTTTATTTTTTAAAAACATTCAGACACTTAGTAATCTTACAGTTTTTGTTCGTCAATCGTGATCTAACATTTCGCAATAAAATCAATGGTTCAACATTTTTTTTTTTACAATGAAATGCTTAATTTAGATATCTCAAGTCTTGTTTGATTTCTACGAATTTTAACTTTTACGACGCAAACAGATTATTTAAATGTAACCAATAATTTTGTAATTTACATTTAGATAAAATCACTTTAAACAGTAACTAGGGACCCGCTCGCCTGCGTGAACTGCACAACTATACCCGCTTCATTCTCGCTTAATTCAAGTATTTTATATTTTTCATTCAAATTTTCACCTCCTTAGGGCTTAGGAATTGAATTTTAATAAAAAGTTGCAATGTTTGAAACTTGGTTTTCAACTATTTTCATTGTGAATTTTATTCAAACCGACATCGACATAGACTGACAGGCAGACTTTTGCATTTATAATATTAGTATGGATAGCAGCTTACATATGAAGAACATCAGTCGCAACTAACATAAACATTTGACAACTTATGAACGAACACTTAATGTATGTTCAAAGCAATTTCAAGTAAATAGGGTACTAACGAATAGGTATATTATTTGTCTATAACGTAACGGTTTTTTTATTATATTACGGTGTCTCTACACCCACATGGAGCTTTGTTAAACTTTAGTCTATCATTGAATAATATTACTTACGCCCATTATTTCGTTCTACGAATTACTTAATATACATATAGCACGAATAATTAAGGTTTTCTTAATGTGAAATTTTATTTATAATAACTACCTTTATATAATAACTACAAGATTTTTTAATTGTAGGATACAAAAGTACGGCTTTTGCTTAAAACTCGATGGCTATTTTTTTTACATCTATCATAAAATAGTATTTATTTCTTATACTTTATAGAGACTTAGGTATTAATAAATGTCATAAAAGGGAATTAAAACGACTTTAATTGAACCAATAAAGCAAAGCTTTTACGCTCAAAGGTTCTCTTTTAGTCAGTAAATAATAGAGAACGGCCATTATATCTTAAGATGTAACTACGCAGTTCAATGCAATTTTTATATCTGAAGCTCAAGACACTTTTATAATAAACCTGTCTGAAAGTGATAACATCACAATCTCGGACCGAAAGCTAAAATGCCGTTTATAGGGACATAAACGTTTATAGAATCATAAAGTAGAACCAATCTATTGTCTCCAGCGGGCAGCGGCCTACGTCTCGGGACGACATAACTAATCGACCTATACTCCTTTTTGTCTACACCGGACACATAATCAATTGTCACCTCGACTTTAGATATTTCCCTCGCAAGTTGATGTCTCGGCTCTATTCGGAACTGGTTTGGGATAAAGCGCCGTCTATAAACGATAGAGTATCGTATTGCACGAAAAAAAGGTGATGAGTGTACGATTTGTAAGACTATTGGCGTGAATGGATGACTCTTAACCAAAGACACGCTTGGAGACGATAGATGCGATTTAGAAGATCATCCGATATGTGAACATACCGGGGATCACGTTACATCCAATAATTAAGATATTCGCCGTCGTCGTACCTTGTTAGAGATACTTTCTGTCTACTTAGTCATGATAATTAGGTACGCCGGCTTATTCATTGCAGCTCGCTTATCTGTATTGCCTCGTGTATGAAGCTAGTTATATATTTAAATTAAATATTTAGTATATATTAGAAATAATCACTTCTTGCTTAATATTATTTTATATTTATCTATAGATTTCTATAAAATCCTGACTATATCAGGACAAAAAAATGTATATATTTTATTAAAATTTATAAAATATAAAAAGTTTATCTAAGTAAGTTTATCTAACGATTAATAGGTATATCTCAATTATTATTTTATTCTATTTTTTGTTATTAACACTATGCTAATTCCAATTTCGTGTTTACTGATAGCCTTATTCATAGTTTACAGTTACATAAAGTACGTAATGTAATAAAAGTGTACTCAATACATTCTATTGATAAGAAAATTTATTCATGTAATGAAATAATGTAGATAACTTATGACAATGATGTATTGTTCTTCAAAATCAATTGGGCTCTTTAACTAGTTAAATAAGGAGAGACATCGAAGTGCAATCAAAAGTCAATTACAGCGGTATTTATTCATCCCCATGGCCCGATGATGATTTATAGTTTCGCAGCGGGCACTCGACGCGGGCGCAGCGACCACTTTTCAATTTAAGTACCTTTACACACGATTATAAATAGACTTTCGTTTTTAATATTAATTATATTAATATAAGATTACATTTACATAACTTTAACAGAATAAAATTAAAATTTAAACTGAAAAAAGAGACAACCTTGGACTGTTTAATGTATATAAACAATAAACTACACGCATTAAAGTTACGCAATGTTTAAACCTTAAAATTTGTATGAAGTCATGTTTGCGGACAGCCTAAATCTAAACGGCCACGCTGCGATCTTATCCCGTTTGATCAATTTAGATAAAATAAATATTTATACATTCGAATGTAGATGAGCGAATAAAGCTATTCGTTAAATTGATTATGACGGTAAAATTTTTTACTCTCGCCTCACTATTCAATCACACTGATTTTAGATATAAGTTTATAATTACGATTAACGATGACTTTGTAATATACAAACATCTTTGTCTTAGTATCAACAACTCTTATTAAAATTATGATTATCTATAGAGGATGTTTACCAAAGAAAAGACATAGATTAGACAAAATATTAATTTATTTTTAATTTGCATTTTGGAAGCGTAATAAATACGTTTTTTTTTATATTAAAAGTAATAATAATTACATCACATATTACATAATTACTATTTATAGAGTAGTTATTTACCATTGACTAGGGTACATTTTCAGTTCTTCGACAGATTAACCTAATATTTATTTACATAATTTTACAAAATTGATTCATATCTTACACATAGAAGAAAAATAGTGTTAAAATAAGTACCTAATTTTATCACAAATTAATCGTATTCTATAGTATATTCAGGAACCTTACGAAATTAGATACACTGGAAAACATTTTTAGAAAACGTTTAAGACTTGAACACAACGGGAATCGAACCCGCGATTGGAAACCGTCCAAGGGCTCCGACCGTTATGCTGCATCGAAATACGTATAGATTGTTACAACTTATATTTTGAGTTGGCAAGTCGTTTTCTAAAAATGTTTTGCAATTTCCTAAGTGTGTGAATAACACTTTAAAAATATTAAAATATTAGATACACTGGATGTTCCATAAAAAAGGAATGTTTTATTTTGTAATAAGTCTTGCTCATATGAAAGCTTTACATGATAGCTGTCATGATAAACAGGTACAACGTTGTTTAAATGCAATCGAATACTATTACGTGGTTTGTCCAAAGACAAGGTACTTGCAGTACTTGTAATTGAAAGTAACATAGAATAAGAAATATTAGAAACGACATTATGCAATAACATTAATAATATTTATACATATCTTAGCTTTCAGCACCAACTTAGATCTCTTACTTTAATTTATAATTAGAAATAATTACATTAGAAAAAATATTACATTAGTCTATATTTACAATTCGTTATAATAAATCACATTTTATTAAATTTACACAAAGTAAGTCTTTCTTACGTTAGTGGGCCGCGTGTTGGACATGGGTATTTGCTGAACTGCCCTGAGGGGCCGCTCTTCACACTGGTGGGTGTCTATAGAGACGTAGCTATGGTGATGCGGCAGCCGGTCGTCTGGCCGGCCCTCGCTGCTAGCCACCGAGCACGTCTCGTCCTCCGTACTGCGAGCCGATACCTCCGCACTAGCACTCGTCGAATGCATGGGACTTGGCATCATTAATATTGGAGGCGCCATCCCATACTTGTACCACGGGTCATGAGACGTCGGAGGAGCTGTGTATCTCATATTCCCATGCCTCCCAAACCCCTCCCTATTACTAGTTTTTATATTATTCGCGTTGTGAAACGTCCTATTGGGTAACGTGACGTCTACATCGGGCAAACGAAATTTTAATTTCTCCCAACTTTTCTTTTCACCCCACACTATCACACTACACGTTTTAAGCAAACTTTTTAAATCAGGATCAACGTTTATGGCACTAAGGTCAGTCGTAACGAGAAATATTATTTTTTGGCGTCTATGTCTCACGTTTACAGAGTTTATAGCACTTTGCACCGCCGCTTGAGAGTCAAGCGCGAGCCACTCTTGCTCTAAAAAATGTTTTGACAACACTATCACTAGTCTTTTTGAACACTCAACAGCGTTAACTAAACTTTCACTAGAACGTCTCTCTATTAGTGGCAAGTCCCTATGTTGCAGGCACAGAGTATAACCTGAGTTTTCTAACTCAGAACTAACATTACGCGTTACTAAGTCTTCATCTCGTGAATTGTAGACAAAGAAAGCGTCGTATCGCTTATTTTTATTGTCGTTGAGGTCTTTTGGCATGGAACTAAACACTCTTTTGCGATATTTCGAATGCATCCATAGTTTTATGTCTTCTTGGAATTTACAGTAGAGTACTAGTATTAAAACTATGAATAGTACAACTACAACTCCTATGATGTACAAAACATAACTATCGACTCCGCTATTACTTTCTACGAATAGCCGTTTCAAAGTTTCAGTTCCTGTTTCTTCTGTAGTTGTATCTACTTTACATTCCATGGCTACAGTCGCTATAGTTTTATTCATTGAGAGACCATGAATAGTAAAGCATATCAAGTTTTCAGTGTCCATGCCCTTTTTCAACAACCACTGATTCAACTGTGTTACATCTTTACAGTCGCATATCCAATTATTCCCCTCAACGGACACACGTGTGCGCGGATTGTTGTCAGATATAACGTTCCACGGCATATAGTCAACGTATCCATTATTATCAAGATTTAAATACTCTAGAGATAGCAAATAATTGAAAGTATCTTTCTCTATGTGTCTTATTTTGTTATCTTGCAAATAAAGTTCGTTTAGATTTTTTAATTTTGTGAACTGATTATTTGTTATAACTTCCAAATTATTGTTTTCTAAGTGAAGTATTCTCAACGACTCTATACCAGTAAAGGTTCTATTTTGTATTGAGTGAATATCACTGTTATTGAGATATAAAACTTGTAATCGTTTTTTACCAAGAAATTGATGATTTCCTAATTCTTGAAGATCGTTTCCATCTAAATAAATTTCAGTCGCGTCCATCGGTATTTTTTCTGGCACGTGATCGTAACCGGCGTTTGAACAATCGACAACGTTGGAGTTCCAGGTGAGATCATGATAACACGAACACTTATCTGGACATGTCATCTTACAGTCGCAGGCATCAAAATCACAACAATGGCAGAGAGTGAAGCAGTGAGACTCGTATTCGCATAAAAATTCAGCAGATTTAACTTCTAGTAGAAGCATTTCAAAATTACTTCGTGAATGTGTCAAAGAGCATCTTACGTTCTCTAAATCCATTACCCTCGGTCGTTGTCTGAGGTTACTTAATTGATTATGATTAATTCTCTGAAGCCATTCCATTGTGCAATCACATTCAAATGGATTTTCACTTATATAGAACTCCGGCAAGTCTTTGTCTTGAGGAACAGACGATATTGCAAAGGCACCAACATCTAACGTTTTTATCTTATTAGAATAAAGTATAACTTTATTCAAATTATATTTTTGAAGAAAAGTACCAGGATTTATTTTGTCGATTTGGTTATTATTTAAAACAATTGTTTCAATACTGCTTGGAAACGAGAATTCATCAATACTTTTTATTTTGTTATTGCTGACATCAAGCATTTTAACATTACAGGTTTCTTTAACTCCATAAGTATCTTCAATTTTTTCAATTTTATTTTCATGCATATCCAACCACTCTAGGTTTGTTGGTATGTTGCTATAATCGAACCAAAGTAGCTCATTATTGGACACATTTAACCATACTAGTGGCTGAGTATTCGTGAAGATTCCCTTTAAATCCACCAGTTTATTGCCGTCAAGGCCAATTGCTTTTAATTGCATATTCGATGCAAAGGCTCCGTCGTCTATCTGATCTATATTATTTAAAGGCCAAATTTAATATTTGAAGAGAAGGCAATGCGGAAAATGTGTCTTTAGATATTTTTTGAATTTTATTTCCAACTAGGCGAAGACCGTATAAATCATCTAATCCTTCAAATTGAGTCGTTGTCACTTTTGTAATTTTGTTCATACCCAGATCTAGGGATGTCAAAAATCGTAAAGTTTTTATTGCTTCAGGGACCTCCGTCAGCTGATTTCCACTTAATCCTAAGTCATGAAGTTTCGTAATATTTTCAAAGGAACGTAAATCAACTTTATTTATTCTATTGCCATCGAGGAAAAGTTGATTTAGTACATACAGGTTTGAGAAGTGGCTACTATCGACTTCTATAATATTATTGTGAGCCAAAGATAGAGAATGAAGGTTTTTCAAGTTTGAAAACGCACCATCTGCTATTCTTGCAATATTATTAAATTCAAGACTCAAAAACTGTAAATTATTCAAGTCTTGAAAGAGCAGAGAGTCTATTTTTATTATTCTGTTGTGTGATAAGTTCAATACTATAAGGCGAACTAACCCAGAAAAAGTATCTCTATTAACCCATTCGCTAGTTAATTCATTAGAAGATAAATCTAATATCTGTAGTTGATCCAATCCCTCCAGTAGTCCAGGCGCAAGCACACTTAATGAATTGTTATTTAAATAAATTTGCTTGATATCTCGCGACGATTGAAACATCTCTGGAGGTAGCGCAGTTAATGCATTCGTTGATAAATTGAGAATTTGTAGATCACTTAGCCCTACAAAAGCGCGATCAGCCACCGTCGATATTCTATTGTTTTGTATAAATAACTTTTGCAGTGCGCGCAAACTTGAAAGTCCGTTATCAGGTAATGCACTTATTTCATTATACGACATATCTAAAGTTTCCAACACAGTATTACAAGATTTTCCCGGGGCAGTTGGGCCATTTCCCCAATCCGAAAATCCTAAATTCGATATGTCTTGTAATCTATTTTGCGTTATATTAAGCTCTTTCAAATTATAAAGTGGGCAAAATATTTCAGAAGGCAATATCCATATATTGTTGTCTCCTAAATCCAAATTTCTTAAATCAGTCAGCCCACGAAAAGAATCTCGATGAAATTCCATCGACATCGCAGACCAGTCCGTATTATGAGTGCGAATAACTAAACTTCGTAGACCACTAAGAGGTGATAGCACAGCCGACGGTACATATCTTATTTTACATGATTCGATTTTCATTTCTTTTAAGTTGTGAAATCGCGAAAGAAGTTCCATGCCTTCCTCTTTTCTTCTGCCGACATCGAGAGAGCTTTCAAAGAAAAGCACATCTGTACAATGAAGATCCAACGAAGTAATTCGCTGCGCTTGAGACGTGCTCAGTCCCGCGAGTAAATCGGTTGCGCCCGCGGCGGTCCGTAGCGAGCACGCGAGCTGCACTCGCGTAGGTTCACCTGCGCCGCCCGACACCCGCTGCCACTCGCACTCCTGCGGGGCCTCCGCCACTCGACTCGTCAACGACGCACCACCAGCACTCACATACATCCAACTCCAAACGTACAGTGTTAATAATCCAATAGAAAACATTTCGAGAAACTAACTTAAAACTGTCACTATTCAATACGTCACTACTTGGTTCGTTATATACACGCACATCGCTAGTCCGGATGCAGTCGGAAAACTTTACGAATTTCCTGTCAAACTTGTTTCGATATACGACACATAACGGGCGAGGAGCGCACTGCAACGCGCCACGGTCCGCTCGCGACGACGTGTGAGAAGCAACTGACGGACGGCGTGCGTGAGCCCGTGAGGCGCGTCGGGCGCTCCCCGCTCTCGCTCCTCCCCTGACAAGGAGGTTCAATAGCGCTGTCTTCTTCCTCTCAAAAGTTCACAGCGGCAACAAGTTGCTCGCCGCAAGATTAGCATGAACAGGAGCGCGCTTCGCGAGCTTTTATAAACATACTTCTTACTTTGTTTGTTTTACTCAATCGTAAACTTTCAATAGCATACCAGATACTAATTATACCTTACGTATATTATTTAATTAGTTTTTCCGTACTTCTACATTGAAATTCTATGTTGAAATTTATTCGAACAGATAAGTCTTAATGTGTTGTGGCCAGTCGTGGCCCAGTGGCACAAGCGTGTGACTTGTAAAGGACTGGTTGTGGGTTCGAATATTTCCATTCTCTTCGCTCTGGTGTCGAGGTAAAGCGCGGCGTTAAGTTCCGCCACTTAACACGCAAGCCTCCGAATTCGGCGGAAAGTGGGGAACGGCGTGTCTTAACACTAGGTTCCCTTTGCCTACCCTGCTGTGTGCGGGATACAGCGTAAAGCTAAAAAAAAAGTCTTAATTATAATTATTTATCGGAAATATTTTTTCAATCGCTACGACGTAACAGCTGCTTTGTCTTTTGTTGCATATTTCTTACCTGTATAGATAACAAAAACATTTACTTATTTTAGCGATAAGTATTATCAGTGATTTGCAATATACTGATGAAATCATAGTTTAAGGACTTATTTCCACAGTACTTTCTGGAATTGTAGAGAGATAAAAATAGCTTTGTAAAAAAATATTTATCTTATATCCTTGATAAAATAATTGTGTTTCCTTTTATTTATTTCTTTTCTTTCTTGTATTTACACATTATTATAAAATTTCATACTATTGTTATTTCATATATGTTTACGTTCTGTGGGATACTATTTTATATGCTGAAATAATATAAATTTATAAGAAACAAAATAAAAATAATACCAATCCTCATAGTAGGCGTGGGGAAAGGCTTTCAAAATATTAAGCACCTTTTGTTATGAACCATAGCAATGCTCTTTATTTTGCCTTCATCTAAAGCGCTAAGAGCTTTGAACTGTTAACCTCTATTGATGTATTATAATATATGTACTTTCGTTTAACCCTTTCACAATATTTAACAGCCACAAACAACGAGTTGTTTTCAAATATTATTGGAAAAAATGTCAATCAGATATCTGAAAATACCGCAATTGTACGCATACAATAATTGCACTTAAGCTGTCGGGAACTTGAAAGAATTTTATTGGCACTCAGAGGTACGTTGAACAAAGAGGTAACTAATCAAAGGGAGGGCCCTTCACGTTGAGCAGTGAATAAGAAAATATTTCTCTTTATATAGCAGAAAATATTTATAAATATAATATGGTATGGGAAAGAGTAAGTATTTAATTAAATAATAACAAATTGCAATTTCATGAAATTCATCAGTGCAATAATACTTTTGTACGTAATACTTTGTATTGTATTCCTAATATATTTATATGTCTTTACCTAATCAACAGAAATTAAAACTAATTCTGTGGAAAAAGCTCACATAGCAGGATAAATTCGGTATCAAAATAATATACAATATAGACATATGGTTTGTAGATTTGTTGACAATTATTGATATACTAAACTTTTAAAAATATTTAGGATCTACTACTAACTACTACTACTGCTACTACTACTAACTAACAATGTTTTAAAAAGGCCTGTGAAAATATTGGAGTGGAAATATTTAATATTTCCATTTTCTTCGCTCTGGTGCCGAGGTAAAACGCGGCGTTAAGTTCCGAATTCGGAGGCATTGCGTGTTAAGTTCCGCCACTTAACACGCAATGCCTGCGAATTCGGCGGAAAGTGGGGAACGGAGTGTCTTAACACTAGGTTCCCTCTGCCTACCCTGCTGTGTGCGGGATACAGCGTGAAGCTAAAAAAAATAATAATAATAAGGAATTCAAACACATTCAACTATAGCACAATGGGACGTAGTCTGACTATGTACTACGCTATAAGAGCAGGTTCATTACCCAATATACAAAGCTCGGAATTATTGATAGTATCTCCTAGCTTATAAAAATTAAAAATATAACGACATTACAATATTAATATAGAAATTTTAATAACTCTATCATTTTAAGAAAATAATTTATTAAACCACTAATAAATCATTAATATGCATCGCTAGAAAAGAGAATATACACGAGACACTAAACAGCGTCGTTAGTAGCTGTCAGGTGGCGTAGACGCCCTCTCGTTCAGGAAGCTGTAAATCACAGCATTACGGAGTCACTCGTACTACGTTTATGCACCAAGTTCCACTGAACCGCCCTATTGCAGAATACCAATTGTCAAGGAAATTTACTTCTAAATTGATATTGTTTTATTAAATGTTATGTGGCCAGTCGTGGCCCAGTGGCACAAGCGTGTGACTGTAAAGTGACTGGTTGTGGGTTCGATTCCCAATCGAGGAGTGGAAATATTTAATATTTCCATTTTCTTCGCTCTGGTAAAGCGCGGCGTTAAGTTCCGCCACTTAACACGCAATGCCTCCGAATTCGGCGGAAAGTGGGGAACGGAGTATCTTAATACTAGGTTCCCTCTGCTTACCCTGCCGCGTGCGGGATACAGCGTGAAGCTGAAAAAAAATATGTTTTATTTATCTATTATATATAATAGAGCTTGTTTAATTAAATATAAATATGATTTGTCTTACATGCTTAAGACAAAGCGCAGCGTTGAGGTCCGCCACTAAAGCTGATCAATACGTTTAATTTCGAGTTTATTTTATGTTTTTATAATCTAAGTTTTATCTATACAATAATTACAGATCATCGAATCGAGTTTCAACAAAAACATATTTTATAATGGTAGGATAATAGTTTAAATTGATACAGTAAATGATACAGGAAATGAGTTATTTGCAATACATTTTATATACTTTACAATATATTTTAAAAGTCAGGTTTAACTTCACACTTTTTCTAACATAGACACTCCGTTGTCCACTTTCCAAAATTAAAAAAGACAATGCGTTTTGACTGGCGAACTTTGTCTCTTTGTTCACCACAGTATAGAGAAATCAAAATAATGAAATTACTATCATTCTTCCGAGTAACAATCGAATCAATAATCACCGCATTTACAGTCAGTCGCTGTCCCACTACGCAACTTTATACGTCTTCATCACTCTATTTTAAGAGAAACTAAACACAATATAAAATATACTCGTTTATATATAATATATTGATTTGTTTTCCAAGAGCCCTCGTATTCTGGTAAGCACTATAACTATAAGGAACGGCTGAAGATGCTTCATCTACTTTTTATAGCGCATGCATCCTGTACTGTTCTTAGAAAATAAATTTTTCCGGATCCGTCAAAATAATCGTTTGATGTGAACTATGAATCAAACGAAGTATAATACCCTTGTTAATGTCCAACTGTAGTCGTTAATCTAAAACATATGACTTGATTTATACTTTACTATATGACTTAAAACCATATAGGTTACTTACTACTTATTTACAAGAACAAACTAGACATATGACAAATATTTCGCTTAAAAATATTGTTTTAATAATTATAATCGAAAATTTACTTTCTTTAGTTAATGTCAATGTTTAATATTTTTAGAAAACGTAAAAAAATTAAAAACTTAAAGTATATTTCAATTTCATAAATATGTAAATACTTTAAATATAAAAAAATGTCAAAGTTACTGGAAATAATTAATCTTTTTATTAATTAATTTTGTAGAGACTCGAGCTTTAATTATCTTATTCTGTCATAAATCTTTTTGTCTTTTTTATACTTAAAAATAATCTCTACGACAACATTGCTTTTACACGAATGTCATTTAAAATTAAACACAGTAGCTTTTAATTAAGAGGGCGACGACACAACAATGGTTGCATCAAATGAAATCACCATATGACTTTGATCACCATAACTAACCACATTACAAGTCGGATCGATCTTTGCCAACTGTTACTTCGCTATTCCATTATCTATTTATAAATAGGGTCTATTGTGTGTTGCGAAAAAAAAACGATCAAATCGAATCGATCTTCCTAGCAAGCCACTAACTCCGTTACACCGTCTATAGTTCTAATGGTCGGAATCCCCAAAGACCCATACATTTTTGGCAGTTAATGTCAAAATATTTTGTATCAGTTGTGCTAATGGCAGTGCAACACGTTAGTGTGAAGTTAGCATTAAGTTCATATTGTTAAGTTTTTGGAAAATATTATATAATATTATGTTCAAATGTGCATTGGGTGTTGGTGACTTCGTGAGAAAATTAAGAGGATTAGTATGATTAATTATAGATGAAACGTTAGAGTAGAACTTATAATTTATGTTAAAAAAGATTTGTATTTTAATATAAATTATATCGAGAAAAAGAAAGTTGTTATGACATGATCCTATATTGTTTTTTCTAATTATTTTTTAAGCTTTACGTTTATATCTCGCATGCATAGTAGTGAGAGAGAACCTAATGTAAAGACACACCGTTCTCCACTTTTAAATGACGAAACTCAACGTCGCACTTCGCCTTCTTAACTATATAGCTGCGAAATGAAAATTAGTCAAATATATTTATTACGCTCAGCGGGAATCGAACCCACAGTCACCATGGCGTGCGTATACAATCAAAGTCCCACTCCGCCACATTGGCATTTTAGATTGAGTTAAAATGAATTATCTGCTCTAATTAATATTTTTTTCATCTTTAAACTTTTTTTTGTACTTAAAAAAATATATAATCATAAGCATAAATATTCAAAATTAGCTTTAATTACCAACTAATA
This sequence comes from Dryas iulia moderata, assembly GCA_019049465.1. NCBI lineage: Eukaryota > Metazoa > Arthropoda > Insecta > Lepidoptera > Nymphalidae > Dryas > Dryas iulia. The sequence goes on from CM032428.1 coordinate 10,477,264, forward strand.
AGCGCAAAACGGAAAAGCAAAACAACTTCCACATTACACCGCAATCAAAGCAATGACATAATTATTAGTAATTTTATACCAGAATTGTGATAAGATTAGTGTCTTGTAAATTGTAATAAGGAATTCACTAGAAGCGCGTCGCAAAAAAATAATGATGAGAAACCAAGCCCGGTCCCCAGATACTTGACGAAATACGAATGAATGTAAAATCATTTTTATAAATTTTTTTGCAGCTTCAAGTTTTTTCCCGCATAACGGGATAGTCAGAAAGGACCTAGTGTCAAGACACTCCGTCCTCCACTTAGCGCCCGAAATCGAGACATTTCGTGTTGAGTAGCGGAATTCAACGCCGCGCTTTGTCTCAGATACCAGAGCGAAGAAATAAAAATTTAAATATAATTAGTCCCCCGAGTGGAAATCGAACCCACAACTATCGCTTTAGAGTCAGACGCTGTCCCACTTCGCCACGACGGGCTCGTAATGCCATTACGATTAGCATTATTTGTTGGAGGGGCCGTGGATACAGGTTTTCGGAATAAAGAGAATTTGGCCAATACAAAAAGCGTTTTTTTTTTTCACCGCACTTTTTAATTTTACCTCAAACATCTGTGTTCGATCTCTGACAACAGCGGCTTAATCGTATTTGTTACGCCACATGTTATTAATAGTTGAACGGTTTGTTTAAATATTTTTGTCGCATAAAGTTAGTTTTATGAAAGGTTCTCTTAGTATATGATGTATCTTAAGAAATAATATTTTTTATTTATTGAACTCTCTTTTTCTAGTTGAGAGTATTCTCAATTTTTCACTGATTTTAAATATATGGTGTGAATGCAGAACCCACGGCTCAGTATGTGCACTGAAACTGGGTAAATGAAATATAAAATACAATTATATATCTAAAGTAATGAATTATAATTATTATATGTAAAAACAATGTCAGAACTATATTTAATGAAATCTTCAACTAATTCGTTTACAATTATATACTTCTCTAACAAAAGTACGATATTATCTATACATATATATTAAAAAACTAGAAGAATAACCAAAAAGGGATTTCATATAACATTTACGGAACTCTAAACTGTTTCCTACACAGTCAAATGAATAAAAATTTATGTGGGGATTTCAATAAATAATTAGGTATAGAAGAAATGTGTAAACAGTAAGCAGAAACTTTTTATTTTCAACCACATTTTATAGATCTGGTTAATCCGGTCGGTTTTGTCACGGGCGTTTAGGACTCGCTGCACTAAATATGAATCTCTACGCTTTAACGTTGACATTAATCACAAAAGACTAAGTGATTTATAGAACAACAAGCCGTTCTAATGTGAAGTTTAGTCTAAGCTCGTTTTAAATTTAAGGCGCTAACAAAAGAGGTATTATTCGTTTTATAACTTTTCGAGTGACCGCCACCGTACACGTGTCGTTCAGGAGTATTTAGAATGGGAACAAAGAAGCCCTTACCGCAAAACTTGTTTCTCTATTACTTCATTTAGGGCACCCACTGTATTATGTATAACACAAAAATAACTGTAAATAAAGATTTTGGCAGTACGTCCTATTGTTTTAGAAACAAAAGAATTTATGATATTTTCTTGTCAATAATCAAAGTAACTGTTAGTAGTAGATATTCAAAGCTACAGTTATATGTACAATGTAAGCATATTTTATAAAAAAATGTTTTGAGGTAAAAATCTAATTTCTAGCGAGTAATCGTGGCGTAGACTGGAACAGACTGTTTGCGAATAAATATAGTCAAATTGTTGGATTTTATATTAAAAGTATTTTCATTTCTCGCTTATTGTTAATTAGGTGATCCGCGGACTTTGAGATCCGACGCTCAACACGCAATATCTCAGAATCACAATATCTCAAATAACAGCATCACATCACATCACAAACAGCATGAAATTTAAAAGAAAGAAAATTGTTAAGACAAAGTGTGGTGTTGAGTTCCCCAACATAACACCAAAATGTCTCAAATTGGAGCCGAAAATACTTTTTTCTCTGTGCCTACCCTATGTATGAAAAATTGCTGGTACCCTTTGTTATGCTGTATCAAATATAATTTTAATATATTGTCGTTAAATATTTTAATATTTTTTTCTTACTTAATAAATTTCTCTTAAAATATATTTAGTATGTTTCGTAGTAGGTAATTTTCGCATGATGAATTGATATTTGTCTAAACACAACAATACAAGTACATGCATCACGAGGAACAAGTTACAGATAGATCGATAAGCATAATAGCTTGCTTGAAAAGAATAACACAGCAAGGTTGTGCACGCGTAGAACAAATGAGTGATGAAAGATTGACAGTCAAGATACGGACATACAAAGTGAATTTGATTTTGACCAACGCTAAGGTTCATGCATATAAATAGTAATTTGTTACGACAATTGTATTGGCGACATTAATAATACTTGATACCATCGTGATTGCTCGTAATTGTTGTAAGGGAAATGCCATACGAATTTCGGTTTTGTTACTTTACTTTTTTATATGAACCCTGAATAATCGTAAAAAACCTTAAAACAGCTGAGATTAAAAATAATTTAAAATTTTACATGTTCGTTATTAATGTCTATTTATTTCTATTACTACATCTACGAGTACTTACGAAAGTAGTTCAATAACTTCAAGACTTCAAGACAAAATTCGTAGTTATAAATACAATATGTCAACCAAAGTACTGCATTGCGCTCGATTCGAAACATGTGAAAGAATCGCGTGCTAGCAATCTACAAGTACGTCAGAAGTAGAGCCGTACATGTTCGGTAACCGCGACTGATAAAAAACCATCTGATACGACGTAAAGGCTGGTTAGAATGCTCTGTGAATTCATGAACAAATAATTAACTAAAATATTCTAATATTTAGAAAAAATTACATAAAGAAAATTAATTTTGATAAATTAACTAAGATTACGAAAGCTCCTTAAAAATGTTATGCCGTAACTTCAAATATATTAAAATTTGTGTATGTTTATAAGTGTTGCTTAAATATTGTGTGTTCCACAGCAAAATTATGGTTATTGTTGTTATTCAAATATTCTTGAACGATATATTGCTCAAAAAAACGTATTTAAAAATCAACTAAGCGACTTGCTCATAAACCATGCTACCTATAAAAATATGACTTTAATATATCCACCTTAAAATACGATAATATGAATATTAATATAAAAAATGAACAGTATAAGTTATAGATTTTAATAAGCTTTTCGTCGCGCCTCCATTCATACCGTTATGTTATTGGAGTTAAATATTTTAAATTGCAACCAAACCTCCATCGGCGGGAATCATCTAAATCGTATAATTAAAACTCAAATCAAAATAGCCGTGGGCCGCATTTCCCATCTATGTCAGTGACCGAGTCTGAATGGCCCTAATTTTTTTCAGTGCTTCGATTTGTGGGTTCTTGCTTTGTGATACAAAATTAATGATTTTTAGGCAGTGCATCGGTGCGTCTGGCTACAATAGGCGCAGTGACAATGGTGCCCCGCTGTCGACTATATTGACGGTGGAGTCGGTAAGTTCTGCTACCTACACTCCCTACCGGACCTTTGTCCGCAAGAATTTTGGACACGTCACGATCCGAAGGATCTCATGCCTGTAGAATAATATTATATATTATGTTCACCAGTGCCCTAATTATAGAATCAATTCACATACGTTTCTTTAATATTTTACCTTTGGAAATGTTGTTGTGCTTGATAACAATTTATGGTATTTGTATTTTTTTTAATTAAAAGAATGTGGTGACTCGTAGTTTATACTTTTTTAAATTTATAATATATAATATTTGTACTAACTTTTGTAAGTTATTATATAATATGAACATATCCATCTACCTATTTATTATATTTTGCTTGACCGTGCACCTTGCCTCGGTCCCCTGTAGTAAACAAGGGTGGTCTCTGTTATGACCATAGGGCTATTTAACCCAAATACATTGTAAATAGGCATCATTGTGGTCTCACTGCCTCTTACATTGTCATCGTAATTTATGAGTAACCAATATAATTTCATTAGCACCAAACTGTTTATAAATCTGTATGACCGCAATATCAATTTAGTTGACGACAGTATCCAGTGTTATGGGCAATAAATCGGTGGATTATCTTGTCCGTAGGCTGTGATTAGGTGCCATAGATAGTTAGCAATATGTGGAGGGAAAATACAAAATTAAATCGTTTAAGCCAGGTTAATGGTGGACGCACAAAGGGATCTGTGGCTAATGATGGGCGGTAGCGGCAATACGCCATGTCACGAGACCGTTAACATGGTAACGATCACCGCATTACTAATTTTAAATCCTGATATAATTTGATTTATGTACAATATAGGTAATGTGAATATTAATATACTTACATGGATATACGTCTAGAATGCTATATATATGTTATAAAAAGCATATTTATTTAATTGTTTTGACACAAAAATAAGTAACTGATTTATCAGCTACCACTCACAACAAAACATGAATTAAAAAACCTATAGGCAGACGTGACTACTACATAAATACGTCATTAGTATGTTAGCAATATAAATATGTCACGAAAAATCTTTCGAATTAATAACCTAAATTATGCGACCAGAAGAGATCTTTTCATAGTTAAAAATTTTATTAAGTAGAAGAGCAAGAGCTATATTTTTGCTCATATTCCATAATATTTACATATTTTAACTCATATGCTACTTAGGTCTAATGGTATATCATTCTTCTCCTCATAGTGCGATCTTAAGGTGTATTAAAAAAATAACAGCATATTGTTAACTCGTTGTTTTAAGATACTACTTTCGCAAGTAATATTTTTGCTATTAAAAAACTTTAGGCGCTTATGCTCCCTTTTTTCTGATATTTCCTTAAAAACAAAGCCTAAATACATTTATTCCGTATTTAAAATTAAATTAATTTAGCTATTCGAGATTCCTCTAGCGTGAGGCAGAGATATACTGGAATGGCCAATCATGAACGTGTGTAGTTTTCTAAATCACCTTGTTCGCTTTCATCTGATAATGCTTATCATACTAATTCTGGTGAATGAAATTTTGGGCTACCACAAAAAGTACTTAACCTCTAATAATAGATTTGAAATAATATAATTTTGTTTGTATTGACTTTTATAATATTTAAATGTATACATACCTGCCAGTGTTGAAGTCTGAATTTTTGTAAGAGTGTTAAAAAATACTTAAAATCTAGGGTCGCTGGACGAATATTTAGAAAAGGTAAGCCGACAATTCGTTACTGATACTTGCACACATATCTTAATACATATAAATAAGTAAATTATAGAATTTATTGTAGAATTTAATACAGCTTATGACGGTATAGAATGTTTTGGTAGTAGGAACTGAATATTTCCTCAGTTACTTGTAGTAAAATTATTTTACACTTGACTGTGTGATGACGGCCCAAGAGATCTCATTAATCAAATAGATTTTTCTGCCACCTGTTAATTGTGTATATATCTACCTCCTATGTTCTAATATAGTTGTTAGATACTCAAAATATTTAATATTTATTCATCCTAATTTATAATGCTTCCAAACAAATTTCAAAAAATGTATCTATATTACAACTATATTACTTTTAGTAATCATTGTAAATATTTTATTACCAGCTACAAATTTCCATTCTAGCCAACGTGGCACAGTGTGACTGTTTATGGCTATATACTATGATGGTAGGTTTGATGTCTGTTAGGGGGGAAGATTTTCATATCAAAAGTAAATTATTTTTATTTCTCCGCAAGCACAAAGCTGGCAGAGCGCGGCGTTAAGTTACATTACTCAACACACTATCTCTCTAAGTCGGGCGGAAAGTGGTGAAGCAAATATCTATACAATAGTTTCTCTCTACCATACTATAAAAGAAAGGGGAAAGCTACAAGTTTTTGCGTTTATAGTTTTTTCAGAGAGAACCTGGTATGTGGTGTAACTCATTATTTTATTAATATTATATAGAACAAGTATTATTATGAAACTCCATATTATAATTCTAAATATGCTAAGATACCTTCTTTTGTTTATAAGCTTATAAAAATCAATAAATCCCACATTTGACCCAAAATCGGCCTTTAGGTCCATTATTCTAATGCGATTCCCTTGACATATTAGTAGTAGGCCGCTTCTTAAGCTTAGTGCTTTTAGTTTTATTTCTTTTCTCCGAAAGGGTTCGATAGTTCCTTTAACGTTTCTGTGAACTTTTATAAATATAAAGTTTTAATATAAGACGCTTGGTTTTACATTAAGCTCATACATGTAGTATACTCACAAATAATATTTTCTTAAAATTGTATACCTACTTTTTAAAAATAAGTCGTGGCACATTGTTACTAGAATGCAATATAAATATGTTCGATCCCCACTCGTGGGAAATATCTACTAAATTTTGTTTCGATCGCTGCGAAGCTGAAAATAATATTAAATCATCATGTTAAATCGTTCTCGTCATCGTCAAATTCAAAATATTTTTCTAGTTTAGTTCCTATTAACTTTAGTAAAAAAATACGAGTTTAAAATTTAATTATCAAAACTTAATTTGTGGCCAGTCGTGGCCCAGTGGCACAACCGTGTGACTGTAAACGGCAGGTTGTGGGTTCGATTCCCACTCGAGGAGTGGAAATTATATTTCCATTTTCTTCGCTCTGGTGTCGAGGTAAAGCGCGGCGTTAAGTTCCGCCACTTAACACGCAAGCCTCCGAATTTGGCGGAAAGTGGGGAACGGAGTGTCTTAACACTAGGTTCCCTCTGCCTACCCTGCTATGTGCGGGATACAGCGTGAAGCTAAAAAAAAACTTTAATTTAAAATATTTTTTTTTTTTTTTTTATGTGAGTAGGAGGCAAACGAGCTGAAGGACCACCTGATGGTAAGCAGTTACCTTCGCCCATGGACATCTACAACAGCAGAAGAGTTGTGGATGCGTTGCCGGCCTAGAGGATGGAGGTACCTGTACACTCGACGCTTAAACACACCTATGTCATAGCGCTCAGGGAAAACCTCAGGAGGAAGGTCGTTCCACAGCTTACATGTACGTGGGAAAAACGACCTTGACGCACGCACGTTAGATACAGACCATGCGTCTAAGTGGTGCGGATGGTATTTACTCCTGAGGCGGGAGGTGCGATGGTAAAAGGTGGATGGTGGCACCAAATCGAACAATTCCTTGGAGCATTCCCCATTGTACAGACGGTAGAATACCGATAGAGAACTGACATCTCTCCGTACGCTTAAGGATTCTAGTCCGTCGGTGAGTTTGGGATCGTCGACAATTCGGATTGCCCGGCGTTGGATGGAGTCAAGTGGCTGTAGCTGATATAGTGGGGCACCTGCCCATAGGTGAGAACAGTACTCCACATGAGGACGGACTTGAGCTTTGTAAAGCAAAAGTCTATGTCCCGATGTGAAGTACTGCTTCGCCTTATTTAACACTCCGAGCTTTTTGGACGCCAATTTGGCTTTCTTCTCCAAATGACTCCTAAACTGGACGTCGTTCGAAATGTCGACCCCAAGGATCCCAATACTCTTAGCAGTACAGAGAGGAATGCCCCGGAATTTAGGCGCTATATTGAAGGGGGTCTTTTTCGCGGTGAATGCGCAAACTTGTGTTTTTGAGGGGTTAAATTTCACAAGATTACAGTCGCCCCAAACTGAGACCTGCTCTAAAGTGGACTCAATCTCAGACACAAGTTCGGTTCTCCGCTCTTCCACCGTAGCACGAGAGATATTAGCCCGGCCAGTGTAAAAGGCATCACCTGTGCTGTCATCTGCATAGCAATGAATGTTACTGGACTGCAACATATCATTGATATGCAGAATAAACAGTGTGGGAGATAGCACTGAACCTTGGGGCACTCCAGCATTAATGGGCTTAACGTCTGAGCAGACACCGTCTACAATGACTTTAATGCTGCGCCTATCGAGAAAACTGGTTACCCAATCGCATAATCTCTTAGTGAGTCCGTAGGATGGCAGCTTCGACAGTAGAGCTTTGTGCCAGACCCGATCAAAGGCCTTTGCGATATCAAGGCTGACTGCCATAGCTTCCCCCTTACTCTCAATGGCGGCTGCCCAGCGGTGAGTTAGGTACACTAAAAGGTCACCAGCGCTGCGACCGTGCCGAAATCCGTACTGGCGATCGCTAATAAGCTGGTTTTCCTCAAGATAACCAAGGAGCTGAGTGTTTAACACGCGCTCCATCACCTTAGAGAGCAAGGAGGTAATCGTAATAGGTCGGTAATTAGATGGATCCGAGCTGTCGCCTTTCTTAGGGATGGGTTATATCAAAGCCACTTTCCACGAAGATGGGACTATTCCAGTAGTATAAAACAGGGAAAACAAGCGCGTAAGCACCGAAGCTAACTCGGGGGCACACGTCTTGAGCACGATGGCGGGTATGCCATCAGGACCACTGCACTTTCTGACGTCAAGGGAAAAAAGAGCACGACGCACGGCAGTTTGTGTAAAACGGACGTCGCGCATAGTGTTTTTGCACCTAGGGATGGATGGTGGTGCTTTTCCCAAGTCATCAAGAGTTGAGTTTGATGCAAAGAGAGTGTATAGGATGTTTGCCTTTCTCTTTGACGAATGTGCTAGAGACCCATCCGGCTCGCGAAGTGGTGGTAGAGAGAGGGCTTGCAGAAATTACCTTCAACAGATTTGGCAAGAGACCAAAATGCACGAAGTCCAGATGGAAACCTCAATAATCTCTTGCCAATTCTGCGAATGTGCTTGAACTTGGCTCGAACAGCTTGCTTCTTAGAGAGTCTGGAGGCAGTATTGAATCTCTTCTTTAGTTTGGTAACTCGTGGATCCCTTTCAGCCAATGCCACAGTCCAAGCTCGATAAGTTTCCTGCTTTGAGGTTGTAGCTTTTTTGCAGGATTCATCGAACCAAGGCTGCGACTTGCCACCAATACGAACTACGGAACTGGGAATATAACATTCCATTCCCTGACGAATGGTGTCCGCGATAGCGTCGGCGCAAGTTGAAGGATTCCCCGAGGAAAAGCAAAGCTGTTGCCATGGGTAGGTTGCAAAAAATTCACGCAGTTCATCCCAATCTGCAGATCTATAATGCCATACCAACCGCGTTCCAGACGGTCGAGAACGAGCGGGTTGTGGTATAGGTGCCTCGGAGTGCACTAGGCAGTGATCTGATGTTCCGAGAGGTGCATTGACAGATACGCTGTAACCTTCTGGATGAAATGTTAACAAGAGATCCAACAGAGATGGTTTGTCATTTTGTCTATCTGGTACTCTGGTGATACCAGACACTAATTGGGAGAGACCATGTGCCTTGGCAAAGCTGTGAGTCAATATTCCTGCGTGGTCGGTTTTATGCGATCCAAGCCAGTCTGTGTGATGGGCATTGAAATCGCCGAGAATGACAAATTCTGCACTTGGATAACGTTCAAACACGTAATCAGTACCCTTTTCTATGTGTTCAAAGAGACGGTCAACCTCGGTATTTCCGCTATGGGACCTATATAGGCACGCGTATATACGGGAAAAGCCACCAAAGTCTACACGTGCCCATAGTATTGATAGGTCATGAATCTCTAAGCTGTCGAGTCGCTGAAAACAGATATCATCCCTGACGTACACACACACGCCAGCCTGTTTGATAAAGACGTGTGCAAGTTTGAATCCAGGATACTGTAAGTACGAAGTGTCAGCAGGGGTGGATATCTTTGTTTCTGTTAAAAAAAGTAAGGCCGGCTTCACTGTCTCTAGGTGATGGTGGACAGCGTTTAAGTTCGAGTGTAGTCCCCTGATGTTGCAGAAGTCCACATTAAATGTGGAAAGGGAAGCCGCTGTAGCAACATTACTTCTTCGATTATGAGTAGTCATAGAGATTTAAAGCGTACAGGTGGAAATGGAAGGAAGGAATGCAATAGTCGAGGCAGTCCCAAAGTCAAAAATTACAATAAATTAACCATGATTCGGTTGTAGGGTTTAGTGTGTCGCTGGCGCGGGGGACGGAAGGGCCCCCGATCCGACTCATTGACCCATCGGCGGGTCCACTCCGGTCTCCAGCTCCGGCACGACGATGGACCAACGAGCTTTTATCAGTGGCGGCGGGACAGCCTCCCAAACCAGGATAAGTCTGGGTTCGGGTCCCCTACGAACCACCGGGCGGCCAGCGTTGCACCGTTTCATCGGGTCTCCCTGGACCCCGCGCCAACGTAACACGACCCACCACCTGAGACAGGCAATTTGTGAATGCAGGACCAAGAACTGCCGAAACCATCACATTCTGGGGAAAGGGAAGGGTGGGAAAAGGGAAAGCTGGCCTACATGCCATCGAACCGGAACACGTCATCAGACATTTGGCGATGCGTTTTTGACATGCTAGTGGTCGCGAGCCAGTCGGAGAACGAATCTCCTACCACTAAGCTGCTGGGTTACCCGCCTCTTACGGGACGCTACCCAGCGGCGGAGGGGAATTGTATTCTAACCCCGTCCCCTCACGGGTGAAGGATGAAATATATCCAATTATAATCTATAACTTGATTTAAATTCAAAAGAATGTTAGTTGAAACAAAGTAAAATTAAACTATGAATGCTTAAATGAAATTAAAATGACAATATTAATATCATAGTAATATAAAAATTAAGTTTATCAATTAATATAGAAAAACCAATTAAATTAAACTTAAACTCGATAAAACATATATTCACTTTATTATCTCGTAAAATAAGTATCATACATAAGCAACATGAATTCATAATACCATCATACTATAAAGTTTATTATTGTGTAAACTAATGTAGACATCCATAAACGTATGAAGTACTAAATGCACAGTATGATAGCAATGGAACGCGTTTGAGTTATGCTAATGCACCCAGCGATACCTCAGGAGTCATTCACGGTTCGGAAACGTAGAAACTGTTTTATCTTAACAGCGTATAAACATAAAGATGTCCACTCGCGTCACTAAAAAGCGATTGTTGTTAAATTTAATGTGCCATTAAATTTAACTAAAGCAGGCTGACTCATGATAATCATGGGACCAACTTACATACCGTTACGTTTAAGTATTGGTTTTAATAACTATGTTTTTATAAAAACTTTGATAATATCTATTTAAATTTGTTTAAGTGTTCCATTAATAAGAATAATTAAGGTATATAATTTTATTTCTCACGACATTACAATTAAATTAAGAAATAATTAAATGTAATCACGCTACTCCATGGTATGTGCACTTATTGATTTAATTAAAAAAAAATAAGGAGTAAGTATTTGGTTGTGTTAATATATCTACACATCTAGGTACATAAGTTCTACAATAACTATATTACGGTTTTAGATATATTATAATCAGCTTTATTCTTTATTTATTCCACTGTGACTTTTACAATATTTATAACACATAGAAATTACCCACTTAAAACTACCTCATATTTTGCCGGTGAGCCCAGTGAAAGAATTTATTTGATAAACCCATGAGAAGATAATAATTATACAAGTTATAATTATAATTTACGATATGAAACCAAATATAACAAGGACAGATTTTTGTATACTTGAAATAGTGTTTCTATGACAGGAAATGGTGATAGGAATTGCCTTTTGATTATTTTATATCTTATAGTAATATAATAGATACCTACCTACCTAAATAAATATGAACAAAAATTGAGAGAATAAATGGGAATAAAAGGGAACTAAAAAGCCTTGCAATTTACGTACTATTGCTTAACTTTGAATATATTTCTCTATGAATAAAAGTTATCACCAAAGTCAACATTAGTATTATCTAATGCGCTTTTTCTAAGCCAGGTGTCGCATCACAAACAATTTTGACATAAGCCAAACGGCCTTCGTAAGTATAAGACCACACAACCACAACACAAAGGTGTCGTTCGCCGCCAAGAATGCCATCTATTGTGATTGTCAAAACAAGATCGGTTACAATAAATCTTATTAAAAGTTCGGCCTGCGGTTCGGCCTCACATCGCCATTCATGAGCTCCTTTGATACATTCAAAAGAATAGTTGTTTACTGTAAACGCGGATATTGCTAATACTTTTGTGGCTTTGCATCTGCTGTGTTAGAAAAAAAGTTAATAGCTCGTACGTACTATATGGTTTTTTGCCATACAAAAAATAAAAAATGTTTATAGAATATTTTCTTAATACTTTCTTAGAATGTGATATTTTGATTGTTCTTATTGAGTTTCAATGTATTTTTGAAATTACAAAATAAATTGTAAAATTGTCACCATGTCACCATGTTTGTAGTTTTGATTTCCACTGAGGGGCTTTTTTATATTTAATTTCATTTTTCCGCTCTGGTGAAGAGACAAAGCGCTGCATTGGTGGCACTTAATTATGCCCGTTCGAGCGAAAAATGGTGAACAGCGTGTTTGGATCCTTGGTTCTCTCTGCTTCCCCTGCTATGCGGGAAGAAGCATGAAGCAACTAAAACTTAATATTTAAATGAATTCTTGACTTGCTAACCATTTTTAAGATCTGCGATTCAATTTGATTCCATATTGGTTTTTGATTTCAGTTTGTCGACTTCGTTATATGTCTTCTGTTCAGACACAAATAAAAATCAGTGTTGTGTTCAGCAATGACATTGTCTGAAATGTAAAGGTGATCTGTAAACGTAAACGCAAAACGAAGTAAATGTCTTGTAAGTAAACCCATATGTAAAAAATAAATTAACAGCACCACAGGAATAAATAAGGATACGGAAAGATATATCACTAGATGAATTATGCCACCCAATATCAACGGTCAATAAATGGAAATAAAAGTTAACATATTATGTTGAAAGTAAATTACAATGAGTAATTATATTATATTTAGCTTTAAAAGTATTCTAAATCTTTTATCATTACTATATTAAGTAGAAAAAACGATTATATATTGTTATTTAAAGTAAGTCAATGTCTATTCAATGGCCAAAACATTGTAACAAATTATATAAACTGCCTCTATTTTAGTAGATCTCGTAACTGCTACGTATTTTGTTTAATTTAAGCTCAAGCTTAAATACGAACTTTCAAATACAGCGCCATCTAGCAACTTACCTGTTTACTAAGTAGTAAAACTTACTGTAAACTTACAAGGCCTGGAAAAATACGTAAAGTTATAATTATCTACATACCTGACAGTTATAGAAACCTTAAAAATATGATTTTATAAAAAACTATAATATATTTAAATTTCACGCAATCAATGAGAGCATCTTCTTGTATTTATTTTTACTTCAAGCCAGCTTAAAATATTTATTAATATATTTTTTTTACAAGTACTAGTAGTGGTGAGCATATTAATACAATTTTCTCAAAGTAGATTGTTATTTTATGTAACACATTATAGTAAGGAATTTTATATTTATTTGCTTTTATGAATAATCATTTAACAATAATATACAATTTGTACGGTAGAAAACAATTAATTATATTGACAAAATTATATATATTTTTAATGAAATTGCCCACTTAGATGTATTTTAAAATATATAATAACCATAACTTATCAAAAAAAATCTATAATATTTTTATCTAATTGTTAAAACAGTATTGTATTGTACAATAAAACTCCTTAATAATTTTATTCACACCAAAGAGAAAAGAAGAGCCTAATATTAATACTTTATCTATAGTTATTTGACAGTCGTGATATTTCATTTTTAAACCAATCAAAGGTCTGTGTTGTAAATTCCAACCAATCAAAACGATTCAAATAATCAAATGCATACGATCTTCGCTCCTAACTTGCTTGCAACTTGCAAGTTGCAACACTCAAAAACAAACGGACGAGTGCAACGCGTAGTGCCATAGATGATACACATATAACTAGTCGTAGTGCAGTGTTTGTTTGCTTTGTTATTTTGGTGCTAAACGTTAGGACTTTGTTAGTGATAAATTATGAAGAAAGAACAGTGGAATTATTGAATATTATTTATAAGTAACTTATTGAGTATATGGTGCCATCAACAATACCACGACACGATTACAATATCTCTTCATAAAGGAGTAAGTATTCACATGCTTAATTTTTCTTGTGTTCACTTAGAGAAAAAATGTTTTTGGACTAATACTTAGTAATCTTAAATTATCTTTTATTACTTAATTGTGTATTTGTAATTTTTGATTTAATATTAAATAAACACATTAAACATAAACCTGGATCACTTTTCAGAACAGTAACTGTTTTTTTAAATTTCTCGTAACTTAAAGCTTTGCATAAACAAAAACTTTTTTGTGTTCATTTACTATACTATCTATATTTTTTAATTCATTATATTTTAGTGTACAAAATATAATAAATAAATGTTATAGTTAATGTAAGCAATAATTACGCACTCTCATGTGAATCTATTTTTTCTATTTACATGTTATAAAATTGTTATTTTATTGTAAACACTGCTTTTTTCTTCAAATGTGTTGACAATGTATATGAGTCATATAATGAAAGTGGTAGTGGTATCCCCACTACCAAATTTCAAATGAAATAGAAATGATATATTTATTATGTGTTTTAGTTATTTAGTACATTCTTATAAGTCATCTATTTACAGAATAAATCTATGTCCCAAAAATTATTGGGATAAAAAAAATATTTCTATGCTTTTAAAATTATATAGAAATTAATTAATGCTACACTTCAAGTACAAGTTTCACTTCAATTTCAACACTATTGTGTGATGTAAATTTTATATTTAAAAACCTCTATTTTCCTATTGCTTAAGCCTTTATTTTTTTCATAATAACAAAGCCGTCAATAACAATAAAAATACTGTATGTTAGATAAAAAACTAAAGTAATGTGCCTTGGCTATACTTGCTTAATATCTGTAAATTCTATACAGTGGCTTCGCAAGAGGTAAAGAAATCTTCTACTAGTTTAAATATATGTGAATGAAGTTTTATAAATTAAATTAACTATAGAAGCTAAAATTACATATGTCAATTCAGCGCATGTTAGTTACCATTGTGTTATATCATAAAATAGTAACTTCTCTATTTGGACAAAACAACTATTGATTTTCTTGCTGACCCTTTTTAGCCTAACTGGCTTCTAGAGCCGATGGTAGCTTTATGTTCGTTGAAGAAGAAAAATACTTGTAATTTAATTTAAATATAGAATAATTTAAATAGTAGAGACACAAGGTGGGTCTGTAAACAAGACTGCCTGTGGGTTTCCCACATAAGAAATTGAAATATTTAACTTCCTATGATCTGGTGAGCAAAGACCTGTCTCGAGCTCCACCACTTATGCTCCAGAATTCAGCAGAATATGGAGAACATGAGTTCCCTGTCTACCCTGTTGTGTGTGATATATAGTGTATCCCAAAAAAAGTATTACAAATGTAAATTAAACCATGATTATTTAAGTAACATTTAATTCTAGTACCTTGTATGAAAATTTTGACCTACACGCAAATCAAATAATAAAGCAATTCTTTTCTGCGTAAATTATTATCAAGTTGCTTATCATGCAACCACAAATTTTCCCACATGTATCAATACCCATCCTAAATTACTTCTGTTGGTTCAAATCAAGATAAAGCACCCTTGGCCTAGTAAACTAGAAACAGGTGCCATTAGGAAACTCATATATTTGTCTTCGTTATTAGTAATTAAAATAATTACGACTTAGAAATACCAATACACTGTTAAATAAAATCTGTTTTTTTTTAAGTAATGTTGACTTTATTTTTTACTAAAAATATTATTATTTAAAAATTGCTTATTTTAATTTTTTTTTTAAGTTTAGTGTAATATAGAAATTGCAATTAAAAATAATTATACTAGAATGTTTGAAAAAGGTTAAAATAACATTTTATGACATTTAAACCAGACTTAACATTTAAATTTGCACCTGTATCAATTATTCAAATATAAATTAATTTAATTGGTCTATAATGCAATTTATCAACACTACTGAGGTTGAAACACATTTTATGTAATTTTTCTGCCTGTCCAATTTCTTGATTAATTCATAGCTTTAATATATGTAACATATTACTTTATATTATTTTTATACTATTTTATTTAAGGCTAGTTGCTGCATTTGTCTGGACTAATTATTTTTTTTGTTTTGACACCAAATATTTATTGTTAAGGCGCAATTTCCTTATTTCTTTCCCAATTTCCTAGCTTCCTTGGTTATAGTTTTTCATTTGGTCTTTTACTATTCTAAATTATATACATACTAAGTCCTCCCAAGTTTAAAACTTTACAACAAGAAACATTTCTTTCTAACACATACAGTAATTTCAAAGATGTACACGGACAAACATTTTGTTTTTACTATTTTATTATATTGTAGGAAATACAATAATAATAGCTAACTGCAAAAATATTTTTTAAATTGCATTCTAATGCCAAATTCTTCACTATATGAGTTTACTTAATTATTCAACTTTAAAGGCAACCTTGACAATCAGAGTAAGGTCAATGACACACTCATACTCGTATTCCGATTTGTGTGTTCATCTCGTTGTCGTGTAGGTGGTACTAATCTGCAAGGTTATATTGAAAACTCCTTTATTTGAATACATATATAACATCTATTAGTTGTTTTTAAGGTCCCATTGGTTTCAGTTGTGTGTCAATAGTGTGTAGTCGTCTTTACAGCAGTGTTTTTTAGTGGCAATTAACAATTAAATAATAACAATTTGTTATTTATATGTGTGGAAATCATATAAAAATCACAATTAGCTGAAAATTAATTACTTGTTCATTTTTACACTACGATTAACAATAAACTAATTTCAATATGCGACCTACGCACAAACAAATGATTAATTATTAATATTAAATTATTAAATGCAATTAAATTTTGCCTAACACAGCTTTACAGTTTACGTCTTAATGCTTATATCACGTGATTTGTGACGTTTGTTTTCTAAACGCTGCATGAAAAGGAAGCGAGCTCTTTTCATTAGAGCTTATTTTTGTAAGGTATATATTTGTTATCAGGTGAGTCAGTAAATTAATAATTGTTATTGATTATATCTTTTGAAAGCCAATCTTAAGTGGTTTCGGAAGTAATATGCCATTCGTATTATGGCAGTTTGATAAATTATTTTATTATCGAAGATGGCTAATCAATGTAATTAATTAAGTATTATGTTGTAATGTTTATATCTCATAGATTTTAAATCATAATACACAAACTAAAAGATTCGAAAATTATATTTTCAAATATTAAACTACTACTAACTTACGAATATGAAACTTGGCATTTTTAGATTCTTTTTATACTAAAACGATATGAAGAATATATACACATATCGTTTTAGTATAAACCTGTATATTCATGAAATTATATGTAAATAAAATATATTTAGTATTAACAGTGTATATTCAAGCGTATAAAAAAAGTATTAAGAAACCGCTTTTATACTATGATAATTATATTATAATAATAGACGATATACTTGTACAAGTATCTAGAAGTTGTCTGAAATTATAGTAAACCAATAAATAGAGTTAACTTAAATTTTTACTCAAAGTATGTAATACCAATAAAATCACAGAATGTCTGACAAAATAAAGGTACTCTAATTAAAAAATCATACCTCCAAACAATTACTCAAACGGTACAATAAACCAATCATCAAAACTTCAATTCTTATTTACGAAGAACACGTCATTTCTTAACACTGCTATTCTAATTGTTACATATTCAATTTGTGTGTACCTAAAAATCATATCAAAAATCATAATAATATTAAGTATGATGCAATAGTACCTTTATATAAATGTATACGCCTCTATACTATAGTCACATTTTACAAAATAGTTATTTTATAATCGTTTACTTAGAAATCATGTCTAAAATTAGAACAGTAATTCTTTATTTTATTATTAAATGACCTTCCCTAATTATTAGAGCTTAAGAACATATAAATTTCACATTCTCACAAATACTTTTTTTACTAAGTTTCATATAAACTTGTTTATTCCTGTACTTTTTACCTGTGCCCTTTGTTAGCATCGTGGACGTTTGTCTCAGGTGCATTAAAAGCTCCCAGTACGTATCTATCATATTTCTGTGAGATACGGAATTTGTATTTTATTGTGTATTTTTCACATTTTAATTTAAAACGATTTAATTTAATAACATATCCTGTATCGCAAAACTTGTGCGATTTTGTATGTTAAGAGCCAATTTGAACTAAACTTCCCATCCTAAAATGGTTTTAATTATAATGTTAGAAAAGATCAAATTCCTTTATCTAAATTATGTTTACTACCAACAAATTTTATTTAAATTTAAAAAGATCGTACAAAAGCCAACGTAACATAATGGTACGATCAAAGACATAAAACTTAAAACAGGTTTACGCTCATCAGCTGTTTATCTGACGTAAAGCTGATGCAAACTACATAATACACACAGGTATATGATATGAAAATGGTTATCGTTCAAATGTAGCCACTCCCAACTGCAGTTTCATGTCACACTAGGGCTAAAGAAATTTGGGCAATTAATAAAAAAATTATAACCTAATCATAAACACGATGAGTGCATTTGAATCTTAAATCTGATTGCCTCAAAGTTTTAAAACATTATAGCCTTGGCTGTCGAGTATTCTTCGTCGTGATTTTCTACAAATAAAATTGGTGATAGGAAGTAATACTTGATGATGCTAAATTTTTCATGTTATACATTGTATTTAATGTAATTGATTTAATCGTTTATACATTGTATATCAAATATATTTCATTAACTTGACTAATTTTTAATTAAAATTTGAATGTCCTTTACATAAGAAACTTTGTTCCCGTACTATAGTAAATTAATATAACATATTGTTTTTATAGAACAGAATTCAATTGTACATTTTAAAGAATATAGGTCTATTCTTATATTAACATCTCCCGCGCAGCTTTGATACACTTTGCTTACAAAACCAATCTACGACTCAATCACAGGTTGATCTTCTGTTTTTTACTATTTCAGCGTTATCAAACTTTGCTCGAAACTTTAAAATTTTATTACTAATATTTATTATAACAAAATATGCTAATATATCTGTTGCATTACTAACATAAAGTAGAAAGAGAACCCTATCATATATATGTGTATACCTTTTAAAAAGTACTTATCGCAACCTTTGCGTCATAACCGTGCCATGCTATTTTACAGTCCTTCATCAAAATAAGGCCCATATTTTTCTTTTCTTTTAGAGACAAGAACTTTACTGTAGTACTTGTTAGTTTAGCCTCAAAAAAAAAGCATTTGATATATAAAAAACCTCTTTAAACTATCTACTCGGGAGTTCAGGTGATAGCGTGCTCAAACAAACAAACAAACTCTTTGGATTTGTTATACGAGTAATATACATAAAATTAAAGAACATTAATTTGAAAATATTTTTAGTGATTGACGTAAAAAATATTTTACAAAATCAACCAACAAGCAATATCTAAATCAAAACGTTTATGTACATTTTCCACGTCTATATTATCACTACGGACAACGATTATTCATGTTTTACCAATGGCCTTCAACAACTAAAATGATGTACTATTTATGATAATTATGAATATTAACGAGAACGAAAAATGAAAACAACGCTAACTTGAATGTTAAAATCATAACTAATCCTACTAATCTTTAATTTCGTGTGTTTAATTTTTTTAGCTTCACGCTTTAGTGTTAAGTCACTTCGTTGGACACGTCCGTCGTCCGCCGAATTCTAGAGGCATTGTGCGTTAAATGGCGGAACTTAACGCCGCGCTTAGCCTCGATACCAGAGCGAATAAAATGGAAATAAATTTTTCTTTAAATATTTCCACTCTTCGAGTGGAATCGAACCCGCAGCCAGTCGCGTTAGAGTCACACTATTGTGCATATGCGCCACGACTGGCCTCAAATCTTAACCTAACTTCTATAAGGATTTATTTATATTTATTTGTCTGGCAGATGACCTACAAGCAGATACGATGGCTGGTAAGAACCGGAAACTGCTGCAAATACACCACAAAGCAATCGTCCAGGATCTCGACGTTATGGACATTTTAGATGATCTTTTAGCGAAGCAGGCCATTACCAGTGAAGATTTCGAATACATAGCGAATTTAGACAAGGTAGAACTTGTTCGGACTATCTTATTTATATCCTATGCGGTCCGGTCCTTTTGCCGGCCCTTCTATAAAACAATGCGGTATTTTCTTTCTAAAAGATAATAGAGCCCCTTTTTTCTTAATGTTTTTTTTTAATTCCTACTACTTGAAACTGCACAATGCTACTTACAAAAGGAATTAAACCTTACTTTAAAGCATTAATGCAAAAAATGATTTAATAAAAAACTCCTTTTTTTAAATAACTAAAAATTTGAGAAAGAGCAAGAAATTTTTTATGAAGATTTGTTAATTATAAAGTAGTACCTAGTAGTAATGTAATTTCTCACAACTAAAGTATAGCACAATAATCACAATAATATAATTTGTTATTAAAAAATGTACCTTTGCAGGCTGATAGAGTATATAAAACTAGGTATCTTCTGAAATTAATATCACAAAGCAATAACAGTGCTTACGAGACGTTCGTAGATACCTTGGAGGAGAATCATGTTTGGTTATGGAAATTACTAACTGTGGACAGCGATATGGGCAGCTTTGAGGACAGCCTCAGTAGAGGCGATGTGCCGAGATTGCCTGATCATTTTGTTAAGAGATCTTTTTTGGTAAGTTACATTAGATACCATTACTTATTTATTTAGTTACATATATTTTTTATTGTATCATTGAGACCGGCGTAGCGGTCACAGTACGTGTTGTGGGTTCAATTCCCAGTCGCGAGAATGATTTTATATTCTTTAGATTTTTCCACTTCGTTGTTGTACCCAAGGCAAAGCGCGGCGTTACTTTCCACCAATTAACAGATAATGTCTCGATCAAACGGAAAGTAAAAAAATGGAGTGTTACTAGTTTTTCTCTGACTTCCCAGCTATGCGGGGAAAAGCGTTTTAAAAGGGTTTTTTTAGTGTGATTTTTTTAAGATCCGCAAGCTTTTTAACGCAACGCACAATTCAAAATTTGTGCTAGTCACCATTTTTTTTATCAAAGGTTAGATATGTGCAACGAATTGTGGAATCCCCATTCCATTAAAACAATGTACATCCAGCAGGTAAAAACATGTGAAGAAACAGTAACTTATCATTAGGAATTATCTGTTTATAATGTACCTATCTTTTGTCTGTCGTAAAATAAATAGGTGCAGTAATACCAACAACTTGTACAAAATTTTTAATATCTACATATTTTGAGTAGATTTTTTTATGGTATAATTGCGGTTTTCCTCAATTTTTTGCACTTCGTTTTTACGTTTGATGTTAAAAATATAATTTAGAAATAAAAATTGTTTATTGCAAAGACATCATATTTTTATAACGGGATAAAATTAATAATTTAATCATGTTTTGTAGATTCGTCATGTTTCTGCTAACTATTACGAGATGATGGTTTTTATAAGAATCATTTCTGCGTATCGATTGAGGTTATTAACCCCTCGCTAAGTAAAATGCGCTAAATATTGCATATTTAAAACTTAAATATTACTATACCAATCGATCTTATGTATTCAAAGCCGGTTTAAAATATTTTTAATGGTTTATCTTGTTTATAAACTAGTGTACTAGAAGATTGTCTTCTTGATTGAAAATCTTCTTCAACTAGGAATGTACGAAAAAATATATTAGCTAATTATATGTAGTAAAAACAATAAGATTTTTAATATTAATAAAAAATGCATTAATCGACCTTTCGGTCTCATTTTGTCACACATGTAACCTATATCTTAATACGTAGCTTTTGTTTAGGTCAGTGCAGTTATGACGTGTAAATTAGTCATTAATATCACTTCCTTTTATATAATTAAACAATTTCTTTATTCAAGGAAAAACAATTGTTATCAAAATTACGTCAATTGACGCGCCACAATATTTTGGTTCTTCACGGTATGTCTGGCTGTGGGAAAACTACACTAGCTCTAAGCGTATTACGAACGAATTCAGAATTGATTACTTCAGACTTCAATGGTATTGTCTATTGGCTCAATTTGGGAAACTGTAAGACTGTGGACGACGTAATTGCTCAACAGAACAAGTAAGTTGATTTTCACATATTAAGAGTAATTGTACTAACCAGGTTTTGGTAACTTAAGAATCAACATGCATTGGCTGACTGAATTTTCTGAGCTATATGACTTAATACTGTATATATATATTTATTCTTTTGTAAATGATATTATATAATCTTTGTATAATATTCTATCTTTTTTTACGATTCCATATTTCGTCCAATTCTTTTTCGGCGTTGAACCCCTCACACACACTGTCTCTATTTCGAGCGAAAAGTAGAAAAAAGACTGTGTCTTGACACCAGATTGTCTCGAAACTACTTTTCTCTATGCAGGAAGAAGCGTTGAGCTACTTTTTTATATTATGATCAATGTGTTTAAGTAAATCGTTTATGTTTAGAAATAAACATATTTCATGTGATAAATATATAGAATAAGACAATAAAGTACATAAATGAATATGACGCAATTTATTTGTGTTTAAGAGCCTACTTCTATGCCAAATACATGATTAAGATGACGTCGCATTGCTAATATTAGGTTAATCAGTCATTCACATCACATAATTGTCAAAGTCGTATGAATGTTAAAATTATCTAACATTAGTATGCTGCAAATCTTCTCAATAGCTATCGAAAATATATATACGAGTTTATAAAAAAACAGTAAGAATAGCAAATTAACTTTCTATATTTAAAAACTGTATACATTTTTTGATACATTTACGCTGTTTGCCATCTAGCAAAGTAGTCATAGAGAACCTAGTGTCAAGACACTCCACTCTCTAGTAACCGTTTGAAATCGCGACATAGCGTATTCAGTAGCCGAACTGAACGCCGAGCTTAATCTTAGGTACCAGAGCGAAGAAATGAAAATACAATGCAAATATAATTTCCTCGAGCCCGATTCAAACCCACAACCAATCGCGTTTTACAGACACGCTAACCCACTGCGCCACGATAACATGAACTAAAAAAAAAAAAATTAAATAGCTTCACGCTATATCCCGCACACAGCAGGGTAGGCAGAGGGAACCTAGTGTTAAGACACTCCGTTCCCCACTTTCCGCCGAATTCGGAGGCTTGCGTGTTAAGTGGCGGAACTTAACGCCGCGCTTTACCTCGACACCAGAGCGAAGAAAATGGAAATATTAAATATTTCTACTCCTCGAGTGGGAATCGAACCCACAACCAGTCGTTTACAGTCACACGCTTGTGCCACTGGGCCACGACTGGCCATAACATGAACTAATTACATGAATTCATTAAAACGCTTAAAAAGCATCATGATTCATGCGTCATGTTTTATTTTTAATTCTTTTATATCAATGTTACCTCTTATCTATCGCTGTAGGAATTCTTGCATTTGCAAGAGAAATGTTTGCATTCTTCTTTTTTAAACTAATACATTATTATACTTTTTCATATTATTATATTACATTTACAAGTATATCTTCCTGGAAATTTTAAATAGAGCACTGATAATGAAGAGCATGCTGAAATGCAATGATACGGAGAAGTCCCGAGGACTTGATTTATAGATATTGAAAATTCTGTTTAGTAATTATATTATGAAACAATAGAAAATAACATTCAATACTTTAAATTAACATTAGACAAAATCTATAATAATTTATCTCATATAGTCCATATTTGCCCATTATATGTTAATCAAAATACGCGCAAAAGATTTTTTGTATTAAATTGGGTGATGTCATTGTATATTACAATACGCTCTTTTTGTGTGTATTTTCATTCTGTCATAACGTAAATTTTAATCGTCAAATTACAAAATATGTTTTGCTTTAGACATTTAGAAAACGTATAAAAAATTGAACGCAGTAAAATCAAACCCGCGCCTCTTGGAAACCGTCCAATCGCTCTGACTCTGACTCTGACGTCCAATGGCTCAGTGGAGCCATGCGTTTAACGCTTGGCTTAATGCTCAGAGCGTTATACGTTTTCTAAATGTCTTTTTGAATTTCCTATGTGTGTGAATAACACTGCAAAAATGTTAAAAAATATTTTGATTTAATTTACGTTAACTGCATGCCATATTGTATAACAATAATTTTCATATTAAAAATATTTACAGATTATATCGTAAGGCTTCATTAAACACGTCATACATGAATTCATCCATATCCATGTCTAGCATTGGTTCCAATGCAGACTCTTTATCTAACTACGACTTCACCTGGCACGATTTAAAAGACAAACTAAAAACTCTTTTCGCCGAACAACCGTTAAAAGATGGCCTCCTAGTTCTCGATGAAGTAAATGAAAAGATATGCGTGGAAGGATTCGATATTGGCTGTAAAATATTGGTGACGACGCGTGATAATAACGTTGTTACTAATTTTCATCCACAGATTGTTAAAGTGAGTGGTTTATTTTTTTTTTAAATTATATGTATATACTTTTTGGTGTAAATTCATCGTTTTTTTAAGTATTTATTCTCGTTTTTTGATGTTTTGTAAATAACTGTTTTGTAATTAACATGTAACTTAGATATTATATATTTAATTATTATGTATTTTGTAATTCTATTATTTATTTCTAAGAAATTTCTTATATTCTCATTTTTAGATAGAAAATCACTTTTCGGAGGAAGAATCGTTAGCCCTATTCGCTTCTTGTTTAGAAGTAGAAGTCAAAAATTTACCAAGACAAGCGAAAAAGTTACACGAAATATGTAAGGGAAGTCCTTTCCATATCGCATTGATTGGTGCTGAATTGGCGGAGAATAAAGAGCGGTTGGTACACGATACCAGACGTTGGAATTATTATATAAATAAACTGGAAAAAAAGGAATTCATATTGTAAGTTTTTCTTTATTAAAGAGTAATTGTTTTTACTTATAAATGTTAGTGATAACAGGTTCAAATCTTATGTAGAAAATATTTATGTTAAACATACAGTTCTTGATTTTTCTAAGTTTTTTAAAGTTAAGTTTTCCTACGTGTAGAATAACACTTTAAAAATGTTTAAAAGTATTTAATAAATAGCATTCTCTCTTGCCAAATGATTGTTCATAGAATAATCTTTGGGTAGCAGAAATTTGTAAAAGTCTCTCTACAGAGATGCTAACAACATAAATAACTTGTAATAAAGCGTATAAGGATTTCGACGCAGTAGCTAGTAGAACGCATGGCTTAGTGGTGAGAGCGCCTGAACGGTATTCAGGAGGCGCGGGTTCGAATCCCGCTGCGTTCAAATTTTTATACGTTTTCTTTAAATGTCTTTTTTTAGTTCTTGATTTTTCTAATTTCTGGTTATTTAAACCTGAGAGAGAGAGCTTAGCGTAAAAACTCGACTGCGATACTCTACACGGTTTTAAAAATAGTATTGAATGGGAGAACTTAACATCGCGCTTATCGTCTTACCAGAGGAGTAGTTTTTTAATATATATTTTTAAGAGATGTCAAAGACATGAAAAATAATCATGAGTCCATCGTGGCGCAGTGGGATAGCATCTGACTGTAAATACGGTATTTTTGGGGTTAGATTCCCACTCGGGAAAATGTCTATATATTCCCTTTGGTCTCTGCTCTAGGTTCGGTCTGGTTTCTGCTTTGAGCTTAATATTATTGTTGATAATATAGAATATTCATTTGTGTTTAATGTTTCTAAAGTGTTATTGACACACTTAGTAACAGAACACGTAAAAAAATGAACGTAATGGGACTAGAACCCGTGCTTCGTGAAGTCTGTCCAACCACTGCTCTGCTCTGACCACTAAGTCATATGTTCTACCTAGCATACATAGCAGTTTGTGTTTATATTTTATGTAAACAATTCTGTAATTAAGTCTTGACAGTGATATTGTATTGTTGTAGGTGAACTTTATTAAAGTAATTACATTGTTACTCGAAAACACAAACCATAAAATGATTCCGAGAAACTACACTTACTTATGATTTAGGTGTTTGACATACTTTTTAATACAAATTTTCTTTTTGCACAATTTTTAAATAAACGATTTTTTGCTCGTATATGTATATACTTTCTTTTTTAAAAACTTTATTAATACAGATTTACATAGTTTTTATTTATCCCTTTCAGCAATTTCTCAAGATCAGACGTGAATCCTATGAAAACAGTGGAATTCTGTATAAACTCTCTAAAACCGGACTTACTAAAACTGTTCAAAATGCTCGCAATATTACCCGACAATGTTAAACTGTCAGCGAACGTCCTAAGCAAATTATGGAACAAAACGACCATTGAAATCGACACCATTATACAGCAATTACGTAGCAAATCTCTGATAATCGTTTTCTATGACGAGGATAAACATGATTACACGTATGAGATACACGATCTAATTATGGGTTATTTGAGGAGTAGCTCGAATGAAGATGACATAAAGAAACTTCATGGTGGACTACTAACAAGCTATAATTATGGTGTTGACTATTGTCCCATAGAAATAGAGGACGATGGTTATATAGCCCTTTATGTCGGATATCACTTGGCCCATACTAAAAATTTGAATAATATGTGGAAATTGTTTGAAACGTTATATTTGAATTTAAAATTCTTGGGCAATAAAGTAAGGTTGACAGGACCGGCTGATGTCATTCTGGATTTGCAGAAATATGAGAATTATATTGTTAATGATGTGAGTATTTTTTTGTTTTTCTCGTAAAAATAAAATGTACATTTTATTTATACTTAACATACGTAATACGTTAAGTTCACAATACACATCTGTATGTATCTGAAATAAATATCAGGTCTGAGGCATTAACTTAAGTGAACAGGTGGTGAACTATTTGTCGTTCCAAAAATTAAGCATGTAACTTTTTATTTTGAATAAAATTATTTGACTTTGATATAAAGCGGGAAATATGTTACACATTTGTGCAACTCCTTTCACATGTAACAAGATTTTTTATGTAATAAGAACAGAGAGCTTAATGTCAACATATTCCACGCTCCGCTTTCCACCTGAGTTCAAGACAGTCCTGTCTGTAAAGTGGAGATTAATTTTTATATAATAATATCTGTGCATATATAATCTATAAAAATATTTTTGTAAAACGTATAAAAATTAGATCGTAGCGTTATCTGGAAGCACTCTATCCATTAAGTCATACATTCTACATGTTGACTACGTCATAACTCTTATGTGCCTATTACAACTTATTTTTGTTTGTTATCATTACTATAACTTTATAAGTTTATTATATAATTTCCAGGATATAGATAAAGCCTTGCTATACAATATAAAGGAGTATTTAAGTACGCACGGTATCGACCTATACAGGTACCCCTGCACCGACATCATACAGAGCATCCTACAGAACGAGTCCAAAGGTATACTTTACATGAAAGCATGGGAAACGGCACAAGAGAGGTGCTGCCTGAATGAATTGTATTTTGAGTTTTTGTGAGTATAATTGTATATTTAATTTGTTGTTTTAGCTTCATGCTGTATCCCGCACATTGCAGGAGGGTAGGCAGAGGGTTAAATGTACCTACCTGTTAAGATTATCCGTTCCCCACTTTCCGCCGAATTTGGAGCTAAACTTAACGCCGCGATTTTCCTCGACACCAGAGCAAAGAAAATAGAGATAATACATATTCCCATTTCGGGAATCGAACCCACAACTAGTCGCTTTACACACTCTGCACCTCTGCGCCACGACTGGCCCTAAGTATATTTATATATCTTTCATACTATATTTAATGAAGTGATGAGATGTGAGACTTTGTTAGCAGATGAAGAGGTATTAACAGAATTCTAATGTTTGATTCATTGATTCAACTTAGATGATATCGACTTTATATGCAGTTATAAATTGAGACAATTGTTACGTAGTATGGTATCATCTGGCTGTTTGCGCAATGGTTGTAAGTCCGATTTCCACTCGGCTTCATAATGGTATTTAAATTATTTTCATTTCCCCACTCTGGTAACATGGCTAACTGCGGAGTTACACATAGAATATTACGGATTCAGACGAAAAGTGGGTAACAGAGTGTGTTGACATAAGATTCTCTTCTAATAAAAAAGTATAATTATTTTTTCTACGTGTACGTGACCCCAGACCCCGTAGTATTAATAGCCAGATATGCCTCAAATAATATACCAATAAAGGGCACTTAGCATCTTTATTAAATATTCAATTATGAGTGATGGACATATCTAAGGACAGTAATAATCTACATTCAATAGAATATGCTAAATTTATTATATGAATTTTGAATCCGTGACCTAAATGCATATGACGCATTTAGGTCACGCGTTGTTAATGAATTACAGATTAGATGGAAATAGGTCAAATATGTACGTACATGTATGAATGTGCTTTTGTGGATTTGGAGAAGGCTTTTGACAGAGTTGTGCGAAAGAAGTTATGGGAGATACTACCTCGGTACAATGTGAACGGACCCTTGTTGCAGGCTGTAAAGTCTCTTTACCGAGATCACTCAGCCTGTGTACGAGTAGGAGCTGGCATGTCGCCTCGGTTTGATATCCAATCGGGTGTCAAACAGGGTTGTGCCATGTCAGCTTGGCTGTTCAATTTGTACTTGGATAGTTGTCTCCAAGGAGTGAAACAAAGTGATATGGGAGTGAAAGTGGGTGACTTGAAGGTAAACTGCCTGTTGTACGCAGATGATGCAGTGCTTATTGCATCATCAGAATGCGAGTTGCAGGCATTGGTCACCATCCTGAAAGATGGGTGTGAAAATAATGGTCTAAGCCTGAATGCGAGTAAAACTAAGATTCTGGTGTTTGAAAGAGACGAAGAAAGAACGTAATGTAAGATAATGGTTAACAGAAAGAAATTAGAACAAGTGAATGAGGTGGTATATTTGGGAAGTATGTTTAGCAGAGATGGAAGGTATGATATGGATGTTGAAAGGCGTATTGCTGCCGGTAACAGGGTTAACGGTGCCCTCGCTGCGTTGATGCGACGGCGGAACGTGAGCATAGCCGCACGTTTAGCTGTGCACAATGCAGTGCTGGTACCGACGCTGCTATACGGCAGCGAAACGTGGGTATTGCAGAAGAAGAATGAAAGAAAGATGAATGCTGTGGAGATGAGATCTCTTCGAAAGATGTGCGGAGTCAGCTTAGCTGACCGAATCCGCAATGAAGAGATACACAGAATGGCAGGTATTAGCGAGAACGTCATAGTAAGAATGAAGAAGGGCGTGCTCAGGTGGTTTGGGCACGTCGAGAGGATGAGTGATGAAAGAATGGTGAGAAAGATTTATGAAGCAAAGGTGAGTGGTAAGAGAGGCAGGGGGAGACCTCGGTTGACCTTCGAAAACACAGTATCGATGATACTGGAGGAAGGTCACGTAAAAAGCATGAGGACACCCCGGAGGGCGTGTATGAAGAGGTTGATGACTGTGGACGAGGCGAAAGAAGTATGCAGGGACCGTAGCGTTTGGCGCTCCGTTCTCTCTGACTACCCCGCAAGGGATACAGCGTGGAGCTAAAAAAAAAAAAAAAAAAAAAAAAAAAAATGTATGAATGTTGTGTTAGTTTTGAAAAAGACATTTCGAAAACGTGTAAAACTTTGAACGCAGCGGGATTCGAACCTCCGCCTCCTGGAAACCGTCCAGGCGCTCTGACCGCTAAGCCATGCGTTCAACTATCAGCTGCGTCCAAATTCTTATACGCTTATTACAACTTATTTTTATTATTAGCATTTTTACAAATTTCTGCTACCCAAAGATTATTCTACGAACAATCGTTCAAATTTGTATACGTTTTCTTAATGTTTTTTTCAATATCCTAAGTGTGTGAATAACACTTTGAAAATGTTAAAAGTGCGTTAGTGTTTATTATAGCCGATGGCGGGACCTAATGTCACGTTTGTTTTTAGAAAAAATATTAAAAATAATTGATTACAGGATAAACAGAGTACCTAGATTTAGTTAAAAGTAGTAAAGTTTAAGTAATTAATAAATATTATACTAAGCAAAGAACGAAGCGTTTTGTTCAAAAAAAGGTGTTTTTTAATACCTTCACAATAACATTGTAATAATAATTTTAATATTTCAGACATGAACAAAACGTGGAAGAAATAAAATATTCGACAATTGATGTTAAAGAACCTATAAAATCTGTGTGTTTCCTTGGTGATTATGTGTTAGTTGGCACTAAGACTGGAGTTATTAAGGTATGCCATATTGATCAATATTGCGTTTCTAATAGTATATAAATTATATTATGCTTTATGTTTTGCTTTTGAATTTATTCATTTTACATAGATTTGTGAATTAAAAATTAAGCAATTAAAATAAGAAAATTTGTGTCGGCTTTTGCCAGTATAATGCATAATACCTTTATATTTTACTATTTAATCATGCTTACTGGAGTCGGAATGAATAAAGTACTGAATTTATAACAGGTGTCTTAGTTATTGAATTTATAATAGACGTTACGTCGTCTGATTGAAAATGCGATTAGTGGTGGATTCGATTTTCAATGGAAATCGTTTGAAAAAGGATTTTTATTTCAAGAAAAAAATTATAATATTTAAGGCCAGTCGTGGCGCAGGGGCATAAAGTGTGACGGTAAACGCGACTGGTTGTGAGTTCGATTCCCACTCGAGGAATTGAAATATTGAATATTTCATTTTCTTCGCTCTGGTGTCGAGCGTCACAAATCACGGCGTTGAGTCCGCCACTTAACGCGCAATGCTTCGCCTCTTGACTTCGGAGGTGCGTGGGGAACGGAGTGCCCTGACACTAGGTTACCTCTGCCTACCCTTAAATATTCGAGATACAGCTTTTCACTAACAAGAACAAAAATACTTTCATTCCAGTTATTCCACATATCAACAAACAAGCTAAAAAAAGAGCTGCATACCACAGAGACAGGAGAAGCAGGCATAACATGGGTGGGCGCGTGTCCCGCCAACCCGCCCGTAGTAGCGGCTTTAGACGCGCGAGGAACTGTACGCGTGTGGTATGTGGACGACGTGTATAGGGCCTGCGATGGGGTTATTGAGGAAGGTATGTTGATTTTTGTTTTTTTTTTATTATTTAATATAGGGCCTGCAATGGCTTTACCGGTGGGGGGACGGATTAGAAAAGAACTCCCTTCCGTCGCTAGGCATCGTCCCGTAAAAGGGGAGTAACCCAGTAGCTTTGTGGTAGGAGATTCGTTCTCGGACTGGCTTGCGACCACTATCATATCAAAGACTAACCGCTGAACATCTGATAACGTGTTCCGGTTCGATGGTTTGTAAGCCAGCTCTCTCCCTATTCCCACCATCCCTATCCGTCTTCCCTCTCCCCCCTTCCTCCCCCCTTAAGGTCGGCAATACTTCCACAACTTTTCTAATGTTGTGGATGTCCATTGGCGAAGGTAACTACTTACCATCAGTTGGTCCGTCTTGCCCCCCTTTCGTCAATAAAAAAAATGAGATTGTTGAGGAAGATTGGTTGCTTTTCTTTGCTTTTTTTAATAATTTTTAATTTAAAATGACCAAGTGTGATAGTGTAGCCAGTTGTGGCGCATAGGTGTAATCTAGGTTCCCTCTGTCTATCCTACTGTGTGTGAAGCTAAAATAAAAAAAGAAATAAAGTTTTGTAAATTTACATTTTAGTATTTAAATGGAATAATGATTTCTTACAAAATATAATACCAACGTATCAGTTTCGATAATATCACTGACTGCTTAAGTTTCGCTCAAAAACTCACTATATATAAATAATAAGCTAAACTTGATATGTTATCTTCTATCAGGTTATATTGAATCAAAAAATGATATTTTTACATTCTTTATTTTTTATTCATATCGTTCTAAATCTCAATTCTAAAAAAGCGAAAATTTATTTACAGAAGCAGAAGAAACCCACAACAATAATTTTCCAAGCAACGTAACGATCGCTCTCGCTAACATGCCGTTCCTCAACTGTCGCTGGTCAAATTTTGATGAAACTCTAATAACTCATACTTTACACGTGATTTACGTTTATAATACAAATGGCGATATTAAATATTGTATCAGCGAAACGTATAAGGATATTCAGATATCTTGTTGTGTGCCCAGTAATTGTGAAAATACGGTGCTAGTCGCTACTAATAAAAGTTTGGATATATTGAACTTAAAGACTGGGGAAAAACAAAGTTTTGATGATAGTGGACATGTGTTAGATATTGTGATTGTTCCTGGTAAGTACTTGTATTATAAATAAATATAGATTTTTAATAGAATAATATATTATATAACTGAAATATGATTACTTCTTTTGTTACCAAAGGTAGACAACTTTTAATAGAGAAACCTTTGTAAGAGATTACTAGAGGCACCACTAAGTCCATCTTGCATACATTTATATTTGTAGGTGTTATATATATGATTTGATCATTTGTTTACCTTTTTGTATAAAAAGTTAAATCAAGTGGGTAATTGAATGATAATATAAGTTTGGCACTTAATGTCTTGCTACCAAGCTCAATAAATGATTACATGTAAAATATTGTATTATTTAAACATAATAGTGGCGACGAAGTTAAATTTGTGAAAAATGGATCATAAAGCTGTGAAATTTTGTGAATTCAATCCAAAAATAGACATTTGGGACAATTACATAGATAGACTAAAGTTTTGTTTTGAGGCTAATGGAATTATGTTGGATGGTGCAAAAAGAGCAAATTTCTTTACAGTGTGTGGTGCTGAAGTGTTTGAGACATTCTTAGCGTTAATTACTCCAAGAAAAGCTAGTGATGTGACATTCAATGAAATTGAGGTTATTCTGACAAAACATTACAGTCCGAAACCAAACGAAATTTCTATGTCCTACAAATTTTACACAAGAAACCAAAATGTTGATGAAAATGCATCGGATTATATAGCTCAGTTACGGAAAATCAGTTCATCCTGTAATTTTATGGACTTGGAGCGTATGTTGCGAGACCGAATAGTATGTGGCATGAAAGATCATAGATTACAATATGAGCTGTTAAAAAGGGATAATTTATGTTATCAAGATGTGGTTGATGCGATACTATCGGCAGAGAGTGCCGGAAAGCATTGTCGTATAATACAGAACATAGTTACGGAACCTAAAACATATTTAGATCACGATGGGGAGCCATCTCAACTCTCTAAATCGGAGCCTATGGATATAAATTCAGTGCAACAGAAAAGTAACATGCGATTGTGTTATAGATGTGGTGGTCGACATGGTGGAGAATGCCGTTTTATTAATGCCATATGTCGATACTGTAAAAAGAAAGGTCATATAGAGAAGATATGTACACTAAAGAAGAAAACTTTTAACGCTTATTTAAATGGTATTTTCAGTGTACAAATGCAAAATAACACACCATGTTTTGTCTTACAATTGTTATTAGAAGATGTGCCTGTAACATTTCAAGTGGATACTGGAGCAAGTTTTTCGTTGATAAATGAACACACTTGGGGAAAAATACAACGACAGAATCAATATCTGATTCTCAAGCCGTCACTCTTAACCCTTCGTACATGGACTGACGCTCCAGTTATGTTATTAGGTCAGGCACAAATACAAGTGAAATATGAAAATATAATTTGCAATTTAAGCATAATTATTGCAAAAGGACGTGGGCCTAATCTTATAGGTCGAGACTGGTTGGATCCATTAAATATAAGGTTAAATATTAATTGCCTATCGGGTACTGATCATGATAAATATATTAGGAAAATAATAGCTAAATACACAGACATTTTTAAAGAAGGTCTGGGCACATATTGTGGGAGTCCAGTTAGTATTCACCTCAAACATGGGTCTACGCCTAAGTTTTTGAAGGCTCGTCCTGTACCTTATGCTATAAAAGGAAATGTAGAGAAGGAAATTGACCGTTTGGTAGCAGAAGGTGTGTTGAGGCCAATATCATATTCTGATTGGGCTACACCAATAGTACCTATTTTAAAAAAGTCAGGAGAGATTCGATTATGTGGAGACTATCGAAGTACTGTTAATCAAGCAACTGAATCTGATACATATCCGATGCCTACAGCCAACGAGGTTTTTGCCATAGTAGCAGGTGCAAAGTTCTTTTCGACGTTAGACCTAGATCGAGCTTATACTCAAGTAAGAGTAAATGAAAGCACAGCCAAATTACTAACTTTAAATACATGCAAAGGATTATATACAGTTCATAGATTACCATTTGGCGTCAAGGCCTGCCCGGGGATTTTTCAACGCCTTATGACAGCTCTTTTAGCAGGCATTCCAGGAGTGGCAGTTCTTATAGACGACATTATTATTAGCGGCCCTACGCTGCTTACGATGCAGCAACGACTTGAAATGGTGTTGGATCGTATACAAAAATCTGGATTACGACTCAATAAAAAGAAATGCAGATTTGCGCAGGAGCAAGTTGAATTTTTAGGATTCGTCATTAATGAAGAGGGGGTGCATCCAGCTTCAAGCAAAATAGAAGCAATTATTAAAACTCCTGAGCCCAGAAATGTACAAGAATTACAAGCTTTTCTAGGCTTGTATAATTTTTACGAAAGGTTTATTCCTCACAAGGCAACTGTATTAGAACCGCTACACAGACTATTAGACAAATCACGGAAGTGGCAATGGACGAGTACTGAACAGAATTCATTTGATATGGCTAAGCGGTTATTGACTTTTGAGACTACCTTGGTGCATTATGATTTACACAGACCTTTGATGCTTATATGTGACAGTTCCCAGTATGGTGTTGGAGCAGTGCTCTCACACGTGATGGATGATGGACAAGAGAGACCAGTTGCAATGAGTTCCAGAACATTACATACTCATGAACGTCGATATTCCCAATTGGACAAAGAGGCAACAGCAATTATGTTCGGAATTCAAAAGTTTCATAATTACTTGGCAGGAAGAAGTTTTACTGTAGTCACTGATCATAAACCCTTACTTGGAATATTTAATCCAAAAAAACCTATGCCAGTTATGTTGTCGCCTCGCTTAACAAGAATTGCCATAGCACTAACGTCACACGATTACGACATAGTTTACAGACCTGGATCACAAATTGGTAATGCAGATAGTTTAAGCAGATGGCCACAACCTGTACCGGATCAAGAAGATCAGTTTTTGGGAGAAATATTATTGATAGCAGAGAAGCTGGAAGATTTTCCGTATACTGCTAGAGAAATTGCGAAGGCAACTGAAAGAGACACAGTACTATCTCGAGTCAGTCACTTTTTAAAAACCGGCTGGCCTCACAAGGTTACTGACACTGAACTGCACAAATACTGGCTGCATCGCTCTGCTCTATCATTACAAGATGGTTGTGTACTTTTAGGATGCCGAGTGATAATACCATTATCATTAAGGCCGGATATATTGAAGATGCTACATAGCACACACAATGGTATTGTTCACACCAAATCACTTGCTAGAAGCTATGTGTGGTGGCCACATTTAGATGATGACATTAATAAATTAGTGTCTAATTGCAGAAACTGTCTTGAAAACAGAAACATGCCGTCAAAGACTAGACATGAATGGGTAACGCCGACAAGGCCATGGTCTAGAATACATATGGATTTCGCTGGTCCATTTCTAAATAAAACATTTCTTATTATCGTTGACGCTTTTTCGAGATGGCCAGAAGTGATACCAGTATTTAATATATCGTCGGCAACAGTAATCCGCCATTTAAGAATGTTATTTGCTACACATGGTTTATGTGAAACACTGGTAACTGATAATGGGACATCATTTCTCTCTAAAGATATGGAAACATTTTTAAGCTCGAATAAAATTAAACATATAACTACAGCACCATATCATCCATCCACTAATGGACTGGCAGAACGGATGGTACAGACAATCAAAAATAAATTAAAGAAAATTGATGGCTCGTGGGACATTAAAATTCCAAATATGTTGCTTGGACTGCGAGTTACACCATGTACTAGTACTAATAAAAGCCCTTCTGAACTTTTGATGAATAGGCGTCTTCGTACTTTGTTGGATAATATTCATCCTGATTATTTATTACATAGAAGAACAGAAGATCAATTACAGAAAGCTAACGAAAAACGAAATAGAGAGACAAGTATAGGACACAAAGTAATGTACAGGAACTATAATGAAGGATCAAAATGGCTGCCTGGTCAAATAATAAATAAAGATGGTCCATCGAGTTACAGAGTAAAGACTGATGATGGTGCTATAGTTAGGAGGCATATTGATCAAATTATAAAATTAAAAAATGTTAATGAAACCAGAGATGATAACAATGATATTAGTGATGACATTCAGAGAGAGGAAACAGTGAATTTGGAAGATGAATTAACAGTGACAAATGATAGAACTAGCAGTTCTGAAACAGAAAATGATATGATGAATGAAGAAGAAAGTGATAATATTACAGAAATTCCAAGCTCTGAACAGTGGGAGGAAATGTTAGGGATTCCTAGCTCATCTGAAATAACTATGTCGGGGGGAAAGATTAAGAATAAGTTAAATTTGCATTCTAAAGTTCCATATTCTCGGTCCAGTTGTTCTAAATTTAACAATAGTTATATTTGCTAGAGTTAGGTTATGATTTGTATGGTTGATTTATTTTTATTCAAATTCTTTTATATATAATTATATTTATGCATGAAGTAAAAGTTTAAGAGTTACTTAGGGGGGAGATATGTTATATATATGATTTGATCATTTGTTTACCTTTTTGTATAAAAAGTTAAATCAAGTGGGTAATTGAATGATAATATAAGTTTGGCACTTAATGTCTTGCTACCAAGCTCAATAAATGATTACATGTAAAATATTGTATTATTTAAACATAATAGTATGCATATTTCGTTTCATGAGTATTTCTGTTGTGTGCAAAGTATATTCTATTCCGTTACGTCAAAATTGCATACAATTTTCTCTTACGTTCATTCTTAATTTTTTAAAATAACATATTTTCACAAAAATGATGTAATTTGCCATACTAAAAGTTTAAATGCTGAAAAAGTGGGTACTTCCAACATCTCTATAATCTATTAGAAATACTATATAATTAAATTAATAAAATGAATTTAATTTTATTTACATACACTACCACAAGTATAACATTTATTTTTTAATTAAGTGGCAGAAACGTTGCTAGTATGAATTATCTATTGATATAAATATGTTTCCAGGTACGAACAAAGTGATAACATTAAAAGAGAAGCAAGTAATGCAGTATGAATATAAGATGCTACGTAGATTCAACAGAGATTGCAGCGACCGCGAGTGTAAAGAGATTATAACGAGCGACGCGGTCAAAGAGAATATAAGTTTTATTTCAATAGCTGTGAATAAATCTGGTTCACTACTTTTTATTTCCACTAATGATGGTAGGGTTATATGTGTGGATCTAAAGAGTTACGTTCATGTGTTGGATCTGGAGAATAGGAGGGGGTAAGTGTTTTTGAGTTCTGTTTTGCTTTTTCTTATATATTTTTTTGGGTTTTTTGGCTGTTTGTGATAGGTCATCACATGCAGCCAAAAAGCTAGAGAGCAGCTTTACATTTTTTTATCGCTTAGCAAGGTAGTCAGATTAATAACAAAAAACAAGTAGTTACTAAAAGAATGAAGCCCAAAATCAAATAATTATATTCAAAATAAGATGTTGAATTCTTCATTTTTGACCGTCAAATAATTTATCTACGGTTTACTAAAGTGAAGTCAAGGGGTTTAGATTTTTCAAATAAACTTTCATCCCCTATTTCAACACTTTACAGGTTGATTTTTGAAAAAAATAAGAAGCCTATGTTAGACCCAGTCACTTTTACTACTTTCATGCTAAATTTCATCCAAATCGGAGTGGTAGATTAGCCGTGAAAGCGTGACAGACAAACACACAGACTTTTGCATTTATAATATAAGTATGGATAGTAATACTTTTGAAATAAACTGGAGCGAGTATTTCGTTCCTAAGGCTTGCTTATCTTTAATACTGTTAAGTAATACTTTTAAGACGCAAACATCTTTTCACAATTTTTGTAAATTGTGATACATCTTGGACGTTTTCTGGAGTCTTGTTGTAAAAGAGTACTTTAAAAAAAATCTTTCTTTTACTTATTAATAATAAACATTTCAAATAATTTCCAGTAACGTAGTATCAATGTCAGTAAGCGAGGTAGCGTGGGACGAACTAGAAGCGGGTCCTGACGTCCTTCTCACTGGAACAGATGATGCGGAAAATAGTGCTAAAGTGTGGTACTTAGACGCGTATGCAGCACTCAGTCGACAGAGAGATAATGGGTAAAGTTGTTTGAAACTAAAATAAATTATTATATGTATGTATTCTTGTGTGAAGGTGATATGTCGTTATATCGGATTTTGATGAGTATATGCTTAAATTGCGAAATGCAGTGTTTATTAATATACCTGTAATTGTAATTTGTAAATTTTTCGTTTTAACTTTTTATATTTAATTTGTTTTTAAGTTTTCTTTGTATAAAAAGAAACTGTATTCAATTTTTTTAAACGAATACAGTTTCTTACTTATCACCTTGATACATACGTGCATATATTAAGCCTTAATATTTGAAAATTTAGCTATAGTTTAATTTAAATTGCTAATGTAGATTATTGTTAATATAGTATCTTGTGGAGACCGACAATTATTTGTGTAAATTTTAATACTAATTATTAACACGACATTCATAAAAGTAGTTGTAATAAATATATTAATAAATAATTTTAGACACAAAAAAACATGTTTGAAATAGAACGTTATTATTTTGTTATATCTATTATTTGCATAACCATAAAGATACTTCAATATAACAATCTTCCTATAAACTTTAGTTTATTAGTTATTAAGATGTGAATGTAATTCATATTTTATAATTTGCTACATTTTTTTTTTATTTTTTTATTGTTAAAAAGTTAACTTCAAAAGTAAGTTATAAAATACATACCTTTTATTTTAACTAAAATTACAAATAACACACAAAGTCCACAAAACCGAATAAAAACAAAATAATTCTAACCACCATTTTCCATTCACAGCAAAGTCCGTCTAACAACAAAATTCGATGCCAGCTTCATAAATGCACTCTACCCACCCACACCTACCCCCAGCACTGTAACTACAACTAGCACAGTTATACAAAGTACACCGTCCACACCTAAACGTCATCAGTCGTTTGTTAATACTAAAACGAAGGAGAAGAGAAATGTTATGCGAGCCACTATGAGCCTCGACAGGCATTCGTTGAAACCGTTGAATTTGAAAGGAATTACTAATGGCAATGGTAATGTTGATAGTGTGATGTACCCCTTATTGGCTATCGTCGATGATAGGAATAATGTGAAGGTATTTGTTGCTTTATTTTTTTTTTAATTTGGTTGGTTGTGATTGTCTTTTGTTTTTATTTGTATATGTTTTTTGGTGTAATTTTTGCTTGAGAACATGTTAGGGCCTTATAATCTGTGTAAAAATAAATTATGAAATTTATTTTTTTACTTAGATAGGTAGTGTAGTAGTGATGTAATGATTAGTATTTGTTTCGTCTTCAGTTTCGTTCACACGTTAGAGTTTAAATAGAGATATGTAGTAAATTGATTCGCGATACTGAACGTCGCGTTTTGACCTACCAGAGTGGCGAAATTAATATACTTTAAATATAATCATTTCCCTATGTTGGGACCGCGCCAACGACCAATGTCATGTATAGTTCTAATGCACTATAAGGACCTCCACTTTATAACATAAATCACATTAATCATAAAACTTTGTATCTATGTTTTTAGTCCTAAATTTATTTATGTATTAACATAAATAAATATTAATTTTTCATTACTTACCTAAATCTAGCTTACTGTATATTGTTGGTGAGGAACCAAACGAACCTGTCGGTAGACCACCAGGTATCAGGACTACTGGCAGATTCGTTCGTCATAATTAAAGAACTAAACTAAACTACATTTACAGGTAATGCGAGGTAGAAAGCTAATAACTGAAATACAACCAACCTCAGACGATCAAATAACCAAAGTCAAAATATCACCGTGTAATCAATACATTGTATGCGGACTTAAGAGTGGTATTGTAAGGAAATTCACAATACGCACAAAGGAATACAAAGACATTATGAATGTTAACAGTCCAGTAAATTATATGAATTTTGTTAATTCCGACTTATTAATGGTTGCCGGGAAAAACAGATGTCTCATGGCGTACATGTTGATGGAAAATGGTGAATGGAAGCCTGAGATGTTGGAAAAAGGCAATGCTAATCTAGGATCGCAGGAAATATTGAATGATATACAAGGTATTATTGGGTGTTGTTTGTTTTACTGGTTTACGTTTTTAGCAAGGCAGGCAGGGCAGGTAGTTAAAGAGAAGTTAGCGTCTAGATACTTTGTTCTTTTCATTTCATGATCAAAACATTGCGTGCGTGCCTGATGTTGCTGAACTCTGTGTTTTGTTACAAGAGTTATAAGTCAAAATGAAAGTCATTTAAATGTTTTTTTTTTCATAGTTTTATGCATTCTCTGTTGTAGAGTTAGAATTAATTATTTTTCTATTAATGTACAATATTTATTATTCGTATCGTCTGTAGAGCCAAGATTTTCTTGATTCTATTATATTAATAAAATTATACAACTAATACAATTTGTGAAACTATTTATCTTTTGATCGTGTAAATCGTTGCCATCATATATTTTGTGCAAAATAACATATTTTGAACCATTTAAATTTTTAGGCATCAAAAAGAAATCATCCCAATCAGAGATCCACAGTTCAGAAAGCGATTCAAGCATTAGTTCAAAAGAGCGCTTATTCAAGAACTGCGATAGGAAAAGTCTTTGTGAATCAAGCGGTTTGATCGATTGCTACTGGATACCGAACTTAGGACTTGTTACCATAAAATGTAATGCCACTATCAAGCTGTGGGATGAAAAATTAAAATTAACCACCATTTTGAATGCGAGGCAAATGGATGTGTGTATAACTTGTACAGCGTTCCAGAATAATGTGTTGGTTATCTGTGATGAATATAGTAAATGTTTTCAGGTTTGTTTTTTTGTAATTTTTAAATTTTATCTTTATTAATATAAGTAACTGAAGGAAAAACTCTCGATCTCTTTTTACGATTGTTATGTGGAGGAGTTGAAATTCGGCACACTGAAAATTATAAAGTGATAATTGAAGTTATTTTATATCAATTTTGTCAAAAAAAAACCTTTAAATGCTTGTTGACTTTTTATTCTTGAACCTACAAAATAAATATTAAATGTCAAGAGAAGATTAACAAAATAAAATACAATAGTTAAAAATGCATTTACATCAGAGATTAGAGATTGTTTCAACCACACATAAAAAAAAACAATGTTTTGGGTTCTATTATATTGATAGATTATTTTCAACAATAATCATTTTTCCTTTTATATCTTCTATGTACAGAAAGTAATCAGTTACTTGTTTATTATATGTATATGTCGTGGTCATATCGTATAATTGACGATTTCATGAAATCGTTGACTATATCATGAAATGGTCGCAGTTCACGAAGTGACCAATTATCGTTTGACCAGATGATGATGTCGTTTGACGAAATCAATGACAACCTAACGTTTAACAATATGATCAACGAAACTCGTGGCTACGTCGATCTTGTTTGACCAAATCTAGGAGAGCCTTTTCATATATCAGCTGTTTGATTCTCTAAAGATTGAAAGTCATTTAAGCTAAAAACATCGTCATTATATATAACGAGTTCGTATTACGAACATATTCTGAATTTATATCAAATATATTATAAAGACATCGTAAAGACATACTTTACGATATGACCAAACGTCGATGACGAAATCGTTAAACGTTGACGTATCAACGATATGGTCAAGTTCAGTTGCTCATTTCATGAACTGCGACCATTCATGATATCGTCAACGAGATCATGAAATCGTCAATTCTACGATCTGACCGCGACATGTAGATCATATACTTTTATACAACTGCCGTTTTTGAAAATAAAACATAAATAAATGTATGTATTTTCTTTGGTATTTCAGAGCTTTGAATTAAAAACATCCGAGCGGGTTTATTTAGACTTAATACAAGAATATACGCTGAACTACAAGATTACCTCGTGTGCCTTGACTGATGATGGTAACATATTAGCTATGGGCTTGGACACTGGCGATATTGTGGTATGTGTACTATATTTACTTATTTTTATAATTAATATCATCTTTTTATACAGGATATGTGTGGTATTATATAATATGTAATGATTGTAGGTTTAAATTTCATGTTGTGAATAATTTGTAGTAAAAATAAGAATTTTAATGTGGAAAAATCGAGCAATTTATACCAATGATTTATTGATCGACGTGTAGTCGAAAGGAGACAGCACAAGAAAATAATAAAAAATACAAATTAAGAACACATTAAAATAAAAGTTGCATGGACGTAAGCAACATCTTATTTTGGGAAATATTTATACTAGTTTTTATTTTGTTTAATATTAGTGTTATTAACATACGAGTATATATACGATACGCTTAAACTTATGTATTTTATTTTATTTTATTTTTTTATTTACAATTAAATTGGAAGATATTGTTACAACTTTTAATTTCGAGCATTTTGAAATAATCACATCATCCTTTTAAAAACAATTTATTTGTACTATACACAACTAAACAAAACTTATGATTTCAGATATGGCACATTCAAAATAAAAAACAACTAAAACTCCTAAGGCATCACAAATCAAAAGTCAACTGGTGTGGGTTTTCGCCCACCCCCGACCGTCTCTACCGGTCGACCGTCCAGTCACCTTCAACCCTCGCGCCTCAGTACTTGTATGAAGACGAGGACCAACCGCCACTGGT
This sequence comes from Dryas iulia moderata, assembly GCA_019049465.1. Classification (NCBI taxonomy): domain Eukaryota; kingdom Metazoa; phylum Arthropoda; class Insecta; order Lepidoptera; family Nymphalidae; genus Dryas; species Dryas iulia. The sequence continues at coordinate 10,520,147 of CM032428.1, forward strand.
TCTGGTGACTATGGCGTCTGAGATTGTGTGGTGGAACATTACTTATGTTATACGGACTAGACGGCGAGGATTAAGGTTAGTAGTAATATAGTTAGTATTATAATTTCATGCTTTTTTCTGTATAGTAAGAAATGCATAGAGAATTTAGTGTGAAGGCCGAGGAATCGAGGTCGTCTTGGAGCAACATCAGTGGAACAACATCTATTCAATACGGCTTAATTTCGATTTGGAAGAACGATTATTTATAAACTCTTTCCATTTCTCTGCCCTAATAAGATAAAATACGCCGTTGATTTCCGCCACTCAACACGTGGCACGAATTCGAAGGTTAAATGGAGAAAGGTGCACGTAACTGGGTGCATTGTCTCGAATTAATTCGGAAAATGGAGACCGAAAAGGCGAAAAGACTGTGAAGCGGTGATTTCAAAACTAATTGTTTTTAAAAATGGGAAAAGAAAGATTTTTATATATTACATATATAAAAACCCTTTTTTAGCTTCGCGCTGTATCCCACACAGCTGGGTAGGCAGACAGTAGTGTTAAGATATTCCGTTCTCCACTTTTCGCTGAATTCTGAAGGCATTACGTGTTAAGTGACGGAGTTCAATGCCGCGTTTTGCCTCGACACCAGAGCGAAAAAAAGAGAAATACCTCCAAGCTTCGTACGGGTATGGTATCGAACCCACAACCAGTCGCGTTTACATTCACACTTATGTGCCCCTGCACCACGAATGGCCTTAATTCTTATATACAATTTCCTTTTCATTTTCAGAGCGGGACAAAACGTTATAACGCCCCTCGCGAGTCCACTAGATACAAGAAGCGAGTCACATCAAGTAGGCAATTCTATTGCGGATTCGCGCAGTAATTGCTTCTTTGGCAGTAATCCCTTCGATCCAAAACAATATTGGAAGATTAATTGGAAAAGGAAAACGTAAGTGTTACTTTATAGAAATGTTTGTTTAATATGTAAATTTAATGTATCTACCTAATATATATAAAAATTAAGTAATCAACTTTTATTTCTTTTTAAATTTTGGAACAAATTGAAAATAAAAATAATAAAACGATTGCATTGTGTCGCAGTAGGACAATATCTGGCTACAAGGATTAGTGATTAGTGGGTTCTAATCCCACTCAGAGACATTTTTATATCTAAATTATATTAATTCATGAAGCTGTCCATTTAAAAGCTAATTTCGTTTTTAGAGACACAAGTAATTTTACTACGTCATTAATATAAAAACTTAATTGTATAAAATGAAAAACCTAAAAATAATCAAATTTATATGTACATCTTTTTATTTCAGCTGCAAAGAAGGTTCTAAACGCAAAGAAATTCTTGCTTGCATAAAGTTAACAGGCATGAGTGCAAAGCAAATCTTCATAGATGAGAAATTCTCCAGCTTCATCACAGTCGACAACCCCGGCCATATACACATTATGAAACTAATGGGCTCCTGTGCTTCATAGTAAATTATATAATAAAATTAATTAATTTAAAAATATGTAAATTAATGGTAAAGTCTGAATATCTGACTCATATCAGTAGGACAAATACCAAATGTTTGCCTCAAGTTAAAATTGCAGCGGCAACTATTGAAATAAAATATAATGCAATGATATTTAACTTTGGCTATTAATAATATCATGATAGTATTTTATATTAAAATATTAAGAACTGAAGAGGAATTGATGTTCGCTCATTTAGTTATAATTATGAAGTCAATGGTGAAACTGAATGCTGTTTCTATGTGCTTTTTGTGTAGGAAAACTGGGAAATTACTTATATTTTAAATATAAATTTTCCCTCGACTAGGATTCGAACTCACAATCATTATTAACAGTCAGTAATGTCTCAAACTAGAAATACAACGAATTTAGAAATATTAATAAAAACGTATAGCAATAATATTATATGATCATTATAATATGCTGTTTATAAAAACTGGAATAAATTAATATACATATATAATATTCATTTTTACCATTTTTAAAAGACATGAAAAATTTTCTGAACTCTTGTATTTTTTTTTAGTTATTTTTATCTAGAAAAACTGAAAATGCTTTTTTTTTTGGTTGTCAGTTATTGAGATTAACAAATAATAAACGAGATTATTATTCGTTTTTTAACTAGTTTAATTATTAAAGAACATATTAGAACAATTGTAGTTAATTGTACTATGTTAGGTTGTATGTTACTTATTTAAATCCCACCCAGTACATACATTAAGTACATATGTTTAATAATGTATACAGAAATTTGAACTCAACCAGCTCTCTGCTTTAACAATGGCGTACCTTAAAACGTAAAATGTTCTAAATAAAAATTATGTTTTACAATTTTTTACAAGAAATTATATTTTATATAATATTTACAATATTACAATACAGTACATCAATATGTATGATCACAATAAATATTTTGAGTAAATATGAATGAATATACTGTGAATTTCGTTATCGCTTTTAAGAAATTATTTTTCAGAATTTTGTAACACTTCTGCGGTCAACATTTGTAAATAGATAGAATAAGTTTTATATAATGGAGTTTGTATCATTACAATAAATGGTGCTATAACTATGTTTTATATATCACTGTTTACGGCTTTCTATACATGTAATGTTTATGATGTCCATCTAATGTTGTTAAGGGAAATATTAGTAAATTTTGCATTTATTCATTTTGTTTACAACATGTCTTATTAAGTGTAGGTGTTTTTATTTCATCAATTCAATATAACATACATTCCTGTATTGTGCTGCAAAATTTTATTTTGACTGATAATTTTAAAAAGCTGTAATGAATCTTATAATATTTTTGAATGAATATTTTAATAGTAAGTATATTATTTTGTGAAAGATTTTTTACATTTTTAAATAAATGCATTTTTCTTATAAACTTTTTTCTTTGAATCCTTGTGGTGCTGAATGGCTGAGTGCTGACCCTAATACATGATGCGTAACATAGCAAAGATTTGATTTTAATTGTAGCATACAGATGTCTGCAATATGTTACATACATTAAATATGTTATTTAATTAGTCTAACTCTCTGAGTTTTACATTTATTTTTTATAACGCATTATAATTAAACAAGTTATGCTTTTTGGCTCTTATTCTGTATAATTATAAATTTCAACTGTGCTAAATATCATTCTCCTCAATCTGCACAATGGATAAAAAGAGATTCAATATTTTTCTTTAACCTATAATGCATAAAGCATTACTATTTACAATAGGAAAACTAAGACACATGCGAATAAAAGTATTTTAATCGTGAAATTGTAAAATAACAAAAGAATATTACATAGATATCCAATATTATATAGACACAATTGATTGCCTACATAATGTAAATTATAAAATATCTTAAAATTTTTACAGGAACAGTTTGATTGTAAATACCAATTGTCGTGGGTTCGATTCCCGCTGAGAAGGAAGATCATCGTTTAATTTTTGCATGTCTCCGCTCTTGTGGATAAGAAGAAAGTCGAAAATAAAGAATGGAGTATTTTGACGCTAGGTCCTCTCTGACTACTCTGCTATACGACAAAAAGCTTCACGCTACAAATTCTCTATATATTTAGAAAATATATGTATTTAAAAATATTTTAACAAATACCTGTTTTATATTCATTCATCTTTATTAAAAACTATAACATTAAATAAATTACATTTAACCAATATTAAATTTATTAAGTTACAAAAATATTAAGTGAATAAAATTATTAAAAATGATAGTTAAAACTTAAATGTAATAGCTATGGCAACATATAACGCAAAACAGCAAGAATCCGTGTCACTTATTTCTGTATAATTTCAAATGCGATCGCTAACGGTTTTTGAAGTTTTAAATATTCGTCAAATATATTTGGCGTAGATCTTAGATGTGCGAGATAGTTTGAAAAATATTAGTTTATCTCGTCTATACGGCGAGAAACCACTATTTATTAGTGAATCAGTTCTTTTATGACTGTTGACTCAAGTTTACTTGTGAAACTTATTCGTGTAAATCATGGCTCAGTTCAACTATCTAAATGAATTAAACAGTTTAGCTACTATTGACGGGCCCATAACTCGTGGGCCACTACAACGATGGGTAAAAAAGAGCAATAGTGAAAACATAAATCCTTCTTTGAGCGCTTCATTAAAAAATATATCAAATATTAACTTAAGTTCGTGTAATCAATCAATGCAAAAACTATCTGTTTCTGGAAATCATAGTGGTAATAACAGTAATATATCTAATAATAAAACGCCTACAAGGACAGAAAATAAAAAAGGAAAGAAGACTCCATCTAAAAATAAGTCACCAGGTATTTTTTATACTTCATGCAGTGAAATCAAATATTTCAAATTTTAACTGACTCTTTTTATGTTCGTAAAATGAATTACAGGTCGTTCTACAACTCCTACTCCTAATAAAGCGTCAAAGACTCCAAACAAAGCAGACAGGTTTATCCCTTCAAGGAGTAATTCGAATTATGATTTGTGTCATTATATGGTAAGCTATCATTATAGTCTATTTCATATAACATGCAAAAATTGGGGCCGTTTAAAAAAATATTACTTATTTCTAGTTGAGTAGGGATGAAGACAAAAATGAAGAATATGCAGTTCAATCAGCAACTAGCGAAGCCATTAGTAGAGCTCTCACAGACACTGAGCCAGGCAAACTGTTACAGTATACCTGTAAAGCTCCTGCAGCCCCTGAAGGATATAACAATAGGCTACGAGTTGTATATTCTCAGGTCAGTGGGAGATTGTATTATTTTTTTAATATTATTTACATGCATGCCAATTAAGCTAAAAAGCTCTTTGTATCTAATCCACTTCATTTAACAGGCCAAAGTACCATCATCTGTTAAAAACACTACAAGATACATACCACAAGCTCCGGATAGAATTCTGGATGCCCCTGACATTTTAGATGATTATTGTAAGTATGAAAAAGCTTATCTTTTTTTTTATTTGTTTGCCCGTCTGGACAACACTTATTAAACATTTCAAATGATTTTCTTCAAAAAAGCTTATAGGTATATTTGATCAACAGAAATAAAAAAACAGAAATCCTTAAAACTCTCTTATATATTGATTTAAATAAAACTTATTATTGGCCCCTGCGTAAGTATTGTAATATGACTGTGTTTTACCAATATTCTTTTCAGAGGTTAGAAAAAGATTTGATTGCAGATTTTAAATTAATTGTTAAATGGCAGATACAAAAATTTGCACATTTTTTTGTAACTAAAAGTTATTTCAAATCTGCATACACATTACAGTAACATTGGAAAAATAAAGTTTCAATATTTAGTGCAATGGGCCTTCAATATGCTCTAGATTACATGTTATTGCCAACATTTGAAAATTTTAATTCTTTTTTTCCTTTAATACCTAAATATAATAATTAGGAAATATTTTTTACAGATTTAAATTTAGTTGACTGGAGTGCAACAAACATTCTTGCAGTCGCTTTAGGAAATTCAGTGTACCTATGGAATGCTGGTACAGGACAAATAGAACAATTATTGACTCTAGAAGCTTCTGAGACAGTGTGCTCAGTTGCTTGGGTGCAGGGAGGTGGATCCCATCTGGCTGTTGGTACTTCCTCTGCCACAGTTGAATTATGGGACTGTGAAAAAATCAAAAGATTAAGGGTTGGTATATTAACATACTTACATACATAAAAATAGATATTCACTTACTTACTATTTTTACTTGCAATGTATTGATTTTGGACAGAAAGTGGGCTACAGAGTGTCTTGACACTAGGTGCTCTGTGACTACTCCACTATACTCGGGAAAAATTGAAGACCTGCATATAGACTAATTATATTATTTGAGGCTATTGCAGCATGGCATCTGACCCTGTGCAGATCCATCTTTGACAACAATCTTCTTTTAAAGCTGTACCCTTACTTATATAAAAGTCCACATTTCCATAGATAATGGACGGGCACTCGGGGCGCGTGGGCTCGCTGGCGTGGAACCTGTACGTGCTGTCCAGCGGCGCGCGCGACGGACACGTGGTGCACCACGACGTGAGGCAGCGCGACCACGCCGTCACTACGATAGCTGCGCACACGCAGGAGGTACGGCTTTAATGTTGTTTTCTATTTGTTTTTATTTGTATAAAGGCAGCAAACGAGAAGGATTGCCTGATGGTAATTAGTTACTTCGCCCATGGATATTCACAATCAAGGTGAAGAAGTGAAGTTGAGAGGAAGGATGGGGATGATGGGAATAGAGAGAGCTGCCTTACATATCGTTGAACCTGAATGCAGAATCAGATGTTTGGTAGTTCATGTTTGTTGCAAGCCAGTCGGAAAACGAACGTCTTACCACGAAGTTAATGGATTACCGGCCTTGTTTTCTTAACCCATCCCGCTCACAGCAGGGTAGGTAGAGTCAATCTAGTGTTAAAACACACCGCTCCCTATTTTCCGCTGAATTCTAGAGGTGTTGCGTGCAAAGTGATGGAACATAATGCCGTGCTTGGCCTCGACACCAAAGCGAAGAATGAAATAATTAAATATTTAATTCCTCGAGTAGAAATCGAACCTATACATTGTGACCATCGTGACCCACTGGGACACCGTGTCACTGTAAGTTCGATTCCCCTTCAAGGAAATAATTGCTTAAAATTTTCATTTCTTCCGTCTGGTACCAAAGACAAATCGGCGTTGAATCGCGGCATTCAACACGCAATGTCTCGATTTTCGGGCGGAAAGTGGGGGGCGGAGTGACTTGACACTTTTCCGGCCTTTTCTGACTTTTTTGAATTAGCGTGAAGCTGTTTTTTTTACTCTAAAATGGGTGTTTTAGAGACATTACAGTCCTAAATGCTGCCCTTTGTGTTTAAAAATATATTTTATATTATATTTAAACACTTCAATCCTCATATATTGTGTATTACGCCAATTATGCAACGATAGACGAATACAAATATTTATTTCACTTTTTTCTTACAGATATGTGGCCTGAAATGGTCACCAGATGGCAAATATTTAGCGTCTGGTGGTAACGACAATCTACTCAACATATGGCCAATTGCACAAGGACAGCATTATTCACAACCACAGTATTTGTATTCATTCAAGTAAGTATCGGTATGAATATTTTTATAAAACGTATTAAATTTAATCGTAGCGAGATTCGAACCCACGCCTGTTGGAAACCATCCAAGCGCTCTGACCCCTAAGCCATGCGTTGTACTAACAGCTGCGTCGAAAATCTTATATTTGCGTTTAATTTTTAAAACGAATGTTTTGGACATTACCTTTATATCTGGAAGGTAAATGTTATTCTGTCTTTGACTGCCCAGCTAGACATAAAAATAGGGAACAGGGAGGGGCATGAAACTAGGGAAATAAGATTACTACTGTAAAACACGATATTAATAAAAATAATAGTTTTAACGTAATGATAAATAACCATCGCAAACATACAAAATTGCATATAATTTTGTTCCGTATTCATAATTGCGCACAGAGCAGATTAAACTTGATGTTACAACATTCCATTTCCCGCCCATTTATGGAGACGTTCCTTGTTAAAGTGACGGAATTCAGGCGGGAAATTTAGAACGGATTGACTAACATCACTCCGTTTACCTACCCTGCAATGCAGAAAAAAGTGTGAAGCAAAAAAATTAACATGTTACACTTATATTGTACTTATTCTTAGATTTTTCTAACATATGTTATTAATTTCAGCCAGCATCTAGCAGCAGTTAAAGGCCTAGCGTGGTGTCCGTGGTCGAACGGCGTGCTGGCATCGGGTGGAGGTACCGCAGACCGCACTATACGCATATGGAACATCAACACTGGTGTCAATGTTAACACTGTTGATACTAAGTCGCAGGTATAGATTGTCTATTCTTAAGCTGAACGCGCGGCATTTATATTAGGTGTTTACATGATATGCAAGTTTGTCAATGGAAACTCAATAAACAAACACCAAAGAAATTATATAAAAGTAATATAATGATATAATTATAATAATGATGATTTAAAAGCATAAAATGTTTATAAATGATATATGTTTAATAATTAAAATATTTATGTATTTATAGATATAAAATAAATTTACAAAAAAAATTGTACTCATATTGTACTCATATTGTGCAGAGTAATTAAACTTTGCTTAGATCAGTTTCGTCAAATGTGAAGCTGTCAAGAATGCTGGATATAGTAAGGCTTTTTGATTGTATCCTCATATTTAAGAAAGGTGTTCAGCAAGTTAAGTTGCAAATCTTAATACCGAAATACCGAATACCGAATAATCTTAAAATTATCTTTTTGTTTTATGTACCAGAGGGGAGAAATAATAATAGTATATAATTATTTGATTAATGAGTGGGAATGGAATTCATAACCATTATGTCTAGGGGTCAAAGCTGGCCTCAAAGCTCTGTAGTATTTATTTCATGTAATAGTAATAATGTAAAGTATTAAGTATGTAATATATTTCCACCAGGTGTGTTCAATCCTGTGGAGCACGCACTACCGCGAGCTGGTGTCGGGGCACGGCTACGCGCACAACCAGCTCACGCTGTGGAAGTACCCCGCGCTCACCCGCGTGGCCGACCTGCACGGGCACGTCGCGCGCGTGCTGCACCTCGCGCTGTCGCCCGACGGCACCTCCGTGCTGTCCGCCGGCGCGGACGAGACGCTACGGTACACGCACTCGCACGCACTCGCACGCACTCGCACGCTCTCACACGTCTGACTGTAATCACTATTGGTGAACATTCCTAATTCGCAATTAATAGATGCTACCATTTTATATAGGCCGTAGTGGCACAGTGGGAAAGTGTTTGACTGTAAAGCAATAGTTGTGGGTTGGATTCCCCCTCGGGGAATGATTATATTTAAATTTTCGTTTCTTCGCTCTGGCACCTAAAACAAAGCACGGTGTTGGGTTTTGCTCAACATGCAATATCTCGATTGCAAATGGAAAGTGGAGGAAGGAGAGTTTTGATACTTGATCCTCTGACTACCTCGCTGTAAAGGAAAAAGCGTGAATCTATAAAAAAAGAATCATTCATTCATTAAAATTATTTGCTCATTAAATATGAATTACAAATTAAAATCCTACCTTGTTACAGACTATGGAAATGCTTTATGCTCGATCCGTCGAAGAAAAAGGAACCCACTGACTCGAAGGCAACTAAATCTCTACTCAACATGAACTCTTTAATTAGATAATATTACTAAAATATTAGCTTTAATTGTAACAATGACTGAAGTAATGTGATTTTTTATTTATTAGGAATGTATTAAACTTTGTTTGTTATAAAATTTTGACCCGCAATACCTTTGTTGTTCAATAACAGAAGATAATTGTATACCATATTAGGTATTTTCGTGATCAAAGTATTAAATAAATTTAAAACTTCACTTGTTTTCGGGCCAGGTATAAATGAATATGATATTTATTTTTAAATTTCCCAAATTACATTAAATTCTTGGTTACATTGTTCATATTCTCTTTATACTCATTCATAGACGACATTTTTGAATATTTAATTAGTACTTCATTTAATTTTGGACGTTTTAAAATTTAAAAATAATTTTATAGTGTTTTATTTTTTCAGCTTAACAAAAGCGAAGTTGAGGTCGTAAAATGTATCGCGATCTTTTCGTTCTATTTCTTAGTCCTTATCTTATTTCCTTGCTATTCATTTTAAAAATCTTTTTTTTCTCTGCCTTCCTTAATTTCACATTTCATTACCTCGGCTTCCTTGTTTGAGATTTTTGTATAATGTATTATGATTACTAGTATAATGTGAGCATTTCTTATTTCTACGAATTTAAGAATGGATTATTATAACGTACATTTTAAATGATTGTTACTTTACTATATTTTTTAATAAAGATTGAATAATATTTGATATTTAACTTTATTCAAACAACATAATCCCAACCATCAAAATTGCAATTCTTTTATTGAATATTGACAATAACCAATCAGAGGCTTGTATATTCAACATTTACTTTACTGATATAGAGCGTAAGAGCGTAAGTTACTCATACTCCTTTATATATGAAAGATATTTTTCATATGCGTATATATTTTTTTTGCCGAAACAGGTGTCGAATTAAACATCGATGTAGATTCGGACAAATAGACATGTTTTAGTCAAAACCGGATATTGTGCAACCATTGCGTGAGTACAATACATTTCTTAAGTGCACCTAACCTTAAACATATAAGAAAAATAAAACAAACATATTAAAAAGGAACATTTATTACCTAATATTAGTACATTAAAAAATATAAGAGGAATGTATAATAGAGAATAGAATTAAAACTAAAACAAATGTGCGAATAAAATGTGAGCGTATGTGTGTCTTTAAACATTTTGTGTGATGTTTCAAACAGATTTAGTGCGGAAGCCATTCTGACTAGAACTAAACATATGAAGCTATTTAAAAAAATGCTTCTTCATAATATAAATGCATAGCAGGAACTAATGTATTAATTTAAACTTTAATCTGCATGCAAAAGACTGAGAATACAATAGGAAATTAATACATTAAAAACAATCAGTATATAGCGAATCAATAAAAAATTACAATAGTACTAAGTACTTGTGGCAGTTCTAGTTTACGTGTGATGTGATAATTGCACCAAATTATATACTAAAATATAAATGCCTTTACTTCGGTGACTGCATTTCGAAGTAATTCTTATCAACTACATTCATTGTACTTGAAATTCTCTCATAAAAAAATAAACGTAAAACATAAGTAACTATTCTTTCTAAAAGTACTAAGTACATACTTAATTGTATATATATGTATTTACTAATATTATTTTGATAACATAATTCATTTAATAAAATATATGCCTCGATGTTTTATCATTGTTTTCCTTATATGTTTCTAAATAAATCATTCAAAATTCTTCATTCGAGTTAACTTCACACATTACTATAATTTATTACATTTATCCATAAAAAAATCAATACATTTCATTTATTTATAACTGAACAATGAATTATGTACTTTTTATTTTATATGACACGATACCTTGATAACTATAGCCCTTTAAACCATCTGTCTCAAAGAATTTGTAGTGTTATTTTAACGTTCTAACTTTTACAAATACAGCTTCAGGATAAACCACACATCATGGTACGCAGAGAGAACATATATCAAGGCACTTCTCTACTTTCCGCCCAAATCCGAGACAATATATATTACAAGTAGCGGAACTCAACGCCGCGCTTTGCTCTTACAAATAATATTCAGTTTATTTAAAAAAAAATTAAGATACACAATTCAAAGTCCAGTCCCAAACAATTTCATTTATAAAAACGTTCCACCATATCACCTCTACTACGAACACATCATGACATCTAAGTTGCTAAATTACAAAATCTATTCATAAAAAATTGTTGCTCGTTCCTTTCGTAGCACTGTCTTTATAATTTAAGCTCAATTCATTATTGTTTAAGTACCTATAATTAAATCACTAACTTACATGGCTTGTAGAACATATGAGATTCTCTCTTCAATACTGTGTTAATTTTTAATATTACAATTGTTTATATTGACATTTTTTTAAATATTTATTTGGTGCATTGTTATATATTTAAGGGTAATCATGACAATTTTTATATTTTATTTTAATAAGTATAAATGCCATTGAATTAATATTCGTGAATAATACTATATCATAAAGGTTGAGTTATTGTTATCTAAGGCGTCCCTAGTATCGCTAGGTTAACAAACAAATCACTTAAAAAACTATAATTTATTACATTTCTTGTAAACATCCTACTATTTATTATACGTACAACTAAATTCATTTTACAACAATAAAAAATGTGATTTCAACAAAGTTATAAAAAATAGGATTCCATTAAAACTTGTTTTCTAATGAGGAATTCATATTTATAGATCTGATTTCTATTTTCAAATTTGAATTCGAATGTAAATGAACGTCCTTACACGTTCCATTATCAAATTTAAATTTGAATAGAAACGAAGCTTTTTAATAAGTTCCATTTTCAAATTTAAATTCGAATAGAAACGAATCTTCTTAATAAATTCCATTTTCAAATTTAATCTCGAATGGAAGTAAACCTTCTCTATACGTTCTATTTTCAAATTTTAACTTAAATAAAGGCGAACATTCTCGACCCATCAGATGACAGATCCGAGACTTCGCGTGTGCGTGACGTCATCGCTCAACATGGCCGACATGGCGACCGTATTTGAAATAGGTTCGACATCCCTTACCAACTGTTCGTGACTGGTCGTCAACTGTCCCCCATACTTGAAGCTTCGTCTTAAACTGGATCGAATGCTTTTAGCCGAATCACTTTTCCTTACGAAGGATCGCCTAAGGAAGTCGCGTGTTAGAGTTAAGGAATGTCGTGAAGATGTTGGTCGGTTGGTCATCATGTTGGTCGGTCGTGTCGTGTTCGTCGGTCGTGTCGTGGTCGTCGGTCGTGTTGTGTCCGTCTCGTCGGTGAGTGTGATGGTAGGTGCTATGGTGGGGAAGTGGTACTCCGGCGGCCGCGACTCCGGCTGGCGGTCGACACTCTCGCTGAGGGTGATCGGCATTTGTGATGTATCGTCTGTTGTTTCTGTACGGTTTGAGGTTATACTGTAACGGAGAAAATATTAATGTATAAATAAAAGTTTATTAAGGCTTTGGCTATAAAAGATTATTAATTGAAATCACAGACTTCAATTAACAGGTTTTTTATTATCTAATTTAATTAAGACAACAAGCTCCGAACTGAATCGAACTCGACTGTAAATATGTCAAAGAAAATAAAAACTGTAATAAGCATAAAAAATAAGGCGATCTCACTGTTTCTTTGATCGTCTTTGATAATACAACACAATATATATAAAATTCTTAAATTAAAACATTTTAACAATTTTAAAGTGTTATATACACACAGGATTACATAAACAATTTTTGAAAACGTATAATATTTAGTCTCTTAACTTAAATACTGTTTTATTAAAAGAAATTTTCAAATAAGGATATGTAGTATGTAACGTAAGTAACAGCGTAAATCATTTTAACTTTCTTACCAAACTACATATTCTGTGTCACATTGACATAAAAACAATCTTTGGGTAGCAGAAATTAATAAAAATCTATACCACGATGCTATTAACGATAACGACTTATAAAAGATCACTAATAGTAATTAGATCGCCTTTGAATATTACAATTGTTTACGTGTGTGTTATTTTGTTACAATGTGTTCTATTTATTTTTTATTTACATGTGTACAATTAAAGGATTTTAATTGTGGCCAGTCATGGCCCAGTGGCACAAGAGTAAACGACTGGTTGTGGGTTCGATTCCCACTCGAGGAGTGGATATTATATTTCCATTTTCTTCGCTCTGGTGTCGAGGTAAAGCGCGGCGTTAAGTTCCGCCACTTAACACGCAAGCCTCCGAATTCGGCGGAAAGTGGGGAACGGAGTGTCTTAACACTAGGTTCCCTCTGCCTACCCTGCTGTGTGCGGGATATAGCGTGAAGCTATTAAAAAATTTAAAAAAAAATTAAAGGATTTTATCTATCTATCATTCTAACAACATGGAGATGTGTAAATCTAAAAAACTCAACTCACCGGCTCCTTTTATTTATCTATCTAGTTAACACGGGCAGAGGCCTAGATTTCTTCTTCCCTCGATGAGTCGAACCGAAGACGGTGCGAGTTCTATATACACTAGGGGACTAAATGTATGCCTAGGTCCGAGGCCTGGGTTAGTGGCGGGAGAGAAGCATCGTCAGGTTTTAGTGGGTAAACGGAGGCGCACCATCTTGCCACACCTGAGTACCACATAACCGCGACCCGAAAAAAAAAGGGGGAATAAATGTAAGAAAAAGAAGCCCACTAACCGTCTCAGAGTCCTAAAGCTCCGTCGTATAGTGTGCAACAGCCTCGCCCCCGTGGCGGTGGAGTACGAGGGCGGCGGCGTGTACTTGGGCGGCGGGTCGGGCGGCGCGGGCGGCGGCGCGGCGGCGGGGGGCGACACCACCGAGCCGGACGAGTCCAGGCGCGGCCGGTAGAGGTTCTGGATACGCTGTGGATTAAATGTATTGTGATTACAATTAGATTTCATGTATAATTTTTTTTTAGCTTCACGCTGTATTCTGCACACAGCAGGATAGGCAGAGGCAACCTAGTGTTAAGACACTCCGTTCCCCACTTTCCGCCAAATTCGGAGGCATTGTGTGTTAAGTGGCGGAACTTAACGCCGCGCCTCGACACCAAAGCGAAAAAAATGAAAATATTAAATATAGGCATATAGTAATATAGGTATAGGTGTATAGATTGATAGGTCAAATTGAATTTACATTGTTGAATTTTAAATATTAAAAGGGTTCATTAAAATTTGTTTAATTATAAGTGAAAAATGATGCATGGAAAATCTTCAAGATATACACTTTTAATTTATAAACTTATTTACACCGGGCACAGATATATTAATTTATTCTATGCTCTATTAAAATTTGTAAAGCAAATATTTTTGTTAATAAAAAAATAATTAACTGAATATTTTACACATTAGTAAATAGAAGATTATAATGTAAAACTGTAATCTTACCATATCATCAGAACAATCATGAGAATCCTAGCAGCAAGAATATTAAAAATAAAAATATTAACACTTTATTATATTATATGTAACTTACACATGTAAAACTAATAACTGAATATGTACTATACTATTAATAAATATAAACTTAATAAGCCATAATAAATTGACAGGTGCTATTTAGACTGGTAAAAGCGCAAAACTTCAATATACAGAACAGCTTTTGAAAGTTCTTAGGAACGTTCAAATTACAACCTTAAAGTTGTTATTTTGACATTGTTATTGAATATGTAAAATTTCTGTCTGCTAAAAAACATGAAATTATATATAAAAAATTTAATCATTTTGGGCATGGCTCAGTGACGCCTGGACGTTATTCAGGAGGTGCGGGTTCGAATCCTGCTGCGTTCAAATTTTTATACGTTTTCTAAATGTCTTTTTTAATTTTCCTAAATGTGAAATAACACTTTAAAAATGTTTAAAAATATTTAATAAATAGCATTCTCTCTTGCTAAACGATTGTTCGTTGAATAATCTTTGGGTTGCAGAAATTTGAAAAAGTCTCTCTCCCTACAGAGATGCTAACAACAAAAATAAGTTATGTAAGATTTGTCCGATCTTTAGTGATCGAATTAAAACAAAAAAATAGTTTAATAGTAAAGAGACGCGAGAAAACTATAAATATATTCTATATTCCTCGTTTCTTGATTATTTATTCAAACTGAATATATATAATATTATATCGTGTGTAAGTGTTATATGTTTAGAATGTGCAAAAAGACGCACCTCAAAAAATACAAAAAAAGCCGAATACCAAAAAAGTGGAATCCGAAGAAATTTGAAATCCAACAGCATTATAACAATAATAAGTTTCACAATTAGTATGAAGTAACCTCGAGTATATCGTCGGGCCCGCGCGACACGTAGCGCCACGTCTGCACGAAGGCGGCGGCCGGCACCAGCAGCAGCGCGCCCTGCTGCAGCGCCACCGCCGCCTGCCGCCATGACACCGACCAGTATCTGGACATATATATACTTATATTATTTTTTTTATTGATAAAAGGGGGGCAAAAGAGCAAAAGGACCACCTGATGGTAAGTGGTTACCTTTACACATAGACATCCACAGCATTAGAGTTGTGGATGCGTTGCCGACCTTATGGGTAAAGGAGGGAGGAAGGATGGGAATAGAGGGAATAGGGAGAGCTGGCTTACATGCCATCAAGCCGGAACATATCGTCAGATATTTGGCGGTTTGTCTTTGACCTGACATGGTATTTATAAACAGTTATGACTGTTAAAGTCAGAGGAGCCTTAAATACTTTTCATCATACATTACATACATACATGTATCGAACTCTAGAGATTTTGGGAGCGCACGTCAGAATAGCTCGCAGATATTTCCCCCCTATTTACTTGACAATGAAACAATATTACTTGATATATTAGACAATGAACACAACATCTTTATAACTTGTAGCCTATATTTCATTCTGATATATATGCTATTAAATTAAATTAATTAAATAAAATCTATTCAGTAATATATACATGAAGGTACACTTACACGTAAAAATATCCCTACAAACATTCGAATTTATAACGTTAATAGGATAACCACATTACTGAGCTTTGTCAAGTTTACGTATTATTCCAAATAGCAAAGTCAAAAAGAACCTAGTATCAAGACACAGTTTGTGCCCGAAATTCAGATATCTTAGGTTTCAGAGCGGAGAAATGAAAATTATTTAAATACTAGCAACCCGTTCGCGGCTACGCCCACGAACAACACAACTATAACTGCTTCGTATTTTCGACTACCAGCGTTCTCGGTTTAGTTAGGCGGTTCATGTTTTTGATACAAATGTTCAACTTTTCGGATCTATCCTAGTCCTCTCGAAGTTGGATTTTGAATAAAGAGTATCCTATATTTAGCCATGTCATCGTCATTAACAGTCTTCCTGAGAAACTTCATAGAAAAACTGATTAAACTGGATAAACTAGTTTTGATTTTTCATACAAAATTTTGTATCTCCTATTTACATCCTTTAAGGGTTGATTTTTGACAAAAAGAAGAAGTTTTATCTAAATCAATCCAGTAGATTGGCCGTGTAACAGACAGACATACAAATGCTGTTCTACTTTGCGACAATGGCGTTTTTTTTTTCTCTGGGAAATGCGTTTACGCAGTCCATCCGTAGGCAATGCCACAAGGGCCTCTATAAAGCAATTAATCATATTAATCATATGAAAAATTAATAAAAAGTTTGACTTACCCGACAGGTTTCCTCCACGTGTAAAGCTGACGCTGTTGTCCGACGCGGAAGTCCATTACGCATATTGCCTGAAAACAAAAACGTATTATATAAACAAAAAAAATGTAGTATTTCGTCGACTAATAGAAGTTTAATTGATGACGCGTCGGTATATTTGCGTTATGTTTCTTGAATAGGCCAACAATCAGTTAAAAGTTCAAATTTTCATAATATAATAACTTCAGTAGACAGAAACCCATTGACAAATATGCATCATTTATTACTCAATATACAACTAACATCTCGTGAAAATGACCTTTTTAGCTTCACACTGTATCTCGCACAAAGCAGGGTAGGCAGAGGGAACCTAGTGTTAAGACACTCCGTTCTTCACTTTCCGCTAAATTCGGAGGCATTGCGTGTTAAGTGGCGAAACTTAACGCCGCGTACACCAGAGCGAATATATTGGAAATATTAAATATTTCCACTCCTCGAGTGGGAATCGAACCCACAACCAGTCGCTTTACTCTGCGCCACGATTAGCTGAAAAATAACATAATATTTACAAATAAGCTGCACACACTATATACAAAAAATATATATTAATAATACAAAAAAAACACAACATACACACAACAAAACCGGCAAAACCACAGTCCACGTGAAGCTGAGTAGGGCAGCGACCGCGGCCGCCCCGCGCGAGCGCATCCCGTACAGCGCGGACACCACCGCGTCGGGCGAGTAGGGACGACCCCGCACCACGAACACGCCCACCGCGAGCGCCACCTGCACCACGCAGTGCCACCACGCGCCCACCCACACGTAGTCTATGTAGTGGACTATTTTTATGCCTGCCTTGTTTTTAATAAGTTTAAGAAGTTAGTTTAAGTATTTAAAAAATATATATGTAATATGATCTTTTGTTTTCGCGATTACTACACATTTTGAAATGAATCTATTTTTAACCGGATTAATCGCGTATATTTTTAGTCTTCGAAAATACATTTTTTAGAAAACCCGACGTTTTGAACACTTTACGGTAGTTCGTGGTCATAAGTAGACTCTAGACTAGGTAGACTGACACAGGTCAAAAATATACGCGATTAATCCGGTTAAAAATATTTTTAATTGAAAATTTATGAAAATTATTTTTAATTAAAAAAAGCTTCTTTCCACATAGCAGTAGTCAATGAGAGCATAGTGTCAAAACACTAAACCCTCTCATTCCGAGATATTTTTGAGTGCCATTGGAGAAATGGAAATTTAAATATAATCATTCCTTGAGTGGGAATCGAACCCACAACCATCGCTTTACAGTCATAGCGTCTGACCCACCCACCACCACGTCATGACGGCCTAAGCAAATGGTAAATATATTATCAATTCCACGCTTCTTGGAAACCGTCCAATCACTCCTACTACTAAAAAATACATTGGATTTTGACTACGTTGAAGTTCTTATAGACCTTTTACAACTTATTGTTGTTGTTAGTATCATTGTAGAAAAATATTGATATTATCGATAATATCGATGGAGTAACTCCATGATAATTTCCAAAAATAATAATTTAAAAAGTGAGAGTGTTATTTATTAAAGATTATAAAGTTTTATTCACTCATCTAAGAAATTAAAAAATATTTTTTTTATAACACATTTAAAATTTGAATGTAGCAGGATTCGAACCCGCACATCTTCAAAACCGTTCAAACACTCTGATTGCTAAGTTGTACGTTCTATGTCCGTCGAAGATTTACGTCGAAATTCTTATACGCTTCGCCTCGTGAGAAAAATGTTTTTTACATCCTAAGTGTGTCAATGACACTTCAAAAATGTTTAAATATCGGTTCTTCTTTTTTCGACCATAAAAAAGTCTTTGTTAATACAAACCGACCAAAGACTTATTAAGTAACAATATTAATAGTACTAAATTGACCTGTTAACC
Source organism: Dryas iulia moderata (assembly GCA_019049465.1). Taxonomy (NCBI): domain Eukaryota; kingdom Metazoa; phylum Arthropoda; class Insecta; order Lepidoptera; family Nymphalidae; genus Dryas; species Dryas iulia. The sequence continues at coordinate 10,538,929 of CM032428.1, forward strand.
TGAGGTCAAGGATTTTTTTGCAGTAAATATTTAATCTATATTTGTTTTCTTGTTACCATCTGCAGTTTGGTATCGAAAAGTTTAATTTAATGTCAATCTAGTTTGATTAATCATATCATTTTCATGCTTTTTCACCACAATGTAGTCATAAAGAGCCTAGTGTCAAAACACTCCGTTCTCCACTTTTGTGCCCGAATTCCTCAATTCTGCACTTTGTTTCACCAGGACGAAGCATAGAAAATAATGGAATAATCATTGCTACCAGTGGGAATCGAACCCACAACCAACGCAATCATAGTGACAAGCTATCCTACCTCGCTAAGATGGCTTCCACCATGTAATAAAACGTCTCCGAACACGAGTAATATATTTTTTTCAAATGTAAAAGGACTTACCAACTTAAAAACTTTATCTTATTTAATCTTATATATATAATTGCACAATAGGAAAACATTTTCAACAACATTGTAAAGTGTGACGAATATTTCATATAGGATTTATATTTCTAATATTCTTAGTTAAAATTTTCTATTACATTATTTCATTCTTTTGTTCAAATATAATTTGAATCATCTTCGATATAATTTTAGATGACATACATCAAAAGTAACAAAAAAATAAATAAATACTTACATCTGTAGATAAAAGCAGACCCATAGCAAGTCCAAACACGCAGCTAAAGAACGTGATAGTAGTTTCCCACACTTTCAAGACTTGCGGGTTAAACGCCATCACGCCCGTGATGACGCAGTGCCATATCGCGAGCTGCTGCGCGATACCGAACATTATCAGGATGAAGTAGAATATCACCGCCCACGCTGGAGACAACTGGAAGGAATTCAGAAGATATCTTATAATTATTTTGTCTTATGTGAGAATAGCCGTTATTCCTCGTAAATTAAAGACAATATAACACTTTTCATATTTTATTTTACATCCGTTGTTCTTATCACTATTTTTGTTTTGAATGTTGCCATTCCTTATAAGAATAAAATTAATATTTACAATATAATAAATCATTTTTATTTTAACATACTAACAATTTAAGTAAAAGAATTGTAAAAATGACACAAACCAAAATGATAAAATTACTTAATAAATAAAAAACATAAAGACCCAGATAACCAGAATAAATTGATGTTCCCTGCTTTAAGAAATTAAGTCAGGTGTTACGTCACACCAGTTATTGTTTGTTGGATTGGTTCGATCCACGATCGAAGGAATGAAAATATTTAAATAATATTCAATTTTTTGCTTTAGCAGGACAAAGTGTGGCAAGTGTGTTAAATAATGTCCGCCACTAATCGCACATCTCTAATTAGGACAAAAACTGGAAAGATATGGATGCTATTAACCGAGTTTTACACAATCTTCCTTAATGCTATGTAAATTAAAAAATACTGAATCATGATAACTTTCTGGCTTGATGTAGGAGTTTTAAGATTAGTCGACTATAAGTACCTATAGCGCCAAAACAAATTAAACTATTACATGTTTTTTAGCTTCACGCTGTATCCCGCACACAGAAGGGTAGACAGAGGGAACTTAGTGTTAAGATACTCCGCTCCCAATTTTCCACCGCAGGAAGCAATGCAGTTTAAGTGTCGGAATTTAACTCCACACTTTGCCGTGACACCAGTGCGAAGAAAAAGGAAATTTTAAATATATCCACTCCTCGAGTGAGATTCGAACCCACAATCAGTCGTGTTTACAGTCACACTTTACGTCCCTGCGCCACGACTGGCCTCAACCTGACCTAATAAGTTTTATAATCATTTTATTATAAATACTGCTGACCCCATTGTGTGGCTTATATTATACATTGAAAGACCATCACACGTGTAACAAACATTATTAAGACTTGCGCAAGGCGAAGTAATAATTGTAACAGTTTACATAAATACATCGCGTAACAGTTACACCATTGTCTAATAATAATTAATTCATTGTAGTAGAATTTCCGGACATTCTCATCAGAATTTCATTTAGAATAGATGTATAGATAAACTAGCGGCCCGCTCGCAGCTTCGCCGCGTGAACTACACAACTATTTCGTTATATTGCAACCCTCAAGGGTGAATTTTTGAAAAATAAACTATATTTATGCCAAAATTCTTTACAATCGGTCAAGCGCTTAAGATTTTACATATAAACTTTCATTCCTTATTTCAACCCTATAGAGGCGGATTTTTAAAAAAATAAGTAGCCTATTTTTGACCCTGGATTTTTTACTACTTTCATTCTAAATTTCATCCAAATCGGACCGGTAGATTAGCCGTGAAAGCGTGACGGACACACAGACAGACTTTCGTATTTATAATATACTCGTAAGTACGGATATTACGTGTGCTTATTTTCAACTAGAAGCCTCCTTGAAACTAACTTTGACTTTGAAAACACTCAAAGTTAGTTTCAAGTAACTTTGTATGGACTCGTGACTTTGTAATAACGTACATATATGTCGTAAGGTAGTGTGTGTAATATTTTTTTAATTATTTTATTGTAGTATTTAAAAAAAGTAGGTCTGTGTACTTTTTCCTTCCTTTTTAATTATGTTATCAAGCAATTAATCTTGTCGTAGTGCAATTAAGTAAAGTTTGACTAATTAAATTAAAAATTAAAGTGTCCCATTTTCCCCAGGTAGGGAGTTTAATACAAAAGCCAACATTGATGTCTTTAAAAATAGAGAACAGAAAGACTTTCTACTTGCGTAATCGCGTCTATCCTGCATTACGCAAATGTGCAAAGATGGAATTAATTTAGTTTCAGGTTTTACTCATTCAGCAGGGAAATCATACAGAACCTTTTTTGTCTTTCACCAGGGCGGAAAAATGAAATCATTGAAATTATATTGTGATCATTTCATCAACTAAGTATCGAATCCACAACTAACTGCAATTTCAGTCAGATACTTGTTCAATTGCACCAAGATAGCCTCACTTTTTATTATTATGTAATATTAAGCATCCAATTACGTACATAAAGTAACTAAAAAAGAATATTCTAAACTTAACAAGTATAACAAAAGATCAATGAAATGAACTCTCGCAAATGCACAAATATAAAAGCATTTAAATTTACTGTAAATTCAAATAAAAACAAAACATTGATTATTTTCATCGTCTTTACATACTTATCCATACATATTCATGAACTGACTGACCTCTATCACAAGAGAGTTTGATTATGCATGAAAATATGTAAAATTAATGAGAAAATTTACATTATACCGGTACAGACGAAAATAATGACGTGACCTTAGAAAGTTTTATAAGTTAGTGATAATGAGGTTTTCACAGTAAATTTGAAAATAACAGTACAATATATGTGTGTAATTAAACAGTGTCAATTTATTATATTTTTTTAGAGAGTAATTTAAGAAAATTGGTGTTAGTTTTTTACAAAACATTATTTTTGATGCCATAGCAGCAAAATTATTAAATTACAGTTATCTATAATAATAATAATGTGAGAAATACATGCCTGTTCAAACGCACATAATATGCCAGTTTGAATGAATGTTATATTAAAAGGCAACTTACTACATTAGCAGGCAATACAGCCAAAGTGGCGGGAACGATCTGTGTTGCCAGTTGCAAGGGCTGCCACCCGCTCAACAACTTAGCAGGGTTGCCAGTTCTCCACACTGTGACTCCCACTAAGCTCCCATAATGTCCCATGTAACGGACAGGGGTGGATACAGTGTTGCCAGGTAACGGCTCTGACATGGGCCACAGGAATTGTGATGATTTTATATTTTCTGTAAATTTTGAGAGCCAGTTTGTATTTAATGGATTACTAATTAAGTTTACTTTAACTTAAAAATATATTTTACATCGGTAAATCATTTTAATAACTTATATGAGTTTTATAATATAGTAAATATTTTCTTATGTTTACAAAAGCTTGCGACTATAACATTAAAAAATATTTTTTTTATTTGGCAAAAATTAATACTAACAACTATACTATATTGTAAACTAAAAAAAAACATTTTAGTCAATGTTGACTTTTTATGTGTGAAATCCAAATTTTAAAAGATAACTTAATGTCAAAAAAAATATTTTACAAATTTAGTAATCTGTCATAATTAAAAAAAAATAACTCACCATAACTGCTAGGTAAAAAAATAAAACCATAATTCTTGAGTATCTGTACGCAGGTGTTCGCTAAGAAAGAGCCTAATAAAAGCACTGCGAATGTAAAGGCGACTATACACGCGCTTTCCTTTTGCAGTATAACATTAGTTTTATTTTTGGGATCTTTATGTGATGTTAATTGCATTATACAGGCTCCTAGTAAACCCCAAGTTAAGAATGTTTCTTGAGCCGCTGCTGCCCAACTCTGTAGAACATGTTTTAATTATTACAACATATTTTTGACGTAAATTAATTTTGAACAAAGGGTTAAATGTATTTTAAAAAACATATCTAAGTGATACATAAGTTTATACAGACCAATAATATTATTACATTCAATTTCAGTCAACAAATTAATGCCCAAAAAATATTTTCAAAGGAAGCCTACGGATTAATAATTTAATTTTAAATAATTTTCTGTATGTGTTGGTGTAAGCTGTTTACAAATAAATGTAGATTTTATCTTAGTTTTTTTTCAATCTTGATATATTCGAGACGTTAATATAATAATTACAAAACATAATTATAAGATTTTAATTTAATTCTTATTTAAATAAAACATTAAAAATCTTTATAAAACATAAAAAGGTCTTAAGCTATAATTAAACACATAAAAAATGTAAAAAATTGTTACTTACATTGCTGTTAATAAAGAATTCACTCCATTCAGTCTCAGAAAAGATATTAGTTACTGTATCGTATGGTATCAGTGTTAATAATTTAGTACAAAGTACTAAAGTACCACATATTGGTAAGAATATCAGCATGTAAACGGCCTGAAAAAATAACTTATTTATAAATATATAAATACTTTTTGTTATCTATTTATTTTATTCTTATTGTATAAATAAAGATGGTTGTTAATTTCTTATCGCTTTTCCTGTTTGTTTCATAAGCGTGCTGTTCATTTTCATATATATCGTATATATAAGTACGCAAATGGAAAACACAATGTGACAACGTCGGACGATAAATACGATGGTAGTGGGTTCGATTCCCACTCGGGGAAATGATTATATTTATATTTCCATTTCTTCGCTCTAGTAGTAAAGGCAGAGCACGGCGTTGAGTTTCGCCGCTCTGCACGCAATGTCTCAATTTCGGACGGAAAGTGGAGGACGGAGTGTCGTGACACTAAATTGACTAAATTTGACTTCGTTATGCGGCAAAAAGCGTGGGGCTGACAAACTAGGGCAGAGCTTCTCAGCTCCACGACTTTTAGGGAAAAGATTGATAAATATCCTCATTATTTGGCATACCCAGTTATATATATTTTTTTATTATAATTCGCGTTAAAATAATACACACATCATGTGTTTCACATAAACTGTTGTGTGAAGTGATATAGTACGTTTTTAAAATCAACACGTTCAAGACTTAATGGGTCTATTAATATAACATAATGAATCTAATCTGAGAAGTGAGAACACTAAAAGAAGGTTTCTCGAAATTCCTACAGGAAAGGGAAAAAGTAATTCTAAACGTAAATTCGACTTTACTTATTATATATTCAATACGAAACGATAATGACGTTGCAAGCAACAACTCGTGTAACATAAAAACCTAGTGTATCATAAAATTTCCTAACAAAAAATACTTAAGCATTACGTAATTCAAAATATATACAATAGATGTTAATGTGTATTGTTTATCAGATTATCACCACTAAAACCGTATATAAATTTTAATGAATTTATTTAAGCAACGTAATCTACCATACGTATTATACATTTTTTATACAATAATAAAAACTAGTAAAAAACATTGTATTAGAAAAATCGCAATAAGATTTATTTACAAAAAACTTTATTTAATAACAAATTAAAAATACGTATGCTAAGTATTACGCAAAGTGACCATCATGGTCCAATAGGGACGAATATGTCTAACTACTCATTGTATAACATATTTCCTATAGCTAGGATTGCCAGATCCTATAGAGAAAAAAATGTATGTTTTACTATGAAAACTGAAAAGATCAAGTATTTTTTAAATTATTCACTGCAAAATTTCGTAAATTACAACGAAATACATAATTAAAATCAAACGCCAAATCAGCTAATTTCAATTAACACTAAAATATTACTTAAGCCTAATTTGTTAGACTTGATTTAGACAGCGCTACATTGAGCTCCGGCACACAACACGCAATGTCTCTATTTCGGACCAAAAATGAAGAATGGAGTGTCATAACACTAGGTTTTCTCTAACTAACGTATAATGTGGCACAAAGCGTGAAGCTGTTTTTTTGTTAGGTTTAGTTAATGAAGTCCTGTTTTTGAGCCAGAACAGTCCATTACCCTTTATTTTTATGGGATACACAATTGAAAAGCATATGTTCGCCTTTATCCGGAGTGATCTCGAGGGCAGAAGTTAAATACCAATACCGAATTTAATTATTTAAAAAAAAACACAAGGAAAAAAGCAATTTTATTTCTTTCCTATTTCCGCCTAGCAGATCAATCAGAGAGAACCTATTGTCTCTACTTCGTCACTTTTCGTCCGAATTCGTGACTTTACCTGTTACCTGGCGGAACTTAACGCCGCGTTTTTCTACCAGATCGTGTAGCGGAAAAGTGAAAATAATTTAAATATGATCATTCCATCGGCTACGCTACGATGACCTTACATTTTGCAAGAGATAGGCAAAAAATATTTCATTTTACGCGGAACGAATATACTGAAAAACATGCATGCAGATAAAATTGAATTTCCGTACGAGAAGGTCGCTTAGAGCACTTTAGCGCTCTTAATTAGATTAATAAAATGCGGAAACTAAAACACTATACATGTGCAATGTACATATAAAGTCATTAGCAACTAACAACATGTACAAAATAATTATAAAGGAATAAAAACAAAATAAAATATATCGCAATGTCGTAGTATGATAAAAGTGGCGTTTTCAACTTTTTGTATACCTAATATTGAATGAATACTGAAGTAAGTAATAAAGAAAAATAATGAATAAAGAAATATTTCTTAATATTTATATATTAAGAAACAGACACTGAATCATAACTGCAGGAATTGAACATTGTCTTTGTCTTACACAACTAAGGAATGCCTACATTTCAAATATAAAAAAATCCTATAATATTAAGCACACCATTTCTAAAACTTTTTGAAAATATATATATTTTTTAAATGGTTAAAATATATACCGCTCCTTCAATTCAAAAGTAGCACAAGCCAAAATTAAGCTCTTTTAAAGAGTCAAAGAAAAGGTCTTTGTATAATATTTTTTTATTTAATATTTAATATACTTCATATATTGCTAGAAGCGTATTTTTAACAGAGCTAACCGTTAAGTCATTTTAAAAAAAAATATTATTATTTAGATGATATTTCGCGCTTCCTAAATAACAATTCAAAAGAAAAGATTGCGTTATTTATAACTTTAAAACCCGAAATCTATGGGTATCTTTTTCATATATAGAGCTGTTACCCGCGACTTCGTCCGCGTGAACCAAGAAACATCTTCATTGAGTTCCGATCAGCAGCTCTACCCAAAGTGAAAATGGTTAGAGTCAGATAGAACTCCCAATTTCGTTATACGAAAAAACCGCATCTGTGCCTTTCAAATTTGAGGTTTGCCCTCGATTTCTCCAGGATTCCATCATTAGATCCTGATCTCCTTACCATAGGACCAATTGTGAAATATATCCTCTCGAATAAAAAAAAAATTGAAAATCGGTCCACCCATCTTCGAATAATCGGGGAACACATAAAAGAACCATCTTTTTTATGTCGGTTAAAAATCCCTACAAATTTGAACTTATTATGTTATTCTGATATCAAACCTATATACTGCAAAGTTTCATGAAAATCCGTTCAGTAGTTTTTGCGTGAAAGAGTAACAAACACACATCCGTACAAACTTTCATATTTATAGTATTAATAAGATTTAATGTGTATTCTACTAAATAAAACGTTACTAGTAAAAATTACATTTTCTTGATTTGCATGTACATTTGAATTAAAGGAACGATATGTTTAAATATAAGTACTGCGTTAGACAAGTTTGACCTTTACCTTTCCATACGACCGCAATCCTTTGCTTAACGAAACAAAAACCAACATCCATAAAACAGCCAAATTAAATGCAACTTGAAATTTTATTGTACCAAAGTTATTCGTATTCATGTTACGCTGAAGCACCTCTCCGTGGAAGTACTGTGGTAGAGTCTCTTGAATTTTGACTGTAGCATTTTTTTGTGTGACATCTGAAATAAAAAGTATTGTTATATTTTTTGCTTTGTTACATCCGTCGTTTAAACTAGATATCTCATGTTACTGTCACTTAAAATATCTTAAGTTCATTATTTAGAATATCATATTTTATTTCATAGCTCGTTAAGTTCATAATATTTTTTTAATAAAAATAGTAGTACTAATAAGTTTAGTAATACTAATAACTTTAATATTATAAATAAGTTTAAGCAAAAATGCTTCACGCTGTATCCCACACGCAGCAGGGTAGACAAAGGAAAACTAATGTTAAAATATCTCATTCCCCACTTTCCGCCGAATTCTAGTGGTATTACGTATTAAGTGGCAAAACTCAACTCAGTAACTACTTTGCCACACCAGAGTGAAGAAAGTAAAAAAATATTAAATATTTTAATCCCTCAAGTGGAAATCGAACCCACAACCAATTTCGTTTACAGTCACAGTTTATACCCCAGCACCACGAGTGGCCTCAAAAAAATAGAAAAAATATTAATATAATATATAAACAAAGAATTTTATATACATTATAATTACTCACCGTCAAAACTGAACTCGTGTGGTAGAGCCCATTTATATTTATCATTAGATGTAATAAAGGAGTCTCGAAAGTAAACAAAAATCCACGAAAGACCTATTATACTGTATATACCGATAACTGACTGGATCAGCAGCAAAGATATTCCAACACCTTGGAATATTGGCGATATACGCCACATGTCCACCGGCCCCGATTCCAACACTTGGCCCAAACATAAATGTAGTGTAAATAACGGTATACCAATCAGTAGAGACAGTATAAAGAACTGTACTATGAAGCTAGCTGCAACATAATTGCTACCATTAATACAGGTTGATCATGCGATGTTCATACATAAAAAACATATATGAGTTCTATTTACCTCCAAAATGGACACTAAATATGGCAAACCTAGAAATGTTAAATATACCGACAGTACAGCTGAGACACGCCAACATTGCACTCATTTTATGAGGCCAAACACCAAAAGGGGGCGCACTGGTTTCTTCATTTCTGTTAGAAAGGCACATTATTAAAATATATATGTAATTTATAATTACATATATCAGTACATAATCATATAAAGTAATAAAATATATATAACCTGTCTTCTGAAGCGTTAAGTTCGTTTTGGTTAACACTCACTATGCGAACTAGAGACTCATTAGACGAACTTGAAGCGCTAGTGCTTCTACCTATATTTCTAGGAGTATTGCGATCTGTCCAGTCCATAGCGGTAACGTCATTATCACCCGGGGAGGGCAGAGACAATGCTCGATTCATCAACAACGTTCTACGACCAACAATCAAAGGCCCCGAAGAGCCATCGCTACTTAAGTTTGCAGCTGTAACCTGTAGTTGTATTGGTGCGCTGGTAGGTCGCATATTCACATGATGTTCCAGAAATAATATAACTGGCAGTGTTAGTGGTTCACAAGAAGGTTCAGTAGATATTGTAGGCAAAACAATGGGGTCCAATCTCCTCATAGAATTTCGCAAGCTATCGTTAACAGTACTCGCTCGTTCTAATGATAATGGCATTTGCGTACTACTTCTTGATACCTCCGAAAAACTTTTAGATCGTACAAGACCTGGTCTCGGAACTTCACTTGGTGAGATTTCCATCTCTTCCACTGAAGGAGCTGACGTTTGAGCAATTGAACACATAACAACTTGTGTTGTATCATCAAATGAACTTTGAGATTCTGATTGATCAGATTTGTCTTCCGCTTCTGCTGTCGTAATACATTCTTTAATTTTGCAAATGAGATCGTCATCATCACTGTCAAAAGATTTGGTACCATCATCAAGACATGCTAGTAAGGATTTATCCAAAACTTCATCTAAATCATTCAATATATCCATAAATTGACAGAGGGCTGTTGCTTGAAATTCCTCATCATTTGTGATGTTATTAGAAGTACTTGAAGTATGTGATGTAAAGTTTGAATCAGACTTATAAAAATTAGGTATATTCTTTTGTAAATCTTCTTTTAAATCTTCTTCATCATCAGAAGGTCTTTCTGTATCACTTAAGGGTTCACTGTCATTACTTTCAAAAAGACTACTTGATGCATCGCTATCAGCACTACTACCTGGTAAACTATCTTTTTGCTCATAGCGCCCCTCATCCATATTGACAACCTCCATTTTTATAGCATGACCTAAGTCATAACCTGCATGTTTTAGTGTAAATCCTGCAAAATATAATGATCTTATAGAAGTAGAAATGTAAAAATTCACTACACATTATAATACACACTGCACACCTTGATATCTAGAGGACAGAATTTTCCACAATTTATTCATTACTAACAGAACCACACTGAATGGATTAAGAAGTAAACAGACATAAAGCTAATGAGTCTAATTAACATGAAACATTCATGTAATATGGTTGAATTTTAACACCATAATGACAAGTCTATGCAACAATTCTATGTTGCATGATTCATTCTAGACTGAATATTTACTAAAGCTTACTTTAGAGATAAAATGTTAAAGTGATATAACCTAGATCACAATCTTTCATTGTTAGCGAGATTAATAACCTTATTTTTCTTCAAATTTAAGAAAATATAAGATAGAATAGTTTCTTATACTTTAATTTTAATTTTGATATATATGAGACAATTCTTAGCATAATAATATTAGACATGACATTTTTAATTAATAGTAAAATATATTTTAAAAATGACTATCTTTCTCTCTAATCTCATGCTTAAAGTATAAAAGATATATTTATTATTGTACATAAGCTTTTATTCTTATTTATATTGAAAATCAAACACTCAACCCTTTTCCATTTATAAGAAAATGCTATCACACTGCATCCCAATAATAGAATGTCTCATATTTTGTAAATTTAACAAACAGTTTTAATTTAACTTATCTATAACACAAGCATCACTCACTATCCACAATAATTAACAAAAGGTAACAAAAAACCCTAATGAAATGAAATACTACCATAAACTTTACTTATTAAAAAAAATTTAAAGGAAAATATTGGACAATTTTTAATGTTTGTTTTTACCAAAAATATTATTTTCCAATTTTTAACAGCTTTCTATCACACAATACCTTCTATAAAAAGTTATGATATATTATAAAAAGTAAAATATAGATATTTTTTACATCAATCTGCATTGTATGATGTACTGAGGTATAGTTTCATACATTTAATTTTCACTGTTATCTATTATCACTAAGCAAATCAGAATAGCTGGCTCTATATAACTGTAATTAATATATCAAGACACACTGATCAAGATAAAGCACTATCAAGAAAATGATGTTACAATGTTTATTGACTTTAGCATACTTTTAATTACAAACTCATTGTGATAAACTTACAAGTTTTGATACTTCAAAGTGCTAAATGAGTCATATCCTAATTGCCAAATATATTAAAGAAATTTCTGATTCATACTTATTAGATGCATGTATTAGTAAACAAAACGATATTAGTTTACTGCGGTTTTAAATCATGAAACAAACATATTTTTATTTTATTTAGAGAATGGGAAGGCCTTGAGTCATTTGTATTATTTCATTTGAATATTTTAGAATAAGTATGGTATGGTAATAAAGACTGTAATTAAAAAAAATCTTTGGTTTACTATCTTATCGGTTCAGTTAAGTACTTAGAAAGTAACTTATTTGTCTAACACGTAAAAGGTAAGTAAAAAGACCATGCATAGCACAAATAAACCAAAGGTATGGAATATATTAAAAAGGATAATACTATTTGTTGTCAAGTTCAATATAGTACTTACTCAGTTAGTAGATTTATGTTACCATAAGCCATCATCGAGCAATGCTTTGTAGTAAGAAGTAACACTCCACAATAAGTAAGAAATATTTACACAACACACATTTTTCGTTTCTAATATTTTGATATAACTAATTTTAAAACAACCATTACTATTAACATTGTGTTTCGTAAATATAAGTATAAATACAAATATAATAACTCGGTTATTATATTGGTATTACACTGTTACACTGCACTCTGCAGAATATACCTAAAATCTAATGATGTTTGAATGACAATTTACACATTTTGACATTAGAATTTTGACATTAAAGGTTACCTGTTTATTAATCAAGACTTTTTTTTAAATACATAACCATTCTTTTATAAAGATTTTTTCCATTATATAATATTTTATAGTAGAGAAAGTAACATAAATCAATAGATAGCAAAATATATATAGGTTATCAAAAAAATTACAACTCTAAAAGTACGTCAGAGTATGTTTATTTTTCTTCCTTCATGCATAAAAAATATATCATATGTAATAATGTTTGAATAATGATATTATGATATTTGTGTTCGGCTGGAACCATCATTTATTAAAATATTTAATGTTATAAGTGGCTAGCATAAAAAAATCAAATATAATGTTCATAAGAAACAAGGACACAAAAACAAACAACTAGCGCTACACAAATTAATTGTATTTTTTAACACCCAAACACATGCACTTCACTCAAAAGAAAATTAATCTCAATTTAATCAAAAAAAAGGGTTTTTTTATTACTATGTTCATGATATATATAGAACATACAAGTATATAAGAGACAATTTCATATAAATATAATTTTATAAAATTTTGTTCTACAAAAAAAATTAAAAAATAAAAAATTAAGAAATTATATTATTTAATTTCTCAATGAAATATTGTATAAAACGGAATTTGTTTTTTAAATTTATAGGGTTACGTCTATACCATACAATATTTTACATAAGTAATTTCCTATAGTCTAATTTAAAGGACTATATGTTTACTTCCTTGTTATGTCTACTTCAAAACAAACTTTAATTTTATTTAAAATATCATTTGAATCATTTCAAAATATATTCAATGCATATATTCGGTATAAATATTACATTATTTGCTAAAATAATGAATTTGCTATTTTTTATTTTAGAAGCGTAACGTAACATTAAACTGTTTTTACATACTGGTTATTATTTTTAGTTCAAGGAACATTATTACTCAACAGAGATGCGAGAAGACAGTAGACTACTCTTATCTCTACTGACTACAGTAGAAGAGAATATTTCACTCTTAATTTCAACTGTAATTAACTTACCATATTGTAACTTTAAAGAACTTGGATTGCATTTTTATTACAATGGTTTTATATAATTACATCCTTGAAAATCATCTTCATGTATCCTTCTATAAGAATATAATATTAACTATCATTTTAAATCGGAAAATAATATCATTGGTGTTATTAAAATAAAATTTCTTTATTGCAAAAAGATAATTTCAAATATTTATGTTTGTAAAATTTAAATAATCACCTTTAATATGAACACACCTTTAAAGTGAATTTATAAACTTAGGGATAGGGTCAAAGATTAGTTTATAAAATAAAATACGTAAGAGTATCAACTTTGTGTTCGTGAGAAAAGATTCATTTTAAAATGACATATTTATAGATAAGTTTGAATAAATATTTTTTTAATTAGTTGATATCTCGTTCAGTATTTGGAAGTCTTTTGTATTGCGAGTTTTCATTCATATAACAAGTATATCAGGCGTGTGAATAGAATAAATCATGATATTCGGAAGAAGTAAAATGATTACCATAAAAATGCACTCTGCTAGTAAGGTGTGTATTGGTTACCTACTGATTATAATGATACGAGACGTGTTTCAAAGTTAGGTAGCACTTCTGTTGTGGTTATAAGTTTTAAATTCCGTTTCTATGGTGTCAGTACTCAGTCGGCTTCGAACTGTCGTGAAGTAGTGTCTGCCCAGAAAGAACAACAGTAATTTAATTTTTTTTATACGCGTAGCATAAAAACGTTTAGAGTACGTGAATATTTTTCCTATTAAATAATATTATTCGTGACTGTTAATAATAGATTTTTTATAACCCTAGATATTACGAGCCATGGCAGCTTACTCTACTAAGGTTTCCCTAAACGAAGTAGTCATTGTATCAGCAGTAAGAACACCAATTGGTTCCTTTAGAGGAAGTCTAGCAAGCTTGTCAGCTACTGAGCTAGGCGGCGTCGCAGTAAAAGCAGCAGTTGAAAGGGCCGGCATTCCAAAGGAAGAAATTAAGGAGGTTAATTTAACTTTACCTACTTTCTACTTTACAGTTATGCACACGATTCATTTACGCATATTTTAAAGTTCGTAGACAAAATTATCACAACTCTTCTTAAACGAAATTCTAAAATATCTTGTTATCAGTGTCATCATTGATAAGATTTACTTGCCAAAATTCTTAACACCAACATACGAGTTAATTTTCAACAATATTTCATAATGTATTTTTTTTTCTTCATGAATAGCGAAAATCATACTTATTTTTCTTATTCTTACTTTACCTGTTTTTTTTTTAATTTTATTACTTATGTAATCATTTTATTTTAGGTATATATGGGAAATGTATGTTCAGGATTTCTTGGACAAGCTCCTGCGAGACAATCTGTAATATTTGCTGGTCTCCCAAAGAGCACAATATGCACAACAATCAATAAAGTATGTGCATCTGGAATGAAATCTGTGATTTTAGCTGCACAAGGGCTTCAAACAGGCACTCAAGATGTAATCCTAGCTGGAGGGATGGAATCCATGTCAAATGTGCCATTCTATTTAAAGAGAGGTGAAACACCTTATGGTGGCATGCAATTAGTGGATGGTATTGTTTTTGATGGACTGACAGATGTTTATAACAAATTCCATATGGGAAATTGTGCAGAGAATACAGCTAAGAAACTAGATATATCTAGACAAGAACAAGATGACTATGCGATATCTAGTTACAAAAGAAGTTCCGCAGCCTATGAAGCCAAAGTATTTGCTGATGAGTTAGTACCAGTGTCAGTACCACAAAAACGTGGAGCTCCTCCAATTATTTTTGCTGAGGATGAAGAGTATAAGAGAGTAAACTTCGAAAAGTTTAACAAACTAGCAACAGTATTCCAAAAAGAAAATGGCACAGTGACAGCAGGAAATGCATCAACTTTAAATGATGGAGCTGCTGCATTGGTCTTGATGACAGCTGACGCTGCCCAAAGGTTAAATGTAAAGCCTATAGCTCGTGTTGTTGGTTATGCTGATGGGGAATGTGACCCTATTGATTTTCCTATTGCACCAGCGGTAGCCATTCCTAAGTTATTAGAAAAGACTGGAGTCAAAAAAGATGACGTAGCTCTGTGGGAAATTAATGAAGCTTTCAGTGTTGTAGCTGTTGCAAACCAAAAACTTTTAGATTTAGATCCGAAGAAGATAAATGTGCATGGAGGTGCAGTAAGCCTTGGCCACCCTATTGGAATGTCAGGAGCCCGACTTGTTGTACATTTATGTCATGCATTAAAACAAGGTGAAAAAGGTGTGGCATCTATTTGTAACGGAGGTGGTGGTGCTTCATCAATTATGATTGAAAAATTGTAAGTTTCTAAACATTATGGACACTTGGTACTCTATGGAAGTTTATATTTTAATCAAAAACTTAATTCTATGACACTAAGTATTGGTTTATTTAAAATATTTTACAAAGCAGTTAAATTTTATTTAAAAGAGTGGTATAGACTTTCTCACTTTATATCTAAGGGTAAAGATTTTCCATATGTGCCTTATTATGTTGCAACAACACAAAATGGTGACTTGTATAATAAAAAAATATTCTATATGTAGCTTATCAACAACTTTTATATTTACACATATATTCTAAGAATATATATGTTATACTGTTTATTTTATAGTTTAATAAAGTATATTTTGTTAAGTTAGTGTTACTTATTAAATATTCCTAGCTCTTTGGTCATTTTTCAGAGCTGATGGTGTCGAAGGCCCTCCTATTTTAACTTTCTATACAAAAGACCCCTGTCCTTTGTGTGACATAGTAATGGAAGAGTTAGAACCATATAAAGACAAATTAAGAATTGAAAAAGTAGATATAACAGAGAAGGAAAATCTTAGATGGCTCAGACTGTATAGACTAGATATTCCAGTATTATTTTTAAATGGCAAATTTTTATGTATGCATAAATTGAATCATGACATATTACAAAAAAGATTACAAGACATTGAGGATGAAAAGCAAAAATAAAATAACATTTATATGAAGAAAGAGTAATGAAATCATCACTTAATATCATCATTAAATAGAGAATTTGAATAAATATATGTACTTTCAACATACCAGTAACAAATCCATTATATAATATTAATTATTATATTCGAGTAAAAAAACTTTAGCTTAAGATATTAACTATAAAAAATATAAACATAATTCATACAGAGTTAAGCACACATAAACAAACAACCATTATACCACCATATTTAAATGGTTTTTTTATTATTACTAAAATAACAGCTTCAATTGACATTGAATAGTCATATTAATGTTTGTCACACATTTCATTATGAAGTATGACTGCTAGCTACTACTTTCAATTTCAAGAAAAAAATACTTGTAGATTTATTTTCTATTGCGTATAACAGGAATTTGGAAGGAACATGGGATCAAGCCTAAACCTGTTGATTAATAAAATCTAGTTAATGCTATAAATATGTTTAATACTACTTGATGCTCGCAACGCGGTTTGCTTGAATTTTATTACCTTGTGATATCATTTCATTTACCATTACGATATTTCTTTGACGTAGTAGGTTGAGTTCATTTTTAATACAATTTAATTTTATATTCGTTCTTAAGAGTATCACGTTAACAACGTCTGTCTTTTTTATCCAGAGAGTGTGTGCCACGATGACCAAGGCTTATAATTTTTATTTGCATACAAAAACTGCGTACCACACAGAACATATTTTATAGACAAGACGGTCTATAAAGATGTTTAATCGGTTTTTCCAGATCTTTATTTGCTATGTAGATCAGTGGGAAATGCCTAGCAATTTTAATAATTTTTGTTAAGGGAGCATTTATCTCTTGAGGAATAAGAAGAACTGTACTGTATATACTGAACTGTTAGCTCGACTATTATATCATCAGTTGATCTTTAAATTTTATATCAATAGAAAATGTGCATAGTGCAATTTTCATAATATTAAAGCTCCTAATTTTCATAATATTAACATAGCTGGTTTATTATGATTCCACAGTAAGTGTTCCACTCTTCGAAATCAAAAATAACTTAAGTTCTTGTAAAGAATGAAAACAACGCCTTTCTAGATATATAGGCTTTATTCAACTTTTAATTTTACATACGACTGACAATATTCTAAAGTGACAATCATATTTTATAACATACTTTTTTAGGTGTTACAAATGACCAGTATTAATACTACATTCTTCCCTCCTTTAAGATGTGTAATCTTTTAAATACGCAGGTGGTCGCCTCGTCCGCACTGACCTTCGAAATGATGGTGTGCGATTCGGCGTTGATTGCTTTTCTTCCTCTGAAGATGAGTTATGCAGGCTTGCTTGAGGAGATTCAGTGCCTGAATAAAACATCTCAGACTCGTCTTCAGTATCCTGTGCATTATCTATTTCACCTCGCGGTGCCAAATGACGATTGCTTACAGCTTTTTCGCGTCCGTCTTCTGATCTAACAAAACTGTACTCCGGATTTGGATCAATCACTTGAACTTCCTCCAATGAAGTGTCATATTTAGATAATGGGGATTTCGTTTTGTAATACACCTTTTTGCCCGACTCGAGCCATGTAGGTGTCGATTGTCCCCAAGATGATCTCCTTGGATGAGAAAACATTCGTTCATGTGGCGTTTCATTTGTCGCGGTGCACAATAAGGACCTGATGCTATGAAGGGCTTGTGATAGAACTATTTCCCACATCGTTATAGGGAAATCCTTAGACTTTAAAGCCAAACGTATGGTTTGCCAGAGAGTAGCGTTGAGACGCTCTACCTGCCCATTTCCTTGAGGGTTATAGGGAGCAGAGCGACTCACCGCAATACCCTTATTATTCAAGAAATTTCTTATCTCTGCTGACATAAACGCTGAACCTTGATCTGTATGAATATAAGCAGGCATCCCGAAAATCGAAAAAAGATCAGTGAGACATCTTATGACTGTGGCTGAAGACGTATCTGGACATGGATATGCAAACGGAAATCTCGAGAATTCATCAATTATTGTAAGGATATATTTATTTTTACTTGATGAAGGCAGCGGACCTTTAAAATCCAAGGACAGTCTTTCAAACGGTGTTGTGGCCTTTATAAGAGTTCCTTTATACTTATGAAACTTAGGCTTGATTTCAGCGCATACTGGACATGACATTACAATTTTTTTTATTTCTTCGATAGAGTAAGGTAAATTCTTCGATTTAACCCAATGGTACAATCGCGTGATCCCTGGATGGCATAGTGAATTGTGAAGATTCTTTATATTTGTATTACTTTCAGTTACCGACGCACAGGTTTGGCGGGACAAGGCATCAGCTACAACATTTTCTTTTCCCGGTCTATATTTTATATCAAAATTGTAATTAGATAACTCTAGTCTCCATCTTTGAATCTTTTCATTTTTTATTTTACTTGCATGTCCTTGTAACATAAATGCGACAGATTTTTGATCAGTTATGAGATAAAATTGGCGACCTAACAGATAATGTCTCCATTTCTTAATACTTTCAACAATTGCGTAGGCTTCTTTTTCTATCGCTGGATATTTCTTTTCACAATTATTTAGACTTCGAGAAAAAAAACGCCACAGGCCTCCCATCTTGAGTAAGTGATGCTGCGATGGAAAACTCGGATGCATCAGTTTCCACAGTGAATGCTTCTTTTGGATCTATAGCCGTTAAGGAAGACTGTAAAATAATATTTTTTAATTCTTTGAAGGCATCTTTTTGTTTGTCGTTGAGTGGAAACTTTTCTATTTGTACGAGGGGGTGTAGTTTTTCAGAGAAATTTTGAATCCATTTCGAATAATGTGAAAATAGGCCAATAGCGCGTTTAAGCGAAGAAGAATTTTCGGGGATCGGCATATCAATTAAAGGTCGTAAACGTTCTGGGTCAGGTTTAACTATTCCATTACATATATGATAACCCAGTATACTGATTTCTTTTAAGGAATATTCACTTTTATCCTTATTTACGGTTAAGTTATAATAATTTGCAATTTTCATAAATTTTTGTAATTTGTCATCATGATCATTTTGATCAATTCCACATATAGTAATATCATCTAGATATGGATACACCCCTTCTAGTTTTGATTTTCTAATTATTCTATCAATTGTTCTTTGAAAACAAGATACGCCGTTTGTGACGCCAAAAGGAATTCTACAGAATTGGTATAAATTTCCGCAAGCTTCAAACGCTGTTAAAGGTTTATTTTTATTTAAAATGGGAATCTGATGATAAGCTGACTTAAGATCGATTTTTGAAAAATAATTATACTGTGACACTTTAGATATAATTGTTTCAATATTTGGTAGAGGATATGCGTCAAGATAAGTGTATTTATTAATAGTTTGTGAGTAATCTATACATAATCTTTTTTTATGATGATTTCCTGATGTGACGAGGACCTGAGCCCGCCATGGTGAGGTGCTTTCTTCAATAATTCCATCCAGTAATAATCTCTTTACTTCAGTTTCTATAAATTTTAAATCATCAGATGAGAATCTACGTGATTTAATAGCAATTGGTTTTATTTCAGAAGAAAGATGAGGAAATAAATTTACTGGATCGACAGCAACTTGAGTCAGAGCACATAATTTTAATGGTAATTTGGGACCATTAAATTTAATTTCTAGGCAGCTAAAGAGTTTAAGAATATCTTGACCTAATATAACATCCATGCATAAATTGTCCACTACTTTCAGTAATATATTGTCACATTTTTGATTACATATTTCTATTGTAACTAGACAAGCAGATTTAATTTCTGATTTCAAAGAAGTAGTTGCCATAAAAACATTTTGTTGCCAAGGTTGCGTAGTTATATTGAATTTACGAACTATATCGGTATTAATAAAACTAGCAGTACTTCCAGTGTCAACCAATGCCCTTAGAGATATGTTATCAACCTTGACGTTTAAAGAACATTTGTGTAATCCAGTGGCAGCTAATAAAGTGCTAGAAGATTGCTCATCCACAACAGCTACAGACAGGCTTTTACATACTTTGGCAAAATGTCCTTGTTTTCCACACTTAAGGCAGGTGACATTTGAAGCCGGACAAAGACGACGAGGATGGAATGAGTTCCCACAATAGTAGCATTCGCTTGACTTCTTTTTAAATTTATATACTTCATTTTTAAGAGGCTTATTTGATGTAACTGCTATCGTATTATTAGGATTATTATAGTTATTTGACTGGACTTGTGCAGATTCAAGAGTCCTAGCTTGACTTACAGCCTCCTCAAGATTCAAATCTAAATTTTCGAGCAAGCGTTGTCGAATAGTAGGTGAACTTAAACCAGATATAAATGCTTCTCTTATAAATTCTTTCTCGTTTTGTTCAGCAGATACAGATTTGAACTCACAATCTTTTGCAAGTAATTGAAGAGCTTGAATGTATTGATCTATGGATTCTTCTGATTGTTGTATACGAGTATTCAATTTGTGTCGAGCAAATATTATGTTTTTAGGCTTTACGAAAATATCATTTAACGTTGATATGGCAGAAGTATATGTATTGCAGGATGCTACATAATTGTATATATTCGATGAAATATGATTTACTAACATCTTTAGCTTTACTCCATCTGACAAATGTTCTTCCGTTGTCAATTTAGTTTCCTCTAAAAAATTTTCGAAGGTCTTCCTCCAATGTAGCCATTGTGACGAAGCATTGGTTCCTGTAGATGGATCGACTTCAAATCTTTCGGGTTTTAAAAAGCGATACATTATGGACTCTATTTGATTGATTATTAAAAGTTGAATAAATTGTAAAGAATGAAAACAACGCCTTTCTAGATATATAGGCTTTATTCAACTTTTAATTTTACATACGACTGACAATATTCTAAAGTGACAATCATATTTTATAACATACTTTTTTAGGTGTTACAAATGACCAGTATTAATACTACAGTTCTATCTTAATGTAAAATCTATACAATAAAAAATATCTCATTCAAAATTGTTCAGTAGATCAAAAGATGTTCGTGTGGTAACCGAGAAGTCAGTCAGAAATTTAAAAAACTTACATCGTATTTTGTTACTTTTTTATCAACTAAGTTATTTCTTCGTAAATATATTTAATATAGATACAGCCAATTTTTTTAAACTGTTTTATGATAATAGTACTTGTATCATATGAATTCCTATACCCACTTACAAAAATGTTTCAATTTTTTTGGAATACCACGTACTGTAAAATGAATTATGAAAAGGAAAAGCCAATAAAAATATCAATATTCTACCTTTTTCTTTTGCATTGCAAATTGTAATACATAAAGCATTTAAAAAGCCATTAATAAGTCTTCAAGTAAAGACACTCGTGTGCTGCGACATTGTTTTATAAATACTCTTTGCGAAATAGAACCCTTATTTGTGTCTGTAATTAATATACAAACATTTAAAATTAAAATTTAATTTTATTATGTTTTCGTCATCTTTTTATAAATCGCTGGAAGAATTTCAATGTTTGGTTTGACTTTTTGCCATCCTTGCTAAGACGATGAATCGTCGGTAATTTAAAAATGCATGTCGTTTTCCCTTTTCTTAAACTAATTATATTATTATATTTTTAGGCCTTATTATTCAATTCCTAGGAATATTATATTAACTAATCGTCTTTTATTCACATTATTACTAAATTAGTAAAATGTGCATTTATTTACTTTGAAACAAGCTTCTATAGAATGTGAAATAAAGATATTAAAGAATAAAGTTATTACTTATCACAAAACATAAATGCATTTTTATATAACTATCCTATAGTTTGCATGGAATTATAAATTTTATATTTGTTTTTTACTACCTGCATTATTAATTTGCGATTTCCTATGTCTTAACATTACTTGGAAGAGATGTCTATTTTAGCGATAAATTTAAGGTGAACCTTTTATTTTGGGTTTGAGTGTACAATAAAGAATAACAAGTATAATTATGAATATTCAAACATCGGAGTACCTACCTATATTATTAGTGTTCAATTTTTCAATAGATACTTATGTAAATTGTATTTAAAGTGCTCCATTAATCATTAATTCACGATATCTCTTATAGTACCAAAAATAAAAAATAAATTCAAATAAAAAAAAAAGAAATATAGAGCGAGACATTAAGTCTAATCAGTTATTTCAATGTTTGGTTGAAAATTGATAGTGTAAATAGGTACCTATAGAGATACATGGTTCGCGGTTTATTGTTTTCCTCGACTCATATCTTCGTTTCAATGTATCAGATTTCTATAGAAGCGACACGTAATTATAAGTTAAGTATTTTATATGTAAGCTTAATTGAAATCATCGTGGAGCGGGGGCGCCGAAATTCAGTTTCTAACTGAAAACGCGATTGTTTGTGGTTTCGATTTTACTTGAGGTAATTATCATAGTTATTTTTTTTCTTTTCTCCGCTCTATATGGTAAATACCAGCGCAGCATTAATTTCCGCTACTCTACATTACTCTACTCTATTGGGATTTCGAGCGGAAAGTGAGAATGGAGTGTCTTCACACTGCGTCCTCTTTGACTAACCTGCTATGCGGGAAAAAGCGTGAGGGTCACAGCTCATTAGAGCCACCCGGCATCCACCTCGCCATGCGCGGCTAGTATTCTTTATATGAATTTGTATGGGCATGGGTTCATATTAACTTTGGAGCATCTCCGCATCACCTATGTCGTGAGCCGTCCACGTTTGGACAACGAGTGGACCACTCGGGGACAACTCGCTGCTCGCACGCTTGCCACGCTTTTTATTTCATTTTGATTATGTGTGAAATAGAATAAATTACAATTATAATTGTTTAGATGAACAAAAACTGTGTGTCCAAATACTAGATCTAAAGAATTTTGTAAAATACTGACATAAATTTACTAAAATTCAATATCAAAATACAAAAAATCGTGGACCAAGCAATGTCCACTCGTTGACCACGCTGACCGCACGATGACCACCTGTCGACAACGAGTGGAGACGGTGCTGAGGGTGCCGGGTGGCTCTAATGAGCTGTGACCCTAAAACTGCAAAGAAAACAAACTATCAAATTATTACTAAATACCATTACTACTTCCAATTCCACTCAAGTCATGTATTTCAAAATGCATAGGTACGCATAATACGCTTGAAAAAGTATTTAATAAATATAAATGCTGAGTTTTGTCAATCAACAAACCATTTCTAAGTGTACAAAAAGAACAAATAGACATTTATATTTTTCAGACAAACCTTGGGCATAATATGTAGTATATTTCTATTTTTCAAATTGAAGGTTGCCTGTTTGTGAAACTTTGAATTAGTTACTTACAACTTTATGGCTAAAAAATGTGTCGTAGCCAGTTTTGCAAAAGAAGCGTTTAAAATATTAATGTTCATATACATTTTTTTAATAAAAAATGATTAGAATTTATAAACGGAAACTCAATCAATAAAAATCTTAGTAGCCGTCTTTATCTCCATATCGTTTATTTGATAGATTTCATTTTGACATTTTCTTGTTTTGTTTAGTCTGTACTTAGGTATGGGATATCACATCACAATCCTGAGCCAAAATTCAGAATTCCGCAATTCCCCTCATGTTAAATGGTATTTCAAAATATTGGGGACTTTATCAAAATATGATGAAAGAGAAATCTTGCAACTTATATATTGTCTTGGTATGACTTGAAAAAATCAAGGAAAACTGAAATTCATATTTTTTTCTTGTTGCTATTGTATTTTCGAATAAACATGGATAGTTCTGCTTCTGCTATACAAACTTTGGAAGCCGCTGCTCAAGTCTTAATGGTCAGTATTGGTATATTATTGATAATCATTGTTGGAATTTGTCATAAAAAACTTAAATAGTTCATTTAATGTATTGTGAACAATAATATAAGAAAATGTGTTTTAGGCACCGCCAAATATAGTATCTTCAGAACAACGGCACCAGGCAGAAAGTGTTTTCCTTGAATTTAGAAGCACTAAGAATCCATATCAGTTGTGCAGAGAAATACTTGAAAAATCTGGCTCAGATTATGTGCTTTTTGAAGCTGCTGGTCTAATAAAAACTGCACTTATTAGAGAATGGAATCTGCTGTCAGAGAATGACATTAATTCTCTTCGGGAATATTTGCTTAATTATCTTCTAAGAAAAGAATCTCCACCATTTTTAAAAGAAAAATTACTGCAGGTAAATGCTACATAAATTATATCTATTTCATTGAATGTACTCAAAAAGCATGCAGTGCAGTTATTTATGTTTTGTTTACAATTTGTGTTATTTAGAATGTTTTTTCAACTTTAACCTCTTTAATATTTATAGACTATTGCAGTCATAATTAAGAGAGGAAGCATTAATGATGGTGGAAGAGAAAGGAAAGCATTGCTAGATGAATTAGAAAAAATAATCCTCAGCTCACCTATAAGCCAACAAAAATTGGCATGCTCACTTATTTTATCCATAATGCAAGAATATGCCATAACTGTGAAATCAGCTGATGTTGGATTAATATGGGAAGTTCATTTTCGATTAAAAAAGTCATTTGAGGCATTAGATTTAAAAAGAATCTTTAGATTTACCGTTGGTGTATTAGAACAAATTGTTCGATCAGGACATCAACCTGAGGGAGAGCAAGCCTTATTGACAAAACAGCTATTAACAATAGTTGAAACAGTTTTATGTTGGAACCATGTTTCTCCCCTGTTATCTAAACGATTGATTGGTGCTTTTGAAGCTATTTATGAGAGTGATGCAGCACCTGCTTTACGTTTGAGCTTGAATTGGAAAGATACCATAATGAATCCAGATTTAATAAGACTATTCTTTGAAATTCATGTGTATGTGAGAAGTAATCCTGACCTGCTTAATTCCTCACTTACATGCTTAGTTCAATTGGCTAGTCTAAGTGGTGTTGTTGTCTCGGCAAGTAATTCAAAACAGCAGTACTTAGAGAGTTATGTGAGCAGCTTTGTGAGGATACTAGCTTTTATCCAACCTTCGGAGAGAGAAATGCTTGGTATATCACAAATATACAGAAGATTGATTCAGTTTTTCACACCTACTATGATAGCTTCAACTCCTCCAGCATTTTTACAATATCTTACAAATTATACATGTCATTGTATCAGAGGTTCTGTTGTTGAAGAAGGTGTAAGTAATTAATTTTTTTATTGTTTTTTATTATAATTGTAGTTGTTTTTATGTATAAACTTTTATATTAAGTATATTATATAGTAAATTAAAATTGTGACGTAAGCATTATTAATTTTTATTTATTTAATTATCTCAGCTATATGTTATACACTTGTAAATGATTATAAAATATATAAAGAAATTGTTTTACTATTTGTTTATTAGGTAAATGATGACACAGTATGGCGTGAATCACTAACCAAATTTCTGCACACTTGGAGTTCTATAGTATATGACCCAGATGGCTTCTCAAATGAAACTCTTATGAATCCTTGCATTGAAATATTTAACACATATCTGCAGTGTAGATTGGCTCCACCAGATGGGACAAGGTAAGGAAATTTGAAACATTTAAATATGTAACCTAAAAAACTGTTTGTTTATATTTTATTCTATTTATATTAACATTATGAAGTTATTGTATATTTATTA
Source organism: Dryas iulia moderata (assembly GCA_019049465.1). Classification (NCBI taxonomy): domain Eukaryota; kingdom Metazoa; phylum Arthropoda; class Insecta; order Lepidoptera; family Nymphalidae; genus Dryas; species Dryas iulia. The sequence continues at coordinate 10,564,998 of CM032428.1, forward strand.
TTTAAAAATTTTACTGGAGTTTCTTAATGGCTTTTCTCAGAAAGCTGCCAGACTCAAACCACAGGTACCTTCCTTTAGAGCAATAGTACAATAAGACAATAAAGTTAAATGGCATTTTGGTTTTATTTAACTATTTCAAAATGCTTTTAGTATAAAGTTTATTGTATTTTTTTTATAATTGAGTTCTTAAAAATAAACAAGCTTTAATTTTTACAAAATTTTGTAACACATTTTTTACCAATATCTTGTATGATTTGTTGTTAAATTTTAAAGATGTGTCTGAATCCTAAGACAATATTTTCATAACATGAACCTGATACTCTTGCAAGGACTACCAAGACATCTAGAAAAATATATAAAACACGTTAATTTTAATATATTTTTATGCACATTAAATGTTCACAGCGTGAAGCACATTAAATGTTGACCATGATAAGTGTTTGTGGCGTAAAACATAAATACAGTAGTTATTCCCATTGGGTGGAGTGATAACAGTGGAGAATAACGTTTCTTAACTCTAGGTTCACTGTGACTACCTTGCTACGCGAGAATAAGCATAAAGCTGTTTTTTACGTTAACTATGGATGGAAAGTGAAGGATGAATTGTCTTGACACTAGGTTGACTTGACTCTCTGGTAACCCTGTGATGAGGGAAAACACGTGAAGATATTTTTAGCTTTTACTTTTTTGTTAATGTATATAGCCTAACCTAGGGGTCAGTCGTGGCGCAGAGGCACAAAGTGGGAATGTATAGCGACTGGTTGTGGGTTCGATTCACACTCGAGGAATGGAAATGGTGCCGAGACAAAGCGCGGCGTTAATTTCCGCGACTTAACTCGCAATGCCTCCAGAATTCGACGGAAAGTGGGGAACGGAGTGTCTTAACACTAGGTTCCCCTGGCTAACCTGTTGTGTGCGGGAAGCACACAATATGGTAGCCAGAACCAACTAGTAGCAGTAAGCTAAAAAAAAAGAAAAAAATATAGCCTAGTCTTTACTAGGGTAGGCTTAAGATCATTTTATTAAAATTAATATTTTTCAAAATCTCTAGAGGTACAGAAAGCAGCGACGGTTGCAATGAGGATATAAAAGATGACCTTGAGGAAGATGAACGCGAACTGCACAGCAACAACTTGTTGACAATTGGTGCTATCGCAAGGAAAGCACCGGCGCATTGCAGCCATGTACTGTATACTTTACTTATGGATAGGAGTAAAAGGTATTTTTTTAAAGATTTTATTAATGAACTATGGTCATGGTGCACCGTTAAGTTCCGTCAGTTAACACACAATTTCTAGATTTTCGGGCGGCAAGTAAATAACGCAGTGTCCTGCCTGCCTGACTAGGTTCCCACAGGTTTCATTACTATAAGGGAAAAAGCATGAAGCTTTTTTAATTTTTTACAAAAAATATGTCTATTTTACGTAACAAAAAATATGCCTGCCTGGTGCAGTTGATTAATTTAGGACTACGCACGATGTTTGTGGGTGAAATCCTCGCTTGGGAGAAATATATTTTTTTATATTTTTCCGGTTTCATGTTGTCAAACATGCCATTTAGCCATGTATACAAATAGTATATCGAATAATACACATGTTATCTCTAAGTAATCGTAATATATTTCAATACTCGCAGATATGCCAGCGTAAATATAAAAAAATTCAATACAAACATGCGCTTCCCTATTTCAACTCTACAAGATGTGTTTTTTTAAAACAAGTAACCGCCTATATCTAACTATGGATCTTGAATTATTTTCAATCTGAATTTCATCAAATTCGGCCTTCTAGATTAGTCGTGTAAGCTTAACATACTGACAGACAGAGTGTCACATTTATAATGATATTATTCTTCTTCTTCTTTAGCTTCACGATGTATCCCGATTAAAGCAGGGTAGGCAGAGTTAAGACACTCCGTTCCCCACTTTCCGCCGAATTCGGAGGCATTGTGTGTTAAATGGAGCGGAGCTTAACGCCGCACTTTGCCTCGACACCAGAGCGAAGGAAAATGGAAATAATAAATATTTCCACTCTTCGAGTGGGAATCGAACCCACAACCAGTCGCTTTGTAGTCATACTTTGTGCCACCGCTCCACGACTGGCCCCATGATAGTATTGATTACATTAATCTCATTTGAGACTGAAAAGGACAATAGAGGAGTTACGTAACATGAAATAATAATATTATATTTATTTAGTAAATAATTTTCAAGGTGACAATGCAACTTAATAAAAACTCGTAAAAGATATTTTTAGTCTTGTCAACGGGCCGTAAAAACTGCGTTAAGTAATATTTGTATGCATAAAAGTATTTAATATAATAACGTGTAATTTAAGCGAGACTTATTTGTATAGTACATATTGAGGTTTTTGTTCGGAACAAATTCTCAATAAAAAAATACTTTCTAGATCATTATTAACTTGAATCTTTGATGTGTTCCGGTTCAATGGCATGTAAGCCAGCTCTCCCTATTCCCACCATTCCCATCCTTTCTCCCTCCTTCTGTCCTACATCCCCGAGGCTGGCAACGCATCCATAACTCTAATGTTAAGGATGTCTATGGGCGAAGGTAATCACTTAACACCACACACACTTAACACTTCTGCTCGTTTACCTCCTTTATTCTCGATTTCAGGTGTTAAGTAGAAAACGGAGTGTCTTGACACTCTTTTCTTCCTAATACCCTTCTATGCAGGAAAACCGTGAAGTTAAAAAATCTTTTAAACTAATTTCATATTGTTATGATTTTAGGCTAGAAAATCAATTGCAACTAATGCATATGAATAAAATAGTGAATGCAGGTGATCAATTAATCACTTTATTTGAAGATCTCCACTGGATTTTGATGATAACTGGTAAATATATACATATTGTTTAAAATGATCTATTTTACAAAACAGTTTGTCTTTTTGTTTCTGATATAAAAAGTAACTTGTTTGGGAGTTGCCTTGGAACAAGTGTTTTAAGTCCATCCAGATTTTTATCACGAAATTTTAATGTTATTAAAAAAATATTTATGTTTATATTTTAATTTAAATATGTTTATACTGTTTGGACGTTCTTTTTTTTTTATTTATAAAGTGTTTATTTATATTTGAATATTAAAAATGTAATAATAAAAATATCTTTTATATTATTCTTTTTCTTTAATTTTTATAATTAAAGTAAAAATTAATTAAAAAAATATGTATAATGTATTTAATAAAATGTACATTATTTAAAAAATATGATTAATATTTTTTTCGTTTACAATGTTATGTAAATATTCTTAATTAATTTACAAAAAGGGCATTTTAAAAGCTTTAAATTTATTAAATACCATCCAACAAACTATGTCTGGATTTCGGGCGGAAAATGGAGAACAGAGTGTCTTGACACTAGTTCCTCTTTGACTACCCTGTTATGCAGAAAAAAGTTTCAAGCTTACTCATTAATAATTCAAATACCACAAATGTCAAAGATAATTTGAACTTTTTTCTAGGTCATTTCCTAGCCTCAGATTGTACAGAAGGAGAAACTGTGAAGATTCCAACTGAGTTGGTTGAATACAGTGTGGCTCAGAATGCGGATGTAGACGCGTCTCTACGATATTTGGTTGGAGAGAGCACTAGTACTGAAAATGTTGATGATATATTGAAGTAAGTTTAATTTTTAGGGCCAGTCGTGTCGTAGTGGCACGAAGTGTGACTGTAAACGGGACTGGTTGTGGGTTCGATAATATTTCCATTTTCTTTGTTCTGGTGTCGAGGCAAAAGGTGCGGCGTTAAGTTTTGCCAATTAACACGCCATGCCTCCAAAATTCAGTGGAAAATGAGGCACAGAGTGTCTTAACCCTAGGTTTCCTCTGCCTGGGATACAGAGTGAAACTAAAAAGCTTGCTCTTTTTTTTATTTAACTTGCAATGGTTTTTGTTTGTTCAAGTGATTTTTTGCCATTCAATTTCGATGTATGTGAAACTGTGTGTATAACTGTTTAGTTAGCTGTATGACGTTATTCTAAATCTAAAATGGTAGACCCATTTTTTTTAATGTAGTCCAATAATATAGATATCAAAAATCTTAGGTGCCAGAGCTGAGAAATAAAAATAATAAATAATCACACCCGAAAGATAATGGAACCTACAACAGTCACGATTAAAGTCAGACGCCGTCACTCTGAGCCACGACGGCCACATTATTTTTTATTTAATAATGAACGATTGTTTTATACGAACAATAAGTTTCGTCACTTTATGTTCGCAGCGTGTCTATTAAATATATTTTTACGTCGCTCTTTTAAATCAATAATTTATTTATAACATAAATACGTAATGACGCCATTGTATAATTTCCTTTTTCTATGAGTTTCTATTCTTTGCGCTCGCTGACTTATCACGCGATCTCGGTCACGATTTTGAATGTAGGTGAACTTTAGCTGCCCTTGAATTTTAATAGCATTTTCTTATTGTCAAAATGCACACAATAGTATAAATATTTCAAATATTATTTGTAGCAATGATCACAGATTTATTACTATAAATTATTTATTTACAATGTATGTATACAGAATATTTATAGATTAGCTGCTGCTAACCGCGGCTTCACTTACATGACCAATGGAAATGAAGAATAACATAATATGTTATATACACTTATATTTATTATAACTATTATATTAAAAGTGTATCGAAGAATAATTATAGATTTATTTAAGACCAGTAACCCGTTCGCGGCTTCGCCGCGTGAACTGTTTCGTTATATTGTAACCTTCGGGGGCGCATTTTTAAAAAAATAAAGTAGCCTATGTTTAAGCTTAGATTATCAATATTTTTACCAAAATTCATTACAATTGGTCAAGCAGTTTAGATTTTTCATATAAACTTTCATCCCCTATTTCAACCCTTTAGAGGTAGTTTTTTTGAAAAAATAAGTAGCCTATGTCAGACCCAATCACTTTTACTACTTTCATTCTAAATTTTATCCAAATCGATCCGGTAGATTAGCCGTGAAAGCGTGACAGACAAACACACAGACTTTCGCATTTATAATATAAGTAAGTATGGACTAAGTGACCCGCACGCAGCTCGCTCGTGTTCAAGCGTCTAGCTTTAAAAATGTCGTAATTTTCCTAGAACATTTCTTTTTCTATATTTCAACCTGCACGTTTGGGCGCGGCGCTTCACTTTCAACCTCCATTCTTACCCCTTTAGGATAAAATTTTAAAACTTTTGAATGTCGTATTTATTTACATATCTAATAAAGAGTCTACAAAATAAATGTCACGCTTTTAATTTTAAAAATGACGTAATTTCGATACAACTTTCATCCCTTATTTCAACCCCTTTCAGTTCGTTTCTCGGATTACTGTGTAGCCTCTGTCCTTTCTCCTTTTTCCATTTAAATCGGTTAAGTAGATTAGACGTGATTAAGCAACATACATACAGACAGAGTTACTTTCAGGTAGACAGAAAAAAAGTGTAAAAATGTTATGTTATTGTACCGTCTATAACCCGTTAAGCTTATTTATTTTTTGAAATATACTTTTTCATATAGGTACAATAAATATAGATTTTTCTTTCTCCTGTAAAATTAGTGAAATTGTGCAGATATAAAGAAGATAGAGATGTATTTTATATTTGTATATTTTTAGTCAATATTCCAAAATTTCGAACGAAAAAAAAACCCATTTTGAAACTAGAATTTCTTGGACTACTATGCGTGTTAAATTGAAGTAAAATTAGTAGTCAGAGGGAACCTAGTATCAAGACACTCCGTTCTCCACTTTGGACCCTAAATCGGCGTTAGCGTGTTAAGTGGCGGAACTTAACGCCGCGCTTTGCCTCGACCAGAGCGAAAAAAAATGGAAATAATACATATTTCCACTCCTCGACTGGGAACTTAACGCCGCAATATGAAATCTTGCTATTTCATTATATTATAAAATATATATATAAATAAAAGCTTATTAATCATAGGTTAGTGAGTGAAATTCTGCGCATCAGTTCGTGGGAATGTGCGGCGTTGGAGGCGGGACTCGCTTCTGTGTTCAGTCCAGAACTATCAGCTACTTTGTCGTGGCTGTTGAAAATATGGGCCAATGCGTATTTGGTAATACAATCGTCTGAGTGTTCCAAGGTATTTATATTAAATTATTTTTTTATTATGCTCAGAATTTGGAAATAATGTTGTAATATTCGATATAATAATTTAGCTTTTAAGGCTACATTTCCGTTTAATATGCATGTAGATGATTCGTCGCTTTGTGGAGAATAAAATCAAGCTTTGATCGATTTGAATTTTCAACGTAATATAATATGAATAAAATGACTTTTGCACTTATATAGAGCTAAGCAGAAATAATTTTCTTTATTGTCTAGTGATAAATTATAAATTACTTTTTTTGGGTTTTTCGACCATATTCTTGAATCTTTGATTTAGTGGGTATGCATGTGCGTGAACTAGGGATGGTATGGAACTCTGTAATCGTAACCGAATTTTATATAAAAAAATCCATAACAGATAAAAAATAATACCAAAGATAAAAAAACAGCCGATTTGATAACTTCTTCCTTTTTGAAATCGCATAAAAGTTCAGCGGTAACGCACATGAAAATAAAAGAAATTGATACGTCGAATTTTATTAAGATTCCCCAAAAAAATTCAAGAAGTATCAGTTGCCAATCGGTAGTGTTCTTTCTAAGTTAATATATATGCTTATCTAAAAAGGGTATTTGTGGTATCCTTAATGTGTCATCTAATCATTATGTGTACATAAATATGTGTATGTATGGTGTGTGAGACTATTGTGGCGTAATTGGATAGCGATTGACTGTAAATATGATTGATTGGTCTTTAGTTTGATTTGGGAATATATACATTTTGGGCCCGGGGCAATGATTATATTTCGGTAATAAGATAAAGCGCGGCTTGATATCCACTTAACACGTAATGTCTCAATTTCGGGGCGGGGAAAACGGGAGTGTCTTAACATTATGTTCTCCACACCGACAACTGCACATACTACTACAGCGATGACAAAGATGATGCCGTCAAAAGGCTAATCCGGAACGCGACGGGGGCAACAAATAGAATAATCGTGGAATACAACATTAAGATGGCTATAAAAGACCGAAATGAAACGGTCACGTCCTCGTCCATAGCAGTCATGCCCTTTTCCCGCCAACAAATTTTATGATATAGCTAATTTTGTAAATTATATATTGTGTTTATTAATAGTTCATTTAAATGTAGACATAAGTAGGTATAGTAAATGAAATACTCGCTTAGGTTAATTTGAAACATCATTTTAGTTTTGAGTAGTATGTAATTTAAGATTTGTAACCAAAAAACAATTAAGGAAAAAAAGGATACGAGACCGAGTGTCTGTAGAGTTTCAGTATTTATAAAAAAAAAAAAAACTATGTTCTCTCAGGCAGAAAGTTGCGTGGAGAACTGAGTGTTATCTCTGATTACGTGTGTATAGGTGCTAGAAGCAGCGTTCGGTTCGGGTTCGCGCGGCGTGTCGTGGGTGGTGTCGCTGGCGGCGCGGCGCGCGTCCGCCACGCTGCGCCACCTCGCCGCGCAGCCCGCCGCCGCCAAGCACGCGCTCATGCTGCTCGCTAACCTGGCTTATCCTAGGCACAAGTATGTATGCTTGGGCTGGGAGAAACTTATTATTGAAAAACACATTTAGAAAATGTATTAAAATTATAACTTGTTCTAAATGTTTTTTTTTTCAATTTTTATAAATGTGAATGTGTGAAAATAACAATTGAAATATTAAAAAAAACTTATTATTATTAACTTATTGCAATTAACAATTTAATATAATTTGGGACTAGTCGTTTCGCAGAGACACAAAGTGTGACTGTAAAGTGACTGGTTGTAGGTTCGTTTCCCACTCGAGGAGTAGAAAAATTTAATATTTCCATTTTGATCGCTCTGGTGTCGGGGCAAATTCGACGGAAAGTGGGGAACGGAAAGTTTCTCAACACTAGGTTCCCTCTGTCTACCTTGCTGAGTGCAGGATACAACAAAAAGAAACAGGAAGCAAAAAATAACAATAAATTTAATATTAACAATGAATTATTTCTTTGTAGGAAAATCACAATTGACAGTTAATCTATGAACAAAGCAAAGAAAATGGAAATATTGAACAGTCACCTTCCTTAAATGGGAACCGCAGCCACAACCATACACGTTTGTTATTGTCACACTCTGTGCCCCTGCACCACGACTGGCCACAGGAATATATATCTAAATTTATTTTTAAATTTTGATATATATAATACGTAAATGTGATGAAAAATATCAATGTAATAATTGTATTTATACAATACATTTTCTTGTTATAAATAGTTGAAATAGGTAATGTACTTTTATTTACACAAAATATAATCATTGTTTTTTTGTCATGATACAGACGAAAGTGAATACGTATTTTTCAGTATAACTAAAGCATATATCAGTAAGACTGTATTATATAAATATAATATTTAATAAATAAATGCATACTTACAGGTATTCTCTCTAACGCAGTAGTCAGAGATAACAAAGCTCCAAACTCTACCATTTCTACATACTTTTATTCTTAATCTAACAAGTATATTTATATAAACTTTTCCAGAGAAAATCCCCTAGCCAAATGCGAGGAGTTCATAGCTTTAGTCGCATGGGAGGCAGCCGGGAGCAACCTTCCCGGTGACCTGCGGAGGGAACTCCATCGAGTGTTCGCCATAGCGGCTACTTATGCTGAAGGTATATTGTTATAGGTGATTGGTTGTGGGTTCGATTTCCATGGGGGAAATTGATTGTCGTTATAATTTATTTGTCCAGTCTGGTAAGAAGTAATTTCTTGAAGTCTAGCGGAAATTGCGACATATAGAAAAAGCGTGAAGCTGAAATTAATGAATGCGTCTCGGTCGCTGGTCGCCTTAGCTGAGCCTCTCCTAATTCCAGGGGTCTCACCTGGCTTCACAGACTACCTAGATGGCTTATAGCTCCTTCCCTCTTCACCATTATCTTCCCCCGGAACTCTCCAGTTCCAATGGCCTAATAAGCCTAAGAGAGGCCAATGGCCTAATCCACCCATATTAGTGGGTGGCGATGAACACTACATCCAGAGGGTTATACCCTGATCTCGTCTTCCCTCATTCCCGCTGAGCAGGGGAGAGAAGAAATACACAGTTTACAGTTCAACCTTAGAAAATACATTTTTGTTGCAGGTGAAGAAAGAAATCGTCTTCTCAGCAGTACAGTGGCGTTGCAAGAGAAGCTCATGAACATTATAAACACAGAGGCGGATACGGAACCCATTCGCAACATGCTCGCTGACACGCTTGACTGCTTTATTGGTGTGACTGATGGCGTTCTTGAGGTTAGTGTGGTGAAAATGTCAAATCAGAAAAAAATATAGGTATAAAAATTGATTTTATTTCGCTTTACAGTTAGTAGTAATAAGTAAAAAAAAGAAAACAAATTGAGCTAGTCGTGGCGCAGAGGCACAAAGTGTGACTATAAACGCGACTGGTTGTGGATTCGATTCCCATTAGAGGAATTAGAGGAATATTTCTTTTTTCTTTGCTCTGGCATCGAAGCAGAGCACGGTGTTGAGCTCAACCATTTAACACGCGATGCTTCTAGAATTTGGCGGAAGGTTGGGAATGAAGTATCTTAATAATAGGCAAAGGAAACCTAGTGAGGTTCCCTCTGCCTATTTTGCTGTGTACAAGCTAAAAAAAGTAGCATACAATAATATATATACATCCTTTACTCTGTGTGCGTGCGGACGTGTGAGTGTGTGCGTGCGTGTGCGTAGGCTGGTGTGTGCGGGATATAGTGGGAAGCTAAAAAAATAGAATGGTGTATTTTATTACTCTCTCTCTCTTTATGTATGTGTCCGCAGGTGGGCACGCTGGACTCGCAGTTCGTGCTGCTGGCGGGCGCGCTGGAGCGCGTGCCGGCGCTGCTGTTCCGCTACCACAACTACGCGGGCGTGGTGCTGCCCGCGCTCACGCTGCTCGCGCGCAGCGCCAAGCGCATGCTGCACTCGGTGCAGCCTCATAATGTTAACAAGTTGGTATTGCTGCTTTTTTTATTTTATTCTTTTTAGCTTCACGATGTATCCCGAACACAGCAGAGTAGGCAGAGGGAACTTAATGTTAAGACACTCTGTTCCCCAAGCACCGCCAAATTTTGGAGTCATTGCGTGTTAAGTGGTGAAATTTAACGCCGCGCTTTGACTCGACACCAGAGCGAAAAAAATGAAAATATTAAATATTTCCACTCCCCGAGTGAGAATCGAACCCACAACCAATCGCGTTCAGTCACACGGTTATGCCACTACGCCACGACTGGCCCCATGTTATTAATATGTTTCAAAACTGTCTTATTGTTATTTGTAATCGTGTTAGTAGTTATTCCTTTTCGTAGGGGAGACGGGTTAAGAATAAAATTCGCCTCCGCTGTTGGGTAGCGTCCTGTAAAAGGCGGATAAACCCAATAGTTTAGTTTAGTTAGGTGGTAAAAGATTCGTTCTCCGACTGGCTCGCGACCACTATCACGTCAAAGTCAAATCGCCAAATATCTGATTATGTGTTCCGGTTCAATGATGATATGTAAGTCAGCTCTCCCTCTTCCCACTACTTCCCATCCTTTCTCTCTCATTTCCTCCTATATCCCCACGGCTGGCAACGCATCCACAACTCCTGTTTGTTTGTCCATGGGCGAAGGTAACTTACCATCAGGTGGTACTGCTGCTCGTTTGTTTCCTTCACTCAATAAAAAAAATCTGTGCTTCAATAGATTTTAGTTGTCTTCTTTTATTTATTCTTTATTCTTTGTGACTTCTAAATAAAGTCAAGTACAACCAGTGGTAATTAGTATACTAATGTAATAAACAAACCGCATTTTAATATTTGAACGTATAAATACTTGAAAAAGACATTTAGAAAACGTCTTTTTCAAGTATTTATACATTAATAAAAAATTCTATCAGTTCAATTTTCCTAAGTGTGGAATAACACTTTAAAAATGTTAAAAGTATAAATACTTGCTTGATTGTAACCGAGTCTGAGAGTTAGAGTTTATGAACTGAAAAATATTTATTTTAACATAGTTATAGTGGTAAACAGGTCGTACTATAAATCAAGATTGATATATTCGTTTTCATATGATACAATACAAACCACGAACATAAACTTTAAACCATCATAAGGAAAACTTTACAAAACGATTTAAATGTCTTTAATAGAATAAATTTATCGTTAAATCCTAAAATTGTCATTAAGTCCCCAGTAAATCACCAGTCATGGGCCAGTCGTGGCCCAGTGGCACAAGCGTGTGACTGTAAACGACTGGTTGTGGGTTCGATTTCCATTTTCTTCGCTCTGGTGTCGAGGTAAAGCGCGGCGTTAAGTTCCGACACTTAACACGCAAGCCTCCGAATTCGGCGGAAAGTGGGGAACGGACTGTCTTAACACTAGGTTCCCTCTGCCTACCCTGCTGCTGTGGAATACAGCATGAAACTAAAACAAAAAAACACATTGACAAACATTGTCCTAGCCTTTTTAAGATACTTCATGCAAAAGTGTACGTAAAACATATGGTAGCATGTGAAATATATTTTTTTTTAAAATAAATCATTATTGTGTTTTTCCATTTGTTTTCTAGATTTTTAGATGTCTGTAACACTACATTTGAAGTATACATGCGATGGAATTCTGGAAAAATCTCAAGCATACCACAAGATGCTGAAGAAGAGGCTTATGAGGTAAGATTTTTTTTTTCATAAACTTAGTTATATTCCTATTACCTACAGATTAAGAACTTAGTAGGTTTAACTTTAACCTTATCTTTATTGACTTTATGATGTTTAATAAGACTAACATTTTTATAGCTTTTCTTACAAGTTTTTTTTACACATTTTAAATTGTTTAATGATTTATTGTTGAATGTGTGATTGACAATGATTTATTGAGGATAGGTATCTAGAATGAACCTTGTGTATAGTTCTTCGTTACTCCGTTTTCTAATTTTCACTGGAATTCGAGAGATTGACTAACGGCGGTAAAACAACAACCGTGCTTAGGAATAGCCAGAGGAAACTAAAATAATTTGAATACCATCTTTGCAAAAAAAAATAACCGCACTACAAGACTTGTAATTGTTTACTTTTTACTTATTTGAGTATCGAAATAATTTACAAAAATAAATTATGTAGAAAAATGTTTCTCTTGGTGCCAATATGTGCGTAGAATACTTTAGGTAACATTCTTCGTTGGATTTGTTTTAATTTAGCTTCAACTGCATAAACTACACGACTAAGTATTTCTCTCTACCCCCCCTGGTCAGCTCGCATTCTTGCTTAAATCACAAAATTGGCTTTAATTTACTTTTTTTTTTCTTTTCCCACAACCGTTCTTACAAATAAAGTTCACAAAAATCGAATTTCACGTCTAGGTCTATGTTGAATAGAATTTGAGCTATACACATTCAAAAGTGACTTCTGTATTATATTTTATCTGTATTATATTTCATGTCATATTTGATAACAATTTAAAGTGATGGCTGTAGGTTCGATTTCCAGATTTCGATTCCGGAGTATGATTGTATTTAAATTGTCATTTCTAGTCTTTTATACCTAAGACAAAGGCAAAGTGACTGGCGGAAGCTACTCAACATATAATGTCTCTATGTCGGGCGGAAACTGAAGGACATAGTGCTTTGACACTCGGTCCTCTCTTACTACTTCGTATAGCGGGGGAAAAAAATCCAACTGCACGTTTTTCCTCGCTATGCGGTGTTGTTGGAGCTTTTTTTATAATAGAAGATTTTATTAAATAACATATATAATAAATATATTTATCCTACTCTTTAACATATGCACACTATGTCCTGTACAAGACAGCTTGATTTTTTGTTAGACGGGCTAGTGATGGGAAGAAGAAAATATTTAGTAGTCTAAAAAATAACGTTTTAAAATAATTTTAACTGTGACAAGATTGACACTTTTCGACCCATGTTTCTTTGGAAAAGTTATTTGATCCCATGGTTTGGACCACCTATTGGGGGTTCAAAAATAATCCTGTATGTAAAGATAGAAAAAAAATAGGTTAAAAAATAAAATTGTTTTATAAGGAATAATAATATAATAGTTTTATTAAGGAAGAGGAGCACAACCAAGTTAATCATAACCAGAGTCGTCGGAGCTGGTGTCACCATCTGGAACTTTAATTATTATTTCAAGTTTAATAAACTTATCGAAGCAGACGTCACGCATCATTAACCACCATCCGATGCAACATTGTGCAAGCATCTATTCCTTTCAGTGTTTCTATTTAAATTTTACTTTGAAGTAATAAAAATTCTCAAAACTTTTGGATCACGCTTGAATCTTTAAGGACTTTTGTGTTATATGTATTTTTTAATATTTTTAAAATTTTGTCATTGCAAAGTTAAGTCGATCAGAAAAAATTACATCTCTTAAAAAGATCAAGCTATCTTGTACAAGGTGTAATTCAGCTTACAACCAATATTATATTTATTTATTCTCCTCTCTCCCAGGACATATGCGCACGAATGGAGCTAACAACTGTTAATACACTGATTTATTTTTGTTTTAGGACATATGCGCACTAATGGAGCTAATAAGCAGCATATCGCGTTGCGGCGGCGGCTGCGGCGCGGAGGAGGCGTGGCGCTACACGTGCGCGCGCGGACTGCGCCTGCTGCTGCCTCTCATCACGCCGTCCCTGCTCGCCATGCCCACGCTGGCCTCGAGGGCCTATAGAATGTTGAGGGACTTGGATCAGGCTAATCAGGTTGGTAGTGGATGAAAATGTATGCAATTTAGTATAAGAGGGTATTTTGAGAGAATTTAATGTTATTCATTGGGTTAGGAATGGTTAAATACATACTATAGGAACAAGAAATAAAAATAAACTTGTAACGCCACGTTATCGTCTCCAAAAGGTAAATAAATCTTTTATGGGTCGGAGTATACGCATATATACCACTAGAGAAATTCAAAATCTTTGTAAAAAATATTTTAATAAGTAAAGCTTATTACTCTGTAGAAGAGTATTTAAAGGATAAAAATGCGTGGGATTAATCTGAATAAGTCCAATGCCGGTTAGCTACCATTGTATCAAATAATAAAATTGTAATTTATATATTTGAAAAGAGCAACTGTTGAGTTTCTGGCCGGCTCTTCTCAGCAGAACTGCCTTCCGAGTCGGTGGTAGCTTTATGTACATTTGACGATTCAAAAGTGCTTTTAAAAGTCTATTTGAATAAAGATATTTTAAATTTGAATTTCAATTTTAAATGTGTTTTTTTTCTATATATGAAGGTGAAAATTGATGTAGCGGAATAAGTGAATGTTTATGTATTGAAATGGAATTTAAAGTATATTAGAAGTTGATAAAAAAATTGAATCAGGTCATTTTAAAAGTAAGAATTGGGGGGCAAGTAGGTGAAAACTGTTCTTTTGTCGTTATTTGGTTAACGTTAATTTCTAGTAAATGTGTAGTGTATATTTTATATCTAGATTTATTTTTTAATTTTACATAATTTTAATTTCAGCTAACGTATCTACCAATAGAAGATTTCAACATGGTGATCAACGCTCTACGCATAGGTCTTACAGCCGTATCCTGCGATGTGTCGACATTATGCTGCGAAACCATAGTGGGTATAGCAGACACGGTGCGAAGACGTGGCGATGACAACGAATACTCCACCTCAGTGCTATCCCTAGCAGAACTATTACTAATGTTGATAATTAAAATGGAAATACCACCGGATTCCATACCCGCAGCCGGCGCGGCCATATATGCGTTGACATGTGTCAAACCCGCTTTATTAGCAGGACTGGCGAGACAGCTGATAGAAGCGTTCGCGGTCAATGACCCCGTCAACATGCCACGCCTTGAAGAAGCGTTCGGAATATTAACGAATGGTGTCCTATTCGACGGATTGAGAACGCATAAACTTAAATTTCAAGACAATTTTGATAAATTCCTTGCCAGTGTCCACGGGTTTTTGATAGTGAAATAAAAAAATAATAATTTGAATTTGACAATCGATGAGCTGTCAGTTTGACACTTGAAGTTTTTCATATGACTAGTCACAATAAAGTTTGAATTTGAAAATCGAATAGTGGGCTGTCACTTTTGACATTTCAAGTTTTTCCTATGGCTAGTCAGGGATTTGTGAGTTTTGGAGGGAGGTTTATTCTCAGATGTAATTGAGGCGCTGGTCTAATGGTTGTTCTGTTTTATGATGAACACAAAATGTTCATTAAGTTAAATATGTATAAATATATAATAAATGATTAATTATTACAGCCCAATAAATAAATTGATATAATTATAAATGATTAAAATTCGTCGCTATCAAAAAATTTTGATGAGAAGATATATATTTACATAAGGAAAGTATCTTTTTCGAAATGTACGAATGATAAATTCTTAATATGTATAAATATTTGTAATTACTATTGCTAAAGACGTCATGGCGGTGTTTCGAACCGGATAAACAGTGACGTGTATATATACTAAGTGACCGAAATGTCCTTCCATAGGGCTGTGTTATAGTATTAAATATAGAATTTAAAATAAAAAATACTTATGATATCTACAGTGTGTATTGAAGTGTATAATTTCGTTTACTATTCTGTTAGTATGGCCTAAATGAAAACAGGGTGCTTGAGACTTTAAAACAGTGTGTGGTAGGGATTTACTTTTGACTTACGGACTTTAAGGAGGCTAATGTGGGCTTCGTATTTACTTGTAATGACTGAAACTGATTTTATGTATAAGAAATATAATACTCCAAAATCTTAATAATTCATCTAATTCAAATAAACTTCAACTTTTTAAATCTATCATAATCTGCTAACAGAAGATTTTCATGTTTTTCGTCGTGCTTTTGAGTAATTGCCATTGGTAAAATACAAATTTACTAGAATTGTAAATATTTTAAAAAGTAAAAACTTTTTTGAATATATATTTAAAAAAAAAGAGTATAGACACAACGAAAAGAATTAAAAAAAGTATGGTGGTTGTGAGCTATAAAACAGTATGACGGTCGTATATTAAATATCTTAATAAGTAATACTTATGCAAAGTACTTTTTTGTACATAGATTTAGTTAGGAAATATTTCTATTTTAATCCTCTATGCTTAACAAATTTTCATTTATTTTTTTTTGAAGAAGTAATTTATTAATAGCAATTTTAATTCCGTCTTTATAGTCAAAATGTTATCTTTAAATCTTTAGAGTAACTAAATGTAGAGCTTTTAAGCTTTTGAAATACGTAAGAATATGGCAGTTTTAGATGATATTTTTATTACAAAATTAAGCAATCGTTACTTATGAGAAAACTTCGCACTTAATATTTCTTATTTGTTAAAAAAAAATTGTAATTTTTAAGTAAATAGAACAAATTTGCCAATGACACCTACAATTTGGTGACAGATTATAGCTAAGTCATCATTTTATTCATACATTTTTATCAGTTGATCGGCTCATAGTATATTATATACTTGTTATTACGTTACTTTATGAATAAATATACATTTATAGGTAGCTTTCTTAATGGCAAACAACTTTTATCAATGTTTAAATTTGTTGTTTTTTGTAATATTCACCACTAATTTGATTATTGTTGTTAGTATTTTTATTAACATAGCACGAAAAGTAGCTATTGTGTTATTCTTAGAAACATTTTAAGATCAAGTTTTTCAAATTCCTCTCTGATATTTTTTTTGTTATTTTAATTGATATTCATTTAAACTTAGCACCTTTTAGACATAGGTACATTTAAAAAAGCTGAAAAATATCTCAATTTTTTCAATTGTCTTCACATATAAGAATTGCTGATGCAAATGTCCGTACTATACATATTATATTTTGTATATGTATGTTAGAAATAGTTTTTTGTTCATTGATTTTCATTAAATAAGTGTGTTTAAAAAATATACAAAATGTAATTGTCGTTTATGTGTAGATAAATATCTATTATACGTATATACGAAACACTTATTACATATGTTTAAAGTATTTTTTATTGCGTATGTATATTTCAATATTCTATTTGAAATTTGTGACATTATTAAAAAAATAATAAAATGTACAAATTTTTTAAATCTACTTTGAAGTTTTATTGCCTCCCATTATTTTTTTCTTAATAATATAATACAAAAATGATGTTTGACACAAATTATTCAAACAGCTTAGTAAACTAAAATGGTTGATATCTTGACATTGACATTCATCTGTCACTAGATGACAACAATAGCATCACGTCATGATGCTAGTATTTTATTTTTTCTCCTAAAAATAGTATTAAACTTAAATTAAAAAGATGGACACTATCACTAAACAGAATATTACACCTAACTCGACAACTTCATCTCATTTGGACAGTTATGAAGATATGGACACTGCTAATATAAAAAATTACGTAAAAGACTTACTGAAATCAAGAATATTCTTGGGCCGTTATCTAGAAAGAAGGCTTGTGGATCAGCGTATTGGTTATCGCGATATCGTTTTACTAAGTCCAGCTGAAATAGATCTAAAGAAAGATTTATGGGAATGTGAACATAAGCTAAAGACTTTATATCCAAATATCCACTGGATCGGTATTACAGATCCTGAAGCCATTGGCTACCCGCCTGGGATCTGTCTCTGGACAGAGATAGACAATCAGCCTTTTGGTGCCTTCTGGTTTCAAGTTAAAAGTGTAAAATTCAGACAGCTTGAAATAATTGTGCTGTTAAAATGCATAAGACACATAACAGATGCCTTCTTAGAGATGGAGCCTATACTGACTGGTTCTGTTGATAATTTCAAAGGTAAAAGTAACACCCAGCAGGCTAAAGTTGATATTAATTTAAGTGATGCATATAGTGATATAACTATAAATCTTAAAAGTTTGTTATCAATAAGTAATATAAAAGAATTGTTGACATTCCTGTTTGCATTTGTCATTGCTATATTTACTGGTAGTACTGCATTTATAAATTTTTTGGGGAACTTTATTTTGGCTCTAGTTAGAGAAATGTCAATTTTAATAAAAAATTCAACACCAATGTTCTTGGGTGTTTTAGATTTCTTAAGTAAGATAGTTGGTGGGTTTTATATTTTAATAGCAATGTTTTTTAAACCCAACAATCCAACCCCTCTGAATAAAAGAAGAATAACTTATTATGACAGACCTCAAGAAACTTATAATTCCAGAGAGTTTGATTGATCATCAAATATTTTCATGTTTAAAAAGAGTAAAGATCTCAGTTTAATTTATAACTTCAGCATTTACAATAGTGATGAGACAATCATCCCCATATTAAAATTTTCATAACATTCCTGCAAATGTATAGAACAGTTTGGAAAATAACCTTATCAGAATAAATTTAAGTTATTCTCCCATAAGCTACAACATTAAGAAAAAATGCATTAATTCTTACTTGGATCTCAAATATTTTTGAGTTCAAATCGATACCAAAATTACTTTGAAGTAAAATCATGTGATAGGGATAGTCAGTTTTAGTACTTTTGTATTTTATAAAGTTTTACACTAAATTATTTGTTATAAATGTTTTAAGGTGTTTATGGTGTAATATTATTAACAATTATTATAAAATTTATTTTGAAATAAATATATTATTTATTTAAAACTTTTATTTTTTGTCAATTGGCACTATTATAACAGATTTTCTTAACTCTGAAAAAACAAAATATTTTTAATATTAGTACATTTTACACAGATGAATAAACATAAAGCGTAAAATATAATAAAATTTGCTATGTAGTCGTAACAAATATAGCCTAATGTATAAGTTATAGAGAAATAAAATAAAAATAATCAAAAACCTGAAATGTATTTGCTGGATCTCTCCCTAAATGACATAGTTAAGCCTGAAATATTGAAAACATTATCATAATTAGTATGATACGGCAGTCTTAATAACAATTATTTAATATATTTTTTTAATTTACTTTATTCAATTTACTTTTTTAAATTACTTTATTCGAGGTAAAGCGCGGCGTTAAGTTCCGCCACTTAACATGCAAGCCTCCGAATTCGGCGGAAAGGGGGAACGGAGTGTCTTAACACTAGGTTCCCTCTGCCTACCCTGCTGTGTGCGGGATATAGCGTGAACCTATTTAATTTTTTTTTTAATTTTTAATAGATATTTGCACAGTTAGGACAATGGAAACATTTTAAGGAAATGAGTAAAAAAAATATTGAATGGATGATTGGTTTTCAAGAGGAGCAGGTTTGAATCCTGCTATGTTCAAATTTTTTATATTTAATAAAAATATTTATTACCTTTTTGCTTAGAAGGTTGTCGGTGTTTATTCTGTGATGTACTTAAAGTAATTTTGTTGGATTTCATTTTTTTTATATTATTCTTGCGAGATGGCTTTTGACACATTTCATTTTTCATTTCAATTGCCTTAAAAATTATGTATGAATTTAAAGATTCAAGAATTCTAAAAGAAAAATAATATATAACAAGTAGTAACATCTTAAATTTTGTTTCCTACGTAAACAGACTTCATAAGCGCTAAATACAATTCTAATTCGCTACTGTTACTAATTCGGGAATTCTTTTTAAATTTCAATAAAAAATCATAATCCATGTGATAAAAATCCTAAAAAAAAAAATAGGGTTAGCACTCGTATGTTACAAAGTTTTATTTAATAGGAAAAAAGATATACTTCTGTAGCGGTATCCCTATTTGTCTCCGTTTCGATTCTGTCATCGTCCAACAAATGTTTTGATATTAAATTATCTAGAATACTAGTGATCACTATATTGAGTTTGCTGTTATTATATTCTAAGAGCAATTGCTTGAAAAGTATCAAAATTGTTGGTAAATGCTCGGTTATTTCATTTTTCCTTTCCGAACTGCTACAGTTTTTCAGTAAATCGAGGTACATATAAATTTCGTCAAAATTCATATATTGACGACCATGAAATAAATCTTTAATCAATGTTGTTCCGATGCCTGCAATATTTTCTTCATTTATATATTATTTTAAGATTGTACTAATTATTTTGAAAATTTTGTTTACATACGTTTGTAAAATAGAGTACTTATAATAATAAATAAGTCATGTAGATTTATTTAGTCAGTGTATTCTGGAACGATCTTTGGCCGTTTAACTTTACTTATTTCCTTTGGACAATAATAACAATTTTTGCATTTAGTAAACGTATTTTGAGCTCTCGAAATTAATTTCTTCGTATTACCTTCATATATAGATTTGGAGAGGCAAGCTATAGGATAAGGATTTGTAAAGTTTGGTATAAGCAAATTCAACGTTGCATTTAAAGAATCAACAATATCAATTTCGAGGCATGACGTTTTTTTTCTTAAAACTTTTCGTATGTCGTTAGTTATTTTAGAGTTATACGTTAAATATCTTCTTCCTTGTTCTATTCCAGCTAACTTGTATAAGAAACCTGCAGCCAGATTCTGAAAATGTTTATCATAAGAAAAACATTAAATTCCAATATTCACGCTTCTTTAATCAACTTCATTGTATTTCATATGACAAGATTTTAAAAAGCGTTTTAGAGTGCCCCTTCCACCGCACATTGCGTGTTGGGTAGCGAAACGCCGCTTTGACTTAAAATATTTTAAATATAAACATTATCCCGACCAAAGACGTAATTCATAATTATCGCGTTTATAGTCAGACTGTCCAACTGCGGCATGATTGCCATATTTTTAAATTAAAAGTACCAAGTCCCAACTGGCTGACTGGGACTGTCTTTTTATTTCTTCGATGTAATCGGATCTGAGTCGTAAGAAAAAGTGAGGTATGGGATTGTCACTCTAAATACAAGATCCGTAAGAGGAGAACGGAGTGTCTTCACACTAGGTCATATTTATTAATCAGAATATGTACCATATTTAATACAAACAAAAAATCGCTAACCTGCGTCACATAATTTCCGTAGTGTTTGTATTTGCAAGGCCAAGATATACAAGTGGTTACTATGGAGTGCTCGTCAAACACATTACAAATGTCGGCGTGTGTGCAACCTTGTACTATTTCTAGTTTTTCATTTCTTTGTGATTGCATTAAACCCTTAAAAGTTAAAATTTTTAAATTAGAGTTATATAATAAGGTACCTAAAAATAAACTTATTTTAAATTAACGGTATTACTTCAATTTAAATTTTCAATTGTTATATAATGATGTTTTTTTTTAAATTTTTACTTTATAAGTTTATATTAATCGTATCTCATTTGTCGAGTATGTATACAGTATTTTTTTCTGCTATTACTGTTAAGTTACTGACAAAGACGATTAAGTTCATCAAATTTCTGCGCCAATTTTTTTTACTCAAAATATTTAATACATTAAACTATTATAGAATTACAAAAAATGATACTTAAATAATAGTAATGGTCACTCACCTCATAAAGAAACATTAAAGCATTTTTGGTATAACAACCTCCTATGTAAAGAAATTTTCTCAAAATGCGTATATTTTTTATAATTTCGCCGATGCTATTAGTAGTGTACTTATCATCTTCATTAAAATATATCACAAAATCGTTATAATCGGGATGATTCAAACACTGGCATTTTCTTATAAGCCGTTTATATACCGAGCAGTCATCATGGTCGTCCTAAAAAAAATAGCGACTTAAGTAAATATATTTCTTATTAATTATTAGAAATTATAAGCTTATCTCAAACTTTAAACCCTTATAAAAATTGCATCCAATTTTTTCGTGTGAGTTTCTAATATTTTTAAATCACCAACAACTGATGTAACTGGCTTTAATTCCTGAAATAATTGAAAATCATAAATTGCTCAAGAAATATTTTTAACGTAAACTTTTATAATACTATTCATATATCACCAACAAAACCAATAAACACTTACGCTATGCTGACAGTTTAATTCTGTAATTTGACTAATTTTTGGAGTTTCGTCTGAAATAACATTTTTTGTGTGTACTTTCGATTGAATTTCCTCTAGCAGATACAGTAACTGTTTAGTGCTGTCTTTTAATCGCAAAAATGTATTCTGAAAGGGGGAAAGTTTACAATCACTTGTGTATTAAATCTAATGAATAAATAAATCTTCCCATTGCGTTTAAATATAATTCCACTAGATATATTTAATATGGAACATAATTAATAAAATAAAAAAGCACAACTCGGTACTAAAAAGGATGATAAATCATAAATACCTACCGCATTAACATTATAATGTGGTTCTATATTATTATTACAATCTTCATTTATTGCTTTTGATAATATTCCTTTAGCATTTTCGTTTGAATCGGGTCTATCATATTTTTTTCCATTTTCGCAAACATGAATTGAGTTAAGACTTAACAGTTCTTTTAATTTTTGTTTAGCCCATTCATCGGATTTTTTATTTTTTATTTCCACCAATGACGGGTTGTTAGATGGATTATAGTTTACAAATAAAGCATTTTCCATTTTTTGGAATAAACTTAATATTTGTAAATTATTAATGTAATAAATATTATCCTTTAACCATGATTGAATCAGTTTAATATAATTTGTTATATATAAAAAAATAAATACAATTTTTATTTATTTTATAATAATCACATTTAAAAATTGTTTATACATTTTGAATTTTCGTGCTAAACGTGTAATGCATAGATGTCTGCCTTTGACTTCTAGCTGACGTCTTTCAGTTCAAGTTCTTAGTGTACCAAAATGCTAAATACTCATTGGTAATAAATAAAACTTTTTAAAAGCATGACATAACTATTACAAGAGAAACATGTTCCTGGTTAAATTCTGGATATGTTCTGCGCGGCTCTGATGGCTTTCTTCGTATGAGGTCTCATTGTCAGGCGTCTGTCGATGACCACGCTGAGATACGTCGCCTGAGACAACCAGTCGATCCTCTGATACTATACCTATTTAACTATACTAATTTATGTTATTAGTAAGTTGTATTAGAGCGTATAAGAATTTCGATGCAGCTGGTAATAGAACGCATGGCTTAGCGTCTAACTTTATTATTACAGAGCAAATTACATTACATGTATTATTTATTACGAAGTCAAATTTATTAATTTCTATTTAGTAGTCTAATGTGTTATTTACGTTAACGTATGTAAAACAACGCAAACAAATAGATAGATGGACATAAATGTCCTTAAATGCTTTTTTCGCTTTAGATTTCGAAATACTATCCAACTCGATGAAAATTTATAAAACTATCATCGAGTTGGTTAACATTACATAGTTCCGAAAACGCAAAAAATGAAGTTCGTAAATATTACAGTTAAAAAACTATTAGTCAATTTTTAAAATGCATTAAAAGAATTTAAATTAATAAAATACTTATCATTTGTTCACAAATAACACCAAAAAAATTCCTCATCCGAAAATTTAATCTGTTGTGTCGGACTCCAAAAATTGACGTTTGACGTTCCGCAATGTTATAAAAAAATAAACAATTATATTTTCTTGTTTACAATACCGCATTAAGAAAGAAGTAGATTTTTATGAATTAATTTCAAATTGTACACTTATTATGAATACGTACAAGAACAAAATAAACTATGAAAGCCCTTGTGACTCTGATAATGATTGGACTAATTCATCGGATGATTCAAAATATTCTGAATCGGAAAGGTACAGTTATTTCATTTATTGTATGAGAATTATTCTGTTTTATATATAATAATGTTTTTGTTTCTTTCACAGTTCAGTCCCTGAATGGGATTCTGATGTAGGCGAGGATGGAGAGCTCGTCTTTATGAAATTGAAAGTTAATAATGAAACTGTAGATGATTCTAAGACTCCGTTATTAGAAAATTGCGAAACTTTCAAACTAAGAAGCGACTTTAAAAGAACTTCCACACGTCGTTCTACAAAAGGTATATAAATCCTTTTTAGTTATTACCCTTATACCTTGATATAAAATATAAATAAATTGTTTTATTTTAAATAATTATTATTTGCAGGCAGAATATTTAAAGTTTTGAAAAATCGCAAGGCAAAGAATAAAGATATTAATTATGAAAAGAAAAAGGACATTGAAGATAACAATAAATTTGTTATGATTCAAGTAATATTTTTTAAATAATAATTTGTTTATTTATCATTTTGAAATACATTTATTTTTTGTTATTTTTAAATTCTTAATAATTTTTTCTTATTTTTTATTTTTGCAGGTAAGCAAGAACATGATATTTAGTAGTGAAAAAAATTGTCAAATAGAAAAACTTTTTGGTATAAGCTTGGATACACATGCAGATGGTAAAACTTTAGTTGTGGCAGATTTTTTGTCTGAAGCTAAAGCTTTATACATTCCCAGAGTGAAGGCTGGATTTTATTTACAAAAAATTAATGGGATAGAGGTAACTTCATATAATATTAACGGAGTTCTTCAAAGAGTTATTGAAGACATTGAAAGTCCTAAACTAACATTCCAAGTTGTAACTGATGGTATCAATTTTGATATTGAAAAATTATTATTGCTGAAAAATGCTCCGGAAAATTCTATGACACAAATGTTGAAAGATGCAATGTGTTCAGTTCTTTATATATGTGGTAATGATTCAGAGTATCAAACCAATGATGATAAAGGAGTTTTATATTGCTTTCCAAGACCTTTCAATCAAAACTTTCTATACAATACCAGAGGTGCCTTTGTAACTCTTAATCATTTAGCTCCCAAGTCTTTAGGTACAAGTGAACCTATTGTATCAACAGTTCTACATAAAAATAAATTAATAAATATTGCGTATGCAGCCCATAGTAATGATTTGCTGCTAGTTGCTATACCAAATGGTAAAATAGACATATTTGGAGCAAAAAGAGTAATAAATGATATAGTTAAAGTATTAGAATTTTTATATGGATCATTGAAGGCAAGTTTTACTAAAGCTAACAATGTTGACAAATTAGACAGTTTGTTTTCTCGTATATTTGTAACATTGATATTTGGGAATAAGTCTAATGATAGTGGTCAAGAGAGTGTGCGTTTTGAAGACATGTTAGCTGCCCAAGGTGTGTCTTTGCCTTTAGAAGTTAAAATCCAAGTTGATGATGCTATTACAGAACTAGAAGCTGCTGATTATAGAGAATGGGTATGCTTCAATATTTTTTTTTAAATAAATATTTGACACCATTGTGGGCCAAATTTGAAAGTATATTAGCATAATTATTTTTGTATTTCTCACAAGCTCACTTGTATGTATGTTAGATACATTTTCTTTATATGTAATTGGTTGAATGTTTTTATCCCAGTTGGTGGTATGATTATATTTGAATTATTTTGATTTCATTGCTCTGGTAAGAGAAAGTGCAGTTAAGATCTCTGTCACTCAACACAGTGTGTGAAATTCAGACGGAATGTAAAGAGTGGACTTGCTTTTAGATTCTTTCTGCTTTTCCTTTTTTGCAGGAAAAGTGTGAAGCTAAAAAAACTATTTCAATTTCTATGAATTGAAATTTAAATTGAGAATGAATATCTCTTAGCACTAATGTTAATGCAAACTATGGAAGCTTTTTACATAAGAGAACTTATAATTTTTTAAATTTTTTTATTGTTCTATATTAAAACATTTTGAAATGAAACTATGATTAACCAGGTGTCTACCTGTGACCACGGACTACTGTAAAGTTTTCAAAACTTCGGGTTTCTAAAAATGTATTTTCGAATACCATTAATATACGCGATTAATCCGGTTAAACATAGTTTCATTTCAAAATGTGTAGTAATCGCGGAAACAAAAGATCATGTTCTATTTTAAAAGATATTTTTTTTATAAATTAGACAGATGATGTAGAAAATTTCCAAAGGCTGTACACAGTGATTGGTGCTTGTTTATATTATTCAGGACACTTGCTAAGTTCACATTTACAAGATGAAGACTTAAAAGAAGTAAATGCATATTTGAAATTAAATGGCATTCTGAAGTTAAGTGTTGAAAGAGAAATCGAAAAACTTGTTATTTGGAAGGAAGTTTTTATTAATGAACACAGAAATTATGCAAATGATGGAAGTGAATACAGGTATATATTGTAAATTCCCAATTAATCTTTGTTAAAAAAATGTAAAATTCTGTAAATATATATAATATAACACAGATAGAGTTTTAATATCTATAATTTTATTACATGCATACAAAAGTGGAATGGAATAATTAGGCATATTTAATGTGAGTATAAAAAAATGTTAACTTAAATTATGATTTTTATTATTGATGATTTTTATTATAAAGTCAGAAAAATTTAATCTGTATCGATACTTATATTATAAATGCGAAAGTCTGTGTGTTTGTCTGTCACGCTTTCGCTGCTAATCTACCGGTCCGATTTGGATGAAATTTAGAATGAAAGTAGTAAAAGTGAATGGGTCTAACATAGGCTACTTATTTTTTCAAAAATCAACCTCTAAAGGGTTGAAATCGGGGATGAAAGTTTATATGAAAAATCTAAACCGTTTGACCAATTGTAATGAATTTTGGCATAAATATAGTTGATAATCTAAGCTTAAACAAAGGCTACTTTATTTTTCAAAAATGCACCTTCGAGGGCATACTTTCGACCTTTTACAAAAATGTACAACGAAACAGTTAAGTAGTTTACGCGGCGAAGCTGCGAGTGGGCCGCTAGTGTATAATAAAAATGTAACTGATCACTGTCTACACATGGAAGATATATGAAAAAGATGATTATTGGGGGCCAAAACAATGATTATTTTCTATTTTATATATTTTTTGTAAATAAGTAAGATTGTTGAAAACGTAGACTAAAATTTAATTGAATTATATTTTATTTTTAGAATTCCTGACGGCCGTTGGTTTATTCTTATTGTCGGTAAAGGGCATTTCGTACTGGCAACTCTAATGGAAGCCGGAGGATGTACAGAAGATGTATGTTTTAATATTAAATAATAATTTGTATTATTTGTTATATAAATAGTAATTATAAAATGATAATTTATTTATACCAAAATTTTTTAATTTATATATAATTAATATTCTGCCATAATTTTCGCTCTATTTAGATACAGTCCACGAAATTCGCGGAATCGAATCCACAACTCTTTCATAATATACGTTAAATGGGGTCAAAATTTGTTCACGTATTTTTAATATTTAATTTTCACAAAATGGGTCATTTTGTGTCGCAGTGTGACAGCGCCAGGCTGTAATCACAATTGCTTGCCGGTTCGGTTCCCAATAAAAGAAATGACAATTAGATTCTTTTTATTTCGTCGCTTTGGTGTATAAGATAATGCATAGCGTTGAGATCCGCCACTCAACATGCCATGTCTCGAGTTCTGGTGGAAAGTGAAGAATGGAGTGTTTTGAAACTTGGATTTCTCTCTGACTGCCCTGTGTGGGAAAAAGCGGGACGCTGTTAAAAAACATAAAGTTATGATACACTTAAAATTTTTAGTTATATTATATGTTTTTTTATAGCTTAACGCTGTATCCTAAACACAGCAGGGTAGGCAGAGGGAACCTAATGTTAAGACACTCCGTTCCCTACTTTCCACCGAATTCTGAAGGCATTGCGTGCTAAGTGGCGGAACTTGACGCCGCGCTTTGCCCCGACACCAGAGCGAAGAAAACGGAAATATTAAATATTTCTACTCCTCGAGTGGAAATCGAACCCACAACCAGTCGCTTCACTGTCACACTTTGTGTTTATGCGCCACGACTGGCCCCAATATTATATTCTATTTGTAAATTCTATAAGTGTCCAATGATACAATAATATAAGTGTATACGTTTATTTTACATTTATACTTAAACATTACAGGCTGTGGGCATAACTCCGCCGTCGCCATTTTACGTAGAAGAGTGTGAAAGTTGTCTAGAGTTGTTGTTTGACGTTGGACTACACAAATACTTGCAGTCGTGGTTTTCATCTAACACTCAGCCGCAAGTTGAGACAAATCCTGAATATCTAACAAAGTATGGGAAGAAAATTAGGGATACTTGTAAGTAGACCTCAATAGTTTTTCTTTAAATATATTATTTGAGGGTGTACAATATCTTATAAGAACGGGTGAGCAACCTACGGAATTTGAGGAGCATACGGCCTGCCTAAAAGTTGTAATAAATGCGGCTATGTGTTACATATTAAAAAAAACTATGGAGATGTTTTTATTTATCTTGGATTTTATCTCATAGCAATGTGAAAAACAATGTAGTAATCCAACACATTTACTATTTCGACTCAACAACTTGATACAAATATTTCCTGCCAAATTGGCAAGGTTGGGGGTTTTGTATATTACAAAATATAATTTGATCTAGACTTTCAGGTAGTTAAGTACATCACATGATGAATGAACTAGACAATTAATTCAATTATATCAACTTTGTCCTAAGTGGATTTTAAAACATTATCTATTCTTATTAGTCAGATAGTGGCCAGTCGTGGCCCAGTGGCACAAGTGTGTGACTGTAAACGACTGGTTGTGGGTTCGATTCCCACTCGAGGAGTGGAAATTATATTTCCATTTTCTTCGCTCTGGTGTCGAGGTAAAGCGCGGCATTAAGTTCCGCCACTTAACACGCAAGCCTCCGAATTCGGCGGAAAGTGGGGAACAGAGTGTCTTAACACCCTTTGCTTATCCTGCTGTGTGCGGGATACAGCGTGAAGCTATATAAAAAAAAAATAGTCAGATCTTTGAGAGACTCAGAGAGTCGCAACTGCATCACAAGAGCTTTTATTTCTTTTTATTCCTTATAACCAAATTAGCTTAACATTTATTACTATCATCGAACATCGAAATATAATTTTTACCAATATTTCAATTTTATTCCAGCCACCAAATCAGACAGCAAGACTCCATTATTAAAACAATCTAAATCACAACAAGATATCAAAAGGCGTCACAATTCATCAGAACAAATAAACATGGCGTCGACAGAGAGTTCAGTACATAACTATCACAGTACAAGTCAACATAATTTATATGCACAGTGGTACAATGCACCGCAGAAACAATATCGACATTCCAGTATAGATATTAGTTATTCTGAAGATTCTGGCAGTTTGAAGAGTAATAGGTAAATCTATACATGCTTTAAACGTCCATAAGGTCCCCCTGCCCGCCGACGACGCAAGCCGAGGTCCAAGCCCCGCTAGGGGGTGCCCTTACCCTCTCGAGCAACCATTAGTGCTTGCATTTCGCAGGGACTGAGTACCCTCTTCCCTCACACCCCCGGTGTCGCTGTAAAGACCGCAGGGTCAATAGCAATTCCACATGTCAAAAAAAATCGTCCATGAGTGTTAATCATTGGACAGTCCTCTTCACCGCGACAGGCGCCTCTTGAACAGTTTTCAATAGACGCGGGTTCGATTTCCGCGGCGTTCAATTTTTTTTACGTTTTTCCTCCCTTGTTCAATTTTTTATGTCCCTGGTTGGTTAAGCCGTCTTGTCTAAAATCTGTCTTCTTTTTTCAATTTTTTAAATTTAAAATAAGAGGATTATTTTAAATTTTAAAAAATAATTTATCCTACATACACATTTTTTAAATAGCCCTTAATAATGAAATATGTCTGAATTATGTTACATGTAAACTTTATTTTAAAGTGAAATAAGCGATGACAGAGTCGTTGGTAGAAGAGCAGATAGAGAATTAAAGGTCAGACGAGATTCATCAGGATCCGACTCCGATTGGGATAAACAGGTTCATAATATTTCTATAGTCTTTACTTTTTATACACATAATAAAACTATTTTAATAATAATATTTCGGTATTAAATATAATTCAGTGTATGTATAATCGTCGTTTAGTAAAACAGTCTCTGACTGTAATCGCAATTGGTTGTGGGTTCGATTCTCACTCAGTACAATGATAATATAATTATTGTAACTTCATCGCTTTTATCAAAGTGATCAAAATTTGGCAAAGAGTGGGTCACGGAGTGTCTTGACACTTGGTTCTCTCTGATTACCCTGATATGCGGTAGTATTTTTACTATCAATTTAAAAAAAAAAACAAAAATAACAATTATAGTAAAAAAAATAATACATATATCAAAATAACATAAATTTAACATAAAATTTACATTTGTCGTTTTCTAGGACAGCAGTAGATCAAGTAATATGGATGTCTCAGGTATAAGAAAATCCCTACTTGATGAGCTTCACCATGTCACAGTTAAGAGGTATAAAATATTATAACATTTTTTCTCATGCCAAATATTGAAGAAAAACATTTTATTAAATATAATATAAGTGGTTAATCACGTTGACGCCTTGAGTAATTGCAAAAGTAAAATTTTATTTTAATTTAGAGAAGTCTTGTATAAGTAATCTACAACGAACCTACCTCCTAACTTCAGCTTTCTATGTCTTTAGTTGTTAGTTGTAAGTATTTCTATGCCATTGTTTTTGGCTATGTGTTGTTTAAGCAGTTGTTTTTTTAACTACTTAACGAGGCTTGTATTTTTTTTTTTATGGAAGAAAGGAGGCCAACGAGCAGAAGGCCCACCTGGTGTTAAGTGGTAACCTTCGCCCATTGAGACCACAACATTACAGTTATGGATGCGTTTGCCAGCCTCGGGGATGTAGGACAGAAGTAGGGAGAAAGGATGGGAATAGTGGGAATAGGGAGAGCTGGCTTACATGCCATCGAACCGGAATACATCATCAGATGTTTGGCGGTTTGTCTTTGACACGATAGTGGTCGCGAGCTAGTCGGAGAACGAATCTCCTACCACCAAGCTACGTAATTACCCGCCTTTTACGGGACGCTACCCAGCGGCGAATAAAGGCAAATTAAAATATATCTTATTAAATAAAAGTTAAACAAAACTCAAAGTCCGATAACTTACGTAAATTATAAAAACCTGAAGCATTAAATATTAATAATTTATAACTTTGCAGAATAACATCCGGTGAAGATAATGTTTTATTCCATTTCATACATTTAGAGTCGGAAAAGGGCATATTCATAGCACCGGTGAAAAATATCGAGGTGCAAGCAAATAATGCCTTATATTCGTACATTTTGAAAACTTTTAGAAGTGCTAGCAAGAAAATACACGATTTGTTACAACATAGTATAAAGTGAGTTACATATTATTATGTAGTTATATAATTTTTTTTTTAGCTTCACGCTGTATCCCGCACGCATAGTGAACTTAGTGTTAAGATACTCCGTTCCCCACTTTCCGCCGAATTCGGAGGTATTGCGTGTTAAGTGGTGGAATTTAACGCCGCGCTTTACCTCTGACACCAGAGCGAAGTAAATGGAAATATTTAATATTTCCACTTGTCGAGTGGGTATCGAACCCACAACCAGTCGTTTACAGTCACACTTTCGTGCCACTGCACCACGACTGGCCCAAATAAAATTTATTTGAATGAATCAGTCATTATGATGTGAACGTCCTTCAAAAATTCGAAAGAGCATGTGATTTTTTTTATTTTATTATATGTTTATACATGTATCTAGCCGTAGTGGCTCAGTGGTATAACGTCTAATTGTCAACGAAACGGTTAGGGTTCGATTCCCACTCGGGGATATCCGAGAACGGAGAAATTTGAATAATATATAAAATATTTTTTTCTTTTCTCCGTGCTAGCACCTAAGAGGAAGCGCGACGATTAATTTCGTCCTCCAACACGCAATTGGTTGTGAATGAGACATTAATACTGAAATACTTTAATTTTAACTCTAACGTAGGATTAAATATATATTTTTTTAATTATTAAAACAGTGAGTATTATTTATTATAGAACTGTAATATTAAGATGTTTTATATTTTCAGATTCAAAAGAAATGAAGCACCACCTAACCCTTTAAACAAAATACTAGTCGCAGTCAAAGAATATGGCATGTTGTTTGAGGCTCCCATAGAAATCATGAATCAGTGTGGTATAAGTAAGAAGAATTGCGAACCATTCTTGTTTTGGGTTGTTGGGTAAGGAAATTAAAAATAATAGATGATATATAAGTTATTTTTTAACTACTTAACGAGGCTTGTATTTTTTTTTTATGGAAGAAAGGAGGCAAACGAGCAGAAGGCCCACCTGGTGTTAAGTGGTAACCTTCGCCCATTGAGACCACAACATTACAGTTATGGATGCGTTGCCAGCCTCGGGGATGTAGGACAGAAGTAGGGAGAAAGGATGGGAATAGTGGGAATAGGGGGAGCTGGCTTACATGCCATCGAACCGGAATACATCATCAGATGTTTGGCGATTTCAGCAATATAATAACTTATAACTATATAAGTTATTACATTGCTGAGGACGTCGTATTGCAGTGGTAGAGCAACTGTCTGTAACGCGATGATTGTGGATTCGATTTCCACTCGGAGAAATGGTTATATTTTAGTGTCTTGAGACTAGTCCTCTTAAAAGCGTAAAGCTGTTTTTTTATTACATTGATTGATACTCATCTTACTAAGAAAATAAAATAAACCATTCGCAAATTATGACACGTCTATTTAAAAAAAAAATATAATAAAGAGTCTGCCCATAGTATATAAGCACTATTACATGAAGAACTATACATTACTACTATGAATAAAAAAATGAAGTTATTGCTAAAACCTTCCAAAATAAAATTTATACACTAAAGGCGCATAGTTACTACGAATTATTCATAGTGTAATAAAATTAAATATGGAAGTAAACAATATTAAAGAACGATTTCTTGATCTCCATTAAAAATATTTTCTATTCTTCTTTTGAAATAGATATTCTGTTTTTTTAAACAATAAAAACAAAATATCACATATCAAATATTTTTTTTTTTCAGACGGGTTTTCAGTGAACCAGAGCCACGGGAGCTTTACTTATGCTATCACGAATCTGTACCTCAAGATTTAATGGAAATCGCTTATATGCTTTCGTATTTGGAATAACTATATATTGTTCTATTTTATGAATGAAACCCCGCCTATTTATTTGTATTTAATACAATGAAAGATTTTTTATTACTTTACTTTATAAGGTTTAAAACATTTGGTTAAAATCTATTTTAGAACTATAATTCAATTAAACTACATACTAAATATGCTATTTACATTAACTATTTTTTTTATAATCATTATATCTATAAGTTTTGTATTATTTGTATTAAGAAAATTTAAGCAGTATTAATTATGCATTTTATTAATTAATTAAGCAATACTCAAGTGATATTGTATCCGTCCTTGTATAAATATATTTTTTAATTAAAAAATTAATTACTATGAATGTTGCTGTTTTATTTTTTACGATTGGTGTTAATAACATTTTAAAATAAATTTAATTTCTCGAATTTTCTATGGAGACTTATGATATTGCTGATTAACATCAGCAATATACTATACAAGGTATAGTAAAAAAGCTTTGTAGTTTTTTTATTTTGCGTTTAATTTGTTATTGGTCAAACTGGTCAAAAGTGTATTTCGTTGTCGTTTAACTCTTCCTGGGCTATTTGTAGTAGAGCTCTGAAATTTGGCAGGGATATCGAGCACAATGTCTTGTGTGCTGTGAATTTTTTTGAATAAATAGTAATTAAATGGTCAAAAAGTACCCATAGACCTAGGCTATGGAACGTTTTGAAATCGCACGCGCGTCCACTTAACATCATTTCACCTAGCTGCGCGAGCGAATAAATTTTATTCTTATTCCATTAATTGTAAGAGTTTGCTTTTCAAATTTATTTAACATTTAATATGTACTTCGCTCATCTCTTCTCGTCATGCAGAGCAAAGAGGCGGATCCTAGTACATTTATAATAAGTTTATTTACATAGTACTTAAAAACAACATTCCGTTAAAAGCTTTACCAATGACAATTAAAAGCAGTACATCGATATGTTGTAATTCACAGCACTTTAGAATTTAGTTCTCATTATTATTCCTTTTTCAGGAAATAAACGTAATGCCAACCATTCAGTAACGAAGCATATCAAGTGCCAACATAATCACTTTGATAGTCGTTGACAACATGGCTACGTGCGAAGCGTTGTACTTTAACCGGAAACCCCTACTCAATTTTATATGACTTCATGAATTTAAAATATTAAATATTTTTATAAAATCACACATAAATTAATGATATCCTATTTTTCGTCTAGTTTAAAATGTGTGGTTTCACTTTGCATAAAAATAACGACACTTTATTTAGTGGCTCAATTGAATTATTAACATACCATAGACAAAAAATTATAAAAAACACTTCCGTTAATCGCTGCTTTTTACGATTGGCAATTGACATTACAAGCGAGAGATTTATCTTTTCTTTATTAGTCTCGCTGTGAATGTAATTGTTCGTCATGGAAAATTACTAGTATTTTTTTGTGGTTTATATATCAGTATTGTGTTGTGAAAAGATATTTTGGAACGAAAGCGCATTGCAATTGAAATATGATAACAAAAATGCAACCACAAGCGAATGTTGCCGTGCCACAATCTGTCACGACACAGCCTCAACAAATCGTCGGCGTTCCTGCAAATGCCGTGATCTTGAAAATGTCGGAGATACAACAGATATCCACAGTCGGTATGTATATGATTGATTAACAATATTTCCTTAATTGCACGCGCTTAAATTATTATTATTTGTTTGATTTTGTTCTTGAAATACATGATCATTGATTTTAATTGCACGTTGTCTAATGTTATGCACGATCTCTAATGTTATCAGAAGTGTAAACTAGTATATTTTAATTTATTAGGGCTGCTGGAGTTAGCGCATAGGGAGTATCAAGCTGGTGATTATGATAGTGCGGAATTGCATTGTATGCAGTTATGGCGTCAGGATGGCACCAACACAGGAGTTTTGTTACTTCTTTCTTCAATACATTTCCAATGCCGACGCTTGGATAAATCTGCTCATTTCTCAACACTGGCTATTAAACAAAACCCTTTATTGGCTGAAGCATACAGGTATATGTTCAACAGTAAATATTATTGAAACCATTATACTCGAAGTTATATATAAGCAAAATAAAAAATATAAGTAAAAAATCCAATAATCTAAAGTAATATTTAGATTTTAAATAATAGTTTGACTTTAATATGTTATGTTTAGCCATTAATCTTACATTAATTTATATACTCTCTAACTGAATTATAAGAAATGTTTACTAGTATACTTATAAAATGTAGGAAAAAGTGAAACTTTCAAATGTGAAATATTATTGTTATTATATTTCAATGTTTTTGTAATAAAAAATAATTATGCAACATATTTTAATAATATTTGATTTTGGTACAGCAACCTGGGCAATGTGTACAAAGAACGTGGACAGCTCCAAGAGGCTCTTGAGAACTACCGTCATGCGGTGAGACTAAAGCCAGACTTCATAGATGGATATATAAATTTGGCTGCAGCTTTGGTTGCTGCTGGTGATATGGAACAGGCTGTTCAAGCTTATGTGACAGCATTGCAGTACAATCCTGTAAGTCAATTTATAAACTAAATCATGTTTCTATTTATTATTCCACCTGTACATTTTTTCCTGCATAGAGGGATAGTCAGCGAGGACCTAGTATCAAGACACCTTGTCCTCTACTTTCCGTCTGAAGTTAAGACATTGTGTGTAGACTGGCAGAACTCAATGCCGTGCTTTGTCTTGGTATTGGAGTGAAGAAATAAAGATTTTTATATAATCACTTCACCTGAGCGGTAATTGAATCTACAACCATTGTGCTACAGTTAAATGCTTTCCCACTGCCACGGCCTCATTTGACAGCATTACAGTACAATCCTGAAAGTCAACCTATATACTAGACCATTTATTTATTTTAAGCTGTATTATACCATAAAAATTTATTTATTTGTATAGCTTTTATCTATTCACAGGGGAAATCATTTTATACACAACTTTTTCAAGACATGATTATTTTTTTGTAAAGATACATTTTTCAAAGGTATTGAATTAAAATTTCAATTTAAAAAAATAATCATCATCCAAAATATGAATTATACTTACATCTATACACATGAATTAAATTGAAGTCTGTTTGTAATAATGCATATGGTGATATACCAAAGTAATATTTACAATTTTGTCTGTCTGTTTGTTTGCGGCTAATCTCTGGAATGGCTGGCTTGTTTGAAACGGACCTTCACTTGCAGATAATTGATTTAAAAAAGAGTAACTTAGGATATGTTTATTTTACAATTCTAATGGACGAAGTCGTGAGCTCATCTAGTCTAACATATATTTTGACCTTTTTATTGAATAGCAGTTTGAAAACTTAATGAATCAATTCATTTAAAATTTAAAACACATAAATAATAGTAAATGGTGAACTATTTAACTTGACATGCATATGTATAGCGAAAAAGTGATTTTCGTAATTTTTCACAATGGCCTTTGTTCTACGACCGCGACGACCTCTTCAATATACTAATTGCTGTATGATTATGCAATATTTCTTTTTTTACTTCTATACAATTTAAATACTGCAATTGCAGTACAATGGATAGGATATAACTCATTATTATATACTAGGTTCATACTATGATTTTATTTAAATTTTTTTTATGCGTTAGAAACGCCTATTTGTTCGATATATCTATAGTAAACTATAATCTACTAAAAGATTCCAGCTTGTCTAGAACTATCCTCACTTAATTTTCAGGTCTTCATTTATTTCGAAAGTGGCATTAGTAGGATCTCTTAAAATTTAGTTAGGTAGAGAAAGAGAAGTTCAGACAGTTGAGACGAGCGTTAATACACATATTAAAGGGCCTCTTTAAGTATTTTCTTTAGTCGCAAGTCCCAGACTCACAGATTCGCAGACATTAGCCGCAGTTAAGTTTTGCTTTATTGTTTAATTAGAATAAATTAAAAAAAATGTTCTATATGTAAAAACATAGGTCATTATTACATACGACTTACGACATTGTAATGTATTTGTAGACTTTCTAAGAAATTACAATGTAGATTTGTATGTCTTAAGATTATGAGATATAATATCATAAAAGTGACAAAACGACTAGTAAGCCTTGTATATACTTATAAAAATTCTATGAAAAAGTAATAAAATTATATTTAAACCAGTACTGATACATTTCTTCGCGAGAATAACAGATTATTATCAAGTGAAGTTTTGTTTTATACTATATATAAATTGGTTTTATGATAAAATTGATATTTTTCAACGTCACCAAATAATTATTTGGTGACGTTGAAAAATATCAATTTTATCCAATAAAAGCCAATTTATATATAAATAAAGAAAAGAATGAGAGCAAATTTGCTCTCATTCTTTTTTTCTCAACTTCACGCTGTATCCAGCACACAGCAGGGTAGGCAGAGGAGACTAGTGTTATGACACTCCGTTCTCCACTTTCCGCCGAATTCGGAGGCGATGCGTGTTAAGTGGCGGAACTTAACGCCGCGTTTTATCTCGAAACCAGAGCGAAGAAATGGAAATATTTAATATTTCCGTTCCTCGAGTGGGAATCGAACCGACAACCAGTCGTTTACAGTCACACGTTCGTGCCACTGCGCCACGACTGGCCCCCGTAATATTGTGTTATAAATTATAAATATTATTGAAGTAAATCAAAAGTATTATGTTTTTAAGGCATAATTTTGATAAGGATGATAAAAAATAGTATAAATAAATTGTGCCATATATTTTCGTTATAGTTAGATCTTGTAATACAAATATATTACTAGTATAATATGGTTTAATTTAATATCGTTAATGACAAGGAAGTTCAGTAAAGTCACAGAAGTATTGATTAGATTATCAAATGAAAACTACACGATCTATTAATCGCCGCTTGTATTGTATAGCGTATTGTATCCATTGCAATAATGTACTGTTATTAAGAGTATATGTCACTTATGTTTACAATAACGTATCACTACGTAGTATAAAGCAAAGTCGCTTCCCGCGCATCTGTATGTATGTATGCATGTATGTTTAGATCTTTAAAACTATGTAACTGATTTTGATGCGGCTTTTTTATAATAGATAGGGTAATTGAAGAGGAAGGTTTATATGTATAATACGCACACAGTAGAGTCGGGAAACACTGATAATTTTACCTCTAAAAGCGCTTATGTCCGAAATCACATTAGAAACTTCTCTAATGTGTTTTCGGCGATAAGCGCGTCCTAAATAGTGAAATAGTTATTAATCGTGTAGTATACGCAGACGAAGCTGCAAGCGGATCACTAGTTATTTTGATATATCGTAGAAATTAATAATATTTTCATAGTAGAGTATACAAGATTTACTTTAGTATAATGTGTTCAGCATTCGGTTCCCACCCGATGGAATTTTATTATGTAAAATGTATCTTTTATTGACTGCTTGGTTTTTAAAGAAACTGAGTATCTCTTATTTCATCACTCACGCAATGTTTTTGAAATGTTAAGAAAGTGTGAAACTAGTGGTTCATACCTTTTCTCTTTGCCTATCCTGCATAAATACGAAAATGAAAATGATATGTAAACTTATAATGAGTTACTAGGGAGCTTAGGCCCCTCTCGCTTCTCTCTAGTCACCGCACGCAACGGTCTTTTAACGTATTTTTTTAGACCCATAATTGTGTTAATTGCCACGCGCTACGTTGCCACACTATATTAAAAAAAAATCCGGCTGAACGGCGAAATACATTTGTAAAAATAAGATTTTTTGTTTTCGCGATGTTTATACATTTTAAATGAATCTAATTTAACTTGCGTATATTTTTGGTATTCGATAATACTTTTTTAGAAAACCCACATTACATTTCATAGTAGTCCGTGGTCACAGGTACATTTATATATAGAACAAAGATACTATAAAGTCATAAAGCAAAAAATGAATAGTCTTGCATAGAATGCTAATAGCTACACGTTATATAAATCTTAAGATTTATAAACAATATGTTGAAGCATTCGTGGCACAATGGGACAACGTCTGACTGTAATTGCGACCGTTGTGGGTTCGGTTCCCACTCGGTGGAATAATATAAAATTTTATTTCTTCGCTTTGGTACTAAAGATAAAGCGCAACGTTAAGTTCCGCCACTTAATCTCTATTTCAAGCGGAAAGTGAAAGACATTGTCTTGACTTGATAAGGCGTGATGCTGTAGAAAAACTATATATAACTAAGAAGTTTCAGTTTTAAATGCTTGCACAGGTATTCCGTATTATATAAATTAAAATTCATCGAGTCACCTCGTCGATTGCTCTTTCAATTTGCTCTTGACCTTCACCCTTGTGTGAAATACGTCACTTTCAGTCACATTTTATTCAATCTTTGCTGAATGTTGAAGTTCAGCTGATTTATTTCGTAATAGGGGAAACGATTTTCTGAGACTCAATATATTAGCGATAATGATGTGGCAAAGAATGTGTTTAATACGGGTTTTCTTCCTCCTTTAGTTCTGGACTATTAGACGTTTTACGTATTTTTATTGAATATGAACCATATACAGATAGTGTATTTTTACTAAACATTTTTATGGTATTATTAATAAGTTACACTAAGATGTTATTTCGAATGATCTTCTCAAAGACTACTAACTGTTCAGCTTGTATTGGCTCATTTCTTGTTCGCGCTGTATCCATATAGATAATATAAATGCGGAAGTCTGTCTGTTTGTCACGCTTTCACGGCTAATCTACCGGTGCGATTTGGATGGAATTTAGAACGAAGGGTTGAGATGAAAGTTTATATAAAAAAATCTAAACTGTTCGATCGATTGTAGCGAATTTTGGCATAAATATAGTTGATAATCCAAGGGTAAACATTGACTACTTTATTATCCAAAATCCAACCCCGAGGTTTGCAATATAACGAAACAGTTATTTAGATTTTTTTTCTCATCTTAGTCCAAAAGTAAAATACTAAACTGAACTGCTTTCGTGCAATTACACCCGCCGGCTTAAAAAAATCGCTGTTAAATAATAGATTAACAGTTTTTTTATCGAAAATAATTTTTCACATTAGCATCGCATCACAAAGACTTTTAACGTTAGAAATTTCCCATAGATATGCCTTAAAACACTTCTTCCCCTAATAAACATAGTATACAGTAAAGTGATATCAGTATAACAGCATTACTGCTGACCTTACGTTGCCCATTATTCCACGAGAAGGTTTAATTCTATGGAATATTTCTTCTCACGGACTTTATTTCGTTTGTAGGATATTTCCACGATAAACACAATAACGTAATCGAAGTATCTACTTGTTTATAAATTGTGTAACAGAAATATTTCCGTTGTCGGCGTTGCGTTTACTTTTTGTACAAGGAGGACGTAAGACAATATACTTAGTAGAACTAATGAAGACAAAACATATATTTTACTTTTAATCTAATTTTTGGTTGTTATTATAAGTAATTAGTTTTTTTTACCATCACGCTCTATCCCGCACAAAGCAGGGTAGGCAGAGAGGACTTAGTGTTAAAATACTCCGTTCCCCACTTTCCGCCAAATTCGGAGGCATTGCGTGTTAAGTGGTCGCATAACATAACGCCGTGCTTTGCCTCGATTCTAGACTAGAGAAGAAAATGGAAATATTAAATATTTCCACTCCTCTAGTGGGAATCGAACCCACAACCAGTCGTTTGCAATCACACGCTTGTACCACTGCGCCACGACTGGCCCTAATAAGTAGTATAATTTAATATTTCATTTTAATACAAATAAAAGTACAACATCTTTTATAACTATGCAGAATTTTCTACTTATTGTTAGATATACTCGTACTTCAACGAAATCATTGTGGTGCGATGTGACAGCTCCTGATTGTATATGCGATAGTTGTGAATTCGATTTTCATTCAGAGGGATGACTATATTTAAATTATTTTTAGTTTCGGATAATGAAAAACTACTGTCTTGGCATTAGGTTCTCTTTGCTTGGGGATAATCGTAAAACCAAATATATTTTAAACATGTAAGTGAAGAATTTGAATAACTTTGACTATAACCTGGCAATAACAAATTGCGGCTAAAAACATTTTCTAAATTACTAATCAGAATATTTGAGGTTGCTATTTTTAAAGCTTGTGTAAACAGTAACCGTGTTACTAGTTCATAATGATTAAATTCATCTACCTACAATAAAATGAGAATGAGGTTAAATCTGTGCATGAAACATAAATCACGTAAGCCATGTTGTCGATAACAATTGTACTGTTAGTGTACAGACGGACTGTCTTTGTCTTTCTGTATATATCATATTTTTCTTTAATATTATTGTTTAAAAAAACTACTACTAATAAAATTAGTTACATCAGTTAAATAATGACTTACTTTTGGATTAATCTATGGATATTTGGATGATAAAATTATGAGTATAAGAATATCTTTTGTTATGTGGTAGTACCTGGCGCCTACAGATACTATAGTACAATTTTACGCCTTTTCCCTCAGCAGAATTATCCTGAGAGAAGTGATTCATCAGAGAGAGCCAAAGTGTCAAGACACTCTGTTCTTAACTTTGCATTTTCTCGCATATTTTTGCCCAAAGTGAACCCATCACTAATCGTGTCCCACTTCTCCACTACGCCCAGGCAATAATGTTGTAAATATTTATTTATTTGTATATACAAATTATTATGCGTTATTTAAAGTTAAATAGAATAATTCATCAGTTTTTTATCTAAAAACATTCTTAGTAAAATTAATATTAAATAAAAGTAATTGTTGTACAGCAAACTCGTAGCTGGGTCGTGAATCGCTATCACTTAATAATGTAGGTCCCAAGTATTATATAATACCACTTTGATGATTAATTTCCGCTCGTTCATAAACTGAGACAAGACTTAGTGTAACGTCAAATTGATATATTTTGTTATTTTAATATTGCTCGCTGCTGATTAAAGTCATTTATCGTAATTTTATTTAAACATTGCTCATTAATCTTGAAAATTTCGCAAAAATTATGTGCTATAAAATTGTTTTTTTTTTTTTTGGAATGGATTAGGAAGTATATGTTATATTATTGTGATCTTTATTTCGTTTACAGTAAATATTATTTATGCTTATAAGTTGTTCTTGTACTGTGAAGTTGTTTTAAACAAAATGTTAATGAAAGTAGTATTAAATATAATAACTACCATATAAGTTAAGGTGGCTCAGTAGGACAGCGTTGTGGGTTCGATTCCCACTCAG
This sequence comes from Dryas iulia moderata, assembly GCA_019049465.1. Lineage (NCBI taxonomy): Eukaryota > Metazoa > Arthropoda > Insecta > Lepidoptera > Nymphalidae > Dryas > Dryas iulia. The sequence continues at coordinate 10,607,064 of CM032428.1, forward strand.
GGAAATGATTATATATTATTTAGCTTTTTATGCTGTGGTACATAAGACAACCCGCGGAGTTAAGTTTCATTACTTAACATGAAATGTCAGAATTTGAGGTCAAAACTGGGGAAAAGAGTCTATTTAAATTAGGTTTTCTTTGACTAGTTTGCTGTGCGAGAAAAAGCTTGAAGCTGTACAATACCCAAATAAGTTATTTAAATTATTAAATTGTGAATTTTTTCATATTACAATGTGCAATAATAACTTTTATTTTTATTAAAATCAGAGTATTTAGTGCTAATCCCATAGCGTATTCTAGCATAAACATAAAAATGAATAATGAACTTCTTAATGTAAATAATTCACACAATAATGTTTTTCTGTCCTCTTGGTTACTAATGCAAACAAGTTATAGCGAGCAATATTATACGTACACAGTACATGGATGTTTGCATAATTCATAAACTAAAGATAAATTGTCTCATAGCTTCAAGGCTATTGTAGATGGCAGATCATGAGCTATTTTGATCAGTGTTTAATTAGTTACTTTGTGATTAAAGAAAATATTATGAAGATCAATCTCTTTCATTTGCCAAATGAACAAAGATATTATGTATACGTACAGACAAAAGCAGACTTTTTAAATAATATACTGAAAGAGTGGTTTTAGTATTGAAACCATTGTGAGTTAGTGGGACATTATATGATTGAAACCACGATTGATTGTAGGTTCGAACTTGCGCGGAAAGTGCAGGACAGTGGAAAAATTACATACCACTTTCAGTCGAATAAATAATGTAAAAAAACAAGTATTAATAGATCGGAAAAAGAGAAAATAAATTATAAAAAAATATATATTTATTTTAAATGTTAACTTAATCGTTGTTGTTAAACAATAGTTGTATATATCACAAAATTACGACGAGCGCTTAAAATTATCTTTCATAAATCTTTTTTAAAACGCCTATTATTTAAAAAAAATACTAAACTTTTATAAAAAAATATTCGCGTTAAGGTAATTTATAGAACAATATAAGAGAACAATATGTTAAAAGTTGTACTATGAACACTTTGTTTCTTTGAAATTGTATACGACGTTGAAATTTAATATTGTTACAGGATCTGTACTGCGTTAGAAGTGACTTGGGCAATTTGCTCAAGGCCCTAGGACGTCTCGACGAGGCAAAGGTAAATATGATTTTCTATTCCGCTTTCTGGTTTTCTCCGAAGCTAACAGGATTCTCTTATTGTTGTCTTGGTCTTGAATATAATTAGAGTATTCTCTGTTTCGTCAGCGTACAGCGATTGCGTAAACAAATTTTATTGCTCAAAGCGTAATTTACGTCTATTGTAATGGTTTTGTTCAATTGTACACAATATTTCTTCCTTGTTATTATTATTTTCACAATCTATAATATCAGCGTTTGCTTAAGCTATTACAATCGACGCGGGAACAAAATGGACATTGACTTTATTTATATGGCAAAGCGAATTAAATGTCCACTTTGTTCCAAATTGTTGCTAATGGTCGCCAAATATTATGATTTAATATTTTGTGACGCCAAGCGTAGCGTAAAAACCTTATGTAATTTTCTACACAGTGTTAATTACATTTGAAAATTTTCCTTTGCCTTTTTGTTTTATTATTTACCTACCAAACTCTTTCTATAAGTTAAAGTAAATATTTATATAGAAATTAAATATATTTTTAACAAAACATTGTGTGGAAAATTAAAGTCTTAAGAGGGAATACTCTAAGCGTCAATGTTAATTGTTGATTATATTTGAATCTTAATCCTGGTAGCTTCAATGTAATTATTTTTTTTCCTTATGCTTGTAGATTTATTCTATTCGACGAGGATCAAAGGCGTATGTAGCAATTACTTTGGTACGATGTAGTGAGTTTTATTTATTTATTAAATGTAACTTTTAATATCATTAGATGTCGGATTATATTGAAATTTACATCAATATTTATTTAAATATTACAATAGGTATTTATTTATTTTTCTTATAGTTTAAAAATTAATAGCCTATTTACTTTTATAATGTTAAAATTATAATGCTGAATTCTAAAAACGTGTTTCGAAAAAAGTTGACAGCCTGCCACTACACAATTGTGTCAGGTTAGATACTTGATTTGGTATTTTGGGACTATCTTGTCGAAAATTTACCTACTTAACATGCTTCTTGTGACGTGAAGTTGAAAGATTGTAAAAGTCTAGATATACAATAATTAAGATCTAAAGCGTAAAATATTAGAAATCATTTAGTCCATATTAAGTTATTATTTGATTTGATTAACAGAAATATAATTTATATAACTGTATTTGAATAATCCGATGTCTGTTAGTCGTAACGTGTACAAAGTCAACGTGATTTATTAATGATCCTCATGTAATATGTAAAAATAAAACGTCAATCGGGTGAAATAGTTTGACTCAAAATCGACTAATTCTGTTATATTTTCACAAGGTGTACTGGTAAGACAGTAGGTGTGACCACTGCAGTATGTTATCTTCTGGGTTATTTCGTCTCATCGTATCCCGCCGCGATGACAACATTCTATTTCCTAAAGGTAAAGTGTAAAAGGTTTGCAAGAAACTGTTTACAAGCAGGTTTACCGGGCGAGCTCTTTGAGTATATCACTGTGACCATCCTCTATCGGCTAGGAAGTGGAATTGACTGTGATACTTAAAGCAGGATATTTTCTCTTTGGTGTAATATTTTCTTTTGTTGCATTTGAGTGGGTCGCTTGCATTTCCTACTGATTTTTGTGGCATTTGGCGTAGTTTCGAAAATTAGGGCGCATTTGGCGTAGCATACTTAAAACACTTGATTGGTGATCGGTGATATGCATGAACGATATTTTTTTACTAAATCACCGCTTGTCATTCAAAGCTATGGTGTAACTTCAATCTTGGCGTAAAAAACATCTCAATACATCATCAATGTGAAGTATAATGTTAGATCGACGTTTAATATGTGTCTTTTCCGTGTGTGTAGGCATGTTACTTGAAGGCCATCGAAACGAGGCCAGACTTTGCAGTTGCTTGGAGTAATTTAGGATGCGTGTTTAATGCGCAAAGTGAAATTTGGTTGGCAATACATCATTTTGAAAAGGCAGTCGCATTGGACCCTAATTTTTTGGATGCCTACATTAATTTGGGTAACGTGCTGAAAGAAGCGAGAATATTTGACAGGTACTTATTTATATAAATATTGTAATTATAATACTTTTAATCAACAAGGTCAAAGGTCTTGACAAAAGTTAAATATAAAAATAATTTCAGTTAAATGTAATCATGTCAAATAATTGTTAGATTTTATGTTTTTATAATTCGTAAGATATATCAAAACATTATTTTTCTTACAGAGCTGTTGCAGCATACCTTCGAGCTCTTAACTTATCACCTAACAATGCCGTCGTACACGGCAACTTGGCTTGCGTATACTACGAGCAGGGTCTCATCGACTTGGCCATCGACACGTACAGGCGTGCCATTGAACTTCAACCTAATTTCCCCGACGCTTATTGTAACTTGGCAAACGCGCTCAAAGAGAAGGGCCAAGTCGCTGACGCCGAGGAATGTTATAATACCGCCCTAAGATTATGTCCATCTCACGCGGACTCTTTAAACAACTTGGCAAATATCAAACGCGAACAAGGATATATAGAGGAAGCCACTCGTTTGTACTTAAAAGCCTTGGAAGTATTCCCGGAGTTCGCCGCCGCTCACAGCAATTTAGCGTCAGTTTTGCAACAACAAGGAAAATTAAATGAAGCACTCATGCATTATAAGGAAGCAATTCGCATCCAACCGACTTTCGCGGATGCATACAGTAATATGGGTAACACCCTCAAAGAAATGCAAGATGTAGCCGGTGCCTTACAGTGCTATACTAGGGCTATACAAATCAATCCAGCGTTCGCCGATGCGCATAGCAATCTTGCTAGCATTCACAAAGACTCCGGCAACATTCCAGAGGCAATTCAATCTTACAGGACAGCTTTGAAGTTGAAACCCGATTTCCCCGACGCGTATTGCAATTTGGCTCACTGTTTACAAATTGTATGTGATTGGACGGACTATGAAGCGCGTATGAAGAAGTTAGTTAGTATTGTCGCTGAGCAGTTAGAGAAGAACAGACTACCGTCAGTTCACCCTCACCACTCCATGTTGTATCCCTTGACTCATGACTTCAGAAAGGCCATCGCTGCCCGACATGCTAATTTGTGTCTCGAAAAGGTCCAAGTACTACACAAACCTCCGTACAAATTTCCTAGAGATTTACAATGCCGTCTCCGCATCGGCTACGTGAGCAGTGATTTTGGAAACCATCCAACTTCCCACTTGATGCAATCAGTTCCCGGCTTGCACGATCGTGCTAAAGTCGAAATCTTCTGTTACGCACTCAGCCCAGATGACGGCACGACATTCCGCTCCAAAATAGCCAGGGAGGCTGAGCACTTTACAGATTTATCTCAAATGCCGTGTAACGGCAAGGCGGCAGATAAAATCTATTCAGATGGCATTCATATTTTAGTAAACATGAACGGTTATACTAAGGGAGCTAGGAATGAAATATTTGCGTTGCGACCTGCACCGGTTCAAGTTATGTGGTTAGGTTACCCAGGGACGAGTGGGGCGAGTTATATGGATTACTTAGTGACTGACGCTGTGACGTCACCCGTAGAGCTGGCCAGCCAGTATAGCGAGAAGCTTGCTTACATGCCCCATACATACTTTGTAGGCGATCACAAACAAATGTTCCCGCATTTACAGGAAAGATTAATTGTTAGTGACAAAATAAAATCTCATAATAATATGGGCAGTGTGGCTGACAACGTGGCGGTTATTAATGCTACTGACTTGTCGCCGTTAGTTGAAAACACTGATATTAAGGAAATTAAAGAAATTGTAAGAGCCGCCAGACCTGTGGAAATATCGTTGAAGGTAGCCGAATTGCCTACTACTACGCCTATTGAGACTATGATTGCGTCGGGACAAGTGCAGGTATAGTATATTATTTTATTTTACATTAAAATAGTTTTATAGATGTAGTAATACATATGTTACTGTAAAAGCCTGACGATGATGACTATGTATGGATAACTGTCAAGATTTTCCAAGTTAAAATTGAGCCTTAATAGTGACAATATGACATATGTCTAACTTATTAAACTTACGTATATTTTTTGTTATTTACGACGTCTCTTTAAAATAAAACTTAATTTTTACCATGATATAAGTTCGGATTGAATATAGAGGTAACAGAACAGTTCAGTACTCGTTATATCATAACGAAAAATCATAACATTTTTAGGATTTTTCTTAACATACATACATACATATTACATACAACAAATAATTATAATTAATCTTTCTTTCTCTCCATCAGACATCAGTAAACGGAGTCATACTACAAAATGGATTAGCGACCACACAAACGAATAACAAAGCGGCAACCGGCGAAGAAGTACCCCAGTCCATAGTAATTACAACTCGTCAACAATACGGCTTGCCCGATGACGCGGTGGTATACTGCAACTTCAACCAGCTATACAAAATAGATCCCCTGACTTTGCACATGTGGGTGTATATATTGAAACATGTGCCTAATAGCGTTTTGTGGCTTTTGAGGTTCCCAGCTGTGGGCGAACCGAATTTGCAAGCTACTGCTCAGCAATTGGGTAATTGTTTTTTTTTTGTTTTACACATATACATAGGAAAATTCAACTGCTTAGTCTTATATTAAAGCCGATAAATGAAAGTAATTTAAATATAATTTTCAAATAGACTTAAAACTTTAAATCTCTTTGATCAACACAACATTAAAATAAACGAAAACATATCGACATAGACAGGGTAGGCTATCGTAGCGTAGCGCCTGATTGTATAACGATGTTTGTGGCTTCGATTCTCACTCAAGAAAGGATTATATTTAAAATTTCATTTCTTCGCTCTGGTACCGAAGACAAAGAGCGGCGTTGGGTTCCTTCACTCAACACGCAATCGCAATTTAAATTTTAGGCGGAAAGTGACGAATGGAGTGTCTTAACAATAATTGGTTACCTCTGCCTACCCTGCTGTGTGCGTGATACAGCGTAAAACAAAAAAAAAGTTACTTTTGCTTGTATAATACTAATCTGATTTAATTCTTCCACAGGTTTACCACCAGGCCGTATAATTTTCTCCAACGTGGCGGCCAAAGAGGAGCATGTACGACGTGGACAGTTGGCAGATGTATGTTTAGACACTCCGCTGTGTAATGGACATACGACTAGTATGGATATATTGTGGACCGGCACGCCTGTTGTTACTTTACCTGGGGAGACTTTGGCTTCACGGTTAGTATTTACTCTTTATTTGTTGTAGTTTAATAATATTAATTAGATTTTTTTAATAAAACATTTTTTTGTAAGTTCTGTAAAAACATACCATTTATTAATCCACCATTTTGTTACGACGGCCATCGTGGTGAATTAACAACAGTACTTTTTGTACTTTAGTACTGATATGGTATGATATTCCTTAATATCATAATGCATTTTTGCATATTTGAATTATTTATGTATTTTCAACAGATACATCATTTTCAAAAGATACAACTATGTTTCGTCTTAATCTGTTACTGGGAAGTAAAAATAAAACTACAAAATTTCATCACCACTATTATAATTTATATGACAAGTTCACTGAAAGTTTGAAAAAATTGAAAGTTTTATAATTCATTTCGAATCAATTTTTAGTTAAATATATATAGAAATATTTAAAAAAAATATTATAGAAAAAGTAGCGGTAGACAGCAACTGATGATTCTATTAGTCCAATATTTTTCTTCCCTGTTGTATAGATTGCTTACGTTCAAAATGGTGGATAAATTGTTATACATAATTATTATTAAAATAACTTTTTTATTGAAAGAGACATTTTAGAGAACGTATAAAAATTTGAACCTAGCGTGATTAGAGCCCGCGCCTCCTGAAAACCGTTCAGGAGAATTTTTTATATGTTTTCTAAAATGTCTCTCAATTTTCTAAGTGTGTGAATAACTGTTTAAATATGTTAAAAAGTAAAAAACTTTTTTTATATCAAATAGTTATTGCATGTAATATTTCGTCTATACTATCAATCATTATAAATAATAATCGTATTATTGTTTCAGTGTTGCCGCATCACAGTTAAATACTCTAGGATGTCCAGAGCTTATCGCCAGGACGAGGCAAGAATATCAAGATATCGCTGTAAGATTAGGAACTGATAGAGAATAGTAAGTAATTTTTATATTAGTTATATATGAAAAACTCAAAACTAACTGACATTACAAGTATACAAAGGACATCCGAAAAGATGTATTTCGTATACAGGAATGCTAGGGGAAATAGAGGATTTTTAGAAATTCTTGAGAGTCCTTTTTGCTAATTTCCCCGCATAGCAGGATGTCTAAATATAACTTCCTTGCCCCTAAATCAAGACTGCATATTGAACGACGGAAATTAACGCCGCGCTTCGTCTTAAATAGAGCTGAACAATAAAAATACAGCAGAGCTGAGGAATTCAAACATTTTTATCGTCAAAGTCGTTTGTTTATTTAAGTAAAAGATTAATGTTTTATTTTGTTAAACAATAAAAAACGTTTAGTATAAAAATCTTTGCTACATACGCTTGTAAAAATTGGAATATTGTTTGCAAAAGCAATTGGAATTGGAATGTCATAATAATACATAATGTATAATTTGTATTGAGGTCATTCGAACAATAAAAAAATGTAAAGTATAATTTTGTAGAGGAAGTCACTATTTACACGAGAGTGAGGTCAGAACGTGTATTTAGCATATGTTTTGCTTTATGCATTGTGTGATAAAGATTTACTAACTAAATCATTAAAACGAAAAATGTAATACAAAAAGTCCATGACGCGTTTATTATTAAGTCTAGCGGCCCGCTCGCGGCTTCGCCGCGTAAGCTATTACGTTATATTGCGACCCTCGAAGGCGCATTTTCAAAAAATAAAGTAGCCTATGTTTAAGCTTAAATTATCAACTATATTTATGCCAAAATTCATAACGATTGGTCAAGCCGTTTAGATTTTTCATATAAACTTTCATCCCCTATTTCAACAGTTTAGAGGTTGATATTTGTATTTGTATTTTTGATTTTTGTATTTGAATAAATAAGTAGCCTGTTTTTGCTCTACTAATTTTTTCTACTTTCATTCTAAGTTTCATACAAATCGAACAGGTAGATTAGCCGTGAAAACTTGACAGACAAACAGACAGACTTTTCCATTTATAATATAAGTATGGATAAATAAAAATAAAAAATATTTGATTTCACTAGAACATTGTTACATACTTAAAAAAAAAGATCTAAAATGCTATACGTTTATGTATTTATAAATGAAATACTAAAATTTAATTGTGTTAAATCGTGGCGCAGTGAAATAGCGCAAACACCATTGATTGTGGGTCTGATCCTGAATTGAGCGAATGAATATTTAAAGTTATTTTTTTGTCCACTATACTCTGCTTTTCCTCTATTACATTAGTATCTTGTACTATATTGTATACTATATTAGTGTCTTGACACTGCTATTCGGGAACAAACGTGAATCTAAAAAAATATCTTATAATCTTTTTTAATTAAATATGTAATCTTTTTGCTTCAAGAATGTAAAGAATTTAAATAACTTTTACTGTAGTCTGGTATAAAAAAATACGATTAAAACATTCTCTAAATTACTATTTTTAAAGCTTGTGTAAACAGTGACCGTGTTACTAGTTCATAAAGAGTAAAAATATTTATATGTATTGTTTGCATTATAAATGTACGTATTTTAAATTGATTAAATAAAATCAATACTTTCTCCTTGTTACAGTTTAAAAGCAATCCGTGCCAAAGTGTGGACGGCGAGAACGGAAAGTCCGCTATTCGACTGTAAAGCTTACGCCACTGGACTCGAAATGCTATACAACAAAATGTGGGCTAAATACGCGCGCAACGAACGCCCGGACCACATACAGGCGATAGACAAATAGATAGGACTGAAACTCCGTCGGTGCTAATTGAAGTGATACACATTCGTAAATATCCCTTAAGAGTGGAGTTGGCAAACAATTCAGTCCATATCAGACTATTGTGGACTATATATGAGTCATATTGAACTTAGTCCGTATGTATACATATATATACAATCAAGTATATAAAAGAAAGTTTGGACTGAGTCTGACATATTGATAATTGGTCATAAACTCTAAGAAATTGGATTTGTTATAGGATCTAGTGCTTCAAATAGTAACGGCTATGTTTTGGAGAAACATATTTTCGTCAAAATATGGCCATTTTAATCATTTTTATGATTACTAAATAAACTTTGAAGTAAATTAAAATGACCATCTAATAAACTACCTTGTCTACAAACTCAAGGGATAGTTATGAATATTTGAATGTAGTGCAGTGATTTGTGACATTGAAGTGACAATTGTGATTAATGTTAAGTGATTGAACGACAGTGTTTCTGTTTTAGTACATTTTAAGTGATATTTGTTTGGACTTCTAGTCAAAGACGTAATTCTGACATGATAATTATGTGAGTGATAGCAATAATTTATTCAGATTTCAATGTGGCCTTGATTGCACAATTTTGCAATAATTAGTTGTTATAATAAGATCTTATTTGTTTTTGCGATTTTTACACATTTTGAGATGAAATTATTTTAACCTTTTCAGATTCAGTCTTCCTGTGGTTATGGGCTACTGTAAAGTGCTTTCTAAAATGTATTTTCGAATACTTTAAACGTACACGATTATCTGGTTAAAATAGTTTCATTTCAAAATAAGTTGTTATTTACGCATATATGACTCAGTGGTAGATTCATGATTTTTTCAATTGTCAATAGCTTTTAAAACTACACAGATGAAGTATTGAAAATAATATCCAACAGTAGTTTTAGGTGGCTAGAGTAAGTGTCTATAAATACTTTTGTTTTACCTCTGCCTATTGAAATTGTGTAGACGATTTTTCTATAAAATGATAATGTCTTTAAATTGTTAGTAAAATTGTGAACAGTTAGATAGCATATCAAAATGTTGGTAATCTTTACTTAATAATGTTCTTACATAGACTCTCATTTCTTTAGTTAATACTATAGAAATAGTAAATACAATGTTTTAGTGAAAATACATCAACACCTTTGTCTTAATAATAATGTTTAAATTTACAATAATAAATAGCCTATTCCATTGTTATTGAAAGTTACAGTTAAATAGCTTATTAAATGTTAATAGATTTTTTTTCTTTCACATTATGTACCATCATGTCTGGAATGCCACAAATGTATGTTAAGGATTTTGTAAGAGTTTGCCAAAAGTATTTATGTACAAATTTTAAAATATAACGATGGCATTCAAATTTATTTTTGTAATTTATATGTACATGAAGTAAGCTTGCGAGATTGTTTCTCTTAATAGCTTCATATAGTTTGTAAGTTTTTGTATAATGGTCGAATATGTTTTTATGATTTCCTTAAATTGTGTTTAAATAAAAAGGATCACAATATACTTGTTCTCTTTTTTATTATACAATACTTATTTCGTCGAGAAACTTTTCAATACCAAAACATATGAGAGACTGATTGGTAAGTTATTATTATGGAACAATGTATTTAATTAATTATGACTTAAAATCGATATTTAATTAATCATGTTTTAAAATCGATGGCTTCCGATGACAATTTTTAATTATTTTGTTTAATTTAAAATAACGTAATAGTAAGTAAAGACCCCAATGAAAATTTAATTTATAATATTAATATGGTACATCGAATTTAAATTTAAATATTATGTAAATGATGCTAGGGAATTGTATAATTAAACGATTACAAGCCTTCACCTATGGGATTAAAATCGATATCGTTATTAAAAAGCGATATTTGCAAACGATCATTACTGTAATGCCTTTACGATTATGTCGCCGGATATAGTCGTGTAGCTATTGTTAAACGTTGTTTTTAATTTAAGTAATGGTTATTTTACTCGAAATCGAGTAGTAACTAGTAACGATTCTCTGTATATATGTATGTAGGTAATTGCTGTGTTTGTTTTCATGTTTAGTAGATAGTTTAAAGAGTCATTTCGCTTGGTTGATATTTTGACTTCACTCGTTTTTTTAAATTTGTGTAAATATCGATATTTTGAATTTGTTTTTTTTTTTCACGTAATGCTGCACATGCTCATGTTACAATTATACTAAGGATGGTATGTCCTTATATTTACTTCGCAATATTGTATAAAGAGAAGTACACTTTGTTTTAAAAGTTATGATATCTGATATCGTATGACTGACTTATTTTACTTCGAATGATTCGGTTCGGCCGGCACTTTCAGCAAAATGAAGCACTTTTTAAACAAGATTATCGCAAAATTTATTTAAAAAATCGTCTGGATGGAAATTATAACGCCAATTATTTAGTAATATATATTGTTTATAAGAACGAATGTAAAAATATTACCAAAATATGAACTCGTCCGATTAATGATGTAGATGTTCGTATACGCATAATCTGACATATGTTAATGAGACATTAAAAGCTGATGAAATTTTTGATAAATGATAAAATAAAAGAAAGTTGGTACACTGTTTTTGTTTTAATTTTATTTTGCAGTAGGTTTAGAGTAAACTAGTGTAAAATATAAAATATATGTTCAATATAAACGTGGTTTTATTTCCTCCGCATGGCTTAGACTTGAAATATAATACTAAAGCCTGTATATTTGAAATTTTGTGTTGGTCGTTATTTTTTTCCAATTCGTTAGATCTTCAACTTCTTTTAGTGCGTACGAGACTTACATCAGTGAGGCTACCTGCTTGTTGCCAAATTTTCTTTGCATACTATGTTTTTTTGATGAGTCCGTCCTCTGCGTCTTATTTACACGTTATATTTTACACGTTTATATAGATACAAATACAAACGTAAAATATTCACAGGCTTGCATCGATTCATTCGCTCGTTCATATCGGTGTATCGGCATGTTAGCAGTGATGCAAATGTAAAAGTCGTGTACAAAGCTAACAAAGTGACTTCGATTTTGCGTTTGTTGAGCAAACGCCCCTACCTAACAGAATTATTTTTAAAGGTATGTAGGATTATATATGTATGTAGGATTCTGACTGGCAATTGTCGAAGTGTATCGTAGTAGCAAATTGTAGTTTATTATTGGGATATCTGTTTATTCTTAAAATTATCTGTAGTTCATCTGGTGTTACATGGAGTCGTGGACATTATTCAGTACATTTACCACCAGTAACCGTATACATTTACCATCTGTATTATACTATAAAAAGCATTGTTGTTTATACTATAAAAATCCATATAAATGAGTAACTAATTGAAAAATTAAATATTCCTTTGGCAATAATATTTTTTTATTGTAGAAAATTATTTAAAATATCAGGCGATCGTATTATGTTTTATTCTTAACGATTTTTGTTTTATGTAATTATAGGCAATCAATACCGCTTGAAAGCTTGTTATTGGGATATTATCATTTTTGCTTTGCACAGTACGTGACGGTATCTGCAGTAAGACAGGCGCCGGCAATCACGGTGTAGGAGCTATATTTATGTGATAATATGTACGTATAATCAAAGACATTATGGAAGTCCGTAATCGGAACCAAAATTATTAGATATCCGAACCGTTTATGCCTTATAATTATTCGCAATTATGTATTATAAAAATCGATAGCTAATATTGTGTTGATTATAATAAGAAACTAGATTTACTTAATTATAGGGTAATACAACGTATTAGCTACTAATATGGAAGTACATATAAATATATACCATTGGAGTGTCTGTTGTAATATTAAAATAACCGCTCTGTCTGTCTGTCTGTCTCTAGATTTTGACGGGACTAACTGACCTTATGATAGCTGATATAATAAGGAGTAACTGAGGCGACTTTATTTTAGAAATATTACTTTTCTTTAATTCCACGTGGACGAAGTCGCGGGCACAGCTAAATGAATGATGCCTCTTAAAAAGAAGAGAGTGATGCTGTCATAAATGAATAAAATTTTAAAGGTGTTTGATGTTTTGCAATTAAAATTTAGACAGGATAATCAAAACGCCCCACGTAAAGCCCCTGTCGGACGGGGTTCGGAGTCGGGAGCGACACTGACGCCCCTATCTCTGAGTTCTAATTAACACGTACGTATTAGGTTTTAACGACTGCTGTCAATTAGTCTTATTATTTTCGTGTTCTTTGTTAATTTGGAGAATTAAGAGTAATGTCCGTTAAATGGTTATTTTCATCGATAATTGTAAAAAATTTTTTAATGATATGTGTTTGGTTGTTGCAACTTTGTGTCAAGACAGTATTCTTCGTTTTCTGATCGAAATCATTAGACGTTGCGTGTTGGGTGGAGGGACACAACAGCATGTAGTTATACGTATAAGCTGAATATGACTTTTTGTAGCGGAAAATATTGTTAAGTCGTTTTTTCCCCTTTTCATAAAATATTCCCCCTCATATATAAAACACTTTTGATACCGCCCAGAAAAAGTACCATATTTTAACGTCTGTATACAGTCCTGTGCAACTTAAACCCACAATCATGCCGTGCAGTAAGCAGCGAAGCGTTAGATATTTTAATTACACCACGACAACTTACTTGCTAAAATGTTGTATTTATAGAAACGAAGAAAGATTTTTTTTAAGTTTATGAAAATATTGAACCCAAGAAATTATTGTGTAACCCAAGAAATCACAACTACATTTTTTATAATTTCTTATTGTGTAAGTAATATTTGATCTAATCTGTAAAAGTTTCGTTATATAGGCATTTTTATTATCTCTATAGCTTCTCTCATTTTTAGCATCAAAGAAAGTTGTATGATTTTCTACGATAATCTGCATACGATTTCGCAAATTTTCGACCATGACAGAGACAAATTAGTAGTATTCAGTTATTTCTACTTAAAAGTATGACGAGTAAGAAGTAAGACTTTAGTTGATAGTGAACTCCGTCGGTGATTTTGGAAGGCACATTAAAAGCGTAAGTATGATTGTATCTATGGAGAGATTTAAGACAGTGGACGATTCAAAAGAAGTATTCAGGGACAGTGGTGGTCGACGCTACGTTGTCTATGACATATTACTAAGGATAAAGCGTGATAAATTTAAAACAAAGTGTCACGTACAGCCCAAATGTGCTTCAACTGCGTCATCAATTAATATGAATAATGAGTTATACAGTTCGATTCAATAGCATACATACCTATAACATAATTTATATACCATTTAAACAAAACAAAATCGATATAAATATATATATCGACATAAATATTTTGCGTAGTAAATGTCAATATTAAAAGAAGCGTCTCTTCAGAATGAAAGTATCGGAAAGTAACACTTCAAACTCCTAAAACTGACCATAGAATTTTAATATTTTATAGTGATGCAATTTGCAAATTGGAATTTTTGAATGTAAATTGTTTTTTTTTTTTTTTTTTTTTAGCTTCACGCTGTATCCCGCACACATCAGGGTAGGCAGAGGGAACCTAGTGTTAAGACACTCCGCTCCCTACTTTCCGCCGAATACGGAGGCTTGCGTGTTAAGTGGCGGAACTTAACGCCGCGCTTTACCTCGACACCAGAGCGAAGAAAATGGAAATATAATTTCCACTCCTCGAGTGGGAATCGAACCCACAACCAGTCGTTTACAGTCACACGCTTGTGCCACTGGGCCACGACTGGCCACAAATGTAAATTGTAATAGTAAAAATTATTGCAACACAAGTACAAATTATTTCTTAGTACTAAGTACACGTACACAAGATTACACAAATGATTGTCTTTTGATATTTGTAATAACCAAGTATCAAAAGATACAAATACATAGTTTGGTGGCTGTGGGCTCCAACTAGATGAATGAGTGAATGAATGAATCATTGTATTTAAATTAGATATAGGTATTAATTTCTTCGCTCAGGTAAGAAAATAGATAGCGGCGAGTTCCGCCCCTCAACTGGCAATGTAAAGTGGAGAAAGGAGTGTCTCGACACTAGGCTCTCTCTAAAAACCTGTTATGCGAAAAAGTCGTGTAAAGCTGAAAAAAATATATTGTCCGTAGACTCTGAATTGAAAGTGAAAAATATGTAATCAGAACAAAATCAACATATTATTTATATATTTATTTCTATTTTAATATAAAAAATAAGAAATGAGCAAACTTGAACCAATTTTCCTCTTGTTAGCTATTACTATTTCCACTAGGTCCACATTTTACGCTTAGTTAGAAATGAACGGCTGTTTTTTATTTTTTATGATACTACTCTATGAGTCATAAAATTGACAAATGGTGCCTATTTTATATAACTTACGAAAGAGAAAACGTTACGAGCCCTGATAAATATCTCATAATAGATAAAGAAAACTTGTAATCCGATGCCCATAAAAACAATATACAAAAAAGCATCGAATGAATTGTTTTTTAATAATATTAATCGAGTCAAAGTCACGTAACGGTTTCCGTTTTATACAGAATTCGTGAACTACGAGGGTTAGTTAGTATGCGGCATTAGAAATGCGATGGTGCGGTCTGTTCCCTTCAAGCTGGCGCGCATTCATGGCATTTCGTCGTAAGCGGCACGGCGGCGGCGGTGGCGGACGGCAGTCGCGGGCTCGCCGCCGCGGGGGGATCGCGTCACTGTCGCTCGCGCGGCGCACACCATGCTCTCTGCGAGGCGCTCTATTTACCACGCGAACGTTCATTGTTATCGAATCGTGTCCGCATACTACACGCCCGGACTCTAATATGACCGCACGCGACGTACGAACCCCGCTTTCATTCATCAAAACGAGTTGACAAGTGAAAATGAAATGGACACAGTGCAGCATAAAATGATAATTTACGTGATATTCTTTTGTTTGGTGATGGGCGCGGCGCTTACGGAAGCGCCGGACGCAGCAGACGGCTGCTTGCGAGTGGCCGACGAGAACAGTGTGGAGTGCAATGTACGGACACTGTCGTCCGACCGGGATGTGCTCGGTTCGATGCACTCTGACGGCGCGGAGAGGCTTGCGATCCGATGCGGCTCGCATCTCCTTGAGAGCACGCTGAAGGATCATTACTTCGGAAAAATGCACGGCTTAACTGAGATTACCATGACGGACTGCAAACTACTACGGCTCCCAGGTAACACCTTCGAGGGCTTGCGGGGACTTAAAACTTTAAAATTACGATCTATGAACAACCAGTGGGGGTATAATAAGGAGTTAGAACTTTCTTTGGGGGCATTTAATGGCCTCAGGGAGCTACACACGTTGGACTTGGCGTATAACAACATAAGAAAAATCCCGTCGGACTTGTTTTGTGCGCTGGAAAATATAATTTCACTTAACTTAACTCGTAACAAAATCAAGTTTGTTGACGAACTGGGCTTCGGCCACAAGTGTGGGTCCACTTTGCAAACTATTGATCTGAGCTACAACGATATCATGTCATTGCCAGCTGACTCGGAAATATTACATTTGCGTAGATTAACGCAACTATTCCTACAAAACAATAAAATAAGTGAGTTGCCGGGCGAAGTTTTCGGTGACTTGTTATCGTTAAAAGTTGTAAACTTATCCGAGAACGCTATTAATTATTTACCAGAAGGCTTATTCCAAAATACAAGAGAGATTCGAGAAATATACTTGAGTTACAATGAATTGGAAATACTACCCAAGAAATTATTTAATAGGCTGGAGCAATTAGTCGTGTTAGATCTTTCGGCGAATAAATTGAAAGGTGATCACATAGAAGATGAAACGTTTGGTGGTCTAATAAGATTAATAGTGCTCGACCTGTCACACAATGCCCTCGGCGGGGTAACACGTAACATGTTTAAGGATTTATTTTTTTTACAAATACTTAATTTAAGTAACAACTCTATCGGTTATATTGAAGATAACGCGTTTTCGCCTTTGTTTAATTTACACACGTTGAACTTAGAGTTAAATAAGTTAAGGACTATTGAAGACCATGTGTTTAACGGACTATTTATTTTAAATAAGTTGAATTTAAATAATAATATTTTGTCATATATAGCTGATAGTGCTTTTAAAAATTGTTCAGACTTGAAAGAGCTAGACCTAAGTTCGAATAAATTGACAATAGTTCCTGAGGCGATTTTGCAATTACCGTTCCTGAAGTCGTTAGATTTGGGAGAAAATTTATTAACAGACATTTCAAACAATTCGTTTCAAAATTTATCGCAGTTGACCGGGTTACGTTTAATCGACAATCAAATTGGAAACCTTTCAGCGGGAATGTTTTGGGGCTTGCCCAGTCTGCAAGTACTCAATTTAGCAAAAAATAAAATAGAGGCTATCGAGACCGAAACCTTTCAAAAGAACGTGCAATTGGAAGCCGTTCGATTGGACGGCAACTTCATTTCTGATATAAACGGAGTATTTGTGTCATTGACGAAGTTGTTGTGGCTAAATCTGTCTGAGAATCATCTCGTGTGGTTCGATTACGCGTTCATACCGGCGAGTTTGAAGTGGCTCGATATACATGCCAATTTTATTGAAGTACTCGGAAATTATTATAGTATTCAAAATAATCTACGTGTTAAAACTTTAGACGCTAGCCATAACCACATCGTCGCGCTGTCTGCGATTTCTATACCGAACAGCGTGGAATTACTTTTTATAAATAATAATTTAATATCAAGTATAGAAACCGATACATTCCTAGAAAAATCTAATTTGACTCGGGTCGATATGTATGCTAATGAAATCGAAAGTTTGGACTTAAATAGCTTACGACTCACAAGAGTTGATGGCCGTGCATTACCCGAACTTTACATAAGTGGTAATCCTTTTCGATGCGATTGTACTATGAAATGGCTTTTACTTATAAATTCTATTCCAACTAGGGAATATCCGCGCGTTATGGATTTAGAAAATGTTATTTGTAAAGAATCATTTGTAAGAGGCGTTAAATTTCTCCCTGTTGTTTCCTTAAACACAAAAGACTTCCTTTGTAAATATGAAAGCTATTGCGTCGAAGATTGCCATTGTTGCGACTTCAGTTTCTGTAATTGCAAAACTGTATGTCCCGATGAATGCTCGTGTTATCACGATTCAACAAAAGCGACCAATGTAGTTGATTGTTCTGTAAAACAATTGAATTTGGTGCCCCGGGACTTCCCTATGGGCGCGACTCATATTTATTTAGATGGCAATTATTATAATGAACTTAACGAAACTGTTTTCTATTCAATGCGTAAAGCCATGGTTTTGTATTTAAATTCTACGGGCATTACGAGTATACAAAACGAGACATTTCGCGGTCTCAGTGATTTAAGAATATTACATTTAGACAACAACAAAATAAAGCGCTTGCAAGGCCTCGAATTTTCCAAGTTGAGTAACTTAAAAGAATTGTATCTTCAAAATAATGGTATTGAATATATTTCAAATGTCAGTTTTTCCTTTTTGAGCTCTCTCGAAGTTTTACGCTTGGATGGAAACAGACTCGTAAACTACGGCTTGTGGCATTTGGACAATAACAAAAAGCTACAAAGTTTGTTCATAGGTAATAACAACTGGTCTTGCAATTGTAAATATTTACAAGGATTTTTATTGTACATATCGCAAAATGTTGAAAAAGTTATAGATATCCATGACTTATGGTGCTTTAATGACGATGAGAACCGAACTAAGAAGCAATTGAATTTAAATGTGACAATTTGTAGCGAAATAAGCGATACGTCAGTGATAAGCGCGTTCTTCGTCTCCCATAATATACCATTACTGGCCTCGGCTCTCACTGGGTTCATGCTTATTTTATTAATATTAGCTTTAGTATTCACATTTAGATACGCTTGTAGAATGTGGTTGTACTCAAATTGCGGCATTAAGCTTTCTCCCTTGGCGGGCGCCTTTAACGACGCAGATAAGCTTTATGATGCCTACATTTGTTATAGCCCCAAAGATGAGGAGTTCGTTATAGAATCCTTGGCGCGGGAGCTCGAAAATGGGTATCCATCCTATCATCTCTGCTTGCATTACAGAGATGTGCCGCAGTTTGAAGCTACGTACGCTCAGTTTCCCGACTTAGTTGTCGAAGCCACCGAAGCGTCGAGGCGTATCATTGTGGTGTTATCGAAAAACTTTATTTTAACCGAGTGGTCGCAAATCGAGTTCAGACAAGCTCTACAAAGAGCGCTTCATAAGAATCCTCACAAGTTAATATTAGTCGCCGTAGGGCAAGTAGCGCGAGATCCGGAGTTAAAATCGTATTTCAAAACTGGTTTAGAGATAACGTGGAAAGAGAAACGTTTTTGGGAGCGATTACGATACGCAATGCCCTCGTCTAAGCGTCACGGTCACAAGTTGAAAAGACTTAATTACGGGAGAAACTCTAACACGTATACAATGGACGCGTCAGTATTGAACAGCACCTGCCAGACGCTCTGCGGTAAGTCTGCCAACTCCGCCGAGCGCTCGCCCTGCGACAGGCCGTTGTCCGAGCACATATATTCCACTATAGATTCGGACTACTCGTCTAATGATTTCCAAGGCCGTCATCATCAACCGCAGTCTGTGGTTTTGCACCATACAGTTCAAACGTACCTGGTGTGAACGCGTAGTGGTTGTCAGATCGATCTCATTTGTAACGATAGGCATTGCTGATATTTCGCTTAGCTGTAACGAAACATATTGTCCGATATTGTAAATAGTCTTAGTAGTGTTTGTATAGTGTATGTAACTTTTGTACAATAATGATACCAAATTTTGCATTTCTGTGCGATTTGCTTCGACGTATTTATTGCATTTTGTTTTATAGATAATTTTGTAAGTATTAATTCGAAAGACTGTAAATTACTGATTTGTAGTTATCTAAATATGGCTGATGTTTGTATAGTCATGTAATAAAAAGGTTTATGACTGAGATATATTATTTTTATTTATTCCTCTTTAATATAGTTTAATTTGCTTAAATAATAATGAAAACCAACAAGAATTTATCTTAATTTTAATAAAGACGTTTAGAAAAAGACATTTAAAGATCAATCAATTCAATTTTCCTAAGTGTGGAATAACACTTTAAAAATGTTTAAAAAAACATTTAGACTTTTTAATGAAGACAGCTATTTTAATAAGAAAATTTAAAACAACATATATGAATATTAAATTCCACTATAAATTGAATTAATGTAAAAGTAAACATAAAACTCGTTAAATTATCTGTTCATGTCTAACATTATTAATTTATAATACTGAGATAAGATAAATATGCAAATAAGTTTACAAAAACTAACTTTTTCTTGAACTTCAAAATACATTTTCAATGTGGTTCATTATATCTTAATACAAGACTAGAATTGTTGATGTAACAAAAACATATAATCTCATGTGATACATTAAAATTACATATCTTTGTTAATTTTTTTTATAAATATATTTTTTATAAACTCAGCTTCAATCAATAACTTACTTCCGAAAATTTTATAATAATTTACTTTCAAAAAAGTTGCATTACAAATAAAATTCTACTATATGTATAGTTTTCAAAAACCGGGTTGTTCTAGGAAAGCATATTTGTTTTCAGTGTTAGCGATTTTAATTCATTTCAGATGAACAAAACAGGTTGTATAGCATCTTTTTCTCCGAAATAAGTAGATACTTTATACATTTAAAACAAAATTAACACATTATATTATATATTAATAAAAAGGTCTTTATTAAATTAAATTATTATAATTTTTTCCACATTTCACATTAAATACATAATCTTATGTTGTACGGGGGGCAGTCGTGGCTCATCGCCACAAGCATGCGACTGTGAACGACTGGTTGAGGGTTCAATTCCCACTCGAGGAGTGGAAATATTTTATATATCCATTTTCTTCGCTCTGGTGTCTGGTGTAGGTAAAGCGCGGCGTTAAGTTCCGCCACTTAACACGCCATGCCTCCAAATTTGACGGTAAGTGCAAAAACATATAACATTTAGGTAGCAAAAAAAAATGTTGTACATAGAACTGCCAACATGTTTATGTCTGAATATAGACTTTAACATAAATCAATAAATAATCATAGTACGGTTCAAAAATGTAATAGGTATCCCTTTATGGGATATTTTTTACTTGTTTATTTTTTACAAAAAAAAAAGTTGTATGTTTTTGCACTTCTTGGACTTCTTAAAATTTTTTGGCTTCAATAAAACATTTTTTCATTCAATTTCAGTTATACTTTACCAGGCTAACTGTTGCAAAATATAAACGTTGTACTGAAATAGAGTAGTTTTGTGTACCATATATTTTTTGAACAGTATTTTCTTTTTTTTCCTTTTAGCTTCACGCTGTATCCCGCACGCAGTAGGGTAGAGGACAACCTAGAGTTAAGTCCGTTCCTGACTCCGCCGAATTTTGCATTGCGTGTTAAGTGGTGGAGCTCAACGCCGTGCTTTGCCTTGTCACCAGAGCGAAAAAAATAGAAATAATACATTTTTGCACTCCTCGAGTAGGAATCAAACCCACAACCAGTCGCGTTTACACTCATACTTATATGCTCCTGCGCCACGACTGGTCTCAAGAGTATACTGAGTACGAAATTCAGTACAAAACGATGTACATAGCACGGTTGACAATCATAGCTATATAATATCTATCTTATAAATAACATAGATATGAAATTAAAAAAAAATCCACAACTCTTTCTATAACGTATTGTTTTCACTAGAAATATGTAGACGAATCTGTGAATGGGTCTTTTCACTAGTAAAATGTCAGGCATCGCATATGCTTCAAGAATATTATAAATTACACAACAGATTATTTTGAGACGAGCAAAGTTTCTTGCGGAAAAGAACAATATCATTGTTTATAACTATTGTATACGTCTATATTATTTTAATTGCAAATATGTACTATAGTTTCTTCTTTATTTTGTAGGCGGAATATGCCGTCCTCTGTTTTCTATAGACATATCTACTCATAACGTATGTTGAGTGTTAAAAATCGGTATTCAATAAAAAAATAAAGAAAGCGAAAGTTAAACGTAACTTAAAACGTACTACTAAATTAAATATAACATTTCTCTGAAAGGAACCAATTATTAATTATTGTCATTTCTGTTCTCCAGTGTCTTAACCAAGCGCGGTGTTGAATTCCGCCACTCAACTTACAATGTCTAGATTTCATCTTAACATTAAGTTATGTTTCACTACCCTGCTACGTGGGAAACACGTGAAGCAAATTTTTTTTAGATTCCACAGTCGATCTTTTCCTTTCATAGACATATAGTCTATCTTCAAAAATAATAAACCAAATCAAAACCGTACCTTACATAAATGCAAGCATGTCCCGCTTGCTTATGATAGTTCAAATATTTATATCTATCTCTTCTTAATTTATAATATTTAGAACTCTTGGGCTGATATAAGAAATAACAATTCAATAACAAAATTTATTTAAATAAAATCAATACCTAAAAGGCAATATTTATTATAACTAAAACTTAAAACTGAGTTCTAAGACCAAGATATAGCTTTATTCAAAATGAAATTTCCAAAGCACTTCAAAATACCATCAAGTTTAACAAGACCCATCTAAAAGCTAAGGGTAGCAAAGTCAATAATAACAGTGGAAGTTGATTACCAAACTTGATTTCACCCGTGCAAGTAACGAAATTGTCGCCGATTTAAAATTTTAAGCGTGAATGGCTCCCCTTGTGATGGCTATTAAATTTATTGCTTGTAAAACGACTAGCTAATTTAGAGTTACATTTTATTGTGTTAACTACTTTACTGTGCGAGTGGCGCCGCGGGTGGAACATGGCGAATGTTAAAAAGGGCGCATATAGGCGTGACGAATGTGTTGAGCCGGTGGGTGAAATATTATGTTATGTTTATGAAATTGAATTGTTGAAAATTTTGATTGGGGTTAGTTCTAGTTCTTATCAACTAAGTTAGTAGTTGAATAAATAATATTAAAATTAGTAATAATTAACTGAAGACATAGTTACATAATAATCTCAACGTCATTTTACTGTTTATTTTACCTTTTTTTTAATGATAACCACATGGACTATGTATATATAAATACTTTATAAGTTCTGATAATAGTGTAAAATAATTGAAAAAAAGAGGCTTTCTTAAACAGCAGGGTAGTCAAAAGGAATCTAGTGTCAAGACACTTCGTTGTCCACTTTTCACCTGTATTCGAGACATTGGGTATTGAATAGCAGAAATCAACACCACGCTTTGACTTGAATAATCTAGCTATTTTAAATTGTGTAAAGTTGTGTTGAAAATATAACTTAAAAAAGGGTTCCGAAAATATATTCAAAAAGTTAAATTAAGGAAAATCGATAAAATAACTAGATAAGCACTCGGCACATGTTTGTTTAGGAGCAAACAATTTTAGCTCGAGGCTTTTCAATCCTCCCCTATATCGTCGTAGCGTCTACAGCGCACATTTTACTATTATATTTAGTTTTTCTTTACTATAAAATATCAGTCTACCTGTGACCATGTATACTGTAGTGTGCGAAACGTCAGGTTTTTTAAAAATGTATTTTCAAATATCAAAAGTACACGTGATAAATTCAGTTAAAATAATTTTATTTTAAGTATATAAAAATCTTTAAAAAAAAAGAAGATATTTGAGGCAAAGCGGGGCGTTAAGTTCCGCCGCTTAACATGCAATACCTCCGAATTCGGCAGAATTAATAATAATAATAATAAACACTTTATTGCACATAAAAGTTTACAGAGAAGCACGAAAGAATAATTGTAACATTGGTATGTGCAATGGCGGCCTTATCACTGCAAGTGATTTCTTACAGGCAACCATTAATTTAAAGGACTAACGGAAAGAAATCGCAGAGAGGTGCAACAAGTATTAAAAATATTATTTTTAGTATAATAAATATACACAAACATAAATATATACTATACACTTACATACAAACATACATACATACATAAATACATACATACATACATACATACATACATACATACATACATACATACATACAACATACATACATACATACATACATACATACATACATACATACATACAGACATACATATATATATACAAATGAAATGTAAATATATACAAGTATACAGTAAACATGACATGGTAGGATCATAAGTACTGTTCTAGATAGTAGTTTTTAAGCCTACGTTTAAAAATCCCTACTGATGGTGATCGCCTTATTTCAGCAGGCAAAGCGTTCCATAGTTGTACTATTTTGATGGTGAAAGAATTTCCATAGGTCTTAGTGCGAAACAGAGGAACTTCCAGTATATTGTTCTTCCGAGAACGGAGGAGCTGGGAGTGAAGGGAGCTCGACCCCAAGAACTTAAATCGTTCTTTAAGGTACACAGGAGTGACAGGATGGTAAAGGATTGTGTAAAGAAGGGTAAGGGAGTGTAAGTGTCGTCGGTCTCTTACATTTAGCCATTTGAGCTGCCTACGGTACTGTGCGATATGATCATATTTTCTCAGCCCAAAGATGAACCGAATTATAAGGTTTTGCATCCGTTCAAGTTTGTTAAGTAGTTGTTGAGGTAGATCAAGGTAGCACGAGTCTGCATAATCAAGTATAGGGAGGAGAAGAGTTTGAGCTAGGGATATTTTAGTTTTTAATGGCAGGAGGTTCTTCCATCTCCTCAAATTTCCTACGGCGCCAAAGATCTTACGACTGAGTTCAGCAATTTGAGGAGACCAGGAAAATGTACTGAACAGAAAGTTGGGTCACTAGGTTTCCTCTGTCTACTTTGCTGTGTGCGGGATACAGCGTAAAGCTAAAAAAAAAGAAAAAAATAATAGTTATTATTATATTTTTATATTGTTCACTTTTTAACTTTACATATAAAATTGGGCACTCATGTGGTCCTGCCCTTAGTCACAAGAGTCAATCTAAAACAATTTTTACAATGTCGTAACAGGAATTATTCATTTACACAATAGGAGTGGAAGTCGATATTAGAATGAGCGATGTAAACTTTATTAGTCATACTTGTGTAATAAACCAGCGGGGTGTGTACGTATTTTTATATCGCCCTCAGTCCCTGTGTTTATCCATTTTACCGTATGTTTTTGTTTTATTTTTATTCGTGCTGGCTGTAAAATCACATACACAGCCTAATAAAAATGTTACAACTTTTTTTTATAGATATAAGAATATTTTTATTGGTTTCATTTCGGCCAGTTTGAACGTTTCCTTAATAATAATGTCTGTGTTGTATGCGCTATTTAGTGTATCGCAATGGATGTAATTAATATTACTTTTATTTAATATGGCATATATTCTGTTCAGTTATTCATGTTTACAATATTCGTTTTTTTATAGCTTTTATAGCGCACACACCCTGCTGTGGCAGAGGGAACCTAGTGTTAAGACACTTCGTTCCCCACTTTCCGCCGAATTCGGAGGCATTGCGTGTTAAGTGGCGGAACTTTATGCCGCGCTTTTACATTTGATATCAGAGCGAAGGAAAAATGGAAATATTAAATATTTCCACTCCTCGAGTGGAAATTGAACCCACAACCAATCGTTTACAGTCACACGTTCGTGCCACTGCGCCACAAATGGCCCCAACACAATATTCGTGATATTGTAAATATATACATATTGAATTTATTTGTTTGAAAATCTGTATTTAAGAATTTTATTTGGTAACCAAGATACTTGAATAATAAATGCGTTTTGTAGTTTAATTTGGTAGAGAGCTAAAATAGTTCTTAACTAGATTAAGCTAGACGACATCAGGTGGATTTTTTAAATAACGAAATAGAAATGGTAGTATTTTAAGCAAATGGAATACACTTTCTTTTAAGTTGTGTGAAAAATACAAATAATATGGTTATTATTCTATTAAGTTTCGAGGGAAATTTTAATATAGTATAAAGAATATTTGATATATTCAAATGATTTAATAATACGAATAATATTATAGGCGTAATTATAATAAATGAGAGATTTTTTATATATGAATGATCTAATTAATTTTATTCATATTACGCGAAGCCTTTATTACAGCTAAAGCCCTTATAAAAACAAGTATTCGTAATGTAGAAATTCCATGTATAATAAAAATCACAAGAGAAAATAACACTATACCAGTCTGGTATCTAATTGGATCGAAGTAAGTAACGTGGAAAAATATGCCTTTGAAACTCTTTTTAGTGAAAAAGCTCAAGCTTTCAAAAAAGCTTTAAAAAGTATAATTCAAATCTGGATATAGCATACAAAAGAAGCGGGAACGGTTTTCACAAGTAAAAAATAGAGAATGTTGTTTCAAAAATACGAATATCTAGGTATTTAACGAGGTATTTTATTTCTAAAGCCCAGGTCTAGGGAGTTAAATTTTCTAACAGCCCTCGCCCCAAAGAAGGCTTGACTGAACACAGGTAATTTTTCAAAGGCGGCCCTTTGAGACTTAAATAATCAATATAGTCAGTTTAGTCCTTAGATTACAACTCAACTTTCAGCTGGAAAAGATTTTTGGAAAATAATTACTATTTTACAATTTTTATGAATTGAGTTAGAGATGAAATATCCTGTCGGGATTTTTCTTTAGTAGCGCTTCTCTTACGGTTATGCATAGACGTCGGTCTACAGTAAAAAAAGGACTCCAGAATTCTGTGCACTAGACAAATGATTTGTCGCCGCTAATTAAATTAAAGATATTAGTGCGGCGACAGTATTGTCTTTGCTTCTGATAAAACCACGTAGTATTCTATGTATCTTATTTAATAATATATTTTAATGCAAGCAAAGCAATCTAGTGTCAAGACACTCCGGTCTCCACTTTCCACTTGATTTCGTGATATTGTGTATTAAGTGATGGAACTTAACGTCGCGCTTAGCTTTGTCAGAGCGTTGAAATCCAAATAATTAAAACAATAGATATTATCGAATGATAATCGAACCTACAACAATTCGATTAACAGTCATACGCTGTTCCACTGCGCCACGATGACCTCAATTATAATTCATACAAGAATTTAGGTTTAATAAATAACGCGTGAAGACTTTGTAATTATTTGGAAAAGAAAATGTAAGCCCCCGACCCCTGCGTGCGGTCTCGCAGATTTTTAGGTTACCGTTTTTTAGGCAACCCATATTTGAGTGTCGTCTATTTTGAAGAATGTCATGAAAACGTTGTCTGTCCTCTTTCTTTGTTTTTGCCACAAAAGGTGGCACTTTTGGTTTTTGTTGTTGTGAAAAACATGTAAATTGTTTGTCTTTTGTGTTCCTATAGCTTTCTCTATTGTAAAAGAATTTTACTAAAATTGGTTACTTTAACTCTTTTTTGTCTTTGAGGCTGTCGTGGCGCAGTTGGACAGCGTCTGACTGTATCGCGATGGTTGTGGGTTGAATTCTCACTCGATAAAACGATTATATTACAATTTTCATTTCTTCGCTCTGGCAAATACTTTGGTAAAAAGTGCGGCGTCGTACTCCGCCACTCAACAACACTCGATCTTAGGCGGAAAGTGGAGAACGAAGAGTTTTAACACTAGGTCCTTTCTGACTACCCTGCTATGCGAGAAAAGCGTGAAGATGAAAGAAAACTCTAGTTTCCAACAAGCATTTTTAAGTAAAAATCTTTTTTTTAATCGTAGTATAGATAATAAAGCTTCCTCCATCGTAGTGTGATACCACAGAGATGCGGCACCGCTGGCAAAGTTTTAACTTATTGCCGATATTTCATCCAAATTCACGGTAAGGCGGCATTTGGCATTTTTTTAATAACGAAAGTTTAATATAGGTATATTCGCACGTTTTAATTTAATAGCTTTTTGTCGAGGTGAATACCTTTTTCGTATACTGAGATGATAATATCCTTTTTGAATTAGTATTTTTAAAAATTTTGTATTTTTTAAGTTAAAAATTTGGTATATGAATCTAGAAGCGAGTTTAAGTTTGTTGCAACCATCAAGTTCTTTTAAACAATTAAAAGTGTTTTTTTAAAACATATCCTAACTACCTATTTTTATTGTAAAACATATGTAGGTATATACAGGTATTAGCGGCCCGTTTGTGGCTTCGCCGCGTGAATTACATAGCTGTTTCATTGTATTACAACCCTCGGAGGTGGATTTTTGAAAAATAAAGTAGTCTATGTTTAACCTTGGATTATCAACTATATTTATGCCAAAATTCATTACAATCGGTCAAGCGGTGTAGATTTTTCATATAAACTTTCATCCCCTATTTCAACCCTTTAGAGGTAGATTTTTGAATAAATAGGCATAGGCTACTTGCCTATGTTTTCCCCAGTAATTTTTCCTACTTTCATTCTAAGTTTCATACAAATCGGACAGATTGATTAGCCGTGAATACTTGACAGACAAACAGACAGACGTTCGCATTTATAATATAAGTATGGATAAGTCAGTTACATAACGTATGACTTATAATATATTTAAAACCTCTAAATTACTGACATATTGTCTAAATTGTCATGCATGCAGCGTGCAAGGATGGTAATTTTTATTCTAGGAATCTTCAATTCGCTATAATAGAGCGATAAGCAGAATATATGACTCGATCATTGGCGCGTGGATCAGACATGCATTGTTTTATTACTATCAAAGAATAAAGCTGACAAAGGTGGTATCAAGTTACACATAGAGTAAAATATATCTAAGTAATAATATGTCCAGAAAGTTTACTTTAAAAGTAATTATATTATATTTTTCTTCTAAATTAAAGCATTCCTTATGTTTAAACGTAAAGATTATTTGTTTATTAAATATTTTGCTTATATAGGTATGTCATTTCTATAAAAAAAATTAAATATTAATTCAAATTTCCGCTTTAGATAGTAAATAGGCATATCGTTGCATTGACTAGTATTAATTTAACGATATGCATGCAAAATTGCTA
Source organism: Dryas iulia moderata (assembly GCA_019049465.1). NCBI lineage: Eukaryota > Metazoa > Arthropoda > Insecta > Lepidoptera > Nymphalidae > Dryas > Dryas iulia. The sequence goes on from CM032428.1 coordinate 10,635,964, forward strand.
TCCTTCTGATAGCAATAAGAGCTGTCTAAGCGTAGGCATAGACAATGTATACACAATAAAATTTGCCTCTGACATCATCACATTGTAACGTCCACAGTTATTTTGCATGAGCTCATGCACTTATATCACAATTCGTATGTCCCATATTCATAATAATTTCGAAGCTTTAGAAACCTTAAGATAAAACCAGTTTAAAAGTAACTTTTTAAATCTCCGGAAGTAGGATATCTTGTCGGATTTCGTATCTTCAAAGAGGTTACATTTGTAGCGAGTTTTGAGTTGAGAACTGAGAAGCCTTGCCAAGGCAAGTTTTCAAGTAGCTACACCGAAATTCTCCAAAAACAAATGTAAAACTTACTGAAGGCTAAAGATTGCAAAATTTCAATGATATTTTTAAATACTCTTTCTTTCTAAAAGTTGATTTACGCAACGGGTTTCGTGTTAATTCTATGGAAATTAATTGTGAAATGTTTTTGAAAGTGTTTTTTTACAAATACCTTGTATATTAATTTCTAAATTCAATTGTACAAACAATGTACTGTACTTCTATGTATTTCTACGGCTTTTACTCCTTTTCATAATATATCAAAAAAGGCTACATACAATTCTATATTATTTTCATTCTTAATTCAATATTTGTTAAATTTTATAACCTCAAAACTCATTAGTAAAGAGCGGCGTTAAGTTCCGTCACTTAACACGCAAGCCTCCGAATTCGGCGGAAAGTGGGGAACGGAGTGTCTTAACACTAGGTTCCCTCTGCCTACCCTGCTATGTGCGGGATACAGTGTGAAGCTGAAAAAAAAATGTACTCAAACTATTACCTAATTTACAACGGGCAGTATATTTTAAAATAAAAAAAATATCACGTTTGCTATACACATTCTAATCTAATGTTGAATCGGTAAGCGTATACAGCGTGCAATTGAACTATTATTGAATTACAAGTCGCATCCAGCAAGTCAATTGTCATCCACCGTTACTTCTATTGTACGGCATATTGTCCGCGGCACGTGCTGCCTACGATGGATGAACATTGGCTACATTTGGGGACCCGTAAGCAAAATACAATTTTATTTTCATATATATTTCAGTTATTTTAGAAATTTTATGAATATGATTGGGACATTTGACGGATAAGAAGGTATCGTGGCGCAGCGGAACAGAGTCTGACTGTTAACGCGAGTGTTTGTCGGTTCGATTTCCACTGGAGGAAATAATTATATAAAAATTATACTGTTTCTTTGGTCTGGTACCTAAAATAAAACGCGTCGATGAGTTCCACTAGTAGATTGTAAAATGCGAATGGAATGTCATGACACTAGATTTTTCTGAATCTGACTTTCTGCTATATATAATTTGGGAAAAGCGTGAAACTTCTGCTGTTTTTTTTATAAGAACCTATTTTATGCAAATAATTATTAATTTAAGATTTACAAGAGTTATTGAAAAATAAAATTTACAAAAATATTCTTAACTATATAAAACTGAAAAAGAGGATATTCTAATCGCCAATCAATACATGATCGGCGACGAGCTTGTATAGAACAAGTCAATAACTCAACTATTACCTATATGGACGTGTCACTGGCATATGTTACTATCGACGAATGGTCACTCGTCAAATGGATTTTTTGTTGCCTTAAAACGTCTGGCTGAGTGAATTTGAATATAAAGATAGAATAAATTGTAAATAATACATTGGAATCCATTGAGGAGCAGTTGCCAAATATATGCGCGCTGCTGTGGGTACTATTCCGATTTAGAGTTTTTATTTATTTATTTACACTATTTTTCTAGATTTGATTCGTATCGTAAACGTTGTGTGTTAAGTGGCAAAGTGGTTAAACGCAGTTTTCTCTTCTACCGGAGCGAGAAAAACTAAATAGAATCTTTGCTTCGAATAGCGATTAAACCCATAACCAATTTAATCTACAGACGCTATTCACAATGGTTTCCCATGGCCAGTAAAATATTTGAGTTTAAAAATTGCGTTTGCCAGTTCAGAGTGGACAAAGTGCAGAGCTGGGTGCAGTTTGCAGAACTCAATGCGCAATACATAAAATAGACTATTTGTGGAGAAATGATTTGTGTATCGCGGATTTTTCTGTGTGTATCAAATATAAGATTTATAAAACTATAACTAACTTTTATAACCTATAGGTAATAGAATAATACCTATAGGATAGAAAAGTAATATATGGGATGGTTTAGCTACTATGCGCCACAAAGAAAAAATCATCTACTTTTTAAAGTCAATAATAACGCTAACTTACGAGAACTTCGATGTTGGATCTTCGTCTTCATCTTTCATCATTCATCTTGCGAGTTTCATATTTTTCCCTTTAAGCTTGCTTTGTAATTTAGACCATTTAGTTAACTAAAATACTTAAAATAAATTAAACATATCTAGCTTTTTCCTGCATGGCAGGATATTTAAAAAAACCTAGTGCCATGACACTCCATTCCCCACTTTAAAAATATGTTGAATTACACATATTTTATAATATTTATAAAAATGAATTTTTTCAACAATGAATTTGTAGTAGAATATGAATCTGTGCATTTCAAAAAAAAGTTTTGACCGTTTTCCATGAGAATTCGTCGAATTAATATCACGCTACATCAAATATTTTTTTATACAAAACTTTATCAATACATTGTATGCTACGATAGTTTTATAAAAACAGCATTTTTATAGTACATACAGGAGCTTTCATTTGTAGCGCTTCTTTTATTTTTTATTTATAAGGATTCCTGCATCGATGAAAATCACATCATACGTACGTCGCGTCCCATGTGGAATAAGCCTAACGGTTGATGTAATACTAGAATTATAATCTCTATGTGATATGAATTCAGAGGTTTACCGTCTGACTCAGTGTGTGTGGCCGCTTGCATAATATATTGATAACACCACGAGTGGTAGTAATGTTTAGACTTCGGTAATGGAAGCGTGTTTTGTAACAGGCTAAATTAGGCATGTACTATTTTGTTTATTGAATTTTTGTTTTATATTTACTTGTTGAAGTAGAAATTTGGATAACCTTTAGATAATTGTTGAAAGGTCATTTAAAATTTAAAATTTGAAAAGTTATTTTAAGAAATATAAAAATATATTGTATGTGTGTATATATAAAGTTTTTAATAAGTGGGTCCTACCGGTGATGACCTACGGAGCGGCAACATGGACACAGCACATCAACGGACAATGGAACGCGTAATGCTTAGTGTTTCTTTGGCTGATAAAATTTGAAATTAAATTATTCGCTAGAGAACCAAAGTCACTGACGTTCCGCATAGGATCAGCACGCTGAAGTGAAATTCGGCTGGCCATGTCTACAGAGAAAACTTTGTATCCTCTATGGCAGTTATATAATATAAGCTTCATGAGTTTTACACATAGCAAAGTAGTCGCAAAAATCGCTCAAAATTGAAAGATGACATGTTGAGTGGTGGAGCTTAACGCCGCCCTTGTTATCCTCCTTCGTCTGAATGGGTATCAAATCCACAACCAACCGCGTTTGCAGGTAGACGCTGTCCGTTACCCACTGCGCCACGTGGGACGTTTTAATACAAGATGAAATTATTTATATTGTTCATGTAGTTTTCAAATATATAATGTAACAAAAAATAGTAAATTAAATATCGTTTATATTACTTCTTTAAAGTTAAGTTAAGTTAAAGTAAAGTAACTACTTTAGCTAATGATAACGACGTAAGCTTTAAAAAAATCAGCTTAACACGTATAGAAGTATCGCGTGACTGTGAAACAAGGAAGCTCTACAAGGATACTTACATCCTTACACTCTTAGGTATACGGCCGTTTCAGAGCAATCGATAAGTAGGAAATATATACAGAAAAATATCCCATCCAAAGCACTTATATCAGGGACAGGTGTGACATATCCGTTATTTATGAGGGCCCTTCGATTCTATTCGGCTCCAAACGAATCACTGTTTCACTGTCATACAATTTTACCTTCTATCTCCTCTCTTATGATATATATGTTTTCTTTAGATTTATTTATAACATTTTTTAGACTTACAAATGATATTTCCCCGCCTAATATGATTTATATTTATGTAGGCTCAGTATATTATATCGGAACGATTTTTATTTCAAACTTATCAACGCCTCCATCGAGAATCATTTCTAAAGTAGGTTGTTGGCCTGATTCGGACTGCATATTTAAACTAGGCTTGAATAGTGTTCATTTGCAGTGTTACTCTTTTATATTAATAAAAATTAAACGTGAATACTATCCTTTAAAATATTATTTAAATATTATAGTAGTCTTTTTAGTAGTTGAATGAATTATATAACAAGTACAAATTAAAGTCGTTTTACTAAAAGGGATAAGATTATAAGTACTTACAAAAATATACAATTCGAGTGTCTATTTGTAACATTAAAACAACCACTTTCTACCAAATGCATACATATGTACATAGAACAAAATAATTTCACAATTTTTGCCTTTCTTTTTATACTACGATCTAACTGAGGCTACATTTATTTCAGAATTTTAACTATTTTGTTAAATTACTACTCAGACAAATTAACGGTCACAGCTAGTTTATAACTAAAATATTTTAAACATTTAAAAATATTTTCCTTAAACACTAATACAATATTTAAAGAAGTAAAATTACCACTTTATTCGCTACGTCATATTAAAAATTATGAAAACGCACAGTCAATTGACGTGTTGCTTTCGCATTGCGTTGGATCCTGGCCACTATTAATTAATTATGCTATATACTCGTGCATATAATGCGATGTTCTCGAGAGATCAATGCCCTCTCACGTGTATTAATATAATACATCGCTACTCGTTTTTTGCATGTACTTTCGTCTACCACTGACCTAAAAATGCTTGAAGTTGAACAGACGTTTATTACTGTTACTAAACTGTCGAATTAGAATAAGGATTTGCCTACTATATTTCGTTTACCCTTTTTTATTATTTTCATATAATATTTTAAGATTAACACATTCAGTAATTAAAATTGAGTTTTGATATAAATTAAATGTTCACTTTTTAAATATTACTTATTATTTTATTAAATTACAATTGGGTTGCATGCTGGAACTCAATTTTGAAATATATAGGATATACTTGAAATTTTGTATACACGTTTACGTCATTGTAAACTCAACATGAACCACCCACGATGGTGTAAATGTTTAATGCACTCTTATAATATATCTATCAAATGAAAAAAACTTTCTGGTATTATTCTCATCCTCATGAGATTATTAGGAAAAGGTTTTTATTTTTAAAGACTTCAGAACATCTTTACAAGAGGCCTGTCAAATTAAATTTAATTGCTTCTATATTTATAGGTAAGCTTTAATAAACACCTGACGACTACGAGACCGTATCATGAGAATTCCTTTTCCGAAATATCCAGGGTTGACAGAGAGGATCTAGAAAAAAGCATTTTGTATTTTTTCAAGATATTATGTTCAACACTTTCCCGAGAATCGGAACTCAAAGCGGCACTTCACCTTGTTATCATAATGGAGACAGGCTTATAATTTAAATATTTATCCCTCGAGTGGGAATCAAACTCTCAACCATCGCGTGTATAGTCAGATGCTGTGACACTGCGCCATGACGGCCTTCATATGTGTATGTGTCTATATTATAAAACCACCCACTCCAAATGATATTATGATATTACGCAGTGAATATTACAACAGCCATGATAAGAAATTTTCTCGTTGAACTAAAGTTTGTTACTTAATAAATAAATAATGACTTACGAACATTTTGAGATGCATCAACTTTAACGAGAAACGTGTAAGAACTTTAACTCGGTACAGGCATAAAATAATGAGCTTGAAAAGATTACATTTTTATACGTTGTGTAGTGTGTCATATTTTTATAGCAAAGCCTTAAGGCTTTTAGTCTAGTTAATCGCATGTTTTATGTACTACTGTAGTACTAGTTGCTTCCTGTAACATTGCTTGCACGGACTTTATAACTCTATTTTTTATACGAAGCTTTATTTATTTTCAGTAGTCGCTAACGTAAAATGTAAAGTGCCGTTTTATGCTGAAATTCCAACGTATTTGCAATCGTGTGTAACATAGACAATGTGAGTGTGAAAAAAATACTTTCAACTTGTATCAATTTTACATAATTTGCTGTGCTATAAATGACCTAAACAAGTTTATGTATCAAACATTAATATGAAAACCTTTGGATCCCATTTATAAAAAAATATATACACCGAAGACTATAAAATTTTCCATAATCATAGTTTATGAGATGTACAGAAAGACAATTTACTTCTTAATACGTTATATTAAAAAATAAATAAATTTTAAATACCAACATGTGGTTGAAATAAAGGTTTGTATAAAGTGACACTAAGGCAGGGCATATATTACGAAACCACGAGTCGATTACGTATGTATATTATTTATTTTTCTAACAGAAAAAATGCTTTCATTTAACGTTACGTGAATAGACAATAATATTGAATTTAATAATAAAGCTTTGGCCAATTTGGAGCGAGGCGGTCGCGGAGCGCGCAGGAGAGCAATTTATACAGACTCGAGAGCGCACCAATTACAATACGCGTTTAACATTTCACCTGAAATGCAATTGATTTAAGTTCGAACGAAGCAATTGTGTTAGAAATAACCAATTCATTTTGCATTATTCCCACTTTGTCGCAGTTACTTAGACCTTATTAATTTTATTTATTCTATTATGATAATGGACGCCACCATCGTGGTGCAGTACGATAATGTCTGACGAGTGACTGGTTGTGGGTTCGAGTCCCAGTCGGGGGAATGATTGTATTTCAATTATTTTCAGTTTTTCGTTCTGTTGGCTAAGAAAAGCGCGGCGGACGGACGGAATAACGGAGAATCATGACATACCATTTTCTCTGGCTTTCCTACCACGCGGTATAAAACGTAAAGCTGCTTTCAAGGTTACGAAAACGAAGTTATTTGTTACATAATTAATATTTTTTTGAATAAGTATTATAAACTGTGTGGGTTGAAATCCCTTTGTTATTCACTTGTTTCATCAAAAATTTAAGAAATTTGTGAAGAAAGGTTATTTTTATGATGCTGATGCTTTATTATTTTATATATTTTTTGGAACAAAAATAGATAAAATAATAAAGCAAAAGCTGATTATGTAGAACAGAATGTGGGTGGCCTAAACTGACAATATAATACACATTAAAAATTTAATACATGCTATTTTTTTAATTTCAAGTAAAACAGATTTATTTCTCTCTCTCTCTCTATTAAGCGTAGTGAAATTCAAACCCGGGAATCTTGGAAAATGTTCATGCATGGCTTGGTGGCCAGAGTGCGCAGTCTCCAAGAGACCCGAACTCGAATCCAGCATTCAAATTTTTATTCGGTTTCTAAAAAATGTTTTTCAAGTTTCCAAGGACTTTTTTTTAAGCTTCACGCTATAGCCTGCACACAGCAAGTAACCTAGTGTTAAGACACTCCGTTCCCTACTTTCCGCCGAGGAGGAGGCATTGCGTGTTATTTGGCGGAATTTAACGCCGCGCTTAACCTCGGCACCAGAGCGAAGAAAATGGAAGCGAAGAAATATTAAATATTTCCACTCCTCGAGTGGGAATCGAACCCACAACCAGTCGTTTATAGTCACATGTTTGTGCCACGACTCGCTCCCACGTTAAGTTAAGACTAAACTTAACATGTCAAAAACAGTCATTTAGTTATACTTATCACTTACTAATTTTCAAAATACACTCGGTTGCTCGAACATATTTAGACGGAATTGTGTTTTAAGAACGTTGCCTCGTTCAAACTTTAAGAGCAAGAATACTTAAACAGTAATGTTTCTTTAAGCGTTAGGTAGGAATGCTGTAGCTTTAGTTCTACATTCATTGTTAGTTTGGCCTGAATGCACACTCTAGTCTACAAACAATTCGTAACGACTCAAGATGTCTTAATTTAAATCAAACGGATTCTGTTTTAGTAGTTTTGAATTTCAAAATAATATTCTTGTTTATTATTATACATATTAATTAATAACAAAAAATAATGATGGGAGAATAGTAAAAAAGATGTATGAAGAAAAGGTGACCGGTAAGAGAGGTAGGGGGAAACCTCGGTTAAACTTCGAGAATACAGTATTTGGATACTGAGGGAAGGTCGAGTAATATGCATGAGAACCTCTCGGAGGGCGTGTATGAAGACGTGGAGGTGAAAGAATTATCGTGCATAATTCTTTCCCCTTCACCACTGTCCGTCCGTGTTGTTTGGGCTCCGTTCTCTCTGACTACCATGCTAGAAATAAAGCGGAAAGCTAAAAAATGCCTACTAAAAAGTAGGTAGGAAAATTCTAGGCAATATCAATAGATATCAATTTTAATATTTTCTACTCCGTGGGGGACGGGTTCAGAATACAATTCCCCTCCGCAGTTGGGATAGCGTCCCGTAAAAGGCGGGTAACCCAGTAGCTTGGTGGTAGGAGATTTGTTCTCCGACTGGCTCGCGACTAGCATGTCAGGGTCGGTAACGCATCCTCAACCCCTATAGTATTGTGGGTGTCTATGGGCGAAGGTAACCACTTACCATCAAGTGGCCCTTCTGCTCGTTTGCCTTCTTTATTTAATAAAAAAAAATAACACGTAAAATCGAGTTCCTACCTGACCGAGGGAGGCAAAGATCATGTTCATCAGTCAATCTTTGTTTGTTCATTTGAGACGTTGTAGAAACCAAACGCGTTGACCGATTTTCATGATTCTTGTACCAATCGATTGGTTTCAGCTTTGCGAGTCAATAAAGAAATGACAATAACTGAAATTTACCCTAGCGGAAGCTACCTATTTCTATGTGTTCTCTATTTTTTATATTATTTATTTATTCTATTTATTGTCTATTTTTTAAGTTGACAAAATTAAAAAAAAATAAAAATTAAAAATCACGTCAGGGTTTAATAGGTATTTAAAAATGTTTTTAATTTGTGTTCATCATTTTTTTGTTGCAACACTTTAAAATTCTTTAAGTAATTTCTTAATTATTAATTGACTTTGTAATTTTGTTACATAATACTTTAAAAATGTAGAAACATTTTAAACTATTCTTTCTGTAACAATCAAACAATTTTACACAAAAACAATGGTAAGGAATCCATTTAAAATTAATCGTAAATACATTAGATTTTCATAAAAAGTCGAGAAGAGAGTCTTAATGAAATTATTATTTTTAATCTATAAAATGGTTTCATATGTGACATTGACATAAAAATTAGACATTTTCGTGTTCCACGTTATCACGCTGGATCTAGGTCCCTCTCATTAAGCTTAAGGTTTAACCCAGTTTGCTTTTCTCGCTTAAGTCATTAAGCTGCTAATTTCATGACAAACTAAACATTAACGCTTTACCGAGCTTACGAGCACTGTCCTTAATGCATGTAATATATGCTTAATTGTAGTGTCCTTGGCGCAGTGGGAGAGTGTCTGACTGTAAGCACAATGTTTGTGGATTCGATTCCCACTCGAGGTAATGATTATAAATTATTTTCGCTCTAGTACCTAGGACAAAACTCGTCGTTGCATTTTGCTACTTAACACGCAATGTCTCAATTTCGGGCGGAAAGCGGAGAACGAAGTGTCCTGACACTAGGAGGTTCTCTCTAACAACATTGTTGTGAGGAAAAAATGCGAACAGCTTCACAGTGTAAAGAAAATTGACGTATCATAGTTTGGCGACTTTAAAGCGTACGTACCTACGTTCTATAATAGGCGGCCGACTCACTATGAGGCCAATGCCTTTTTTATTGGATAAAAATGTTAGAATTAAATTACAATTGAACTACGTCAGTCTAGTTTGGTCTATTGGTGTAATAGCTTAGCGTCTTACAAAAGAACTAGTGAATGCCTGCCGTTTTGTTTGGCATAAAATTTTATACATTATTTTAAACTAAAGTTATACATATGTATGAACATATGTACCTTGATTTCAGCCTGCTATCAAATCAGGTGATTAATGTTGGAATTTTTCATTTTGATGTAGAATGACTTTTTCCCGTTATCGTTTCTAACGTTCTGACGTTTTATACATTGTTTGTAGTTAGACTATAAATTCCTAATGGAAAGACTAGAGGGATTTTACAAGTTTATTTTAAAAACCACTATATTTTAAAATATTATTAATAATCAAATTTAAAACCAATCGGTTAAAATAAATACACAGCGTCTGTTCAAATAAAACAATCAAAAGCTTGCTCTTAACACATTTGAAACAACAATGAAGAATCTAGTTATTTTTTCCTTACATATAACTCATTAATCAATATTTAATTAAGGCACCATGTTTAATTAACGTTTGACTTGTGATGTTATTGTAAAACATCTGCTTGGTCCACTTAACGGCTATTCTTCTATTAAATTCTGTTAATAACACTCCTGACTAAGCGGATTTAAGTGTTGATTTATGATTTTATTAATAATAAAATATAATGATTTATACATGTTGAATCATTCTGGATAGTTTTCTTTGAACGGATACAAAAAATGAAGAATGTAGTAGATGTTTACTTCACGTTATTCATGCGTAATGGTCGTAGTTATGGAATTCCTAGTGAAGTTATGTCATAATAATAGTGCAATAAATGTCTCTGTTATATGAGCATGCCTTACAAGTTACACCTGGCCATTATTTTAAAACATTATTATTTCTTAACTTAACTACAATAAATTGAAAAGGGAATCTTCTCCAAAGTGTGAACTGTGTGGAGTGGATTATGATGTTCACCATTTCTTGGTGGAATGTGTCTGAAATGCCGAGGCTCGTCAGAAACTAGTCCGTTGTTGTAATTTGAACGTATTGGATGTTAGTGTTTTGTCATAGTTTATTGTCAGAGTCTTCTGTAGTGGCTAAAAAGCTGTATAGATTTAAGGATAAATAGTATTCTTAGAATTAAGTTAAAATTGTTATATTTGTGTGTTTTAAATTTGGTTTAGGGAACGATGGGGCTGACAGTTTTGTATATTACTTAAAAAGTCCCTAAATAAAAACAGATTAAAAAAAAAACTACAATAATATGATATTAGATAGAAATGTTTTTTTTTGTAAATAGATCAGCTTCATTTCACGCTTTATTCTCAGACCGTTCTACACTTTCCGCCTAAATTTGAAGCATTGCGAGTTAAATTGTAAAATATTTATTAATACATTTATATGTACATATTTTATATTTTATATTTATGACCATTGAATAATAGTAAGTAGCAGTATTACCTAAGTGTAAAAGGTATTGCATGTTCTGTTCGTTTCAATTTTATACTCCTTCATATTTTACATACAATGATGTGAATGCTTTCAGAGAAATGGCGCTTGTGAAGCTGCATACTAAGTAATACTTCGATATTCTTCATATATACGTATACCTATGGACTTAGGATACTTCAGATATTACTAATTATACTTGATGACCACTTTACACTTGACGGAAAATGGGATATCGATTTTTTATCGTTAATTAGTACAAGTAAGTCTTTTTTAATTTTTTTTTTTGTATTTTGTTGCGCTGCACATAACACGAATACCTGCGCTGTAATTATACTGGTTATTAAGATTATGATAAGGCAAAATCAGGAAGTCCAAAGAAGTCGCTATAATCAGTGAAAAATAAATGTGTTTTAAATCTATGTAATGTAATCTAGACGCTTACTCTCTGCACGCGTTGTTAGGCATAAGACAATGCGCGTGGACGATGCGCAGTCCACCTAGCCAACTTTTCGCGTCTTTTTGATAAAAACAAGTCATTTTTGCGTCCTAGGGTAATCTATGGAAACATCGGGTGAAACACGGAAAAACAGGATGATTCAAAACGGAACATCTGATCATAGTTATACTAAACGCTTTAGGTAGACCTGTTTATGTGCATTATACGTGTTCCCTTAGTAACATGAAGGTCGCGGATACAAAAGCGTATATATGTTAGTGTGTGTAACATTTATTTTCGTAATTTAATATATTCATAATCTATTACTATAAATGTTTGTTTTAAATGTATGCTGAGAAGAAAAGAATAAGCTTTATGTGTGCCCAATTTTATACTCCTACGTCGCTCAATATTAAAACATCTAAAATTCTTCCCTCACGTTTTAATATTACTATTTGCATAGTTATAGTGCTATTTACGTACTAATATGATATACGTTTCTGTTTTATTTTATATTTACGTATGCTTTAAGTTATTGTAAAAAGGCGAAGATCAAATTATATATATTTTTTGGTCAATTTTCATTAAAAATCCACCAATAGGTGGAAAATAATAATAAATCATATAATAGTTTTATATAAAGAAATATTTTTATTAGCATCAAAATATCGCCATTTAAAAACATATTCTTTTAAAATTACAAATATACAATATTGTTTAATCATTCTGATTTTCGAATAAGCCTAACCATAGTCAACGATAGAATATTGAATATCAGCTCCTTAGGCGTAAGTTATCTAGTCAATGAGTGTTAATTCCCTTACTCGGCGGCAAATGGAAAGTGATTCATATTTTAGTCGACCAGGACCCCGTTACGGTGAAACCGACCCGATTTCACACGAATAGGTTAAGAATTATATATAGCTTGCTTTGGTTAATACTTAACTTCGTTGTATGGATTGCTCCACTATACTTTCTCTTAATTCTTGTATATTTCGCAATATTTTATAGTTATATAAGAAATGTATAATATATATTCATGTACTGTAAAATCTGCTGAATTGAATTTTGGTAGAAACATACTTATACAACATGCAAATAAATAAAATTGGAATGTATGACTGTAGTAATATTAGAATGCGTATAAAAACGATATAAAAATAGAAATAATATTTTTTTTACAATTTTCTACCTGTCTGCCTGTCGGTTCGTTCCGGCTAATCTGTGGAACGATATTGATGAGTCTTTTACTGGTAGATAGCTAATGTAATAAGGAGTAACTTAAGCTACTTTTAATTTACAATTAAAAACTTTCCGTTAAATTCCTCGCGAACGAAGTCGCGGACACAGCTAGTCTTTTATAAAATTTTTCAACAACTTCTACTTATTTCGTGATTTATGATGGGAAACTAGGATGTGGGTTTCAATGGTCAGCGTATACAAATATCTGCTGCATTGCAACCAACTAACTTTTACGTTACACTGCCAAAATTACACTTATTTATACATTTTAAACTCTGAAAAATTTAAGATTCAAGATATTTCTAGCTTAAAATTTCATGTCCTAGTTTGGATTCGAAAAGTGGAATATTCTATCCGTTCTGTCAAAGAAAATGATGTGCTTGTATTCTAAGACGGTCCTACTTTTAACTTAAATTGTGGTAGTGGGCTATTCATGCTCAATGCATTTAGAGTATAATTACGTTTAAGCCTCATAAAACGGAATAACCAAAACCGCTAGCTTTCAAAATGTGGTCAGTAAAAGAATTTGCAGCACATAAAATGTCCTAACGGTAACTATATATGTTTCATATATTTCGTGGAATGACTAATACGTAATTCTTAATGTCTTAAGCTTCTGAGTATAGCGGAACTCAACTCTGCACTTTATCTTCCCTAATGAACGTTATTGAACTGTTTTGAGGCCATTGTGGCGCAGTGGGACAATCTGATGCGATTGGTTAAGGGTTCAATTCGGTGGAATGATCATAATTTAATTATTTTCGTCCCACGTTTTGGTGAACAAAAGAACGCGCTATGTTTAGTTCGGCCACTCAACACGTAATATCTCGATTTCAGGTGAAAAGTGCAGAACGGAGTATCTTGTCATAAGTTTCTGTCTGACTACCTTATTCTAGATATTTCTTTTTTAAATAATTAATTTATAAATAATAATAACTAAGGGATGATCGAACCCACAAACACCAAGTGTAGAGTACTCCTTGTTAGATAATACGCTGTCTAGCGATATTTTAAGTTGAAACAAAACAAAAACAGTAATTTTTCGTAAAAGGAATAAGTACTTATATAAATCACAATTTGTACTGCCCGAGGCCCCTCACAACGGAATTCGCCCTTATATAATATATAAGGCTTTCAATTAGTTATTTCTAGTAAAACACAATTGTTTTGGGTACACACAGTATGTATGTTTACTAATACTTTATTATTTATTGTTTCTAAATTATATTACTGTATGAAGAATGTATTTTATTTGTTCTATCGAATATCGATTAGAAAAACAAAAACAGGTAATCTATTCTATATGTTCAAAAACAGTTATTCAATTCTAATAATTTGACTGATAAAGGATCAGAAGTAAAACAATGTTAATTTTCGATTTCCTTTGTGTTTAAAAATTAAAGAAAGCAGTGTTTCTAAGGAAATTGGAAAATGGAGTATCGAAACACTAAGTTTTCTCTACCTACCCGGTGGTACGGTAGATCCACCAAATTAAGAGAGAAAATTATCTGAGATAATAAAACAATCGTTAATTAGCGGATGTTCTAATTCGATTATATTTGTAGTAGTAGAGACATAATTAATATTGTTTACTTCTATAAAGAAGACATGTTATTACTGTTATTGTTAACTTTTCGTATATTTTTGTTTGTTGTTTTGTTCATCCAGTCCATTTGAAAATAAGTAGTTTAAATGAAGTATTTTTCTTCTCTAATCCGCATCCGCATCCACGGTTATATTGTGATTATGCTTATTAAAATTTTTACGCATACTTTTTAAGGATTAATATTAGCAAATTATTGTTTCATTATCTATTGTGCGGAACATAACATCCTGTTGGACTGTAGAAGTGGTAGTTGTCGAGTTCATCTCGATTCAGGGAGTTTATTTTTTTAATGTCTCTGGATCGTTTCACCATTTGACACATAATGTCTCGAATCCATATTCGAGAAAGGCAGGCAAAGGCAGGAGGTTAGGTTTATTAATAACTTACCTAGGTTAGTAGGATAAAAAATATTTAAAATATGTTTTATATGTTATGTTCTAGACGAATCAATATAAACCTGTGTTAACAATAATATTATGTATAATATTTTCTAATATTGCAAAAATATATGTAACTTAATTATATTAAGCAACATTCCGTCTACGTATTTCACTTAAATACTGCCAATTTAATGTCCAATTTAAAATAAAATCACAGTTGGTCGTGTATAGTATCTCTACACTTACACTTGCACTAGCCCTTGCAGTCAATTACTCACGTTCAGTGCTTGCTCTTTATTTGTTTTTCTTTTATATTAGTTCCCGTTAAGGCCATCGTGGCGAAATGTGGCAGTCGGACTGGAAACGCTTTGGTTGTGGGTTCGATTCCCACTTATGGGAATAATTATATTAAAATTATTTTCATGATTACCGCTCTGATGCCTAAAACAAAGCGCTACATTAACTTCCACCACTTAACACGTAATGCTTCGATTTTGGGCGGAAAGTGGAGAACAGAGTATCTTGATAATAGGTTTTTCCTGACTATCAATGCTATGTGGGAAAAAACAAAGCTGCTTTAGTCACAGTTAAAGGAATTCAATTTCTTACCTTCAATGAATATTACTTTATCTATCTTAATATGTCTAACTATTTTTTTTTTAGTTTCACGCTGTATCCCGCATACAGCAGGCTAGGCAGGGGGAACCTAGTGTTAAGACACTCCGTTCCCCACTTTCCGCCAGTAGGCAAGAGAGTAGTCATAACACTCCGTTTTTGACTTTCAGTCCGAAATTGAGACATTGCGTGTTGACTGGATCTCAACGTCGCAATCTACCTTAGGAACTAGAGCAAAAAAATAAAAAAAATCTAAGTACATATCTCTACGCTTACACTTGCAATGCCCTTGCAGTCAATTACTCACGTTCAGCTCTTGGTCTTTATTTGTTTTTCTTTTTTATTAGTTTCGTCTGCGTCTACTGTAAGTAATCTAATACGTTTAGATGTAAGAAAGTAGTTAAACATTTTCTTTTGTGCTCGAAGGTATATCTAGATTACGGTTTACACGGTTGTTGAAAACTAATAAATAGGTTAGTACGTACGTTGTGTTGAATGAAATGAATAATTTAATATTTTTTTTTAGCGCTGTATCCTGCACACAGCAGGCAGAGGGAACCTAGTGTTAAGACACTCCGTTCCCCACTCTCCGCTAAATTCGGAGACATTGAGTGTTAAGTGGCGGAACTTAACGCCGCGCTTTGCTTCGACACCAGAGCGAAGAAAATGGAAATATTAAATATTTAGGAGGAGTGCCTCGAGTGGGAATCGAACCCACAAACAGTCGTTTACAGTCACACTCTTGTGCCACTGCGCCGCGACTGGAAATACAAATGACAGTGATATTTTAAAATTCCTTATAAAGTTATTAAAACATTTTTTTTATATTTACGCTTTTTCCCGCATGATAAAGTAGTCAGAGAGAAAGTAGGAAAGGTAGTCAAGGTACTTAGTGTAAAGAAATTCCATTTATGAGATTTCACCTGAATGTAATTGCGTGTTAATTGGCGAAACTAAAAGTTTTATTAACGAGGGTGCAGAAATGAAAATAATGAAGTGATTATCATTTCATCACGTGGAAATCGAACCCACAACCAATTGTTATAATAAAATATTATAAAAATTATAATATTCACACTATTTTATTTATGAAGAAGAACGTATAATAAATCAAACTACATACATGCTATTTTTGTTGCCACTAGAAATAAAAATTAAGTAAAAACTAAAGTAGAAAACACCAGCTTTAAATTATTTTGAAGTTATTTTGGTCGTTCTGGCAAGGACTTCTTCAATGTATTGGACGGATTTTCAGATAATTGATGGCTTACTGGCATTTCATGCTATAAAAATATTGTATTCCTATCGGATCTGAACACGTGTTCAATTTTTTAAGTGAATTAAATGGCAATAATTAAATCATAAATTTTCTTAGTTAGCTGTCCAATTTTTTCATATACATACATACGACTAGATAACAATAAGTAATGATAATAAAAGCGTGTTAAAAATAACATATACTTTTAAAATGATCAAGGTCATGAAGAAAACAACTGGTATTGCTGGAAAATAAAAATAATAATAATATTGAGTCTAGACACGTTCAGTTCAGTATTAAATTCATAATGACCAGCCATCTGTATAAAGGCATTTATTTTCTTGTCTCCTTATATTAAATAATGTTTTATTTATCTTTTTTTGCAGCTTTTCCCGTATAGCAGGAGAGTCAGAGAAATTCTAGTGTCAAGACACTCTGTCCTCTATTTTTTGCCGGAAATCGAAACGTTACGCATCGACTGAGGACGAAACTCATGCCCCGCCTTGATTTAGGTGTGAAGTGGGAATCGAACCCACAAGTAATCGCATTTACAGCCAAACATTGTACCACTGCGCCACGATAGCTTTTATTATCATAATAAGTCTTATTCATAAAATGCATAAAACCGATTTATAACAAAGATAATTTATATTGTAAACTTTAACATCTTTAAGTAGCGTGAGATCGATAAAGTGCTTCTGAGCTTCAGAGAATACGTACGTACGTAAGAACACTTAAAATCTCCCGTCGGTGACAGTTTCTGGTTGAGCGAACTTATTCTGATACGCCATTGTTTAAATGAATCTATGAGAAAGATACGAATTTCATAACTTTAGATTGTAAGTTAAGTGTATTTTATTATTTTTTTCTTATTGTACACAGAACAGCTGCAACAAAGTTTACAAGAATGTAGGGAAGTCTAACGGAAATATTATTACATATGTTTTAACAACTAAAGTTTTAATAACAGTACGAATAGGTCCATATATTGGTATGAGAACGGCTAGGTATTGTTATTAAAGATCTTGGATATTATCTGAGTGGTACAGGTTGAAATTCAGTACTATAATATATATTTTTGTTTCAATTTTTTAAATTTGTTTAACGGTATATTAGTTTTGCGAGAATGAAATTACTTTCAAGTTAAAAATCTGTTTTTTAAGCAAAAAGTTTTTAATAGTTGTGAAAGTCAAAACTCTGTGTGAGTGGCTTTATTAACTTTTAATCCATTATCAATTAGCTAAGTTATTTAATAATAAGCAATTTTATAAAGTCATTATTTAACTTAGTAGTACAAATGAAATAAAAATATTATTCTACTACACCTAAGCTTAGCTCCTCAAATTAAATTTGAAAACAGAAAAAGGTACAAATTGAGATTAGATTTGTACGAACTACGTTGAAGTTTTCACGTCGCAAGCAGTTTCATTCTAGCAAACTTATTCTGATGTTACTTACAGTTGTGAGAAGACAAGAAAGGGTGCCTAACTTACACCAGTCTCCTTTATAATTTTATTAAGAAAACTTTGTTTTCTATAATACGTTATAACTGTTCTGAAGTCGCACCAATATTTGACTCGATCTACGAATTATTCATTAATTGTGTTTTGCATGACTTTAAATTATTTTTGAAGATTTGTATATCAAATCAAGATAATGCGCAGCGTTTAATTCAGCGTATTGGTGGATATTAATGACACACTTTGTCATAAGACAACCTAAGCACCCGAGCGAAGAAATAAACATTTTTTTTAGCTTCACTCTGTATTCCGCACTCAGCAGGTTAGGCAGAGGGAACCTAGTGTTAAGACACTGTTCCCCACTTTCCGCCGAATTCTGAGGTATTGCATATTAAGAGGCGGAACCTAACGCTGCGCTTTACCTCTGATACCAGAGCGAAGGAAATGGAAATATTAAATATTTCCACTCCTCGAGTGAGAATCGAACCCACAACCAGTAATCAGACACACGTTCGTGCCACTGCACCACGACTGGCCTTTGAGAAAAAACATACTATATCCATATGAAAATTGAACCATGCACAACAATCGTGTTTACAGTCGAACGCTGTCCCACTGCACCACAAGTCATCATGTATATTTTCCTGCAATTTGAAATCAAAACTAGGATAACATGAATTGTAAGACTTTACTAAAATAATTTATTATTTCATCTAAAATGTTGATTTCATATATTTACTTTGCCCAAGTAGCTATCTATGTAAGACTGAAGAATAGAAATCGATAATGTGCCTCTGGGCTTTAGAGAATACCTCCGTTAGTACACTTAAGATCCCCCGCCGGTGACAGTTTCCAATCGAACGAACTTAATCTGATATCTTACTTCGTATCGAGATGAATTTAGTAGGGAATCATTAAGTTGTATTACAAATGTTACATTTTATGTATTTTTAAATGTATTGAAGGAAATTTCAAATATATATTTTTGAAATTGTATGCGTTTTTCTGTACAGCAGGGTAGGCAGAGAGAATTTAATACCAAGACACTCCTTTCTCCAGACTCTGCTTGATTCCGAGACATTGTGTGTTGAGTGGTGGAACTCAACTTTCCTTGTAACCAGAGTGGAGAAATGAAAATAATGTAAATATCTATAATAATTTCCCCGAGTGGGAATCGAATCCGTAAACGTTTAAGGTCGGGCGCTGTAACATTTATATAGCTTAAAAAATATTCACAACGCATATCAGTTTTGATTAAGACTTTATTTGAAGAATTTTATTCTTTTTTTAACATTAGACTATAAGAAAAATGTAATGAGTGAGCCTTTAGAAAGGTAAGAATTTTTTTCTTAGTATTTTCAAAATTTCTTCAGCTAGATCTTACGGTTTAATCTTGTCAATTTCAAACATCTTTTTACAAACAAAACATTTTGTTTTCCACTTTCCAGAGCTGGGAAAATAAAGTTTCTTAAGTTCGTTCCACAGCCGCAATCGAACCCACAGCCATCGTGTTTGTTAGTCATACAATGTTCCACGCCGCCATATTGCCTGACTGAACAATGAATTATAATAAAAAAAGTCACTTTTCCCACATAGTAGCTTAGTCAGACAAAACTTATTGCCAAGACCGCTTGAAACCGTGATATTGCGTGGCGGAGCTTAACGGCGTGTTTTGTCTTAGTATACCAGAGCTTAGAAATAAATTTAATATATGTATAATCATTCCCTCAACTGGAAATCGGACCCACAACCATCGCAGTTACAGTCAGGCACTTTCACACTGTGCCACCAGGCCTTATGCTTTATTTTTATATTTATTTTATTATGAGTAATAACTCATAATATAAAATTAATATATTTTTATTATTTCGCTCACAGTAGAACATATACGAGTATAATAGTTTATGTAATAAATAAAGCTTGTACATAAGTTATGATACAGTTGCTATCAAATGACTCAAATATGAACATAAAGAATAGTCTTTCTCCTGCATTGAAATAGTAAGAACAAAATACAATGTAAAATTGTACTGACGCGATAAAATGATGTCCTTTTATTCCTTTGTAGGCTGTCAACTTTTATAATACGAACGAATACCTTGGAGAGTCATGTTTTGAATATTTGACAGTATTTGAATATATTGTTGTTATACATATAAGATTCTGGCCAGTCGTGGCCCAGTGGCACAAGCGTGTGATTGTAAACGACTGGTTGTGGGTTCGATTCCAACTCGAGGAGTGGAAATATTTAATATTTCCATTTCCTTCGCTCTGGTGCCGAGGTAAAGCGCGGCGTTAAGTTCCGCCATTTAACACGCAATGCGGCGTGAAGTGGGGAACAGAGTGCGGGATACAGCCTGAAGCTAAAAAAAACAACAACAAATAAGATATATACCTATTAAGAGCCATCGTGGCGAAGTGGAACAACATCTAACTGTAAATGTGAATGGTTGTGGATTCGATTCCTACTCGGGAGAATAAAGATTTATATAAATTAATTTTTAATTTAGTGTTATTTAATAAATTATTGGGGCCAGTCGTGGCTCAGTGGCACAATCGTGTGACTGTATACGAATGGCTGTGGGTTCGTTTTCCACTCAAAGAGTGAAAATATTTAAGGTTTCCATTTTCTTTGCTCTGGAATCGAGGCAAAGCGCGGCGTTAAGTTCCGCCGCTTAACACGCAATGCCACTGAAATCAGCGGAATGTGGGGAATTGAGTGTCTTAACATTTGGTTCTCTCTGTCTACTCTGCTGTGTGCGGGATACAGCGTGAAGCTATAAAAAAGTTAATGAATATGTTATATTACCCAAGTATAAAATCAGAAAATCCCTTTATGCTCCACAAAGAAAGGATGTACCGAAATTCCCAACATAGCAGTAGAGAAATATAGGAATTTTATGTAAAGAAAGTTGTGGGCGACAAATAGTATTAGATAAAAGTACACATCTTACGCATGTCGCGAGGAAAGAACCTACAGATAAATCTTCACTTTTACTTTCCGCTCGTATTAAACTTTATCAATTGCGATGGAACCATCGGGGCGTTTTTTATCTGATTGGAGAGAACCGCTTATATTACAAATATTAATGTTTTAGGCTGTCGTAGTTCAGTGGAAAATCTAACGTGCATAGTCGGCAGTTCTATTCTTACTCAGGGGAACGATTACCATATACTTACAGTATTCTCTTTCTCCGCATTGGAAAAATAAAATGCAGTGTTGAGTTACGGTGGTCAAAATGAAATATTTCGATTTAAGGCATAAAACGCAGAATAGACTTTCTTGACATTTCTTTTGAATTTGAAAAAAAAAAAAAAAAAATGAATTTCTTTTTTTTTTTTAAATTCAAATTCAAAAGAATTCTAGATTTTTATTCTGACTACACTGCTAAGTGCGAAATTCGTGTAGCATCTTTCTTTAAAACATTCCCCGAGTGGAATATGAACACAAAATCATCATATTTTATTCAACTCAATTCAATTGCGTCATGATGACGTCTATACGCACGAGTTTATATTGTAGGCACTCCATCCATACTTATATTATAAATGCGAAAGTCTGTGTGTTTGTCTGTCACGCTTTCACGGCTAATCTACCGGTCCGATTTGGATGAAATTTAGAATGAAAGTAGTAATAGTGACTAGGTCTAACATAGGCTACTTATTTTTTCAAAAATCAACTTCTAAAGGGTTGAAATAGGGGATGAAAGTTTATATGAAAAATCTAAACCGCTTGACCAATTGTAATGAATTTTGGCATAAATATAGTTGATAATCTAAGCTTAAACATAGGCTACTTTATTTTTTAAAAATGTGCCCCCGAGGGTTGCAATATAAAAAATAGTTCACGCGGCGAAGCCGCGAGCGGGTCGCTAGTATTTATATATTTGTAAATGTTAATGTATTTTTTGCGTCGGACAATCCTAGCCTAAAACAAAACAAACGAATGAAATAATGACATGTTATTATGTTACCAACGGTCGCAAAGTAATAGCACGCCGAGGAGTCCTTAACCGAATTTTAATGGTTGCTCTTGAATTATAGACATTCGGCCTTTCTTATTGCTGCCGCCTTTACAAGAAGGAATTTGGACCCTCGCCAAAACCTTACGTATTTCCTTTCATGGGACCGGTGATAAGAAAAATAATGTCACCCTAAATATAGGGAAAACTGATCTTTACCTAAATTAAAAGAAGCAAATTAAAAATGTATTAGGAGTTGTATTACGTTTTCTTTTGACGTTAGATTTTAATTATGTAGATCATTATACATATTTTATTGTTTGATGATAGAAGTTTAAAGTAATGTTTTAATTGCGAACTAAAAAGGCCTTTTGGCGCAGTGGGATAGAGTTTTATTATCAATGTGATGCTTGTGGGTTCAAATCGATCCTTGGGATATTGATTATATTTAATTTATTTCCTTTAGGCGTTATGTTTTGTAATTCAATACTCGACCCTTTCTAACTACGAAGCTATGCACGGAAGAGCGTGAAAGCTTGAAGTTTACCGTGGAATAGAAATGAAGCATCACTATAGTATTTAAATTCGAATATAATTTTGTTTTGAATATTCCTTTGTGTACAACTTCATTTATTCATAACATCCAACCGTATTTATTATAAAATAAATATTTCTTTTAAATAATACCAGAATTTTGGCCAATTACTGTCCCTTATACAATTGGGTTAAACTTGATTAAAATGTTCGCTTTCATAAATTTTTTAGAAGGTAAAAAATGTTTCTTACTGATTTATTTGTCAAGGACAAAAGCAAAAATTAAAAAAAAAAACATACCTCTAACGCAAAAGGTACACTTACAACTCGACATATATACATATATAGATATTCAGTATAGTATTTATATTTACATAGTAAACAGTTGTTTCAATCTCGTAATGTAGTCGTACAGTTCTGGTATGGATTGAATAACTTCCGCATACAAAATTTGCCAAGTTTGATACAACTGCTGTCGAGAAAAGAGAAATGATGCCACTTTAATATAGCAAGTTTAACACAAAAAACAAACATTTTAATGAAATTGATAACGTCAACGTAGCGGCGGGGACGAGTCCCGCCCGACGCTGTGACAGCTATAATTAAAAATGACTTAGAGTATAAAAAAATATTACTGAAATTATTAACCTCATTAAATTATATGGACAATTTAATTTAGATTTAAATCTAATATTACTTTTATTGAAAGTAACAATTGATAAGGAGTAGATGATAGGCAAATGTCAGATTTTGCAAGTTGATAATTATTTTTATTTGCTATAATAAATTTGATTTTAAATCAGTATTCACACATAGGTATGCTGTACATTTAAAGTATTTTTTCTTTTTTTTAGCTGCACACTGTATCCCTTGCGGGGTAGTCGGTTAAGAAGCTTATTTTATTCGTTTAAATTTTGTATTTGTATATACAATTTTTTTTATTAATTTTTACATAATTCTAATTAAAATGAAAACGTAGAATCAATTAATTTCGATAGAAAATATTATAATATTTAAAATGATGTAGCTAAATTAAAAATATAGGTAGTATTAAATAAAGAATACACTATAATAATTTATTCAGCATACCTAGCAAAACCTAAGCTTGATAATAATAAATGGAGCAAAAAATTTAAATATAAAAAATATTTATTATATTGCATGTTGCAAGTGCAAGTTTTCAATTCATAAATCTAAAAGCATGTAACGTTGTACGAGTATAACACGGACACGTCACCTATTTCGTTAGTGCAGGCGCTCCTCACAAACTTTTGTAATAACAAGATTCTTTCCGACTATAAATTATAAGGGGAGGATAGTTTACACGAGATATTTTTGATAGGAATAATTTTTCCATCTTTATTTTTGTTTGATAACTGGAAAATATTAAAGTGTCCTTACTAAGAGGCACGTAGCACAAAAAGTTTTGTACGACTCTGATCGCTCACCGTGAATAACAATCGACGGATCGCGATAGCTAAAAGTTCATCAAAGTGATTTATGAATGGACTGTATAACTAAGAAGTTATATATTATCTTTTGTTTGTACAAGATGTTTGCAATATTATTTGAACGTACGAATTGATTACGAAATTATAGAAAATATATAATCAGTTTTGCTTCTAACTTTATAGGCCATCCTGGGGTAGTGAGACAGAGTCAGCCTGTAACGTAATTAGTGGGTTTAATTACATATCAATAAATTATTTTCTTTGCTCTGTTAAAGGATACTCTGTTATAAGGAGACAAAGAGCAGCGTTCAGTTGCGCTAGTTCCGCTTCTCAACACACAATGTCTTAATTTTTAGCAGAAAATGGAAAACGGAGTGTCTTGACACTCAGTTCTCTCGGACAACCCTGCTAAGTATTTTTTTTTAGCTTCACGCCGTAACCCGCACACAGCTGCCTTGCTGGGGGAACCTAGTGTTAAGACACTCCGTTCCCCACTTGTGTACCGCCGAATTTTGGAGGCACTGCATGTTAAGTGGTAGAACTTAACGCCGCGCTTTGCCTCGGTACCAGAGCGAAAAAAATGAAATATTTCCACTCCTCGAATTTGAATCGAACCCACAACCAGTCGTTTGAAGTCACACGTCTGTGCCAGTGCGCCACGGCTGGCCCCCAACTGCTAAGTTAATCTTAGTGTGAAACTTGCTAGTATTCTTAAATTAGCTTAACTGCTGATCAATTTAGAGTCTTAAAAATAACAGTCTAGAAAATTTCTACAGCTCCTAACTTAATCATTAAAATTTGTAACCTTATATTCGATTTAATAGGGCTTATTTTAAAACAGATCGTGTTACATTTCAACCTTCTTTTGTATTAAAACGAACAAAAACGTATTTTTTTTACTTTAATGCCATAATTTAAACGTTAAAGAGGATACTGCTGAAGGGACAATTAACAGTGACACTCAATTAGAACAACGATCAAGAATACTAATTCAGTCACTTAACCGTCCACGACACGTAAGTGGAGACGAAGTAAAACGAAGCTTAGTTTAAGCTAAGTTTACATTACTTAGTTTTATGTTTTTTGAGCTTAGTTTGATGGCAGTAAATTCAATATATTGACTTATTCTCATATGCTTTTTGAGGTTTCAATAGGTTTATATACAGTTTATATAGATTGTCTTTATTTATGTGTTTCAAATTAATTTGTTTAAGACTACAATCAATAAAAAATATGAATATCTACAATTTTTTTTCTAAAATGAAAGAAAAAAGTCTATAATGAAAACAGCAACATATCCTATATAAAGTACAGTCTGACATCATATGGCCTTATCTTAGGAGAATGATTATATTTAATTTATGTTCTCTTTTCCGCTCTGGGGACAAGGCAAGGCGCGGCGTTGAGTTCTGCCACAGTGGGTCTTAAGTGTAGTGAAACTGTATATAATTAATAGAAATCACAGTGGCTTAAGCTTACATATACATTTACCGTGGACCTATGTAATAAATATTTTGTATTTTGGATGGCAAAACCTAACATATATATATTTTTTAGCTTCACGCTGTATCCCGCACTTAGTAGGGTAGGCAGGGGGAATCTAGTGTTAAGACACTCCGTTCCCAACTTTCCGCCGAATTCGGAGGCTTGCCTGTTAAGTGGCGGAACTTAACGCCGCGCTTTACCTCGACACCAGAGGGAAGAAAATGGAAATATAATTTCCACTCCTCTAGTGGGAATCGGAACCACAACCAGTCGTTTACAGTCACACGCTTGTGCCACTGGGCCCCGACTGGCCACAAACCTAATATAATGATTATTGAATTAGATTTGAAAAGTACAAAATGTCCTTTAAGTGAGAATCGTCACATATAAAGTCATTTTTTCTTCCAAATACCTACATTTTAAATTGTACATTGTGTGCAACGCTTAAGAAGGCGATAATTACAACTACTGTGTGTGGGTTCTTCGTATTGTAACGTAAACCATTTAGCATATCTCAACTCAACCGGCATTGTGTTGCAATCGACTTCACACTTTTTGAAGGCGTCTAATCTCACTCATATTTCTAAAGAAGGTTACTATATAAGATTTAAAGATTTTAGAAGATAGAGTACGTATTATTTGCTTGGCTTGGTATTTTTTTCTTAGTATGTTTATTTATATGTAATGCAGTCTATTTCAAAGGTGTCATTGTCAATGTATAATTATAATTGTACCTGTAAATTGTTGACTGTTCTTCTCAGGTCTGAGACTGACTTTAATGAACTGATAAATTGTATGACGTTCAAAAAATGAAGCATGTAACTTCTCATTTTGGATAAAGTGATTTGACTTTGACTTTGACTTTGACAATGGGAATTTACTCCAACGTATTGAGCATGGTATATATGACATGACTAGCTGGTGAAGTTTTTTTATGTTAACAGTGTTTTATGTTAAGCTATTTTGTTCCCTGTTAACATAAAAAAGTTGGCGCTGGGTTTAGTAGTTTAAGGTAACTACTAACTCCCCTTATTACTTAGCAAGCATTTTGTTTATGTGGTGTCGTTAATGTGGTACATCACAAAGTACCAGGTATATGAAAGGGAATAAAAAAATGTGTGACTGCGGTGAAAGAAAAAGCTAAAATAGCACAATTTCCTTTTTGCTTAGGTTGAAGTCATTGGTTTAATGTAAATGGTATGGTTGTGGGTTCGATTTCCACACGGGGAAATGATTATATATTCATTTCATTTTTCCGCTCGGGTACTTAAGAGAAAGAGTAGCATTAAGTTCTGTTACTTAACACAATGTAACGATTTCAGGCGAAAAGTTGAGAACGGAATGTCTTGACACTAGGTTCTTTCTGACTACTTTGTTATCCGGGGCAAAGCGTCAAGCTACTTTTGGATTAGGTCAATATTCTATTACAAATACAAATAAAGTATTCCGTTACTCACTGAATATCTTACAGACAATGCACGCCGAAACTACTGGGCGGAGAAAGGTGAAATTTGGCATGTAGGTTCTTTGGGGAGGGTGGGAAAACACTAAGAAAAGATTTTTCTATATTCCTACGGGAACTAGACGTTTACGACACACAACGTTTAACTGTCGAAAGAACATGACAAGATATTGTGCTATCTGCTGTATGCCATTATACAGGTAACCCCTAGTACTTACGGGGACAGTGACATCCATATGAATATGACTGTAAATATTTAGGTAACTTAATTCTGGTAGACCCTGGCTAAACCGGGTAAGTAAGTACAAGTGCTAGGTTCATACAATTGTAATTGGTACCAATAAAAATTATTCAAATTATTTATAAAATAATTAAAATTCGTATATCTGTGTGTAATATTAAAATAATCGCTTTTAACTAAATACATACGTATGTATATATACTAAAATAACATTTTTTACAATTTTTGTTAGCCCATCTATTTGTTGTTTCGGCATACGTCTGGAACGGCTCGATCGATTTTGACGGGACTTTCACTGGTAGCTCCATAGCTGATGAGGGGTAACTTAGGTGACTTTTGTTTTAGAATAATTTTTTTTTAGTTAAATTCCATGTAAACGAAGTCGCTGGCGATAATTCTTATAACATAAAATGTATAGGTGTATGATATTTTTGCACTTACATTATAAAAATGGGATTGTACACCTACGCAGCATGATTTTTAAAATTTCATAAAAATGTCTCTTTATTCGAGGCAAGTAACTAAAGTAATTTAATATCGCATTTGCTTTTCACTATTCACATGTCTCAGTAAAAAATAAAATGTCACTAACATTAGTTCTCGGCATTCATTCGTTACGGTCCGCCTGTTCTATAGCGCTGTTTCAGACGTAGCCTAACGTGATCAGAGTATTCATACTAAATTATGCTGTACGTGTAAAAATCATATTAAAATTTAAAACTCGACGCTATCGTACCATAGTAAAAATATGACTGATTGTATACACGAAAGCTGTGGATTTTTTGGTTCTATGCAAATTTTACTAAATTACTTAATTTTTTTTCATATATCTACTTGATAAGGTTGATATTTTTCTACTATTTGCGCAATTTTCTTATAGCATTATAAAGTGGCCGAAAACTTTTGAAAGATATATAAAGCAAAGGTTAGTGGTAAGAGAGGCAGGGAGAGGCAGGGGAAGACCTTCGAAAACACAGTGTCGACGATAGTGGAGGAAGGTCACGTAAAAAGCATGAGGACCCCCCGGATGGCGTGCATGAAGAAGTTGATGACAGTGGAAGAGGCGAAAGAAATATGCAGGGACTGTAGCGTTTGGCGCCCCGTTCTCTCAGGATACCGCGCAAGGGATACAGCGTGAAGCTAAAAAAAAATAAGTGTTCTGCATACACGCAGGATGTTAAAAATACATTGAATGCATGGGTCACGTGAACGGTTTTTAAGAGGCGCGAATTGTAGCTACTGCGTTCAATATTTTGTACGCTTTCTAAAAATGTTTTTTTTTCTCGTATACACATTATTTATTATAAATAGACTTTGAATTTATTTTAATTTAAACTAAAACCGTTTAAACGGAAAACAATATTGAGCAGAAGCCATATTTGTTGTTTGTGTTTAAAGTTTGGGGTAGTTATGTGTCAGCTACTGTTACTTATCGTCACGTCAAATGTTTATAGCTAAACAAGATTATACATTTAGAGGCGCGATAAGACTAACTTTATCACCATTAAAATATATATTTTAGTTCATTTAATGTAACGATAGATATTAAGATATAAATAAATATATCAAGACCATATATGAGAAATTCTTTTTAAAAATATAAAAAAAATTGGAGCAATATCATTTTTACAATAAAAAAATATCAATCACCAATAAAATAAACAATAAAACAACTTTCGAGATCGGTTTTTCTTGAATAAGAAAGAAGTCAATTGTATTATTAATAGAATATATTAAAAGAAATATAATATTAATAGAATTATTAAGAAATAGGAAATAGAAGTAAGTTATATTAGTACTATATAATAGATATAAGTTATATTAATAATATGTAATAGATATAAGTTACATTTAATATTTAAGAGAATAGATTAATATTGAAAAACTAAAGGAAACTGGACTCTCTTATTGTATATTTTATAAACTTAGTTAAAGCTTATTTAGTTTTAAACTCTGATATTATAAAAAAAAGGAATTTATATATATGTATATAAAAAAAAATATTAAAAAAAAAGGTACAGACGTTATGTCCGTAGTGATATAAATTATATTATAAAAAAAAACACTTTCAAGATCACATTGTCTACTGTAATAGCTGATACATTGTCTTAGCTGTGACACAGGCAGAGCAACACAATTTGTGCAAGTCTGCGGTATCTCTAATGTATGGCTGGGATGCTTAGAGCGTCGTGTGCTAATTAAAGAGGCACTCTTCGTTTTTGTAATACGAAGCCGCACCGCGACACTTGCGGTTGACGGTGTTCATGTAAATGTTTTACTTACTTACTTATTATTGTTGATCTTAGCTCGTACAAAGGTATTTTCTCGACATAAAACGACTCTTCATAGTTCCTACTCTAAAAGCACTGCTCTTTGTACAATAAGAAGGTATTTCGAGAAGAACATTCTTGTGAAAACGATTGATAAGCGATTTTGAAAGAAAGAATTCATTTTACTTGGCTGTCTGGAAAATTTAAAGCTACTATTGCAAGCTTTCTGTGCGGAATATGCTATTCAATGAAACATGAACCTAAGCAATGTTTTGTTGCAGTAGCTTATATGAATACAATATAAAGTCATGTATTTTTCAGCTGTTATAAAAAAAAAATAATAATTATTTATTATTTGTGTGTATTATATTTGTTATAGTAGCGCAGGGTCTGGATGTAAACGTGTGGTTTCGATTCCCACTCGACAGAATGATAATTTAAATTTTCATTTCTTCGCTATGGTACTAAGATAAAGTACGGCGTTGAATTCCGCCACTCAACACGCAATGTTTCAATTTTCGAGCGGGAAGTGGAGGAACCCTACACTTGTTCCTCTCTGACTACCCCGGCGGGAAAAGTGTAAAGCTAAAAAAATGCTTATTTCTCACAGCAACCGTTATGGATGTATCTAATTTATCCTAGTGGTTATAAATGAGAATGTATGTAGGCTCTGTGGTCTTGATAGTCAAAGTGTGGTTTGTGGTTCTACCACACAATACTTTCCTACAGTATAAGTGATTTACGGAGAACGAAGTGATGTACACTAGCTTTATTTGTGCCTTATAGCCAACTTGTAATCATCAGCTTTGCCTAAGTCCTATGTATATTTTTACAAAGATGGCACGTTTAGCAATAAAACATATTGAATGATTTACTAATATCTTTTCTGTCTAACGAAGACTTATCCGGAAAAATATCTCTTATTATTGAGTTTACGATATTTCATAATAAAAATACATAAAGATAACCTTTTTCATTTAGGTAGCTGAAAATATATAAGAGTAAACAAAGAAAACACGTTACTTACTGCTTCCAGGAACCAGACGACATGTTGTTAAGAGAGTGAGTGATTTCCTTTGTACTGTTATATACAACCTTTGAGATTAAAAACACGTTAAAGTTAAGGTAATTCTTATGAATTTGCGTACATATGCGTAACTAATATAAGCGATTTTCATTTATAAACAGAGACAAAATTATTACAATGTTCTAACATATGAAAAATTCGAACGATGAGGGTAATTTAAGTAAAATCGTTAATTTCTGTTGCTTGCTTGTTTAATGCTTATTTCTTAACAATTCCAAGCTTTGTCCGTATAGATACCAAGATACTCCCTAATCCACTTTTCACTCTAGATAGAGACATTGCTTGTTAAGTAGCGGAACTTAACACCGTCTCTTGTCTTAGGTACCAGACTGGAGTAATGAAAATATTATTTAATTATTGTCCCGAGTGGGCATCGAACCTACAACCTTCACGTTTATAGTCAGACGCAGTCCCACTGCACCACAATAGCCATGTACTTATTAAATTTCCTCAAGATGCTTATTCTAAGCATGTGTCTATTCTTCCAGAGCCTTCTGAGCACGCTTAAGTGAACTATCCAATACAAACTTTAATATACATTTTGTACCATCTGCTATGTAATCGTCTTAGTTTCGCGAAGTGTAGTTGAAATTAGCGAGAAGGCAGTGGGCCGCATCTGTCGCTGAATCGATACTTCAAACGGCCGGGTTTGAAGGACTGTAGGGAAGTGTTCAAAAGAAAAAACCATCTTATTGTAATATCTGATGAAATATTGCATAATCTTTTGAAGTTAAATGTCAAAATTTATTGGTAAAGATTACAAGGTTCTTTTTGGCGGAGGCAGCGAGTTAGTTGTTGTCAGTTTTGTTATTACTTGTATGATGCGATGTTAACTTGAATATACATATATATATATATTATAAATACAAAATTTGAGTGGCCATCGTAGCGTAGTGCGACATTGTCTGACAGTAAGCCCGATTGGTTTTTAGTTCGATTTCCGCTCAGGATATGTGTGGCCAGTCGTGGCCCAGTGGCACAAGCGTGTGACTGTAAACGACTGGTTGTGGGATCGATTCCCACTCGAGGAGTGGAAATTATATTTCCATTTTCTTCGCTCTGGTGTCGAGGTAAAGCGCGGCGTTAAGTTCCGCCACTTAACACGCAAGCCTTCGGCGCAAGAATTCGGCGGAAAGTGGGGAACGGAGTGTCTTAACACTAGGTTCCCTCTACCTACCCTGCTGTGTGCGGGATATAGCGTGAAGCTATTTATTTATTATTTTATTTATTTCCGTTCAGAATAATGATTATTTTTAAATGATTTTCTTTTCTCTGCTTTAGTGCATGAGACACAGCCTGGTGTTGAGTTCTGCTACTCCACAGTCACTAGATTTTTGGCGGAAAGTATAAAATTCTCTCTGACTACTCTGTAAACGGATAGGAAGCGTGATCCTATATAATTTGTATATATAACATGTAGGTACATGCAACTTAATGCCGCGTAGATTAACTATATTTAAATATTGTTTTATATTTTTTACGATGATGACAATGGCGTAATGTCTTTAATATGTTTCGATGCCATATCTTCCATTTTATTTTGCTGCCATATATTCAACTTGCATCGAATATCATAAAAAATATCGATTATACAAGTAATCTCACTTAATCTATACAGCCGAAACAATAAAATCGATATCCAATTAAAATTCGCAATCAATTATCATCTCTACGTAATAAATCCATCACAACAATTGTATAAAATAATTGTGTTAATAAATGATTTTTCCATTTATGTGGACGCTGGCTGTATGCCAGTTGGTGTTTATCTGTTCTAATGGCTCGGAACAGCCAGTTATGACAGTTCATTTGCACCGATACTATCTAAACAAGCTTGATGAATTTTAAATGAAAGTTTTCATTAAATTAAATTTATATACAAAATTTTGTGACATTTCATTAAAAGTTGTGTTTTGTTTTGTTTTATGCCTGGAGTAATTATTTTATATTTAATTAGTAGTTGATTTGATTCGTTTGCTTGTTTTCAGTGATGTTGAGAAGCGAATATATGGATGCAAGTCAAGATTGTTGTCAAAGTCAGAAGATAATTTAAAAATGATTTAACGTCTGGAAACAATTTATGCGAATTATCTTCACTGATTAGAGGTACCTAAGAAATTGAAATACTTTATATTGAAAACCACTACATTTTAGCGTTTGTTGTTTGGAATTCTTTGCTTAAATTTGTCTCGAACGTTTGTTCTTCATATCATTTGCAATTACTGATTTTTCTTTAGGCTTTAAAAATACTATAATAAATAAATAGTGTGAGTACATTTAATATATTTGCGCAAAAAATATTAAAAGAAATGTAGTCATAGAATTCTGTACTGATTGTATTTTAAATTTTTTATCTATGTGTTTGTAAGCGCATATAATTTGATTTACTTCACAGATTTGAATGAAATATTATTTGTATTGTATAACTTTCCGCCTAGGCAGGGCTTCGGCTATAACTGATTTGCAAGATTTAGACCTGAAGAAGAACCATCATATATCAGCTATACTATAAGTCATAAGAAAGTCGAGCCTTGAAAGTTAACCCATCACCCTAATATGTATTTTAGTGAGGAGGGTCATTAAGTCCACACATACGAACACCACAATACTGCGGGCAGCAGTAGTATTAAATAAATATGTATTGTAGAGTTCGAGCTCAAGAGAGAGCTCTACAAGCACTCTAGTGGTTCTAGCACGTGACAGTCGCCACCATGACCTTCACGGCCACGAATGTGATCACGAATCTCTTTGCAAATATAACTTATATTCAAGTAAAGCTGCCAGCAACAGCTAGTTACGATAATATAAAATTATAATTAAATTTATGATGCGACGTATGTACATTGTCAAGTAAAGGCACGTTTACATCGTGGCACAGTGAGACAGCGTCCTACTGTAGCTATTAGTTATGGAATCGATTCTTGCTCGGTGAAAGATCATAATTTAGTTATTTTGATTTCTTTGGTGCTACTGGTGAACATTACAAAGATACACCTGTCAATCCAGAATATCTCAGGTGAATAAGAAGATCCATAAATCCATATCCAAACTTCGGGCAGAAAGCGGAGAACGGAGTCGACGCTCGAAGCGGAGAGAGACTCTAGGTTTTCTCTGACTACCTGTTAAAAAAGAATAAACGTTAAGCTATAAGAAAAATATTAAAAAAACTAAAACATTAATGATATATACATACACATAACAACATTTTGTATAGGATTTTTATATAATACATGAATAATAAATCCCCCAAACCGTACAGAAAAGAGCGACTTTCGTAGCAAAGTTTTGAGTATAGCTAATAAAACGTTATGTACCAGCTACTGCCGAACTTTCACGTTACATATTGAGCTGGCCTATAAGGCTGTAACTAACCACAATGTTTATACCTTGAATATCGTTTACATGAGAATCAATACAACAGGGTTGCACATGCTATCGATGTATGGTTGTTTTTCTATCTCCATAGTTGAGTGAGTTTGATAAAAAGTGCAGTTCTTTTTCTAGTTTTAAAGTGTTGTCAGTTTTCGCTACTTTTTTGCCTAATCAGAACTTGAAAATATATTTTTTACAGATTTCCAGCACACCTGGGTAAAGGTCAGGGAAAACTTAGTGCCAAGACACTTAACTCGCTACTTTGGCCGAAATCGAGAGAGAGAGAGAATAGCGCATTGCAATGTGTAGCTCAATGATGTGCTTGTCTGTGTTAGAGTAGAGAAATTAAAATTATTAAAATATTATCATTCCTTCCAGAACGAATCGAACCCACAACCAAATGGAGTTATAGCCAAGTGCCGTCCCTTTGTGCCGCAGTGGACTGTAAACATCTATAATTTATAAATATGAATATTCTATCGAGAATTTGAACTGTGACCATCTTCTTTCTTCAATCACGGTCAACTGCACTACGATGGCCTTATAAATATATTTTAATACATGAACACCATTTTTTCCTAACAAACTTAACATAGGAAGGGTTGAAATATAACTGTGGGGCGAATTTCATTTGTTTGTCATTAGGGACAGGGCAATGCCTGGCGCTAACCATCGCGTGTCATGACATCCCGGTGTCCCGATTTCCACCTACGTTATACACTAAGAGCTATGTGTATACGTCTTTATTAGCAACTCCTAAGGTTTATTGTCCTATGGAAGGCATTCGACTATCATTATTAAGGTAATGAGTCATTGTTAAAATTGTGCTTATTAACTTGATTCATGAAGCTAATAATAAGTTAGGTATTGCGCATATATTTTTTGTTTTAGTACAAAAAGTGGTTATTTAATTTGATATATTTTGGCTTAATAACAATAGCTATTGTTGGTTTTTGTTGAATTAAAAGAATACTATGAAGTCATAAAAATGATTTATGTTACTTTAAGTTTAAATGTATGCATACAAATGTACCTATTTAACTAGAAAATGCTAAGATATATTTATTCCTAACTTTTATTGTTCTTCTTTAATATAAACTGGAGTTTTTGCACTAGTGTCGTTCATGGTTGCTAATAACGTTATTTATCTATTTTTATACGATGAAAGTTTCCTTATAAAAGATGTTGGGAAAAGTAATATAAAAGTTATTTTAGGAACTTGTGAGATAATAAATCATCCTCACTTAAGTTTATTCATTAAAGGCCTTGGACAATTCCCTAAATGAGTTTATCAGTTTTTTTTCTTGATGCATTTCGTATCGTAGATTTTTTTCTTCCTCTATGTTTGAGATAGCCATTACCTGATGGTAGGTATAACCTTTGTTAGGGATTACCTATATTAAGGTAAATCTTAGTACCTTTTATATTACCTTACCTAAAATTATATGAGTGGATGAGCATGAAATTATTCATAGTTATAGTTTATATAGAGATAGAGAGAGAATTATTAACATTTTTTTAAAATAATGCAAAATACATTGTTTTTAGCTTCACGCTGTATCCCGCACAGAGCAGGGTAGGTAGTGTTACGACAGGCAACCAAGTGTACTCCGTTTCCCACTTTCCGCAGAATTCGCAGGCATTGCGTGTTATTAAATGTTTCCACTCCTCGAGTAGGAATCGACCCCACAACCAGTAGATCTACAGTCACACTTTGTGCCTCTCCGCCAAGACTGGACTGCAAATCCATACTTATATTATAAATGCGAAAGTCTGTGTGTTTGTCTGTCACGCTTTCACGGCTAATCTACCGGTCCGATTTGGATGAAATTTAGAATGAAAGTAGTAAAAGTGACTGGGTCTAACATAGGCTACTTATTTTTTCAAAAATCGACCTCTAAGGGGTTGAAATAGGGGATGAAAGTTTATATGAAAAATCTAAACCACTTGACCAATTGTAATGAATTTTGGCATAAATATAGTTGATAATCTAAGCTTAGACATAGGCTACTTTATTTTATAAATATGCGCCCCCGAGGGTTGCAATATAACGAAGAAGTTCACGCGGCGAAGCCGCGAGCGGGCCGCTAGTTGTTAATATAAGAATAATCCACAATATAATATGTTTGAAATACACGTCCTTACAAAGTGAAATACACGTTGCTTAAGCAAGCCTGTTTAACGCGTCAACACGGCCTCTAGTTATAAAACAGTTACTTTTTACTTTTTCGTTCATAGCAGGGTAGGCAGAGAGGAACTAGGGTAAAACACTCCATACTCCGATTTCTGTCTGAATGTAATAAGTTATGTGTTGAAAGGTAGAACTCAGAGACTTTCTAGATCCGGGAAATAAAAATTAAAAAAAATACATATGTGTAAACATAGCGTATAGCGTTTTCTGTTAGGAGCCATTTCACTGCTCCTAGATGGCTTATAATAGGGCAAAGAAAATTAATATAATTATTAATATTCTCTCTTGTAAAAATTGTATCCACGACTATCACATCAATGTGAATCAGATCTGTGCCATAATTTTGTTTTTAAGTATGTTTAACTATTATTTAACTTTAGTTGATACATATATTAGATAACTGTAGAAAAATTGTAACTTACACGAAAATGATTCAGAACTATTAACATATCAGTCAGAATGACTAAAAGTGATTTATTAGGGTATAAGTACTACAATATTCTACACAATTAGTGTACATAAAGGTACCGTAGGACCGTAATAGGCGAATTATTTTAGTAGGCAATTACTGGATTATAGTACCGTTATTATGATCTATACAAGGCTGTATTAAACACAAATCTGATCTGATATAGGACTAGTGGAAAGTGCTAATTGCTAGATTACACAGTAAAGAGGGTTTATATAGTATTAAATTACTAAGATCCTTCATATAAACATGGCGTAATTTAAATGATTAATATAATTTAGTA
This sequence comes from Dryas iulia moderata, assembly GCA_019049465.1. Classification (NCBI taxonomy): domain Eukaryota; kingdom Metazoa; phylum Arthropoda; class Insecta; order Lepidoptera; family Nymphalidae; genus Dryas; species Dryas iulia. The sequence goes on from CM032428.1 coordinate 10,673,017, forward strand.
CATATATTACCCCCAGAGAGAGGTCGCCGTGGCGCAGTGGAACAATGTAAGACTGTAAACGCGATAGTCGTGGTTCGACTCGATTAACGATTATATATTATTGTATTTTTTCTGCTCTGGTAACACAAAACAAATCGAGGTGTTCAGTTTCGCCACTTAAGTCGATTACAGGTGGAAAATGGGGAGCCAAGTGTCTTAACATTAGTTTCTTTCTCCGACAAGCTTCTCATACGGGACAAGCTATATAGAATGATTATCAACACATTTCAACATACGCATTTTATAGAAGCAAATAACAAGTTTTGAAAATTTATTTAACAATTGACTTTCAAAACTACACCTTAAATCATTTTTACGAGATAACATTTTATATATAAAATTTAAAAAGCAAACAAAATCGCATTCACATCGAAATATAACGCTACTAACGTTGTATAAACAATGCGCCGGCGCATATTGACTTAGGCAACTTTTCGTGTGGGCGGCGTCTAGGTGTAATGACCCCGGAAATGCATCTTAGGTACAATAGAAGATAACAGATAAGTGTTAGTTGTTACTGTGCTTACGTTCTGGATGTCAAATTGTATGAATTGGTGGGAGATGGGATCTCAGATTGCGTTGCGTTAGGCTTTTGTAGTGAAATGCCATTTGTTTACACTAAGTTTATGATATGAAATTTATTTGTAGTACTAATATTACTTAATTTAAGGGGCCAGTCGTGGCGCAGTGGCACAAGCGTGTGACTTTAAACGACTGGTTGTGGGTTCGATTCCCACTCGAGGGGTGGAAATTACTAGTGTGACTGCGTCTGTCTTTAAGCACTTTTGGTTATATGTTCCATTCCTGCTTGACGGAATTAAAATGCTTTAGACCTGATATAATGTAATCGCTACATATTCTACATATCCTCAAATTATATTCAGGCGGTAGTAGCGCAATGGTACAGCGTCTAACTGTAAATACAATTTGTTGTGTTCGATTCCCAATCAGAGGAATAATTATATTTAATTTTTTTTCATTTCTACGCTCTGGTAGTTAGGACAACGGGCGGGTTTAAGTTTTGTAGTAAAACTCAAGGCGCAATTTCTATTTGGGTCTAGGTAACTTATACTAGATTCTCTCTGGGTGTTTAGCTATACAGGATAAAGCATGAAGTTGCTACAATTTTTAAATTACTATGAACAAATAAAGAGGTTTCAAAATAATTTTAAGAATTTTCTTACATTACCTACGAAAATGGCAATAAAAATACACTAACGAGCCCGTAAGCACAAATTAACTTTAAATATAACTTTAATATATGTATATAAAAAGAAAATTTAGCGAATACTGCGCAAATACAAGTTTTTATGATGAGTTATTAACAAGTATATGTTTTTGTTGGTAAATGGAGGAGTGTTGTAGCGAGATTCAGCTGCGTCTAATTACGGCTGCTCGAACGGCATAACAATGTGCCGTAATTGCTTTTAGATGCAGACAAAAAGATACCATATGAGAGGTCCGTCAGTTTTTTAACATATTCCTAGGCCAGTACGTGAATGTAGGACTTGTCTTTGTAAAAAATGCAAGTAATGAATGTAAGATAATTACTTAGTTGCCTACTTAAAGTTACTTTTACTTAGCATGTGTAAAACACCTTCTGAGTGAAATTGTTATATATTTATTGTGTCAAGATGCTTTTTTCAAATTTTAGATGAAAGATAAAACCTTAAACATGAGTCATAATTTATATATTTATATAATATACATATTCCACGCTTTTCAGTGCATAGCCAGAGAGGAACAAGTGTCACGATACTTTGTCCTTCACTGTAAGCCTGAAATGGTGACTTTCTGGTATTGATTTACGTACCAGATGGGAGAAATGAAAATAATTTAAATATAATTATTCCCCTGATTTGGAATTGAACACAACAAATAGTGTTTACAGTTAGACGCTGTACCACTGTGCCACATCGGCCTGAATATAATTTAAGGATATGTAGAATAGGTATGCGATTATATTAAATCTCTGAGTTTCTAGCTCCGGTGGTTCTCAGGTTTAAAGGCTTTAATTTTAGTGAACCAGTGGTAAACTGGTTGACATTCAAAAATGAAGGATGTAACTTCTTAAAATAATTTGACTTTGACTTTATAAATTTTAAAATTCAGGACTTTTATAAATTCAAAACTCTAATTTTTATTGGAATAAAACTAAAAATTAGTCTAACTTTACTTTCAAATTTATAGACAGATCAAAAACTAGAGCTAATAATTTCGTTCATTACGTTTATTACATCGTCAAAGAGAGTGTTTTTGTGTTGCTTTAATTTTGTTAGCTTACTCAAACCACACACCGTACTAATTAATTAGGATTATGGTTAAGGCGTGTGCCCGCGTCTGATAAAACTTTGGGTTGAAGCGGCGGCATTCGACATTCGCTTAAATCATTGTGACCTTAAATTTTACGAATATACGAGTATAATAAACTTTGTGCGAATTGTCCTTAAAAGTTTTTATATTAAGGATTAACTAAGAGTAAGTAATGAAAATTTAAATGTTTAAGTTGTTAATTTTTATGATGCTAGTAAGGTAAAGTATTAAACGACTTATATAATAATTTTAGAGACTATTTTATATGTACAGAGAGGGTTTTTTTTAAAAAAAAATAATTGTGGGCGGTATCGTATCATCACAGTCAACAAACAAGTCAATAACAACTACTCCATTGCTCATTTTTATTAATAAGAAAAATGCTTTGTGTTATTAATAAAAATGAGCAATGGAGTAGTTGTTATTGTGGTGCATTGGGACAGCGTCTGGTAGGGAATACTAATGGTAGTAAAATTTGATTTCCACTCAGACAAATCATAATAGATAAATTATTTTCATAGCTTCGTTATAATAAGGAGATAAAACGCGGCGTCGAGTTTCGCTATTCAACACGCAATGTCAAGGCAGAAGTCAGGTTAAGGCAGAGAGTGGAGAATGCAGTGCCTTGCTACTATGTTCTTTATGACAACCCTGCTATCCGGGAAAATGCTTGAAGCAAACTAAAGCAATGAAGTAATATTTTTACATATTAAGCAAAAGGACTTAAAACAAATGTATAAGCTTGAAAATCCAAACGTCCAGTTTAAAATTTACAACATAAATTTAATCCTCAAATGTCATACCATAAAGCGTCGCCAAAACATTATACAGAGATTTTGGCTGTTTAATGCGAGAATATTATACCATTTTGGTAACTCGTTTAACTAAATGCTAAAACGACATAATGTGTAATTTAAAACTTTACTACGTTGCACTGTTTCGTGGCGCCTCTTTAGACAGATACGTTTACACGGGAGAATTTAGATTAACGCTGCGAGCTCGTCAGTCTATACCAGTGATGGGCAAAGTACGGCCCGCGAAAGCATTTCATTCGGCCCGCTTTTTGAATAGTATATGGATCACGATAAGTATAATTAAAATATTTGAGTGGTAGTTACAAAACGAAACGAGAACCAAAAAACGAGACCTAAAATAATCGAATGTTAGTTGTAGTTACATTATTTATGAAATTTTTAACGCAAACACAACATATATTTCTCCTACAATTCTAGCCCCGCTTGGAAATTTCTTTTTTTTTTTTTTTGAATTTAAAAAAGTTTGTCCACTGTTTGTCTATACTCCAGTGCAGGATGATTAACCTACGACCTTCGAACGTTTACTTATACTACATAAATTTTCCCGCTATTTTTTTATATACTTACTATTAAAAAGTATCCATAACATTTCATAATTGAATAGACCCGAAAATATTTGGTTAAAACTTGGTTGCCCCTGCTCTTGTCTACTAGAGTACTGAGTTAGTTGAATGTACATAGGTACATCGGTAGCAGCTCGAGGCATCGGCATCGAAACTTTACTTATTTCTATTTAATTTGATTAGAAAACGTAGAATTAAGTTCACTAATTATTGGATGTTCTGCAAATTAGGAGTAATGGGTGAATATAAATAAATGAGATATATTTTTGACCATATTATTTATTAATTTTCTTTTTCCAGCTTTACGCTTTACGCATAGTGAGGTAGTAAGAGAGGACCTGTGTAATGTAGATACTTCGTTCATTATTCATTATTTTTAAGAATATTAAAATGTTATTTTTTATATTAAGTTAAAATCTCTTAAAAATGTCACCAAATATCCATTATTTTATAAATCCATAACAAGTTAACATAAATAACAATTTTTTCGACTCAAAACAACACTTTCTATAAAAAAATATGTATTTTTTTAATTTTAAACAACTTATACAAATAACTTTATCCAAGGTTACCCTCATTTGCGGCTTGATGATCGACAAGAAAATCGCTTAGGAAATATCGGTCCGGGATTTTATCATTGTAAATGACTAATAGTATAGCCTCTTTGAAATGAGTCAGCCTCGTAAAATTTAACGTCCCCAGCGAGATAGTGATGATGGCAAGAAAAGTGCCTATAAAGAGAATTGATGAAGCCACCGCCTCGCGTATGAGATGTTTAACATTCGTTTATATTCGAAAAAGCATTGATAAGTCATATTTTTGTAATAAATGATAGATATTTATTGGTACACATATTGGGTATTGTCGTTTTAGTTAAGATATATATTATAGTTACGAAGTTGTTTAGACATTTTCTGTTAATAAAAATGTAATAAGGCTTTATCATGTCATCGTGGAGCAGTGGGAGAGCGTCTGTTTATAAACGCGATTGGTTATGGGTTCGATTATCAAAAAAGCACATCTAAAAAACGTAGTGCAATTGTAATTATCATGTTCATGAATATATATATTTTTTAATTTCTGTTGTTTATTTCTTTCGATTCTTCCGTCATTTTTTTTTTACTTTAAGTCAACTTAAATAATATTTTTTAGTTTCTTTTTGTGTTTTTTATGTGCAATAAAAGAATATAATATAATAAAGTATTATATTATCTATACTATTAATATTATTGTTTATACAATTAGTAAGTTTATATCCAACACTTAAAATTATTCTAAATGAGGCTTGAGCAAATCCACTGGTTGAACGACCTTAATTAGGAGTATAATAGCAAAGCACGTACATTTTGAAAACTCGTTACTGCATAGAAAAATTAATGTTTCCGTTCAAAGATAACCGTTTTAAGGAAGAAAGTGGATAATTCATTACAAAACGTTGACCAATTCGACCATGTGTTCACTCTTGATTTAAAGTAACTGAATATGAGAGGAGCTAAACGTTTTGAATAAATCTTAAGTTAGTATATACATACATTGTAAAGTGTGTATCGTGGTTTTTGTCTTTCGTTTTCGCTTCGCGTTACACGGTCTTAACATATTCTAGTCATATGGTCTGGAACGGCGGTGGAAAGTAGAGAACCGAGTGTCTCGACACTACGTTGTCTCTGACTACCCTGCTATGCTGTCTCTTCTGTAAATACTAGAAATACTTGAGTTTGAAATCATTTTTATTTTACCTTTGCTAATAATATAGTTAATTAATAATATGTATTGATTTTTTGTTTTCTTTAACGAATGAATATAAAGAATATATAAATATAAGGAGTACAGCAGATGAAAAAATTGAGTAAAATATATATTAAATCTTAATAATATATGTATGTATTTACCAAAGGCGAAGTGTCCATAAACACGATTTCCCCAGGCTTACTAAAATGGTAAATTATTTGACTTAAGGTTCTTAAGCTTTTACAACTATTTTTTACGCTTTCTTACCTCTACAAATATTCCCCACTTCACCACTAGTATTTAAAATAATATTCATATCTTTTTTTAAACTATTTAACACTAACAAATACCCGACTACTGTTACTGTTAGTAAGGAAACAGTAAAGCTTGCTCATAAGTTATTCCGGAGGCAATGGCTAATATATTTTAAGAGCTGTCAAACTGTTTTAAATGATTGTGAGGCGTGCAGGGAATGTTACAAAATATGTACTGAGTTAAACGTAATTAAGCATACCTAATATACATGCAAATTAAATAGGCTATTAAGTTTTCTGAATGACGTACTTTATTATCCTTTAACCTCGAGTGGAATAACTTTAATAGTTCCATATATGAAGCATGTAATAACAGTGTATTTAATTTGATTTAATTTTTAGTTTATTAGTTTGGCTTAGGCTGGTTATTGATGTTTATTTATTTACAGCTATAGATCTTGTGATATTGATAGTTACCAAATGCCACGTATTTATAGACGACTAGCGGCCTGCTCGTCGTCATTTTTTCTACCTTTATTCTAAATTTCATCCAAATCGGACCTGTAGATTAGCCGTGAAAGCGTGACAGACAAACACACAGACATTCAAATTTATAATGTAAGTATGGTTGTGCATTTAATATGTGTGAAGGTTCGTAAAAAAACGAAAATTTACATTTTTTTTTACAAAAATTAAAATTTTCTAAAGCAAGTAAAAATTTATATTTAAAATAAGAGTGAAATATCAAAATATTTTTATATAATGTTTTCATTACTTTACCGGTTTTACGTTAAATTGAATTTTCATTAATTTAGTTGAATAAAATATATATATATATTTTTAACAAGTTTAATATTTTTAAATTTGTTAGCTCTTAACATCTTATCTTATTGTTGCATCAAAGGTTTCCTTATTAGGAAGATTAATCATCATTCTCAAAATACCTTTTGCTTTGTTCTGAGTCAGGACTTATTAAAATTAATAGTTCTTAAGTAGATTCGTCAGCTGAAAGGATGTGACATTTAAACTGCAGTTTATACCTATAAGTATAGAACGTACATAGATGTGAATGTTGAATATTCTAATTGATAGTTTAATAGTTATAAATATTTATAAGAATAAGACATTTTTAAAAAAAACGACATTTTTATAACAATTTGAACACAGCGGGATTTGAACCCATGCCTATTGGATACCAGCGCCAGGTCCGAGCGCATGGGCGCTTCGATCGAATTTTATACGTTTTATAAAAAAATACTTTTCTATTTGCGAAGTTTGTAAATAACTATTGAAAATGTTAAGACTATTTACAAGGTTGGTTGTAACAAAAATAATCTATAAAGTAAAGAGGTAACTATAATTAGTTTATTATATTAAAAGGTTTTTAGAGTACAACAACATTTTCGATGCAATAGAAGTTGTCCCCTTTCGTGTATCCCCCGGGCATTTTGACCAAATAAACTATTTATTAAGTGCGTCCCTACGTCGTAATTTAGTTGGGAATATGTTGGTTAAAATTGTGATGACTTAAATTAAACTATTTAAGATAGTTTTAATAACATAATCATATTTTAAATAATGCACTAATAGCTAGATATAACATATTATAATTGGCAACTCTTAAATATGATAACATCGTAGTTAGTAGAATAATAGATAGATAGATAGTAAAAATTCTTTATTGCACACAACAAAGGAAACAAAATAAATAACAGAAACGTACATAATTCTAGCATGCAAAGGCAACCTTACCACTACTAGTGATCTCTCACAGGTACCCTTAGGTATAAAAATTTAAAAGCAAAGGGCAACTTATACATGTGACTGTAAACGTGATTGCCGCGGGATCGATTCACAATGATAATATTTAAATTATCATTTCTCAGAGCTAGCTTCATTTCTTACTAGAGACAAGCAAGACTAAGTATGACGTTGAGTTCCGCCTCTCAACGCGCCTTCGGTCGACATGTTTCACGGAGTGTTTTGACACTGGATACAAAAAAAAAATTAAGAATATTTTAAACATTACTTATATATGGCATTCGAGATATTATTGATAAGTATAATTTGCCAATGGTTTTTATATTGATATATTAGAGCATACAGCTTAGAAAGTATTTAAAATCTTCGAACTTCATGACATGACGGCAAAGCGTGTAGCCTAAAATATATGGAGTCAGTACAGATTAAATTCGCCCACAGATCTGTAATGCGAAAGCTGAACTAGTCTCCAACAAACAAATACCGCATGTTGATGGTTGACGGTAACACGAGGTTAAACAAGCCAAGTTACTGCCTATTGCAGGATGGAGTTGCACTGTAAACTAACAGTTACTAGTTACTATGAAATTCAGTTAAACATAGTTACGTAGTCTTATTGTATAAGTAAATCGTTTACTCTGTGAGTTAACTTAAATTATGTGTACCTAGTATGAATTGACACCGTTTCGTAAGTGGTTCTGGAATATGTGTATTGTATGGTTTGATTCGCCAAAGCATTTATTTAATGGTAACTAATGTCATTGTTTTTTCTTCACGTTATACATTATAAATGTTTATTCTAAAAATGTTTTTCACATTTTAAGTGGGTTAATAGCACTTTAAAAAAGCTAAAATATTTTAATAAACAGTATTGTTCTAATTAAACGAATTGTTCTTAGAAATAACACTTAGGATGAGATATAAGAAAAAGATTTTTTTTTAAATAGCCAAAATTTGTAAAAGTTTAGCTGAGTTTAACAGTTTTCTAAAAACGTTTTTGTATCCTTAGTGTGTGAAGAATCCTTTAAAATTGTTAAAATCAGTATTCATTATTAACAGGTGTCTTCCTAATAATGTAACTAAATTTTGGCACTGTGACTTAATAGTTGTAAAGCATGCACGATAGCATTTGCATAGAAATTAGTCCGGCCATCCATCCGACTTTTCACAACTCGGTCGGGGCCACCTGTAAAGGGTCACTCAGACGTAATATGACGAGAACTTCCCTTGTTATTGTTATCTGCAAGTTACATGATGTTTTATTAACAAACAAGTTGTGATTTTAAGTCAAGTCTGTAGTGTACGTATTCTAGAATGTATAGTAGTATTTTAGGTTGCTCTAGTTCGTGTTTCCATCGAGAAATTCAATTCTGTATTGTAAAATAGGTATTGTTGTCATTTTAGTATCTAGGCTATTTTTTAAGTATTATATAGATGCAACAAAATATAGGCATTGAAATCGGGAAATTCCAAGAAATAGGATAATCTTGAAGTGGGAATAAGGAGAGGAGAGCTGGATCAAAGCCATCGAACCGGAACACATCATAAGATTTTTGGCGGTTCGTCTTTGACATGATAGTGGTCGGGAGCCAGTCGGAGAACAAGTCTCCTACCACCAAGCTACTGGGTTACCCGCCTTTTACGGGACGCTATCCAGCGGCAGAGGGGAATTGTATCCTTAACCCGTCCCCCCACGGGTGAAAATCGTGGCGTAGTGGGACCATTTTTTACTGTAATCACGATGGGTTGTAGTCTAATTTCCACTGAGTAGTATAAGAATAATTTATTTCTTTTATTTTTCCTCTCTGGTGCGCAAGACAAAACGCAGCGTTAACTTTAACCCCTTAACTCGCAATGTCTCACGATGATTTGATACTAAGTTCTTTTGATTCTCGAGTTCTTCGAGTTCTCTCAAGTACGATTGTAATGCGGGGAAGAGCATAACAGGGTAGGCAGAGAGAACACTCTTTTAAACTAGTTCATTGATCGTTCATTGTCCTTACATAAACTAATTTGAAATTGCTTGCCACAATATTTATACAAATAATACAAACACAAAAAGAAAATATTTTTAAACCTCTTCTTAACATAAAGTAAATATTAAACACGATTGTGTGAGAAGCTCTTACCAAGTAATATATTACGTCACTACATGAATGACAGCCCTTGCAATTATAAACACGTGTGACAACTATAACATATAGATGACATAAATATAGATATGTACATTGTATTCATGTATGTATGTAGTTATGTATACTTAACGATTACCATTTTTATCTTGACTCAAAACGGGACATCGGTTTTAAAAAGATACGTTTTTTTGCAAACATACGTTGTTCTTTGTTTTGAATAAAATATTTTGGCTTTCGTTCTTTTTCAGCAATCATTTGAATATGTATTGAAATTTCGTTTTTTACATAAATATTTAACGTACAGTACAATCTAGTTACTCATTCCCTTTAATCTGCGTTGCTTAAGATGGAAACATACGATGAAAATTCAATTATTATTTATTATTTAGATTTCATTTATCTAATAATTTTCGATTGTGGATATATAATTGAATGTAATAATCCATCGATCAAGAATCGATTCGTCTGAATAAAATGGAGTCCGAGTACAAGACTATTATGAGAACCATAAATAGTGGAATAAGAATCAAAAAAGGAAGGCACATTGACACGGTTGTATATGTACTTTATAAAATATCGATTCTTGGTCTATTGATGACTGGAATGAGTTTGAAATAATCGAGTTTATTGACTACAAAATCCATTTTCGGGTACAATCCGAACAAATGTTATCATCCCTACGTCGTTGCTAGGCGATGAACGGCTCCATTGGCCAAATTTTTGCGCTTAAAATCGTTTTAAATAAAAAAAAATTTCAAATAATAAAAATCGATTTGGCCTCCCGGAGCTATTTTTGAGGACATCATCAAAAAACGAGACAGTCCGATTCAAAATAAGATGTGTGGTCACATTATGGATACTTATAGCGCGATGTGGAACAAAAGACTAGATTGCGGACACTACATCCGTTCACTCAAACATATTAAACAGGAAAGGCTTTATCTAAATGCCTTTAAATTCATCTGTTAGATTATTTCTTTGTGTATTAATTACGTAATTTATAACTGACATAGTTAAAGTAAAATAAAAATATTTTGTAGTAAAATTGATGTTATTAATATGCTTATGTAATATACATGTATTGTTAAGAGAACGTATAAAAATGTTGACATTGCGGGACTCGAATCTGTGTCTCCAATAGACTTTGCTTTAGTCAATAAGGTACACGTTGATGGTATAGCTTAGAGGTTAGCAGAAGGTGCTAGGTGTTGGCGAATCCCGCTAAGTTAAATAATTTTTAATATCTAATTATACGTTCTCATTTCTATACGTTTTTATTTTATATATTTATCATAACAGTGTAAAATTAGCCAGCTCGATGGCCAGTCATGCCGCAGGGGTACAAAGTGTGGGCAGTGCCCGAGACCTGGGCTAGTGGCGGGTAAGGAGCACCGTCAGGTTTTTAGTGGGTAAACGGAAGAACGATCCGGAGTCCCACATAACCGCGTCCGGGTCCGGGTATCCGTAACGGATTTTCCTGACGACAAAAAAAAAAAAAAAAAAAAAAAAAAAAAAAAAAAAAAAAAAGGGGTACAAAGTGTGACTGTAAATCGACTGGTTGTAGATTCGATTCCCACTCAAGGGTGAAAATATTTAATAATTCCATTTTCTTCGCTCTGGTGTCAAGGCAAAGTGCGGCGTTAAGTTCCGCCACTTAGCACGCAAAGCCACCGAATCCGGCGGACTGTGAGGAACGGAGTGTCTTAAAACTAGGTTCCTCCTGCCTACCCTGCTGTATGCGGGATACAGCGTGAAGCTAAAAAAAAATAAGAGAATAAAAAAAATGTATTCAATATAAATGGACTGAATTTTGTTATCATAATAAAAAAATATCGTGTTTGTATTATAAATGTCTGTGTTCCAATTATGTTCCGAACTGATTCACAAATATATTATTAACATGTGAATATTTTACCAATAATAGTTTTCGTAGAATTTATTTGATTATATTCAATATCTATTTTCCAATTTTGATTTCACATTCACATTTCACATTAGTATTAGAAAGGTCATATTGAATGCTTAGACGTAGTATACATTTATAAAATGAACATTTAATTTTAATACTATTCTAGTAATAGATTAGTGGCCAGTCGTGGCCCAGTGGCACAAGAGTGTGACTGTAAACGACTGGTTGTGGGTTCGATTCCCACTCGAGGAGTGGAAATTATATTTCCATTTTCTTCGCTCTGGTGTCGAGGTAAAGCGCGGCGTTAAGTTCCGCCACTTAACACGCAAGCCTCCGAATTCCTCGAAAGTGGGGAACGGAGTGTCTTAACACTAGGTTCCCTCTGCCTACCCTGCTGTGTGCGGGATATAGCGTGAAGCTATTTAATTTTAATTTTATTAATAGATATAATATTATATGATGAAATTGATATAGAGCCGGAGGTCATCGTAGCGTAGTCGAACAGCATCTCTAAAAGCGATAAGCAGTAAGTTCGATTTCCAATCGGGGGTACGATCATATTTAAATTAATTCAATTCTTCACTATGGTAAGAGTAAAAGTGTGGTAAAATAAATGTGGCCAGTCGTGGCACAGTGGCAGAAAGTGTGACTGTAAAGTGACTGGTTGTGGGTTCGATTCCCACTCGAGGGGTGGAAATATTTAATATTTCCATTCTCTTTGCTCTGGTGTCGAGGCAAAGCGCGGCGTTAAATTCCGCCACTTAACTCGCAATGCCTCCGAATTCGGCGGAAAGTGGGGCACGGAGTGTCTTAACACTAGGTTCCCTCTGCCTACCCTGCTGTGTGCGGGATACAGCGGGACGCCAAAAAAAAAAAAAACTATGGTAAGAGTAAAAGTGTGGCGTTAATTCTACTACTTGACTTGCAATACTACTTATTTAAATAAATAGTAAAGAAAGGAGTGTCAGTAGGATCTCTCTGCCTATTTTGCTAGGCATTATTATCCTCCTATGCATTATGGATTTTGAAAAAGAAATGGCAATACGTGACGTAAAGAAAAGAGTGAGGTAGCACTACATTATGTTAAACATCACCTAAATAGAGGATAAAAAACAATATATAAAATTATATATATCTTATTAAGTTATGCCAGTACAGCCTACACCTAAAAATGCTATATACATTTTCAGTATATTAAAATATCATCAAAAGATTTCCTCACGTTCGTGGAACAAAGACTTGTAAGGTGAAGACGAAAATCATTCGTTCTTCATTTGTATTCTCAGAAATGAACATTTCAATACTACATTACAAAAATAATCTATTCTGTTTGTGTATTACACCAATACATAAGTCTTAGGTATATTATTTTATACATATAATATTAACACTTGAACTTAAGGAATTATTGATTTTTATAGAAATCTTGACTAGTAATGGGTCAAATTATAATCTTTATATTTATTACTAAATGAAGGTAAACTTTATATATTTTTTCAAGAAAATTTCATTCCTCAAGAAAATGTAGAAATCCAACATTATTTTAAATATTGGCATTAGAAATACATAAAATGAATTAAATAAATATTTTACAAAATACCATGTTGTTAAGGAAATGTGAATTTTACGCGGCAACAGGCTTGTTATTATCCTTTTATTAGTTACCATCAAAAATTTCCAACAATTTCAGCTTCACACTTCTTCCCACGTAAATATACCTGGTATACCTAGTAAAATTTAGTGTTATGACACTACGTGGCCAGTCGTGGCCCAGTGGCACAAGAGTGTGACTGTAAACGACTGATTGTGGGTTCGATTCCCACTCGAGGAGTGGAAATTATATTTCCATTTTCTTCGCTCTAGTGTCGAGGTAAAGCGCGGCGTTAAGTTCCGCCACTTAACACGCAAGCCTCCGAATTCGGCGGAAAGTGGGGAACGGAGTGTCTTAACACTAGGTTCCCTCTGCCTACCCTGCTGTGTGCGGGATATAGCGTGAAGCTATTTAATTTAGTGTTATGACACTACGTTATCCATTTTCCGCCTACATTGGTTTGTGACTGGTGGCCTAAATACCTAAAGGCCACAATTTCTCTTGTTTACCATAGCTCTAATAAGAATAATATAAATATAATCATTTTCTGAGCCGAATTCGAATCCACTATCAATCGCGTTTACAGTCCAGACTCCGCTTACTGCGCCACGATGACTATTTAATCTAGTGTAAGCCCTCATTGATCTGACGATACATTTCAGGGAAATATTTATTATATACATTTTATATTATAAATATTTCCCATGTGCATGACTGAAGGTTATTTGATTTACATCCACATTTTTCAAATGACATACGAAATATTACAAAGATAATATTAAAAATAGAGAACGTGTAATACTGGTAAAAGTAGAGAACGGCAGTTTTAATGACTGACCTTAGATTCTATACTATTTTAAAAATATGACGAAACATAATCTTCTTCTTCCTGGCACTATCCCGGCTTTAGCCAGGGTCTGCCTTCCTGCTTAACCTCCTCCACTTTGCAATTTGTAAAAATCTCTCTACAAAGATGCTAACAAAGACAATAAGTTAAAATCAAAATAGTTTTTTGTATGGCTCAGAGTGTTTGGACAGTTTCCAAGACGAGGATGCGAATCCCTTGCGTTCAAAATTCTTTTACGTTTCCTAAATCAATCTTTCAATAATGTTATTAATACTAGTTATGTGGATAAAATGAAACCATTGTAATATATTATCGAGATACAGCTGGATAAAGCGGGAAGCCATTGACAATGAATCTATTAAATAATTAGGTCTTGCAATTGCGTATTGATAATCTAATTCAAGGTTAAATTCTTCAATTAATTATATCATAATACATATCTGTATGCAATAAAATATAGTTTATATAAATTATATTTTATTGCATACGTTTGAAATTCCTTGGTAATCAACGTTTTTTTCCGCATAGCGGGGAAATCAGTGGGAACCTTATGTGAAGACAATCAGTTCCCCATTTTCGGCCTGGATTATTTCTTTGAAGATATTTTTCTTGTTGAGTTGTGGAACTTGATTTCTATCGTTGACACATCGTCAAAGTACATCACTTTATCTTGCCAGAGAAATGAAAACAAATTTAAAAATTATTCTAATTGTGATCGAATTCACAAACAAAAAGTTTACAGTCAGATCGGTTGGTTAGTTCCCAATTGTCACAGTTCTCACTGGGCCATGATGTTTTCTACATACACAGTTTTAGAACTATATGTATAGCGTACCTTTTATGCGTAGCTAGATATAAGAAAAGTTCCGTGTACTGTAATTAATGTACGTTTTCCGTTAAAATTAACGAAAAATAAGGAAATAATACAATGTCATTATTCTGCTTGGGACCTGCCAGATCTGATTAAAATTGAAATTCTTATAAATTTCCCTAAAATATAAATATATTTCTGTCATTTTAATAATCAACAATTTAAAGCTGCAAATCCAAATTAAATGTTTGTTTAATGGCAACACAGAAAAACGGCAGCGTTTGAAAATGGAAAATATAATCTTTTTAATTTAACGAAGTGTCCTCGACGATTCATTAGAGGGCTGGCTGACGAAGTGCTGACTACGCTGTTTGAACTTTCAAGTGTACCGATGTTTTTATACGAAATACTTAGGAAATTAATCTTTTAAGTACATTTAATAACGTTGCTAAGAGCTGCTTTTGCTATTCTCATTTTAGTATTTGCTAAAAGGAATGGTCTTAATGAGAATTATTTGGCGCAAACAATGTACGTGACGTCACTATTGTGTGGAGGATGAGGAACGGTACGCGGCGTGGTTCCGACTCTTACAAAGGAAACAAAAAGTTCTTATTTGATGGCGGTACTCGAAATTGCCTATTATAACGTAAAAGTATCTCAGTTTTATATATTAAATAACTATTTTTGTCACAAGGCTATTTTGTCTTAGTATGTAATACAAAGATAGTTATATGATATTTTTTTTGATTTTACCTTTACGTCAAGGAATTTTTCATATCATTGTGCATAACTACATATTTTGAAAAATAGCCAGTATTCACTAAGACATTTCGAATAAATGTATATTCAATATATAGGTATATTATTCTAAATATCATATATCATTTGATAACGAGTGTCTGGATTTCAGACAGAAAGAATCTTGACATTAGGTTCTCCATTACTACCCTTATTTAGGAGAAAACAAGGTGAATCTCCTTGTTTATATAAACTAACTACTTTCAAATAAACATTCAAGTTTCATTTAACTAAGTAATAGTATTTTACTATTTGCATATGTCATAATCTTTATGTGAAGCAAAGAGACTTTTATCGACGGTTACAATTGGAAAATCGTTAATCAAAACATAATGGATGATATGCTTGCTATTTACTGGTACCGGCTTTTTATTACTCCAGCTTAGATTTGAGGGATAAGAAGCACGTACAAAGTCCCTACTGCGTTTTACCATAAGTTATTTTATTATAGATTGGCATATTATCTTGTACTGAATCACGATATCGTATAGATTCAAGATTTATTCACGCACTTCCTTTATGGCATAGACGAAAATTATACTCTATTTATTTATTGTAGATCTTTATAGCAATATTGAATTTAAAATTAATACAACTGTATGCTTTGTAGCTTAGAATGTATGTTTGGTTTCTATTATACAAACACGAGGGAAAAGTTACTTAAAAAATTACATGTGTGTAAATTTTTAAACAAATCTGAATTACGCAAGGCTTAAAACAAAATTGTACGATTTTTTTGCATAAATTACTAGACTAAACTTACCGATAAACTTAAAAACGGCGTGTTACAAGCCTTTTACAATTATTCCCTAGTTTTCATCGAGGCCATAGGCGTCTAACTGTAAACACAATAGGTTATGGGTTCGACTCCCATTAGGGGTTATGATTTTATGTACTTTATAAATTATCCAGTCCACCAGTCGTTTACACTCTTGTGCCACTGGGCCAGTGGCACAAGAGTGTAAACGACTGGTTGTGGGTTCGATTCCCACTCGAGGAGTGGAAATTATATTTCCATTTTCTTCGCTCTGGTGTCGAGGTAAAGCGCGGCGTTAAGTTCCGCCACTTAACACGCAAGCCTCCGAATTCGGCGGAAAGTGGGGAACGGAGTGTCTTAACACTAGGTTCCCTCTGCCTACACTGCTGTGTACGGGATATAGCGGAAAGCTATCTTATAAATTATGTACATTTCTTCATTCTGTTGAGACGAAGCATGTTTTTGAGTTCCGCACTCAAACACGCAATGTCTCAATGTCTTGATTTAGAGTGGGAAGTGGACGGCAGAGTGTCTTGTCACTAGGGTCGCTCTGATTACTTTGTTATGCAGGAAAAAGCGTGAAGCCGTTTCTTTTTTTCCTTTTTCTTCCGCCTCTACATTGGCGAAAAATATAGATAATATCGATTATCTATAGATTTTTCTAAATACTTCAACAGAATTATATTAAAAAATCTTTTTTATTTCAATAATTTTTATGTATAACCTCGTATTGCTTTTATGTTATTGTTAGTATTTTTAAAAGCTCACTGAGGTAGCAATGTTTTTTTAAATTTCAATAGTGAATATTTTTGTATATTTACAAAGACTGAAGTCGTGATCTAGTTTTCAGTCTATACTCTTAGTTAAAATAATTTGAGTTGGAAGAGATATATGTACTGACATTGTTGACACAAAACAGGTTATATATTATTTTGTACAGAAAACAATGTTTTAAAAAAAATGTGTTAAAATAAAGTCTTCTTTTAGTTTTCACAGTATGTGGAATTACATTTTACCTGTCTTAAATAAAGAAAAACGGTTTTATTACCCGAAATGCAAATTATAATGTGTTTATCAATATATGTATATATATTTGTTCCTACGTGGCCTTGTAGAGACTAGACACGTTGTGCGGTTTTTATTTTTCTTATATTAATTAGATCAATTCGTTTTTAAAATCGATTCCTTACGAGTGTCGAGTAATTACAGTACAATATTCACTACAGTGACAACCATCTAAACCAACTGAAATCCGTAAACCAACTGAATATTACTCCTTCTTTTTCGGTATTGTGAACTGCTGGGTTTGTTTTGTTCTTCTCATTTTTTTATTTGATGTATTTTTGAATATTTTTATACGCAGTCAAGTTTTTTTGTATTTTTATAATATTTTTTGAAATATAGATTCAATATAAGTCATTTAAAAGAATAAAATATTAAGTTATTACTTCCCTATTACTACCTATATACTATTTGATTCCCTTTTGTCGCCGTATAAAATGAAAAGTACCTAACACTTTTAGAAGCAACTGATTGATTTAGTAGAATTCCAATCTGTATTTGGCAGGATTACTGGAAATAGGCTTACGCTCAGAAATCAAATGAATATCTAGATTCAATTACCCTGGGGCGTTAAATTAACGAGGTAGTCTTAACCTTGATAATGCTTCACTAAGTTCTAAGGATTTAAAGCAATGCTAATATATTATTTATTGTATAATAGAATACTTTTTACTGAAATAAACTTTTAAATAATTATATTTTAAAAATCTCTAAAAGTCTGTAAATTGATTCATTTTTTGATGAAATAATTGTATTTAATTTATTTATAGCTAATATTATTAGATTACGTTTTTTTATCTTTTAAATATTATTAGCTAGCTTTATAATTTTTTTAACATTTTGAAATGTTTCACACACTTTAGTTTATCTAAAGTGTGTGAATAAACAATTCTAGATAACATATAAAAAGTTAGTAAGAATGAAGAAGGGCGTGCACAGGTGTTTTGGGCATGTCGAGAGGATAAGTTATGGAAAAATGGTAAGCAAGACATATGAAGCAAGTATCAACGACACTGGAGGAAGGTTACGTAACAAACTTGAGGACCCCCCGGCGGGCGTGTATGAAGAGGTTGATGATAGTGGACGAGGTGAAAGAAGTATGCAGGGACCGTAGCGTTTGGCGTTCCGTTCTTTCTGACTACCCCGCAAGGGATACAGCGTGAAGATTACATATCTTCACAATGTATGCATGTATAATAAGTTTTTTTTAAATGTCCTTGTTCAGGCATATCGCCAATGGAGTAGAATTATGAGCATAGAAAAATAAATAAAACATTAAAGAAACTATTTTTGGAATAATTGTTGTTGTAGTGTATCAATGTACCTAAATATAAGTGCATATCCGATATTATTCAAAATGTTATTGTATAGTAGTACCATGTATACCTACATTAAATCATAGAAGTTCGAACAGTATAATATGCAAATATGTAAATTGGGTGCGCTCATAACACATTTGCAATATAGACCGCAGACTACAATAATGTTCAGATGCATCTGCCAGACAGTAGGTAGGTAGAGCAAAATGCACATTGCACATTAACTTTGTTCCCTTTATTCATGTTTGATGTAATGGAAATTTTCCAAACACAATATTGATATGCTTGCGTCCTCATATATCGCTAACTAAGTTCATATTATATATATATATATATATATATATATATATATATATATATATATATATATATATATATATATATATATATATATATATAAAGTTTATTGTAGAGGTAAGTAACCATTTTTAGAATTCGGAGTGTTCTACACTAGGTTCTCTCTGATTTCAATGTTATGGGCGAAAAAACATGAAGCTGAAGTAACGAGCATAACTTAATTCTTTTTGTGATGGGCCCAAATTTAATTTCTTAATTGTACCTAAAGCTTTATTCATATTATAAACAAAAAAGATTACAAAAACAGCAAGTGTACTAAAATACTCATATTATCTACAAAACCTACTTTTTATAAAATTATTTTGCGTGTTGGAACAAGTTGTATTAATTTCGTATAACTTATTTTATTTATTAGGAGGAGAATATTATATTAAGAGAGCTATATGCGCCAAATTAATAAGCGAGCAGTTTCCAGTTCGAGGGCCAGGGTTTGCTGAGGACCTGGCTTAATAGTTACCGAACTGTGGCATTAGGATTTTATATCATTAGGATCATCGCATCACCTTTGCATTTAAGTAATATATTTAAGACGTAAAGGAAATATACGATATTCATTTTTTTTTATCTAGGACTTAGGGTTTATAGGTATATGTAAAAGTAAATATTACTTTGTTCTGACTGAAACCATACTCAATACATACTGAATACTATTCATTCAAAATACGATATAGAATAAAGCTTCAAGACGTTTAGTTGTGTGTTAAGTGCCAAACGCAACGTTTTGACTTACTCATGAGAACTGATAAATAAAAATAATTAAATCCTGATCATTCCATCTAGCGGGAATAGAACCCACACCCAATTGATCGCCGATCGAATCGTCTTACAGCACAATGATGGATTATTAATTATGAAAAATGCTAAAGATTTTTCATAATGACTGATAAAAATTGATCATTGCGCTTTTTAACAATGCAATTAATTATGTAGATAATCGATATTGTGTAAAAACTACAAGAATCTCAGTGATTGTATACGATACCGATCTAACACCTAAACTAAAGCGTGTTTATGGGGAGCGTAATGATGCGTGTAATTTGATTCTCTATGAACGTATGCATCATTGACTCAAGTAAAAGATGAATTATTCTAATTTATTCATTGAGGACTAACAAAGCATTAGTTTTTCATTTACTATAGTATGCCCTGCCTTACGTTTTTTACATATTGATTTCTTTCTTAAGATATAGATAGTTACAATAAATTGTATATTTTTTAATATTTTTACTGCTACTTCGTTCTCTACTTTCTGTCATCGAGACATACCGTGACATTGCGAAGAAATCAAAATAATATATAATCATTCTTTTGAATGGGAATCGAATCCACAACCATCGCGTTAACAGTCAAACACCGTTATACTGCACCGAGCCGATCTTTGTTCGGAAAATATGGATAAAATAAAATAAAATTTCATTTTTTTACCAAATGTATAATATGTTTAGTACCTATCAGGTATTTTTAACGACAAAAGAATAGTGGTGAAGTCTCGTTTAGACACTCCGTCTCACTCTACGGACTTCGTCTTGTAGCTAACTTCTTTCTGCCTAGTCCACTATTTGTGACGTAAATGAAAATATTTTAAAATATTTTCAAATTCGAATTAAGAATTTTATTATTTAGTTTAAGGTTATATTAGAAATTTTGAAATTATGAAGTTATAACAATATTTTTACAAATTTTTCTCTTTAATCTCATTAAATATTTGAGGTGTGACTTGCGGCTTCACCGTTTTAAACTATACGTTACATCAAATTGAAAAGTTACCTAAGCTTGCTATAGTTTCATTTCCCAAGAGTTTTTGTGCTTTTTTTTTTTTTTTTAGGAGGCCTCTTCGCCCCAAAGGTCCAGCGCTGTATTCCATAAAACGGGCAAAAGGAGGCAAACGAGCAGAAGGTCCACCTGGTGTTAAGTGGTCACCTTCGCCCATAGACATCCACAACATAAAGAGTTAGTGGATGCGTTGCCAGCCTCGGGGATGAAGGACAAAAAGGAAGGAGGAAGGATGGGAATGGTGGGAAAGGGAGAACTGGCTTACATGCCATCGAACCGGAACACATCATCAGATGTTTGGCGGTTCGTCTTTGACACGATAGTGGTCGCGAGCCAGTCGGAGAGCGAATCTCCTACCACCAAGCTACTGGGTTACCCGCCTTTTACGGGACGCTACCCAGCGGCGGGGGGGAATTGTATTCTTAACCCGTCCCCCCACGGGAAAAACCCGTCCCCCCCACGGGCAAACCCGTCCCCCCACGGGCAGAACAGAACCCGTCCCCCCACGGGCAAAACCCGTCCCCCCACGGGCATAACCCGTCCCCCCACGGGCAGAACCCGTCCCCCCACGGGCAAAAGAAGCTTTGAAAAGCTTTGAAAATCTACTACATAATAGCTAGTGTATATATTAGTACATATACAAATAAGATATATTCGTCATCTCATTATGGTGTTAAAGCATTGCAAGTGAAGAACTTTGTGGTAAGCATTTTGCCAAATGTAAGAAAATCTATGTATATAGAGTGACATTCTGATTTGCTCTCTGGATTATCTTTTCTTATTCACACAAGATACATGTAAAATAGATTTAAAAAAAAACGCAATATTATTTTTTTTAATATTCTATAATGATTTTGTAATATGGGAAGAATGATAGGTCAAGTCAGTCAGAGAGAACCTAGTGTCAAGACACTCCGTCCTTCACTTTCCGGCCAAAATCAAGACAGCAATTACGTTACGGTAATTAAAAACTAAATTTTTCAAGAATGACCTTCGCCTTATATATTTGCCTTGAAAATATTAGTGCACATAAACAAATCCAAATGAAAGAAGGGAGTCGAAATAGCGATGCAAAAGATTGTCTTACGTATTGTACATAGATAGGTCAAGCTAATAAAAGCTTGTTAAAAATAGAAGGGATGTGCGTTATTTCGCGTTTGTATAGCAATTAAAATGTACCTTAATTACAAAATCTGATACTAAGGACACACAAAGGTAACATATATTTCAAGAATAACGTGACGTATAAAGGGATAATTATGCTCTTAATAACTGTAATAAGGATGAAATCTCTGAGCAGGTGATGAAGGAAAAACAGTATGTCATTGTCAACCCTCGTTAAATTAAAGAAGTTAGGACGTTACGTTATTGTATTATATTTTTTGTTAGTTCATTATAAAATTGCACCTGATATCAAATTTGGAGGATGTAACAAAAATATATCTTTTTAAATATTTTTTCTTAGGTGTCTTTAAGGTAGCTAGAGGAAATCAGGAGAATTAAGCTTCGGTTCTCCGGCTTTCATCCAAAGTCATTCCAGTAATTGCGTGTGGAGTAGTGACCAGAGCTGAGAAATCAAACTTTCCCGTTAAATACCTAGTTTTTAAATGTCAAACAATTTACCATCGGCTTAGTAAAGTTAATGCCTCATGTCTGAGAGAAACCGGCACAAGGAACTCAGCGAGACATTTTTATAAGTTAATCTAGTTTCATATTATACAGCAACGCATTGTGTATAAGGTTTCAGTGCAACACTTGGTTATACCATCAACTTAATTTGTATTATGAATACAAATTATTATAAACCAGTCAAATAAAAACATTTCGTTAGCTTCACGCGGTATCCTGCACGCAGCAGGGTCGGCAGAGGGAACCTAGTGTTAAAACACTCCGTTCCCAACTTTCCACTAGTACCAGACCGAAGAAAATGGAAATATTAAATATTTCCATTCCTCGAGTGGGAATCGAACTCACCACCGGTCGTTTGAAGTCACACGTCTGTGCCACCGCGCCACGAGTGGGCCCAAATTACATTTCATTAATATTCAAAAACGAAAAAATATCAAAGGAAATAAGTAACTTTAACAAGAATAGAAATATCAGTAAAGTTCTACTATTTTTGCCATTTTGTGAACATTTGTGAATCTTGTATTATCTTGTTATATATCAATGAGCTTAAAGGATTCTTCATGACCCCATGCGAGTAATACGATCTATATCCGCTTTATCCTATTAGATGAACCGATTTGTCGATGTAGGAGTTTCGGTGTGAAATCAAACGAATATAATTATAATTTAGGTAATACTGTTAAGTAACATAAAGTATTACTAGTAACGACCAAAACATGAATATTTATAAAAAAAAATGATTTTAATTTATAAGTTAAAAAATGAAGTAAAAATATTAAAAGTTACTTTTAAGATAGTTTCAAGCATTCGCAAGGACATCAGGAACATGTTACTAAAAAAAATGTTGTATTCTCCAATGACAATTTGGCAAGTTGGGAAGAAGTGGGTCAAAATTACATAATATTTATAACATAGGTATGATTGATAGACAGGTGAAGATCAAAGAAGAAATACCTTTAGGGTCAATGATTTTGAAGAAGAAATAAAGACGGTATGCCGTAGCCGTAATTTTTGCCTACATTTTGTCTTTTATCTTCATGATGCCTGGCTTATATTTTAATGAATACTTTATTTATATATATTTAACATCTTATGCAAAAGTTTGCCCAAGAAATATAAAGTAATAGCCTATTATTGTATTAGCGTCACAAAGGACGTCTAATGACAAAGAATGTTGCATCTCTGCCCCGCGGGTCAACACTGAATACTTTTCTCTTAAGAAAATAACTGTTTTCTTATTTAAATCTTTTTAAGAAATAAACTTTCGCCAATGCCGTACTTAACTACAAAGATCGTGCAAACTGTAATTAAGCTTTAAAGTTCAAAGAAACTTTTCTAAATGTTTTACGAGTCGCAATTATTGCTTGGCTATCTTTTCTTGCAATTTTTCTGAATTTCATGAATCAAAGTTCTTTTATCTGAAAAATACAACGTCTATAAAGATAAATGAGTTTTTCGAAGTGAAGTTGATGTAAAAACAATAGATAGTGTTCTCTTTTGTTGTTTTTTTAAATTATAACATAGATAGAATTGATCTGACCGTCGTGGCGCAGTGATGCAGATACTGTCGAACACGACTGGGGGGTTCGATTTCCACTCGAGGGAATGATGATGATGATGATGAATGATTATATTTAAAATATTTTCATTTCCCCGCTCTGATACCTTAGACAAAGCGCCATGTCTCGAAATCAGGTGGAAAGTGGAGAACAGTGTCTTGAACCTAAGTTGTATGTGACTACTCTGTTAAGCGGGGAAATGTGAGTCATTGCTTTTTAATTACTCATATAAAAGATTTTGCCGATGTTCAATAGACATTTTTCAGCGCCATCTCTCGTTATGCATACTACTATATAAAAGTTCAATTGCAACATTTTTGTTTCAATGTATTGTATAGAATAAAATAAACTTTAAGTTAAATTATTACATCCTCACATTGACAAGACCAATCAATTTGCAGTCAAAATTCGTACACGCGTCAACGAACACTCACTGGTGTATGACGCGTGAGAACTAAGAATTCCTCGGGCATAAAATACTCTCTCATAATTTCTTAGTAGCTTGAATTCTTGTAAATGAAGAATATATATAACATTCTAAATTATACCTGTAACAAAGATTTCTTAATAAATTTGTTAGAAAATGTGACTGTTTGATCGAATATCATATGTATATAGCTAATAACTTTAATTTTTTTTTTGCTTCACGCTGTATCCTGCACATAAGAGGGTAGGCAGAAGGAACCTAGTGTTAAGACAATCTGTTCCCCACCTTCCGCTGAATTCGGAGGCATTGCGTGTTAAGTGGCGGAACTTAACGCTGCGCTTTGCCTTGGCACCAGAGCGAAGAAAATTACCACCCCTCGAGTGGGAATCGAACCCACAACCAGTCGCTTTACAGTCACCCTTTATGCCACTGCGCCACGACTGGCCCTTTATAATACTTATAATTTTAATTAATATAAATATTTACGTTTGTCTGATTTGGTGAAGTTAAGCTCTGAGTAATATAGTTTCATTAAACATGAAAAAGTTGTTATAATAATAATAAGTTGAAGTTGAAAAATATTGAATACATTCAATGAATTTGAAAATCAAGAATAAATTTGTAAGTCAAGAAGACTTTAGTGTGTAAAAGACCGAATTCGATTGATACCGTAGATCATTTTTTCGCTCACCCTTTTTTCATATAGCAGGGCAGTTACCGACAAGCTTATTTTAAGTCATTTCATTTTCCATTCTCAATGAAAATATTTTAAAAATAATTCATCGAGTGGGAATTGAACCTACAAGAGCGTTTGCAGTCTGACGCTGTCTCACTGTGCTACAATGGTCACAATAGGTTAGGTACTTACGTAATGTTCATTTAAATATGTATGTATACGTATGTAGACGTCTAACATTGGTAGCCAACCGTAATGCTATATTGAATGAATTTAATTCTCGCTCACAAACACTTGGATAACATTTGAAACAAATTATAAGGGATAATTTATGTTAAATATTATTTTAATATTAGTAGTGACCTGTGTAAAGATAAAAAATAATAGAAAAGTAATAACACATGTATAAATGTATTAATTACCATATATGTTATTATAAAGATAAGATAGTAATTGTTCCTACATTTTCTCTTTACTATGTATGTTTTTATAGTTCAACCCTTTTTCCCGCGTCAAGACACTCCATCCTCCACTTTCCGTCCAAAATCGCGGTATTTGTCTTGTATGTGCGTCTTGTCTTAGGTACTACAGGAAATGTAAATTTAAATATAATCATTTCTCGAGTAGGAATCGAGACTACAGCCATCGCTTTATAGTAAGACACTGTCCCACTGCGCCGTAACGGCCTCTACTATATGATATTAATGAATTAAATAAAAAAAAATTAAGGCCACAGTGCCGCAATGGATGTGTGCCGTAGTGTATTCAATTCCACTCGGGGGATTATATTTAAGTTATATTTTCTTTTCTTTGTTCTGGTAACAAAGCGCAGCGTTGAGCTCCGCAATCTACGATATATAATGTTTATAATTCAGGCTACGAGTGTACGAGGTAGTGTCTTGACACTGGGTTCTCTGCCTTGCCTGCTTTAAGGGAGAGAGTAAAGCTGGAAAAAAATATAAATCTAATTTATTTTAATTATGTTTATAATTGTAATATTATAATACTACGTAAATGTGTCTTATATTTCTTTAGTTAGGTAATAGTTACTACTTTTAAACATTTTTAAAGTGTTATTCCACACTTAGGAAAATTGAAAAAGACATTTAGAAAACGTATAAAAATTTGAATAATTATTTGTATAAGAATTTTATAAGAATTTGGACGCAATTTTGGCAGCATGCATGCATGGCATGGCTCAGTGGTGATAGCGCCTGGACGGTATTCAGGAGGCGTGGTTTCGAGTCCCGCTGCGATCAAATTTTTATACGTTTTCTAAATGTTTTTTCAATAGTTATTACTTTATAAATAAATTTTTATATTTGATATGTATTTGTAATTAACTTTAGTAGATGTAATAAAGGGGCCAGTCATGGCGCGAGGGCACAAAATGTGACTGTAAAGCGACTGGTAGTGGGTTCCATTACCACTACATACATTGAAGTATTTAATATTTCATTTCGGTTTGGTGACGAGGCAACGCGGCGTTGAGTTCTGCCACTTAACGGAGTGTCTCAACACTAAGTTCCCTCTGCCTCTGCTTTGATGTGTGATGCTAGAAAACCAAAAAAATAATTATCAAGTTAAAAAAAGGTAATACTGGAGGAAGAAAACAAAATAAAATAAAGTCTAAATTTAAATATATTTTTCAATTATTTTTCCTATAGTTTGAGCAAATAAAATATTTTACTTAGCAAAGTTATGATACTATCACAATTTACCAATGTGAACATTGGAGCACGAAATTTTTATCATTACTAAGTAAAGTATAATGGTTACTAATAGATCGTGATGGCGTGAGCTTAGGCTGGGCCAATGAGCAAAGGTACCCGAAATACCAGACGCTACGGTCGATGCACTATGCGTGTTTCCAATGTCATTTGTTTTAGTTCTAGAAATAAGAATGAAATTAAAAATTTACGTTTTTTTAAAACTATTTCTAATATCGCTGAAATTAAATTAAAATTTTGAGGAGGTCATCGGAGCGCATTAGGCTTGACTGTAAATTCGATTAGTTTTGGGTTCAGTTCGCACTGGGGTAATTTTCTTTAAATGTCTTATGCTTAAAATATTTTAATTATATCCATTTCTTCGATCTTTTATCTAATATAAGGTGCAGCGTTGAGTTTCGATAATCAAAACGCAATGTATGGATTGCAGGCGGTGGGGAACGGAACGTCTTGATACTACGTTCCTTCTGACTACGACTACTCACTTAAATATTGCTTGCAAATAATGAGACAGATGCCAAACTGGCGTTTAATTTTCTTTTAATTATTTAAAAAAAGTTTTAGTTATTGTTGTTCGTGAACTATTAATTCATTTTAAACTATCTTTAGAATATATTAATTGCACGTTAAATGCGCTTTACCGACTAAAATGGAAACAATCTGTAGAAACAGATATATTTAAATCTGCGCAAGCGCATTCGTAATTAGCCAGGTTCATTACACGATCGATACCCGTGCTAATTAAACTATTTTGGTTCTAATTGAGATGTACCAACTGTACTAGAAAATGTTTTCTAGGATAAATACCGGTCAGGCTTAAGTATCCTTAAATGTTTTCAACGGTAAGTCAACGTTCTTATATAGAATTTATTATGTTTATAAGAACGATGTAACCTCCCTGACTAACCCTATACCCTCTAATTGGCTTTCTTTTTCTTATGTTTATCGAAATCCATTAAAAATGATAGAACAGACGAAATATAAAGAAGTAATTCAATTTTGAAAATTATCATTAAATAATCTAAAATTTGATGATGGTCTTACAATCCTATGTGTTCAGGGTCAAACACCCTGGACCCCCATGGACGGGTGAGAAACTTTTTTATCTGCTCATTCCTTGCTTTGCATTCTCCATTTACGGCCAATGTTGTCAATCAGTATATCCAAAATGAAACATTATTAGAATAAAAATAAATTATATGTTTATTATAATATATAAGAATTTTGAGGTGTGACTGTAAACACGATTGGTTGTGGGGTTCCATTCCCACTCGAGGGGTGGAAAAATTTAAAGTGGGAAACGGAGTGTTTTAACACTTAGTTCACTCCGCCTAATAAAAAAAAGCTGTAGCTGTTTTTAAAATGTTTTTCATATATGAATGCGTGAATAACTACAAATATATTAAAATATTACAATATCTAGTTTTATATTTTGATAACAAAATGCACATGCATACACATATTCATATATATAAAGTAGTGCATAGTATATTTACCTTTTATTACTTTTGGTATGATAAAAAACACATTTCAGAGCGCAGCCAATTTGCTCGCCTGTGCGGAATTCAAAGCTTAATATTTCCGATAAGCCTGAATAGTTTTTACTAACGAATCAAATGAATAAAAATATTTATATTCTATCAAATATGAATTAGAACACTCTGTTCAGTTTTGTTTTTTGGTGTAAAAAATACATTTTAATATGAGAACAAAGCGCAATTTTACTAAGAGTGATTTTTGTATAGACATTATTTCATCCGAATGTCTCATGTATAGTTTATTGAATTGAAATATTTTTTGTTTGTTATACAATGTTTGCATATCGTATTGGGGATTATGAAAAATGTATAAATATTTATATAAATTAGTGCGATTGCAGAACGTAACGTGAATAAAACAATATTTATTATAAATAAATAAAAAATGAATATCTTTTGAGGTGTTAGATATATTTCGACCTCTTTTTTTACCATCACGCTGTATCCTGCACACAACAGGGTAGGCAGAAGGAATCTAATGTTAAAGTTAAAAACACTCCGTTCCCCGACATATTTCAACTTTTGTTTTGAAAATAGACTAATTTTACCTACTATTTTTTTCACTAGGTTGAAGTCAACATGACATTTACAAAGTAAAATGTACTCAACTTGCACGTTTAAAAGTCATATTTGAGTAGGCCTGTCCGTAAGGAAAGATAATTTAAAAACCATAATGGAATTTCCAATTACAGTGAAAACTTTATGTATTGTTGTATTATTTTTAAATGACAATTACAATTAACTAGTTAACTTTAATATAAATGTAGTTTAATAAAAACTAGTTAACTTTAATGTAAATCTATGAAAATCTATAATTTATTACTTTAAATAGCTTATAAAATTATGTTTTTTAATTTTTAGATGATCTATTCTGTAAGTGTGAACTATTCTATTTATAATTTCAATGTTTGTGTATTCACAGATTATATTTTTTTAGTTATTCAGGCGATTCCGTTATGAGAGGGATCATTACCGCAGAAGTCTTAGTGTGTAAAGATCCTAAATAGGCCGGGTTTTTCCGTAAACTGGGAGACTGAGATGATCTGTGATAGGAAAAGGTTTTGTGAAAGTAAATGTACAAATACGAAGAACATTTATAGCGGTCACAGGTTTCTGTTTCTGATTCTTTCTCGTATATACAAATATACTTTATATATACTTTATATATACTTTGTACTTAATAGAAATTGAAAATATTTTAGCATAATGTCTATACAAAACTTCGCTTCGCTGAATTAAAAATATCTACAGTTTATACTATATTAAATCGAAAAAGGAACAGCCTTTCTTACCTTTTATTACGACAGATTTTTTTTAATAGAACACTTAATACCGGTGTAGAGCTCATAATATATATTTATCCATTCGTCTAAAAGGTTCCATAATAAAATTGGTGGCACGTGTTGTTTTCATATTACAAAATTCATACCTCCGTCAGCGATGCGGACCGCAATGAAATGGATACGACCAAACTGACCTACATCGCGTAATTCATTCATAAATATTGGAAATTTCGATATTGTACGAAATGTTGATCTGCAATATTGATGCCACTTGATTTTCAACTGCCGCGAAGCACTGTATTACAGATTTAATAATAATATCGGTAGCTTCACGCGTTTTTCCTGACTACCCTAGTCAGAGAGAACCTAGTGTTAATACACTCCGCTCTCCACTGGATAGTGGATTTCTCAAATAGATATATTGGGAACTTAACGCTGGGCTTTGTCTTAGGTATTAGACCGGCGAAATGAAAAAATATAATCATTCTCCCCGAGTGGGAATCGAATGCATAACCGCAGTTACGGTTAAACTCTGTCGAACTGCGCCACGACGGCCGCTAAGTAATAATTCCTCCGAATAATAATTCCGTAAACCAAAAAAAAATGAAAAATGTTTGCTTCAAAAGCTACCACGAAAAACCATCATTTCAAATAAAACATAAGCGCTTTATGGTTTATTTGGTTAACAAATTTTAATAAGGTTCTTATAAATATAAACTTATTATTAAAATTAAAGATTCTTTTTGTTGTAATCTTTGCTCATCATGCTAAGTAGACGGAACATTGTGCTAGAAGAGAAAATTTATTTTCGTTTTTACTGATTCGCTCAGACAAAAATTGAATGTTTTTGTTTTTTTTTTTTATTCTTTATTTGAGAGCTTTGTCGATAAAACGACTATGCCGCTCTGTTAGTTATACATTCAAAATCATTAGTATACTATCTTAATTAGTAAATTATCTTTTAAATGATATGCCGCACTAAACTATATATTTTTTTCGCGTCAATGGAGTCCGGCCTCGCAAGGATACTATTACACTGTCCTACATTTTGGTGGAAAAGGCTGCTAGAAAATAAAAGACGGCGCAATTGCTCATTCTGGACACATTCCATCAAAACATGGTATACATCATCAATAGACTTACAAATACTACAATTTGGGGAATCTGCCTTTTTCAAAAGAAAATTAAATTTATTTGACGGAATGTGTCCAGATCTAAGCCTTAAACACATCACGCAGTCCTTTCTACTCAGACAAACAGTATCAATCCACGGTTTAACTAAAGGTTCTGATTGAATAGTTTTGTACCAAATGCCCTTAACTTGAGATTGTTGGTCAAAATACTCCTTCCAAAGCACTAAACACATGTTTTTCAATAAATATACACAATCAGACAAAGCAGGCTCAATAACTATTGGTAAACCGTCTGAAATTCCCTCCTTAGCCATTGAATCAGCTATTTCGTTACCTAAAATGTTAACATGAGAGGGTATCCATTGTAAAAATATTAATTTGGACTGCTGACTATATTCATAAATTAGCTTTTAAATAACAAATACTGCGGTAACACCTCTAGGGTTATGTGTTGAAGAACATCGAGCTATGTGTTGAAGTGCACTTTTTGAGTCAGAAAAAATAACAAATTTATCATGATTTACTGACGAGATATAAGATAATGCTTCACAAATGGCTATTAATTCCGTGTGCATAATGGAGATGTTGTAATTAATTTGAAATTTTAAAGATGCGTAATTTTCGGAGTCATAAAATGCTGCCCCCGATACATCACCATCCTTCGACCCATCTGTAAAGACCTTATAAAATCCTTTGTAATTGTTCTTTATAAAATTTATACAATGTATATTTAAAAATTCAGTATCATAAACCTTTTTAGCAATCAATATTTAATTTAATTAAATTTTCTACATCTAAGTTATTCATCCAAGTACTAAAAGAAAAAAAACTAATTTTATCACTTTGACTTATCTCCAGCGATTTGAGTCGTTCATGAATTGTTAACAATAAGGGCTTACGTTTTCTTTTCCATTTACAAAATGCATTACTTCTAATTGCGTTATCCAAAATGTGAAAAGTTTTACAAAACTGAAATGACTTGGATCTCAACCAAAATTTACCAGCTAGATAATATCTTCTAAATTGCAGAGGTGGTATACCCAAATCAGATTCCATAACATGCGTGGGGGTACTCCTGACATATCCACCGATAATACGTAAAGCGGTATTTTGTAATACATCTAATTTTTTCAAATGTGCCTCACTACTGTCATCTATTAAGAAACTTGCATAATCTAAACGACCCCGAATACAAGACAAATAAATACGCCTAAGGTGTTTAGGATGAACTCCCCATCCAGAACCAGATAAAACTTTAAAAATATTAAGGAATTTCATCATTTTTTCCTTCAGTTCATTTACCTGTTTTGCCCATCTCAGAGATCTATCAAGCCAACAGCCCAAATACTTAACGTTTTCTACTACTTCCAATAATTTTTTATCAACATATATCTTAACAGGGAATCTATTAATGCCTTTTTTAAATACAATAATTTTACTTTTGCTAGTAGAAACTGTCATACCTATACCACTGACACCATCACAAAAAATATTTATAGCCACCTGTAGGTCGGATTCACTCTTATTTATATTACAATTTGCTACGTATAAAACAAAATCATCTGCATATTGTAAAAAAATCATATTATTCATAATTTTACATATATTAGAAGTAGCAACATTAAATAATAAGGGCGATAGAGGATCTCCTTGAGCAATACCTTGGCAAGTTCTACGACAGATAATATCATTATTTAAAATGATTTGAAGGAATCTCTGTGACAGGAAATT